>CM024956.1:4055211-5255211 GCA_014282245.1 Rhododendron simsii
GACGCAGTCCAGCGAATGTCTCCCACGTTCCAGGATCGTATTGGTAAATGGTTGGTCAGAGTCTCCTCCAGGTTTCTGTGCTTGCGTCCTTGACTTGTTGACCCAACACCAGGCGGTGGATACAAATCTGGCTATGTCCGTCGATCATTCCTTCCCACCATTACGTTCTTCGCAAGTCCTGATACTCTTTGTACACGCCAGGGTGAACTGCGAAGTTCGAATGGTGAGGCTTCTCGCATACGTCTTCTCGAGGTTCCAACATTACACAATACGTTTCCTTTGAATCTCAGGCTGTTGTTCTCCTCGATAGTCCATCCTGGCACCGCCTTTCCTTCTCGGATTCGATGTCGGACGAACTCACAAGTTTGCTCGAAGGTTTGAGCTAGCAAGACTTCCTGATGAAACGCTGGCTCCGCAACTAGTGCATATAATCGAGCGTTCCCATTTTCTGACGATGGTCGCAAGTTGAACTCGTTGAGAGTATCTACCATCTCCCATTCCTTAATGGCAGTCTTGACTTTCTGTGCTCTTTCCTTTCGACTAAGAGCGTCAGCTACCACGTTGGCTTTGCCAGGGTGATACTGCAATGTGAACTTGTAATCTTCCAAGTACTCCATCCATCGGCGCTGCCTCAAGTTCAACTCCTTCTGAGTGAAAAGATACTTGAGACTCTTGTGGGCGGTGAAAACTTCGAATTGTTCTCCCCACAGATAGTAACGCCAAGATTTGAGAGCGAATACTACTGCGGCCAATTCTAAGTCGTGGGTGGGGTAGTTCTTCTCGTGCGGTCGGAGTTGTCGTGATCCGTAGGCTACAACCTTTCCATTCTGCATCAGCACGCATCCCAATCCGTCTCTTGAGGCGTCGCAGTATACCGTATAGTCTACTCCACGCTCAGGAATGATGAGTATCGGTGCACTGGTCAGTCTCTTCTTCAACTCTTGGAAAGATTTCTCACAGGCTTCATTCCAATCCAGCTTCACTCCTTTCTGAGTTAGCTTGGTCATTGGTTTGGCTAAGATTGAGAAGTCTGGTATAAACCTTCGGTAATACCCAGCCAATCCCAAGAAACTCCTGATTTCGAACACGGAGGTTGGCTGCTTCCATTTCAACACTGCTTCGACTTTGCTTTCATCCACAGCAATTCCATCCTTGGATACTACGTGCCCCAAGAACTTAACCACTTCCAGCCAAAACTCGCACTTGCTGGCCTTGGCGTAGAGTTGGTTATCTCGGAGTACTTGTAGTGCCATCCGAAGATGTTCTTCGTGCTCCTCCTTATTGGCAGAGTAAATCAAGATGTCGTCAATGAACACCACTACAAACTTATCTAAGTAGGGTTGAAAGATTTTGTTCATGAGACACATGAATACTGCCGGAGCATTAGTCAGACCAAACGGCATTACCACAAACTCGTAGTGGCCGTATCTTGTGCGAAAAGCCGTCTTGGCGATATCCTCATTCCGAATCCTTAACTGATGATAGCCTGATCGGAGATCAATTTTGGAAAAGCAAGTTGCTCCTCTTAATTGATCGAACAGGTCATCGATCCTAGGCAACGGATATCGGTTCTTGATCGTGACTTGGTTCAGCTTCCTATAGTCGATACACAGCCTAAGCGTTCCTTCCTTCTTCTTCACGAACAAAGCTGGCGCTCCCCAAGGCGATGTACTTGGTCTAATAAATCCTTTATCTAGCAGCTCTTGCAGTTGCGTCTTGAGCTCCTTCAATTCAGCGGGGGCCATGCGATACGGTGCCATGGAAATCGGGGCGGTTCCTGGTTGAAGTTCGATAGAGAAGTCTATCTCTCTCTGGGGTGGTAAGCCAGGAAGTTCTTCTGGAAAAACATCGGCGTACTCGCAAACGATGTGTGGCAGTCCCAGTTCCATCCTGTCAGTTTCTTCCATTTGGAGACTAGCTAGCCATCCAAACAGTTGATTCTGCCACCGTGATCTCTTCGTCGTCGAGCTCGCTGCTTCTCTATCCCCCTTAAAACGGAATTGAGTCCCATCTGAGGTGTAAGCCGTCACCGTCTTCTGATGACAATCTACGACTGCTCGATGAGCCGATAGCCAATCCATTCCAAGGATAACATTGAAATCCGCCATATCGATTACTCAGAGGTCACAGGTTAGGCGTAGGTTGTCTACTTCTATTTCGCACCCTCTACACACTAGATTGACAGCTATACTCCCCCCCATTGGCGATGTTACCCTCGTACATTTACTTAGGGGTTCTGTTTCTAGTGCTAGAGCAGATACGCAAGCAGTAGATATGAAAGAATGCGATGCACCAGAGTCAAACAAGGCTTGTACGCAAGTACTATATAACAGTAGCGTACCTTGGATCACAGAAGGATCCGGCTCTTGCTCCTCGGTCTGTAGTGCAAAGATTCGCCCTCCATTGCCTTGCTGTGCTCCCATGGGCTGCTTCCCTTTATTCTGCCCATTCTGCTGCTGAGCTGGGCCACCAGAGTTTTGCTTCATGAAGCTGGCCTGCCCAGGCTGTTGTGCCTTCTGGGTTCCGAAGCTTCCATTCCTCTCCTTCAGAGGCTGGGGGCAGTCACGCTTGTAATGACCCATTGCCTGGCAGTTGAAGCACTGCACAGATGCCTTGTTTTGGCCGAATCTCTGCGAGTCACCACGCCCTGGCGTAGTATTCTTCCAAGACTGGTTGCTTTGTCCAGAAACAAAGGTTCTGGTGGGATAGGGCCCACGGTTGTTGTTGTTGGAGGTTTGAGTTCGGATCGGTCCGCCAGTATTGCCGGTCACCTTCTTCCAACGGGCCTTGAAGTCGTTTCCCTCGCACTCCAGTCGCAAGGCGCACTTCACTACGCCGGAGTAGGTGGGAAGAGTTTGGGCTACCACAGCTTGTCGAGCGGTTGTTAGCCCCCACTCGAATCTTCTAGCCTTCTTGTCTTCGGTTGAAACAGCATCCGGGGCGTAGCGGGACAGCTCCTCGAACTTGGCCGCGTACTGCGTAACGGTCATAGTCCCTTGCTTCAGGTTGTTGAACTCTTGTTCTTTAGCCAATCGGATAGGCGTGGGGAAGTACTTGTCGAGGAACAGAGTCTCGAACTACGCAAATGTCATGGCAGCCACATCATGCGTTGCCTCCATCAGCTCCCACCAATAGCGGGCTTCTCTCTTCAGCTGGTATGTGGCTAAGGCCACACGGTCTCCATTACGAGTGATCTCCAAGGTGTCCAGGATCACCTTGATTTCCTTCAACCAAGCTTCTGCCACAGAGGGGTTGGTATCGCCGTTGAAGGTCGGGGGTCGACGCTTGCAGAACTCGTTCATTGCCCGGGTCCGAGTCATAGGTCCTTCATTAGGGTTCGGGTTTTGGCGGGCAGCGTTCAGAGCAGTCACGAGCGCTTGCATAACTTGAGCGAGGTCGGGGTTAGGGTCAGGATTAGGGTTAGGATTCGAAGATCCACCAGCCTCGTATCCTAGTCCACTCCGTCGGTTCACCATCTACGAGCGAAAATTGAAAAGGGGAAGGTTTAGTTCAACTAAACTATATTTCCTTTTGCACAAGATAAGAAACAATCGATTTATAGTATGCAACGGTACTCTTAAAACAAAAGCAGCTTTCCATAGATAAATGGAGGATTACATCATAGAGCATAGAGTTTTACTATAAAGTGAACATACTAAACAAGCTTCCTACTACAAGCGAAATCAACCCTACATATCATACTACATGTTTCTTCTAGTACGAGTGCTTGAAAGGCAACTCGAGCTTTCGGAACCTTATTCTAATGCTACTACCCTACTAACTAGGTGGAACGACTCCAAAGAACTCTCTCAGCTGAATCTTCCACTCCTTCTCCCTGGTCTCCAGCCAACGCTCTCCGTCACGGCGGATCTTCTCTGCGAGCTCTCTAAGGTACGGGTCCTGAGGGTCGAGGTCCTTGGCGATGACAGGTGAGAACACAACTATCTCGCAGTACTGGTCACCAGTCTCAGGGTCACGGATCCCTGGAAGAGGCATCGGTAGCAGGCTCTCGGGTGCAAGTAGCGCCTTATAGTACAGAAGGTCAGCTACAGTAGCCTCAGCGGGGAAATAGCTATCCATATCTACAATAAGGAAAGTTATATATTAGACTTAACGGTGGGAAAACGAAAATCGTCTACAGCCAGTACAAGTATGTATAACAGTGCTAGTATGAAATAACAACACAGGTCTTATATTACTTAAAACAACAAGTACATCAAAGGGGCTAATAAGCCGGCTTCTTACAGCATCCTAGTTACAAAAGATCCTACCACAATATGCTTATAACAAAAGGTTCTACTACTAGCTGGGCTTGCTGGCTAGTTTAGAACATAGGTGGGAATTCAACCCTAATAGCACCTATATCTTCCTCGAAAGGCGGTGGCGGCACGTCTCCAGAGTCAGCGGCAACATCCAGGTAGTCAGGCATAACCAATGCGGGTGGTATCACTCCGAATTCATCTTCCTCATCGTCGGAATACCAACCCATCGGCTCCTCTACGGGAATTTCCTCAGGGTCCTCATCTTCGTCGTCGGTTGGCAAGTCAGGATCTGGCATGTTCATCAGGTGCTCCCAGTCGGCTTCATTAACTGGCGGGTCATTGAACTCGGGTTCCTCATCGGAATCCGCATCGAGGTTCTCTTCGGGATCCTCCTCCTCAGGGTCTTCTTCAGCTTCTACGTTGACAGGAGGCACTATGGCCACTGCTTCGGCGTTACCGGGAGGCGGAAGTTGAACCAGAACTGGTACTGCATCAACCATGTCTTCTTCTTCCTCATTCACAGGACGGACAAGAGCGCCATACTCTTGATAGAAGTCATGGGTATAGGGAAAGATATGGGGAAAGTAAGGATCCTCCACCAGTTGATGGGTCATGGATCTTACGGTGCTGGCGAGTTTGTGAGCTTCAGCAAACAGGTTGATTTGGTAGGGGCTCAAATGATCCATCTACAATAGGGGAATTATCTATTAAACTAACTGGATAAGGCATAATAACACATCTTTATTTATAGCATAATCGAAAATACAACTTAGATAGTGGGAATCCTATTTCTTAGCATCCTATACAATGGCTAGAGAAATTATTTAGGGGTACTCTTCCCGAGTCTTCTTCGATCTTCGAGCTTCCTCAATTTGCCGGGTTCACCTCCATGGCGTCTTCGTTGCCGGTGGTTCCTCCTTCTTCGTTCTCTATCACGGTGTTTGGCATCAGGGGTAGGAAAGCAAAGGACTCATAGAACGAGTTTAGGAGAGGAAACATGTGGGGAAACCAAGGGTCCTCCTCGACGGGAATGGGGGTGTTCTTCTGGACTCGTATGAAGTCAAGCTGTTCAGCATGCATGGCGGCAATGAAGTTGGGATCCCCCAGTTGTCGGGCTGTTATCCTTTCCACAACAATTCTAGGTTGACAGGCTTCGACTGACAGGTCAATTGAGGCTTCCATCTATAAGAAAATTCCATTAATAACGTTTTGAAAATATATAGTTTTTGGTAAAACCATAGGAAAAACTTTTCAGGTTTCTATGTTACACATTCGATCCTTGATTCAAGTCATCATCCAATTGTTCGGGAATTCCCAGCTCGGCGGTACTGCCAATTTCCCCGCCTTGCTTCAATCCGAAGATTGTTTTGACAGAATTCCACCCAATTTGGGATGTTAAACTTAAAAATCGTAGTCACGTTTGTGCAACGGCCAAACTAGCTTAAGGTTCTACATGGCTCTACCCATTCTACCCATGGTCGAGGTTTTGAACCTAAAGCTCTGATACCAAGTTGTAACGCCCCTAATTTTAGGCACGTTAAGGGTTTAATTTATTACAGAAATAAAATAGAGTCATTGTTCAATATTATAGCACGGCTCTCATAAGAGCATTTGAAATACAAAATAGGTAACAAAAAGGGAGCTAGAGTTCCTATTCTACGGCTCTTCTTGCTCCTCCAGCCTGGCGAGTTCTTCGGCTCCATACGCTTCCAAGGTGAAGAGGTCGCCCTGTTCGTCTATCAGGTCTGACATATTATATTGGCGTCGCCACCAATATAATATGCCAGGGTCACCACAAGGCAACACCATGAGCTACGAAAGCTCAATAGTAACATCCTAATTTACTAGCATCGATTCCCACATGATAAGTACAAAAGCAGTAAACAAAGCCAACAACAATGACATATTCTCATTCATACAACTATCGTGGCATCCAAAGTTTTCTAAGTTCCTCCTACGCACACATCGTAGACCGTGTCGTTTATTGCTACTTTTCTTCTCCAAAGACTTCTTTTTAACTCACCCAATCTCGGTTCCGCCGCGCCGGGTTCCCGAGCATCCTCACAATGGTTCCGCCGCGCCGGGTTCCCATTGGCACACACACTTGCTTTGGCTCCGTACCGCGGATGACCAAGCTACTCACCCTACCTCGGTTCCGCCGCGCCGGTATCCCGAGTATCCTCACAACGGTTCCGCCGCGCCGGGTTCCCGTTGGCATACACACTCACTCACATAATATCCTCGAAATGGTCATTATGTAGTTTCTAAAATATCTTCCGACCGGGAAAGCACAACAACCTTGTTAAAACACACCCTAGGTGCCATGTTTCTACTTTCTTGGTTTTCGTGTCACGTTTGCATGCGAGACTCCACGTGTGGGACTTTTGCATACAACAAGCATCATTCCAACTTCGAAATAGTATATTAAGAACATCTAAATCACGAAGCATGCTCGAATACCATAAACAACATAATCATGCATTTTACTTTTCAAACAACGATCAAGGTAACTTTTCAACTTAAGAAGGTAAGTAGAGATTCACATAGTAAGATTTTAACTACTTTACAAAAATAAAGTAAACTTTTGAAAACTAGGTAAGGATCACTACCGTTCTCCTAGGCGGTGGTTTGGACGTCGGGTTGGTTTCGGCAGCGTAACGGCCCTCCGATTGCTTCGAAAGGAAAAGTTTTTGGAAAACTTTCCCTAGAAACAACTTCCTTACTACTACTACACCACTTTTAAGATTGTTGGGTGGTTTTGGAAGTGGTTTGGTGGTTTCGTTCAAGAATTCACAAAAACAAAGAGAGTTTTGAACTAAGAACAAAGAAACTTGGAATTCTAGAGAGAAGGAGGAGCTAATTGCTTTGAGGTGTGATTTTTCAAGTGAGAATGGCTCTCTATTTATAGGCAAGGGATGCCCCCTCCCCCAAGATGGCCGGCCCCCTCTTTCTCCCATTTCCCAAATTTTTAAATCAAAACAAATCCAACTTTTAAGCATAAATCAAGGGAAAATCCTAGGTTTGCATGGCTATGGTGTACCTTGGTGAGATTCTTGAATCAAATGGAGGGTTGAGATGAGAATGGTACATGATCCAAGGGTTGAGAAATTGCAAGATGAATCTTGGAGTACAATAGAGTTAAGTCTTTGGTTGGAAGAATAAAGATTCAAAGATTTGTAGTACATTGGAAGATCAAGGGTCAAGGACTACATCAAATCTCCCTCTCCTCTCCCTCACAACCGGCCCCCTCTCTCTCTCTCCCTCTCTCGGCTGCTCTCCTCTCTCCCTCCCTCTCATTCTCTTGCCTAAGTACAAAAAAATAAAAGAAAACAAATAAAAAAGTAGTACTTTATGTACCAAGTATCAAATAGTAGTCTTTTAGGACTAGATTATCTATTAACTAGTCAATTTTAACACATGGTACTTAGAGTGATATTTTATCCATCAAGGGACTAGAATAATATTTACTAAGATGTACAAGTACTTAAGGAGATCAAAACCCTAATAAAGAATAGTTAAAGAGTACTTTAGAATCTTAGTACTTGTACCATTCTAATAAAAAAAATTTTGTTCTTTCACACATGGTTTAAAGAAAATAATAAACTAATGAGACACCATGGTACTTGGAAAGACTAAGTCTTTTATCCAATGGTTAAAATTTCCCCTAACATCTATTATCCAATGGATAATAGTTATTAGGTTACTTTTAATATTAAAATAATGAAAAAGTACATTAAAGTAAGTATACTTTTTAATATAAACAAATAGGATGCTATTATCCAATGGGTAATAGTTTCCCTAACCATTATTGTCCAATGGACAAAGAAATAAACCAATTTGATTAAAAGAAAAAGAATATTAAAATTCTAAGTCTAGGGTTCAAAAGGTTCAAAAGTTCCCATGAGGGGCAAAATGGTCATTTTGCGGTGACTAGATAGCTTTCTAGTTTAGTTCTCCCAACCGGATAGTTAGAAGCTAACTAGGCTTGCTAAATAGAACTAAAGTGCAAGAAATAAGGTTCAGGGGCTAAAGTGCAGAAAATGAAAGTTCAAGGGCCAAACTGCAATTATGACAACTATCGGAAAATTTACGCAATTCATGCAATTAAAAATAAATAACTCGAATAATAAATACATTTTTATTTATTAAAATTCAGAGTTATTACAAGTGAGAGGTGGGTCACCAGAGTTGACGTGGCAGATAGCTGTGGTAGACTCTCAAGGCAACCCAGCTGAGCTACACCTAACCCCTGTAAGAGTTGAGCCAGCGCCCGTTACCCTGCCGGTAAAACATTGCTGCTTTTAGTACTTTACTTTCATAAAGTTTGAAATATTGTCCAATTGCTTATGTTCAAAATATTCTCGCAGGTGCCCAATGAGTGGGTGAACTAGGCTGTTCAGCGCATGCTTGCGCTGGAAAATGTGGTAAGAAGGGCAGCAAGTGGCTTGCCATTGGACTTACGCTATCCACCACCAGCAGCTCAAAGATCTCAGGTATGTCTTTCAGAAAAACGATACATTCCTGCAAACGATACATTCCCGCAGACGATACACTCCTGCAAATGATACATTCCCGCATTTGATACTGGATACATATGCACACACTTGCCCGATACACAGTATGCCTTGATTGCTGTTGACTGAGGATTGATCATACCTGCTTTTAAAACATACAATATGCAAAACATATGCTAATGTATGAAAATTACAATGCAGGCACAGGGACAGGCAGCTCCTAGGAGGAAAAGCGTCCGAGATCCTTCGCAAAGGAAGCTGGCTGCTAGGACTCCTGCTCCTACGCCTACTACCAGACCACAGACACAGGGCTTGCAGCCACCTACCGCGAGTGAGGAGGCTGCCCGAGAGGCCGTGGCGCGCGCAGAGGAGTGGTACCAACTGAGGATGCGCTAGAGGCCCTCACAAGATGAGCCGATCCGCAAGAAGCGGCTGATCCTACCTGAGGTCTCTGAGGATGAGGACGAGGAGGAGGAAGAGGAAGAAGGAGGAGAGGGAGATGTGGGCTGCGTGCCCGGAAAATATTCCCCGTCCGTCTTTTTGTATTTTTTTATTGTTACAAAAAAGGGGGAAAATAGTTGGTTCGTTTGAGAGTCGCCACTCGGGTTTTAAAAAGGATTAACCCCGAGAAACCGTTTATTTGAAAAATGTGACTCTTTTGCCTTTTGAAAAAGGTTTTGGTCGAAAAACAGAGAGTTTTGGGTTCGGGAGCCAGGTTACGAAGGGGGAAGGTTTTATTTGAAAAAGCACCCCCCTCGCCCGATAAAATCGGTCTCTACTAATACTTGTGGGATTTGAAAATCATTTTATTGCTTAACTTTTATGCCACATAATCAATTATAGCACATAAACAATGTATATTCCATGAAAGAAATAGATATCAACAAAAATATTTGCATATAACAATTAATTGCAAAAAATGACTAAATCAACTAATCTGTCCCACATAAACTCCACCGCACGGTAGAGACATGTACCGTACGGTACATGTTCTGTGATTTGCAATTTTAAGACAAGTTTATCTAGCACATGACAATCTAAGGCAGACATGCATGCTTATACACTAAATGAAACAAAGGAAGAAAAGAGATTTTGGCAAAATGTCTCCCTTGAAGGATCTCTGCCGTACGGCAATAGTATGTGCTGCACGGTAGAGATTGTGGGACACTAGTTTCGATTTCTTTGAAAATGTTTAAGCCATCTAAGCCCAGGGTTGGTATGACGAACCAGTCTGAGTTTAGTGGCTTCCCTTCAGATTACAGAGACAAATAATGGATAAAAGATTTGTACCTCTTGGAGCAAAAACCTTCCTTTGAAGACTTTTGATTGATACGGTGGCCTTTGGTCTGAACTTGGATGAGAAAATGATCTTTAGTATACTGTGATTGCAAGATACGTGACTTGGTTTCGGACTTAGATTACTTTTGAAGTGTTTCGGTGTTTCACGGTGAGGGAGAGTGAAAAGAATGGCTTGTTCTTTTTGAAAATGGGAGTGAGAAATTGCTTGTTGTTTGCAATAGGAATAGGCAATGGTATTTATAGACTGAAAATAGCTTGGATATCAAGCACACTTGGTGTGCAAACAAAGAATTTCGGCATTTAACTGATCTGCCGCCTTTCTGACATTTTTGACCAAAAGTTAGTGTACCGTACGGTACATATAGTCCACCGTACGGTACTAGGGTCCACCGTACGGCACATGCCAACCGACTTGAATTTAGGCGGTCAAAAACTCTACCATACGGTAGACATATGTCCACCGTACGGCAGAGTTGACCACCGTACGGTACAGTTGACTACCGTGCGGTACATGTGACTGCTCAACAGGCTGAACTTCGAATGGCCGCCCCGGACACTCCCGAACTCGGTTTTGGGTGTTCTTCAAACCGTTGGAAAGCTCGTTAAGTCTACTTTCTAACCCAAGTAGTTTGGATAAAAATAATTTTGTACATCAAAAGATATGACAATTTTACCCTCAGGTGGTCGAAAAAGTGGTCGTTTTGGCAAAATTCTCATATCTCCCTCATTTCAAATCGGATTAAAGCTTATTATATATCGATAAAAAGGGTTTTGAATGTACTAAAAGATGGTGGACTCCAACCATAAAAATAAGGAAGTTTGATTTATGAAAATTGGGCTGAAAGCAGACTAAACCGAAGACCATTGGTGCCACGACGGCCAAAACACGCATTCGCTCATTCTAAGTGTCACTTTGGCACTCTCAAACCTAGTTCTAAAGTGTTTCCTCATTCTTTGAGTACAAAGAGCTTTATTTGAAGTTTTCAAGGCACATTTTATTTTTGAAAAGCTTATCGGCCACTTGTGTACGATTTTCGAAAGGTAACGCTCCGAAAGGTTGAGATCAATTCAAAAGTTTAAAATCATGCTTTCTTTATCATCATTGGGGACTTAAAAGTTATCCAAGATTTCCAAATTGGGGTGTCTACAGTTGCCCCTCTTTGACGGGACTTGATTACCGCTGTATGGTTCAAGTCGCGTTAAAGACATAGATCACCCAATTTGGTCGTCGAGGTATCTTTTAAGTAAATGCATTGAAAATTAACATATGAAAACATGTGGTCGCGCCCTCTCGGGCTGCCTACGTACCCTTTTGTAAGGATCAGACCTGCGTAGTTCATGGGGGCAAATGCGATGTATGATGTGCAAACATGATATGAGTAATGTAACAAATCAATCCTTTCGAGGATAATAATGTAGACCTAACAAGGCTCTCTACACTGTTTGAAGGTAATTAAAGATGATTGAAGATTGTTGAGGATAAGAACTCAACAAGCTATTGGAAAAACGGTTATTGAGGCTACGACCTCAATGAACCATTGGAAATATGGCTGTCAAGGGTGAGACCTTAACACGCCATGATAGAAGATTGTTGAGGATAACAATTCAACAAGCTATCTCAAAGGCGGTTATTGAGGATACGACCTCAATGAACCATTGGAAATATGGCTGTCAAGGGTGAGACCTTAACACGCCATGATAGAAGATTGTTGAGAATCAGAACTCAACAAGCTATCTCAAAGGCGGTTATTGAGGGTACGACCTCAATGAACCATTGAAAATATGGCTGTCAAGGGTGAGACCTTAACAAGCCATGATAGAAGATTGTTGAGAATAAGAACTCAACAAGCTATTGGAATGACGGTTATTGAGGGTACGACCTCAATGAACTAATGGAAATATGGCTGTCAAGGGTGAGACCTTAACAAGCCATGATAGAAGATTGTTGAGAATCAGAACTCAACAAGCTATCTCAAAGGCGGTTATTGAGGGTACGACCTCAATGAACCATTGAAAATTTGGCTATCAAGGGTGAGACCTTAACAAGCCATGATAGAAGGTATGTTTAAAAGAATGGCTGTAGAGGGTGAGGCCTCCACAAGCCTTTTGGAAAATGGTTGTTAAGGATAAGATCTTCACAACTATTGGAAAGACGGTTATTGAGGGTACGATCTCAATGAACCATTGGAAATATGGCTGTCAAGGGTAAGACCTTGATAAGCCATGATAGAAGATTGTTGAGAATAGGAACTCAACAAGCTATTGGAAAAGGGGTTATTGAGGGTATGGCCTCAATGAACCATTGGAGATATGTTTGTCAAGGGTGAGACCTTAACAAGTCATGATAGAAGATTGTTGAGAATAGGAACTCAACAAGCTATCTCAAAGGCGGTTATTGAGGGTACGACCTCAATGAACCATTGGAAATATGGTTGCCAAGGGTAAGACCTTAACAAGCCATGATAGAAGATTGTTGAGATTAAGAACTCAACAAGCTATCTCAAAGGAGGTTATTGAGGGTACGACCTCAATGAACCATTGAAAATATGGCTATCAATGGTGAGACCTTAACAAGCCATGATAGAAGGTATGTTTAAAAGAATGGCTGTAGAGGGTGAGGCCTCCACAAGCCTTTTGGAAAATGGTTGTTAAGGATAAGATCTTAACAACTATTGGAAAGACGGTTATTGAGGGTACGATCTCAATGAACCATTGGAAATATGGCTGTCAAGGGTAAGACCTTGATAAGCCATGATAGAAGATTGTTGAGAATAGGAACTCAACAAGCTATTGGAAAAGCGGTTATTGAGGGTATGGCCTCAATGAACCATTGGAGATATGACTGTCAAGGGTGAGACCTTAACAAGTCATGATAGAAGATTGTTGAGAATAGGAACTCAACAAGCTATCTTAAAGGCGGTTATTGAGGGTACGACCTCAATGAACCATTGGAAATATGGTTGCCAAGGGTAAGACCTTAACAAGCCATGATAGAAGATTGTTGAGATTAAGAACTCAACAAGCTATCTCAAAGGTGGTTATTGAGGGTACGATCTCAATGAACCATTGAAAATATGGCTATCAAGGGTGAGACCTTAACAAGCCATGATAGAAGGTATGTTTAAAAGAATGGCTGTAGAGGGTGAGGCCTCCACAAGCCTTTTGGAAAATGGTTGTTAAGGATAAGATCTTAACAACTATTGGAAAGACGGTTATTGAGGGTACGATCTCAATGAACCATTGGAAATATGGCTGTCAAGGGTAAGACCTTGATAAGCCATGATAGAAGATTGTTGAGAATAGGAACTCAACAAGCTATTGGAAAAGGGGTTATTGAGGGTATGGCCTCAATGAACCATTGGAGATATGTTTGTCAAGGGTGAGACCTTAACAAGTCATGATAGAAGATTGTTGAGAATAGGAACTCAACAAGCTATCTCAAAGGCGGTTATTGAGGGTACGACCTCAATGAACCATTGGAAATATGGTTGCCAAGGGTAAGACCTTAACAAGCCATGATAGAAGATTGTTGAGATTAAGAACTCAACAAGCTATCTCAAAGGCGGTTATTGAGGGTACGACCTCAATGAACCATTGAAAATATGGCTATCAATGGTGAGACCTTAACAAGCCATGATAGAAGGTATGTTTAAAAGAATGGCTGTAGAGGGTGAGGCCTCCACAAGCCTTTTGGAAAATGGTTGTTAAGGATAAGATCTTAACAACTATTGGAAAGACGGTTATTGAGGGTACGATCTCAATGAACCATTGGAAATATGGCTGTCAAGGGTAAGACCTTGATAAGCCATGATAGAAGATTGTTGAGAATAGGAACTCAACAAGCTATTGGAAAAGCGGTTATTGAGGGTATGGCCTCAATGAACCATTGGAGATATGACTGTCAAGGGTGAGACCTTAACAAGTCATGATAGAAGATTGTTGAGAATAGGAACTCAACAAGCTATCTTAAAGGCGGTTATTGAGGGTACGACCTCAATGAACCATTGGAAATATGGTTGCCAAGGGTAAGACCTTAACAAGCCATGATAGAAGATTGTTGAGATTAAGAACTCAACAAGCTATCTCAAAGGTGGTTATTGAGGGTACGATCTCAATGAACCATTGAAAATATGGCTATCAAGGGTGAGACCTTAACAAGCCATGATAGAAGGTATGTTTAAAAGAATGGCTGTAGAGGGTGAGGCCTCCACAAGCCTTTTGGAAAATGGTTGTTAAGGATAAGATCTTCACAACTATTGGAAAGACGGTTATTGAGGGTACGATCTCAATGAACCATTGGAAATATGGCTGTCAAGGGTAAGACCTTGATAAGCCATGATAGAAGATTGTTGAGAATAGGAACTCAACAAGCTATTGGAAAAGGGGTTATTGAGGGTATGGCCTCAATGAACCATTGGAGATATGTTTGTCAAGGGTGAGACCTTAACAAGTCATGATAGAAGATTGTTGAGAATAGGAACTCAACAAGCTATCTCAAAGGCGGTTATTGAGGGTACGACCTCAATGAACCATTGGAAATATGGTTGCCAAGGGTAAGACCTTAACAAGCCATGATAGAAGATTGTTGAGATTAAGAACTCAACAAGCTATCTCAAAGGCGGTTATTGAGGGTACGACCTCAATGAACCATTGAAAATATGGCTATCAATGGTGAGACCTTAACAAGCCATGATAGAAGGTATGTTTAAAAGAATGGCTGTAGAGGGTGAGGCCTCCACAAGCCTTTTGGAAAATGGTTGTTAAGGATAAGATCTTAACAACTATTGGAAAGACGGTTATTGAGGGTACGATCTCAATGAACCATTGGAAATATGGCTGTCAAGGGTAAGACCTTGATAAGCCATGATAGAAGATTGTTGAGAATAGGAACTCAACAAGCTATTGGAAAAGCGGTTATTGAGGGTATGGCCTCAATGAACCATTGGAGATATGACTGTCAAGGGTGAGACCTTAACAAGTCATGATAGAAGATTGTTGAGAATAGGAACTCAACAAGCTATCTTAAAGGCGGTTATTGAGGGTACGACCTCAATGAACCATTGGAAATATGGTTGCCAAGGGTAAGACCTTAACAAGCCATGATAGAAGATTGTTGAGATTAAGAACTCAACAAGCTATCTCAAAGGTGGTTATTGAGGGTACGATCTCAATGAACCATTGAAAATATGGCTATCAAGGGTGAGACCTTAACAAGCCATGATAGAAGGTATGTTTAAAAGAATGGCTGTAGAGGGTGAGGCCTCCACAAGCCTTTTGGAAAATGGTTGTTAAGGATAAGATCTTAACAACTATTGGAAAGACGGTTATTGAGGGTACGATCTCAATGAACCATTGGAAATATGGCTACCAAGGGTAAGACCTTAACAAGCCATGATGGGAAATGCTTGGAAAGATAGATTATTAAGGCACCAAATTTTGGGACAAAAATGGTGAATATCAAGGATTTGAGGCCACAGAAGGCCTGGTTTTAGCACCCAAACGAGTCCTGAAGGGCAAGAATGTAATTTGGAGATTTAGAACAAAAATTTGGCCATTGAAATTTCAGGTTTCAATGAACTAAAGAGGGGGTCAGATTTGTAGATTTAGCCTAGCCTATCTACAAAGCCGAGATCATTTTAAAAACGTTTGCTGTGAAATTCCTAGTGTAAGGGGGGTCTAGTCAGCTAGACCGTTGCTTGAAAAGATGTCTCTTAAGAGGTTTGATTGAAAAGCCTAGGTTCGCTAGATCATTATTTGAAAAGATGTCCTTCGGGATGGTTGATTGAAAAACTTAGGTTGGCTAGACCATTATTTGAAAAAATGTCCCTTGGGATAGTTGATTGACTTTTGTACATTATGCAAGACTCGTGTTTCGACACTTGACAACAATCTGGGCAACATTCATTTTTGTTTTTGAAAAATGGGCGGCACAACCAAGTGTCTCCTTTTGCTTTACTGTCTTTCTTGTTTGGCCCTTATCAGGGTTTGGGTTCTGGCTTTGCCTTCGTTTGAGTTTGGGCTTCCATGCCCCAATCTTGAATTTGAGCATGCATTGGCCCCAATAGATGGCGTATGGCTGACGCACCCCAATCTTGGGTTGTTTTGCCTCGGGGGACTGTAGAACCTCAATTCTGACTCATTTTCCGTTGCTGTTGATGGTTTTGGGAACCGATGGACTAGCTTCCAAGCAGGGTTACCTTATGCATTGAAATTGCTTCCACGAGCTGGGAATTGACATGACCAAGTGACTCGATTGACCTTTTAGGCAAATTTTGACAAGACCACAAAGGATAGGAAAAGTACTTTTGAGTGACTACCATGGTTGCTATTGATCAACCATGTTGACTCAAAGGGTAGGAAGAACTGTTTATTGAATGTGTGACTTTCCTAGGAATGCCCCTGACCGGGTAGACTTGAACGACATTCGAGGGGTGGCAACTCGATTTGATGACGCTAACTCAAAGACTATTTTAAGGGTGGCCCTGATTGGGCGAGAGTGATCAAACCAGGTTGACTCGAATGATGAGGAAGACCATGTTGACTCGAGATTTTGAAGGAAGGCAAACATGTCATGCAATTGGTAGTTGAAACTGTTATGATAAACTTAGGTATTTGATAATTTTCCCTTAAGGATTTTCAAAAATTGTTTCCCTTCACCAAATGATGTCAATTTGGAGTTAGCTGCGCAAGAATTTTTATCATGAACCCATGTCTTGGATTGCCGATGAAGATGTACTGAATTTCCATTTGAAATGCCCCGGTTTGGTCTTTTGCTTGTGGTTGATACCAGTGTTGGTGGATTAACGCCACTGTTGCACAATACCTTGACTGTTGACTTTTTAGGGAGATTACACTGTTCTCTTTTGATCTTCCTCTGATCAAGTTGCGTTTTTCAATCTGAAAGGACTTTATTTAGGTTATAACAGGGCCAAGGCTTAGGTTTAACAAAGAAAGGATAACAGGCTCAAAAAGTTTATTTTGCTTTGGGTGATTAGAGCTAGCAGCTATCTTGAGTTTGAACAATTCTTGAAACTTTTGTGAACTGCGTTGCAGTGACAACTTTGCATTGGGGGAACGGCTCTTTTTTTTTTTTGAATGATGCCTTTTCTTTTATTCCCCTCATTCTTTTCCTCATATGGTCGTGCAATGCCTGGATCTCTCGGGCTTTCTAGTTGACCCTTTAGCGAGCTTTGGGTCGGTTATCCCCAAGCCAAATGGCTTTAGAGCACCAGGTTTTAATAGACCCCTACGGACTTAATTGCTCAAGTCAAAAAGGCTTTATGTTGAGATCCAAGCTAACCACATTTAATGTGCCTTCACAAGGTCTATCCATCTTTTGACCCAAACAATATGGTGGGAGCATACCGCGATTGCCTGGTTACTACTTAATGGACGCTCGGATAAGCATTAACAAAATAGCATGCAATTCGTTTTTATCGAGGAAGGAGTTCCAAATACAAACGTATTTTCATTTTTCTGATGTGCCAATGGTAACACGTGTTTGGGCACTTTCATGTTTCATACTTCACCCCATTGTGGGGGATAGCTGCCTAGCTGGGTTCTTTTGAATTGATTTAGGCTCCAAGGGATATATTTATGTGTTGGATATAAGCAAAGAATGCCTTTCTTCATTTTGAATTGCGCAACTTGATAAAAGGAACTCAAAAATGCTCTAACTTTTGCCTAGATCGAGTTTGGGAGTTTTGATCTAGCGAGCTTTTGATTGCTTGCCTTATCTTTTGCCTAGATCGCCCTTGCGGGTTTTCAACCTAGCAGGCTCTTCTTTTTCTTCTCCTCCCTTGTTTTTGGTGTCAAAGTATTGCTCATTAGTGGCGTTGCTTCTGTGGCGTCGGGCAATGGTCCCTTGGATGTCTTCCTTTTTGCATGAGGGTTCAATACTCTTGCATTTTGAATTGATTATCATGACTTTCAAATGATGATGGAAAACAATTTTAAGTTGAGAGAAAATTGCAAAAACCAAGTTTATTTTGACAGCTTTGACACAAAAAGCATAACATTAATTTTCACAAGATGCGGCCGAACCACTGAGGGTTGCCTACGTATCCTTTTACAAGGAATCAGGCCGTGCGTAGTTCGGGACTACGAAACTGACTCTGTTTTGGTTTTTCTTCTTTGACTACAAGTTTGAATTTGACAACATACAGACACGAAAGCATAAAAGGCTTGAAGTACAAATTGACTCAAAATTGAAAGACGAAGACCCAACTTGAAACTTTAAAACTTCCCCAACTTGTGACAAATTCCATTCATGGATTGGCTTCATTGCATTCATCATTCTTCTCCAGATCTGAGGTCTAGCATTGGGATGGTTTCGATCCTTTCTCACTATCTCGGGCAGCATTTGGATTTTGATCCGTCCTTAGAGTATGTGTTGGCTTGGAGCTTATTATTGAGGCATCGAGCTTATTAGGGGTTGAAACAATGGGTTCTGGCAGCCAATTGTCGATAATGCACTGGTGGGGATGAATTTTTATGCCATTCAAGATCCCGTTCATGGTTTGGTTGCTCAGAAGTTGTCCGAAAAAGCCATGTCCCATCGATTCACTAGTCGGTCCAGCCTGGAACTCCTCAAAGATCAGAGGATAGTTTTCTTCAAGCAATCGCCACCCGTCAAGTGTTGACTCCCATACCAGGTCTATGTTCTCAAGCGTGCAAATCCTGACTTCCTCAGGTATATTAATGGTGGGTTTTGGCTTGGTTGTGGGTATGATGTATTGGTTGGGGTCGAATGAGGTTGGGTTGAGATGGATGAGGTTGACATGAGAGTTTTGCGGATGCTTTGGGAGAGGATTTATGATAGTGTTTGGCTTTGAAAGTGGAGGTGAGACGGTTCCATTATCAATGAGATCTTGGATTCTGTGGCGGAGACGAAAGCAGTTATTGGTGGAATGGCCGATATATTGGTGAAAAGCACAGTAGGCATTTGGGTTGTGAGACGCCGGGAGCTTTTGAGGTGAGAGAGTTGGAGGGAGCGGCTTGATGAGGCCGGCTTCAAGAAGCTTCTCATAAACTGACATCAAAGGTACAGGAAAGTGGGAGAAGATCCTTGGTTGGAGTTTGCAGCTGGATTGAGGGTTCATGGTGGTACCGAGTGGGCCTCTAACAAAAGTTTTGCTTGCTTCGCAAATGCATAACACTCTTTTGCTTTTGGGGTTGATCTCATTAATGTGCACGTCTTGCCTTTCAACACTAGCTTCAGATAGGGATCCAACATTCTCCTTTGAGGGAGATCTGGCACTATGGAATTTAACCAAGTCTTTGAACATGTCTGAAAGCTTCACTGGAGGGTGACAGATTTGTGGAGGTTCTTCGATCCTGACATTATCAGCATTTGCTCCAAGATCCAGATTCGGGATTACGGAGGTGAGAAGATTAATCAGCCCTTGAACAAGAGTTAGCATTTTATCCACTTTCTGACTCATTTTCTCCATAGCCTTCTTCAGCTCAATCAATTCTGTTTGCCCCGCCATTGAGGTGTTCGAAGGAGATGGTATCTCTTTGTGTAGGATGAACGGCCAGGTACTGACAGTAAAGCAAAAAGAAAACGGACTTAGAATGTGCCCTTGTATTTTATTTAAAAGAATGTGTATGTCATAAAAGAATGTTGTACACGTGTCGTTGTTGTCGACTCGAGGATTCCAACAACCACGGGTAGGTCGTGTCAGGTAGGTTAAATTCCACAAGTTGGGAATCAGAGCCAATCTCCTTATCTTAACCATCCGAGACAAAGCAATGAGGTTGTTGCGATATACTGGCTTGAGGGCCGTTCGGGCACGGCAAACACCGGAGGTATCTCAAACTCCATAGATTTAAGGTCTCCTAGACCATGATAACCTATGAGGGATTGCCTCAGTCCTCAGAGATTCTTTTGAAGTGTATCCTTTGATTAAAACAACAAGTTTATCAAGACAGATTAAGTCTTTAATATTTTTCATTCAATGATTCCTTTGCTTTTGAAAACTGGTTGGCATAAATGACATGATACCGTATCCGATGCGGCGTATGTGGCATGGCGCCATTAGCCTAAGTGGTGTAAGTGACTTCGCACTATAACCTGGGTGGCGTGGGTGTCATGGCATTGTAGCTTTATTGTTTCGTTTAATCTCCATTGAATCATTGATTGAAATATATTGAAGACTTAATAAATTTTGATATCCCCAAAACCTCATCATTCTAAGGACTAATCAATTTTAACAACGTGCATTATGAAAAGCACGACTCTTCATCGGTCTAGGCAATCCAAAACAAACCGCGCCAGTGAGTTTAAGAGTTCTATACGTGACACGATAGCAAAAGATGATGTGCAGGTGGGATGTGTCACATAAGATTATGGCCTTCCGAAGGTTACCCCATTCCTCAGAATTTCCTTTAGGGTATATATCCTTTGTTTAGAATTACAAATTTCAAGAGATTTTAAAACAAACTAAGTATTCGACTAGTTCCCTTTCGAAGTTTCACTTTTGAACTCGGAATAACTTAGTATTGACGATGTGATACCATAACCACACGGCGCCAGTGGCATGCCGCCATTAGCCAGTGGTGTAAGTGACGTGACACCACAATGTCATTTCCTTATTATTCCTTATTCTCCGCTGAACCTTTGATAACGCACTAGTCGAGGACTTAGTAAGGTTTTGATTTCCTTAGGTCTCACCGTTCCAAGGACTCATGTTGCTTTAGACAACGTGCACATGGGTACACGATTCTTCATCGGTTAAGGCAACCTTCAGCAGACCGTGCAAGCAAACTTTAAGACTCAAAACGGGCAGCATAAAGGAATGGTAGGGATAAAATGCAGGTTATTCCAACAATCCGGGTTGGTCGTTGTCAGGCAGGTTAGATTCCACATGTTGGGAATCAGAGCCAATCTCCTTATCTTGACCACCAGATGTAGAGACCCGTATTTTTTTTTATTTAGATCATTTTTTTTCCCTTGTAAACGTATAACTTGTCGAGATAGACGGTGTGGATTTACGGTACGGCGTGTTCGTGAAAGGATATAAGGATAAATGTGTGAGAGGTGTACATGTGAGTGTGTGGTGTGAGAAGTAGGGTATAATTTTCCGTTGGTCTTCTAATAAATTCCAGAGGAACACTTTCCTCTTTCTCATTTCTATCTCCCGGCTCTCTCTCTAACTCTCACATTTCTCTCTTTCTCTCGGCTCTCCTCCACTCTCACTCAATAACCCATCAAAACGACATGAAACCTATACAAACCAACCACCAATTTGCCTTCTACACGTGATTCAAGCCTTAAATTTCGTGGGTCAAGCTCGGGGAAGGAGGAACCGGCTGATTTTGAAGTTTTGGAGGCTAGGGCTTTGTTTGATCTCGTGGGTTCGGCTTTAATACTTGAGGTAGAAAAATCTAACTAATTTTATGTGTTTATGAGTTGATATAGTGTTTGAGACTTGCTACTGATCATTGTATTGAGATTTGTTGTTGAGTTTCTTTGAAATCCCGTTTTTCTGCTGCTGCCCGTTTTTCTGAGATTTTTCCCAATTTCGAACAGTCATAACTTCCTCGTCCATTATCGAAAACGCGCAAATTATATATCGAATTCGAGATCTTGAAGTCAGCTTTCCAGGGCCACCAAAATCACCTTAAAACTCTAAGTACACAGAAAGTTATGATCATAGGAGTGAAGGTGTGTCAGCTGCCTCGTTTTCTGCTGTTCCTGTCATTTTCTGGGTTTTTGCCCAACTTCGAATGGCCATAGCTTCCTTGTCCGATGTTCAATTCGATCGTATGATATATCGATTTCGAGGTTTTGAAGTCATCTTTTAATTGCCACCAAAATTACGTTGACAGGTTAAGTATACAAAAAGTTAGGACAATAGAAGTAGAGGGGGATTAGTTGCCACAACTTAAGAATGAGTTCGATTGACTTAAAATATTGCAAAGGTTGAGTTATGAATTTAGGATGAGTTTTGATTGAAATGTGGTACGAGGACACATGAACAATAATTGTGAAATGATGACGATCATGGAAAATGCGAGGTGAAATGGTTTATCGGTAAACTAACATTTGAAATGGTGACGTGCTGACTTATTATTGATATAAGTTATGTTAATGTGAGATGGGTGTAATTGTAATACTCGTTGGTATGTGGGTGTTGCCCTCTTACTGATTGTCATACAATAGACCCCGTTATGAAGTCGTATCGATAGGTTTGCATCGTGAATATACGTTGAATATGGGAATAGACCCGGGTAAAGCCGTGGTGACCCAAGTGCCTTGTGACTGCGGGAATAGACCCGGGTAAAGCCGTGGTGACCCAACTGCTCTTCGGATTTGAGGATAGACCTGGGTAAAGCCATGGTGACTCTCTTCCGGTTCGACTTAGGGAAAAGATCCGGGGGAAGCCGTGGTGACTCTAAGGGCGATGTTGATTGTATTGAGCTAAGAATTTGGGATATCATAGTAGTGTATGGTGACTTGTGGTAACGGGTTTCGTGTGGGATTTTAGCTACACTACTTTTATTATTATCTATCGTGTGATTTTTCATTTGGTAGAGTGTTTGACAAGAGACATAGATGACCTACTATAGTGTGACACGTTGAGGAAGATCGGTATAGGCATTCGCACGTTAGGCTATGAACGGAATCTAATTGTAGGGAGGTGTGAAACGATGAGACGTGACATGAGAAAAAGAGGGTTAATGCGAGAAATTCCTTGAGTTCTTAGAAGTCTTGACTGTGTAGTACATTCATATTTGGCTCTAATTGCTATCGTCTATCGATGTGATCTTCCTTTCGCACTTGTCTTCCCGTATGCACATAAAGTTAGCATAGATTTTTCTACTGGGCTAGTGTAGCTCAACCTATTATTTTTCCGGTACAAATCAGAGGCTGTGACATGGGTTGCTGTGCTTGCATGTGATCCCACATTTTGAAAGCGACTTCAGAGAGTTAATCTTGCATCTCTTATAAACTTTATCTTCGGATGAAGGAATTGTAATCTTATTATTATTATTATTCTATTAAATGAAGGATTCATGTAAACTCTTAACTTTCTTTTAACGTGATCTAGTGGTTTTAGGCCGTTGGGCCAAGGATGGAAATTTGGAAATGCTTTGGAGTTTGGAGATGATTTGCGAACAAGGGAAATAGAAATGGCTTTTGGGTAATATTTGTATTATTGTGAGAATTTTTATTTATGAAAAACCTTTAATATTTATGTTGAAAATCGAGGGCGTGACAACTTGGTATCAGAGCATAGGTTTAGAATACCTTGAAACCGTGGGGAGACTTTAGTCTCATGGGTTCAAAATCATAGCAAAATTTTTACATGACGTGTGTGCTTGCATAAATGAGTTAGTACATCGGCGTGACATTGCATTTACAATAACCTAGATTGTTATGGCGTTGTTAACTTGCGTTCGGGAATTGGAGGTTTGATCTCATGATGGGATTGTGGTGGTTGTCATTGATTGTTTTGTGTTTTGAATTCTTGTAGCACAATGCCACCGAGACGTGAGAATAACCTTGCTAGGGAAATTGTAGCAGCACTTGCAGAGTCGAATCTTTTGAATCCCGCATTTAGGGCTAACACGAATAACCGTGCCATGGAAGCGATGAAGGCATTTTGTCGTATGAAACCACCAGAGTTTGATGGGGAAAGTAGCGATCCTCTTGTGGCCGACCACTGGCTTGCACAAGTTCGTAAAATCTTTAACGCTCTTAGGATTACTGAAGATGACCTACGAGTGAGTATTGTGGCTATTCAACTCACCGGTGAGGCAAATGAATCGTGGGAATCGGTTTTGGGAGCAAGAAGAGACGCTAGGAGAGCGGCAAGGGCGGTTAATCAAACAAATGAGCCGGATGTAGAGAACCTAACTTGGGCTGAGTTTGAAGAACTCTTCCAGAATCAATATTTTCCTGAAACATGTCGCGAACAACTTAGAGAACAATTCGAGAAACTAGAACAAGGTAATATGGCCGTCTCCGAATATGCTACGAAATTTCAATCTTTATCGCGTTTTGCCCCAGAATTGGTGGCGACAGAGGAAAGGAAGTGTCGGCGCTTTGAGAAGGGGTTGCATTCGTCTGTTAAGCTGTTGGTAGTAAGTCAGCGTATTGGAAGGATTATGATTAATAATTTCTAGATTCTTCGAATTGTCATGAGATGGTACGTAGAGTTGGTGCCTAACCACTTTAAGGATTCCATGTGTGTTCCTTGATTTCCGGATACCTCGTGACCTTCCTTTAAATTCTTATTTGGTGTTGTCCGAATCTTTGAGCTTACATGTTTCATTTGGGAATACTAACTGAATCGTTCTCTTGACCTAACTTAGTGTGAGAGTTCGGTGCATCTTTCGAGAGGAATTGGCATGTGTTCTTGGCTCTCTAGAATTAGTGTTAAGGGGTGCGATGGAATCTATTCGTCAACGACATTTGGAAGCTCAAGGGAGAATGACTAAACAAACCAAGATAGTTCTTTGAAGATTGCCAACTGCATAAGACCAAAGGATTGTGTTGATCGTCGTCATCACCCAATGTAAATTGAAAAAAGGGAATAATGTGTTTTTGTAAAGCATCACCGCGTTGGAGTTTGTCTCGTTTTAGGTGGAAACGGAAGCTTTCATCGTTAGAAAGAAAATGAGAATTATGGGTTGAGTATTGGGATACGATGTGTGTCTTTTGGATAACCAGGCGACTACCGATGAAATCCAATTGGAAGAGGCGTTTGATCACCGCCCATTCTAGGAGGAAGTCTCGGGAAGTCAATTGGACTATCGGGTATTCGCGATGCTTTTTAATACATAGGTATTGAGGAAGTATGAAACGAATCCATTACACGTGCTAGAGAGGTCCAAACTTGAGTTAGAAGCCGACGTGCCCTATGGAAAGAAACCGATACGTATCCTAGATTCGCATAATCTAGTTTTGTAGTGGTAAGACGATGTTGATAGTGCGAGCTTATGTGCGAAAAGGGGGACAAAATTATAGAGTAATGTCCGCATTTGTTTTAGTTGATTGATGTGAGTTTTTGACGTAGCACTTTCATGATTATTGAACCGTTGCATAATGTAAGTTGTTGTGGTTTTGCGTATCCATATGATACTTGGTTTGGTTGGACTTACCTTGGCGAATTTCGAGGACGAAATTTTTTTTAAGGAGGGTAGAATATAAAGACCCGTATTTTTTTTTATTTAGATCATTTTTTTTTCCCTTGTAAACGTATAACTTGTCGAGATAGACGGTGTGGATTTACGGTACGGCGTGTTCGTGAAAGGATATAAGGATAAATGTGTGAGAGGTGTACATGTGAGTGTGTGGTGTGAGAAGTAGGGTATAATTTTCCGTTGGTCTTCTAATAAATTCCAGAGGAACACTTTCCTCTTTCTCATTTCTATCTCCCGGCTCTCTCTCTAACTCTCACATTTCTCTCTTTCTCTCGGCTCTCCTCCACTCTCACTCAATAACCCATCAAAACGACATGAAACCTATACAAACCAACCACCAATTTGCCTTCTACACGTGATTCAAGCCTTAAATTTCGTGGGTCAAGCTCGGGGAAGGAGGAACCGGCTGATTTTGAAGTTTTGGAGGCTAGGGCTTTGTTTGATCTCGTGGGTTCGGCTTTAATACTTGAGGTAGAAAAATCTAACTAATTTTATGTGTTTATGAGTTGATATAGTGTTTGAGACTTGCTACTGATCATTGTATTGAGATTTGTTGTTGAGTTTCTTTGAAATCCCGTTTTTCTGCTGCTGCCCGTTTTTCTGAGATTTTTCCCAATTTCGAACAGTCATAACTTCCTCGTCCGTTATCGAAAACGCGCAAATTATATATCGAATTCGAGATCTTGAAGTTAGCTTTCCAGGGCCACCAAAATCACCTTAAAACTCTAAGTACACAGAAAGTTATGATCATAGGAGTGAAGGTGTGTCAGCTGCCTCGTTTTCTGCTGTTCCTGTCATTTTCTGGGTTTTTGCCCAACTTCGAATGGCCATAGCTTCCTTGTCCGATGTTCAATTCGATCGTATGATATATCGATTTTGAGGTTTTGAAGTCATCTTTTAATTGCCACCAAAATTACGTTGACAGGTTAAGTATACAAAAAGTTAGGACAATAGAAGTAGAGGGGGATTAGTTGCCACAACTTAAGAATGAGTTCGATTGACTTAAAATATTGCAAAGGTTGAGTTATGAATTTAGGATGAGTTTTGATTGAAATGTGGTACGAGGACACATGAACAATAATTGTGAAATGATGACGATCATGGAAAATGCGAGGTGAAATGGTTTATCGGTAAACTAACATTTGAAATGGTGACGTGCTGACTTATTATTGATATAAGTTATGTTAATGTGAGATGGGTGTAATTGTAATACTCGTTGGTATGTGGGTGTTGCCCCTTACTGATTGTCATACAATAGACCCCGTTATGAAGTCGTATCGATAGGTTTGCATCGTGAATATACGTTGAATATGGGAATAGACCCGGGTAAAGCCGTGGTGACCCAAGTGCCTTGTGACTGCGGGAATAGACCCGGGTAAAGCCGTGGTGACCCAACTGCTCTTCGGATTTGAGGATAGACCTGGGTAAAGCCATGGTGACTCTCTTCCGGTTCGACTTAGGGAAAAGACCCGGGGGAAGCCGTGGTGACTCTAAGGGCGATGTTGATTGTATTGAGCTAAGAATTTGGGATATCATAGTAGTGTATGGTGACTTGTGGTAACGGGTTTCGTGTGGGATTTTAGCTACACTACTTTTATTATTATCTATCGTGTGATTTTTCATTTGGTAGAGTGTTTGACAAGAGACATAGATGACCTACTATAGTGTGACACGTTGAGGAAGATCGGTATAGGCATTCGCACGTTAGGCTATGAACGGAATCTAATTGTAGGGAGGTGTGAAACGATGAGACGTGACATGAGAAAAAGAGGGTTAATGCGAGAAATTCCTTGAGTTCTTAGAAGTCTTGACTGTGTAGTACATTCATATTTGGCTCTAATTGCTATCGTCTATCGATGTGATCTTCCTTTCGCACTTGTCTTCCCGTATGCACATAAAGTTAGCATAGATTTTTCTACTGGGCTAGTGTAGCTCAACCTATTATTTTTCAGGTACAAATCAGAGGCTGTGACATGGGTTGCTGTGCTTGCATGTGATCCCACATTTTGAAAGCGACTTCAGAGAGTTAATCTTGCATCTCTTATAAACTTTATCTTCGGATGAAGGAATTGTAATCTTATTATTATTATTATTCTATTAAATGAAGGATTCATGTAAACTCTTAACTTTCTTTTAACGTGATCTAGTGGTTTTAGGCCGTTGGGCCAAGGATGGAAATTTGGAAATGCTTTGGAGTTTGGAGATGATTTGCGAACAAGGGAAATAGAAATGGCTTTTGGGTAATATTTGTATTATTGTGAGAATTTTTATTTATGAAAAACCTTTAATATTTATGTTGAAAATCGAGGGCGTGACGCCAGAGGCAGAGCAATGCGATTGCCAGAATACAGACGCGCTTAAGGCTGGGCTAGATCAAAAGGAAGCCGTTCGGGCACGGCGAACACCGGAGGTATCCCAAACTCCATGGATTTAAGGTCTCCTAGACCATACATACATGAGTGTGCAAGTTTAACAGAATTGCCCTAATCCTCAGCTGTTTGATAGTGTATCCTTTATGAGGAGTATAAGACAAAGGAAAATTTTTGTCAAGCCAAAATTATTTTCTTGTCAATAACTTTAGATGGATTTGAAAAACTAATCACTAGGAGTTGGGTCCTAGTGGATTAATTTTGAAAAATTAGTTATTAAGAGCTAGGTCTTAATAAACTAACTTAGGATTAAAATAGCTATTAAAGGTTTTGTTATAATTTGAAGTGAAACTAATTATTGGAAATTGAGTTCCAATAATTAAATTTTAAATTTTTGAAGAAAAATTAGTTATTAAGGGTAGAGCCTTAATGTGCTAATTTTTAACTTGAAAAAGCTAACCATTGAGGGTTAGATCCTTAATGAGCTAGTTTAACTTGAAAATTATTGACAAAATGATATTTTTGGCTTGATTTTGATTTTCCCTTATAAATCCCCAAGAATTTTGATTGAAACAAACATGCATTTTCCAACATGCATGACTCTTCATTGGTTGTGGCAATTCAATTAAACTTGAGCGGGAGGGTGATAACCTAGGGTTAAGCTAACATGCGCATGCAACATAACATCAAGTAAAGGTAACTTTGAAACACATAGGCGGGAAAATAGTAAACACGTAAGCAGGATATATCATGTAATCCTAACGTGAGGGCCCTGTCCTAGTTTTGGCAAAAGTTCTACGTTTTTGCTATATGCAAAAGGCCGGTTTTGGTTTAGAGGGTCCCCCAGACTAGAGCCAATAATTTGCCTCCCTATTGCCAAGTGTACTGCATGGCAACGGTCAAATGGCAGGCTGACTCATCATCGTCCAAGGTTGCCGAGCATTTCGGGATGTCCTAGCACCAGCAAGCTGGGTAGGGTAACCAAAATGTAGCGGCGGAGCTTATCCAACATCGATGCACGTGCAATGCAAAAAGTTAAGCAATAATATTAAAAAAAAAAATCCCACAAATATTTTCAAGCTTGGCTCTCGAATTAAATCATATTTTTAAGAAAAATTACACAAATGAAATAACCAAAAAGTCCCAGGCCGGGTGGTCGGGCAGAGCCCTGTTAGAATCACCACATCTTTCTTAGACAGCGCGAAGCTTATCTTTTTGACAGACTTTTGATAAGGGTTATTTTCACCAAGTGTATTAATTCATAAAAATATAAATTAATAAAGATTCCCCAGCAGAGTCGCCACTGTGGGCTGCGTGCCCGGAAAATATTCCCCATCCGTCTTTTTGTATTTTTTTATTGTTACAAAAAAGGGGGAAAATAGTTGGTTCATTTGAGAGTCGCCACCCGGGTTTTAAAAAGGATTAACCCCGAGAAACCGTTTATTTGAAAAATGTGACTCTTTTGCCTTTTGAAAAAGGTTTTGGTCGAAAAACAGAGAGTTTTGGGTTCGGGAGCCAGGTTACGAAGGGGGAAGGTTTTATTTGAAAAAGCACCCCCCTCGCCCGATAAAATCGGTCTCTACTAATACTTGTGGGATTTGAAAATCATTTTATTGCTTAACTTTTATGCCGCATAATCAATTATAGCACATAAACAATGTATATTCCATGAAAGAAATAGATATTAACAAAAATATTTGCATATAACAATTAATTGCAAAAAATGACTAAATCAACTAATTTGTCCCACATAAACTCCACCGCACGGTAGAGACATGTACCGTACGGTACATGTTCTGTGATTTGCAATTTTAAGACAAGTTTATCTAGCACATGACAATCTAAGGCAGACATGCATGCTTATACACTAAATGAAACAAAGGAAGAAAAGAGATTTTGGCAAAATGTCTCCCTTGAAGGATCTCTGCCGTACGGCAATAGTATGTGCTGCACGGTAGAGATTGTGGGACACTAGTTTCGATTTCTTTGAAAATGTTTAAGCCATCTAAGCCCAGGGTTGGTATGACGAACCAGTCTGAGTTTAGTGGCTTCCCTTCAGATTACAGAGACAAATAATGGATAAAAGATTTGTACCTCTTGGAGCAAAAACCTTCCTTTGAAGACTTTTGATTGATACGGTGGCCTTTGGTCTGAACTTGGATGAGAAAATGATCTTTAGTATACTGTGATTGCAAGATACGTGACTTGGTTTCGGACTTGGATTACTTTTGAAGTGTTTCGGTGTTTCACGGTGAGGGAGAGTGAAAAGAATGGCTTGTTCTTTTTGAAAATGGGAGTGAGAAATTGCTTGTTGTTTGCAATAGGAATAGGCAATGGTATTTATAGACTGAAAATAGCTTGGATATCAAGCACACTTGGTGTGCAAACAAAGAATTTCGGCATTTAACTGATCTGCCGCCTTTCTGACATTTTTGACCAAAAGTTAGTGTACCGTACGGTACATATAGTCCACCGTACGGTACTAGGGTCCACCGTACGGCACATGCCAACCGACTTGAGTTTAGGCGGTCAAAAACTCTACCGTACGGTAGACATATGTCCACCGTACGGCAGAGTTGACCACCGTACGGTACAGTTGACTACCGTGCGGTACATGTGACTGCTCAACAGGCTGAACTTCGAATGGCCGCCCCGGACACTCCCGAACTCGGTTTTGGGTGTTCTTCGAACCGTTGGAAAGCTCGTTAAGTCTACTTTCTAACCCAAGTGGTTTGGATAAAAATAATTTTGTGCATCAAAAGATATGACAATTTTACCCTCAGGTGGTCGAAAAAGTGGTCGTTTTGGCAAAATTCTCATATCTCCCTCATTTCAAATCGGATTAAAGCTTATTATATATCGATAAAAAGGGTTTTGAATGTACTAAAAGATGGTGGACTCCAACCATAAAAATAAGGAAGTTTGATTTATGAAAATTGGGCTGAAAGCAGACTAAACCGAAGACCATTGGTGCCACGACGGCCAAAACACGCATTCGCTCATTCTAAGTGTCACTTTGGCACTCTCAAACCTAGTTCTAAAGTGTTTCCTCATTCTTTGAGTACAAAGAGCTTTATTTGAAGTTTTCAAGGCACATTTTATTTTTGAAAAGCTTATCGGCCACTTGTGTACGATTTTCGAAAGGTAACGCTCCGAAAGGTTGAGATCAATTCAAAAGTTTAAAATCATGCTTTCTTTATCATCATTGGGGACTTAAAAGTTATCCAAGATTTCCAAATTGGGGTGTCTAAAGGAGACGATGCGTCTAACAGCAGAGGGTCCGACGACTCAGCGGATGATCCTGGCTTTAGACAGGATCCGAGAGAGAGAGACGACGATGATGACGATGGAGAGGGTGATTGGTTCGGGGAGGACTGAGGGCTATCAAAAAGCCTCATCTTACTTTCTGCACTCTGATTTTTGCTTTTGGGCCTGCGTGCCCGCGTAGATAGGTTGAAGACCGGAGTGCCTTAGCTGATACTTTGATAGACGTTTTTGAGGCCTACGTGCCCTTCTGAATTGATGGGCGAGTGTGCCCGAGTTGACATGATGACTTTTGATTGGCCGATGCGCTACACACACAGTAGTTTTCTTCACTTTAACATGGATAGATCATGGCTTTTAGCTATAAAATTTGCATTTTCATCGTTTACTTACTCTTGTAATGGATTAGAGTAGATAAGTTTTTGCCACTAATACCATACTTGCATTGACAACATACTGAGACTGCTCACAGACATGCGCATATGTACAGACAGAACTAGCTCAGAAGGAAAACAAGAATGTACCTTAGGATACGCCAGGACATGAGGATACAAGGGAATACAATGAAATATTGGACATTCACAAGCCAAAACTCAAACTACTCTAACTTGATGAAAATGATGCTTCCGTAAGGTCATGTACATGTAAGATGACCTATGTGAGTTGACGGAATCAAGAAATGCATCCCAAAACGCAAACTAGACCAAAAACCTTATGAAGGACACAAAATGGACACGAGATGGAAAAATATGACTTTATTATGTCCCGGACTGAAATCGACACCTCCGTACAGTCATATTAGGTCACCATGACCTGTACGGCCTGAGAGAAAGGAACATGAACCTTTGAAGTGAGTTTCGAACTCCCGAAATGGTTATTTGAACTTGAAACGAGCCGCCGAGGGTTCAAAATCTTCGTTAAACGCAATATCTCGAATCCGATGCTCGGACACAGTCATATATGCTCATAGTGACTTGCTCGAACCATAAAAGTTGTAAAAGAACCCTTGGAACCAAAAGTGACCAAAATTGGACAGTAGCTAGTGTAATCTGTCAAATTGCAGACTGAACCATCGCGCGACGAAGTGAGTCTATCGCGCGATGGAGTGGATGTGTAACAATCTTGATTTTTGGTCAGTAAAAATTTCATTAAATATTTGAAATTTTCTTTTAATACTTGTATTCGCTTCTAAAAATTTCCTTTTGTATGAATAAAAATTTATTTTATATTCGAGTTATTATTTAATTGCTTAGATTGCTTAAGTTTTCTTTTGTTTTTCCGGTAGTTCGTCGTAATTACATTTTAGCCCCTTGAAATTCATTTCTTGTCTTTAAAACTACTTAGTGTGTATAATTCATTTCTAACCGACCAGTTAGAGGAATCGAACTAGGAAGCCACCTAGTTACATTTTCCTAGCAATAGTTGGACCTTTTTGCCCCTCTTTGAACCTTGTGAACCTTTTCAACCCTTGATTTGACAAGTTATTGATTATTACTTTTATTATTTTTGTTTATTCTTTGTCCATTGGACAATAAATGTTAGGGGAACTATTATCCATTGGATAATAGAAACCCAATTCTTTATATTAAAGGTATTTAAAGGAAGATTTGAAAAAGTACTATTATCTTTTCAATATAGACTTTTTAAATGCTTTAAAGGACTTTTTGGATTTATTTTATTATATAAGTTTTCCTAGTAACAAAAAGTTAGGAGAATTATTATCCATTGGATAATAAGTTCACCTTTCAAACCAAGTACATGGGATTATTAATTTAGTCTTTTTCTTAATCCCCATGTGACAAAGTACATATTATTTTAATATAAAAGTAACCTAATTACTATTGTCCATTGGACAATAGAAGTTAGGTGATTTATTACCCAATGGGTAAAAAGGTTAGTCTTTCATCTAGCACATGGGTTTTTTTTTACTCTAGTCCTTTTCAAAAACCCCATGGGATGATGTACATTATTTTATTATGAAGGTACTTAGTACTAAGATTCTCCTAAGTACCCTTTAGTATTTTATATTGGGATTTTGAACTTCCTAGTGTACAATAGTACATATGTATATATTATATAGGTACATGGAAGACTAGAATAATAGTCTAGTATACATGTGCCTATTGATTAGTTTAATGGGAAAATCTTGCCCTTTTAAAATCCCTTTGATCTCTAGTACAAAGTACCCATTGTTTAATTGTTTTCTTGCACATGTTATATATATATATATGTACTAGTACTAGAAGAGAGAGAGAGAGAGAGAGAGGAGAGAGAGCCGAGAGAGAGGAGGGAGAGAGGGCCAAGAGAGAGGAGGGAGAGAGGAGAGAGAGAGAGAGAGAAATGAAGGAAGAAGGAGAGTTGGTTGTACTTCCTTGATCTTTCATATCTTTTCAAATCCTTGGCCATGTGCCCTTCCTAGCCATAGACTAACCTCCTTCGTACCATCAAGATTTGTTTAAACCCCAAAATCTTGTACAACTTATTCTTTCTTCCACAAGATTTTCCAAGAATCAAATCCAAAGGACCAATATAGCCATGCAAGCCTAGGGTTGGGCCTTGATCTTTCAAGATCTCATGACAAGTGTCAATAATTGAGGTAGAGAGAGAGAGAGAGAGGGGGGCCGGCCTTGAGAGAGAAGGGAGCTCAAGTCTTGGCCTATAAATAGAAGCCATTCCAAGCTTCAAAACTCACACCTTCAAAGCTTTGCTCTCACTTCTCTCTAGAAACCATTTCTGGGCAGCCTACTGTCCCTTCGGAAATCCTCAGTTTTCTCCTTCTTAATGTAGTTTTTAGAACCAACTTTCTTCGGGAAAGTTGTAGAGAACTTCGAGAGCTTCAAGTTAGACTCAAGAACCACCCCAATCGGTGAAGAAATGACAAAGATGTTGTCATCCAAAGTTCAGTGAAATTCTCGGATTTTCATTTCCAGACAGCTTACTGTCTTTTCCTTTATCGCCATTTTTCTCCTACCTAAAGTAGTTTTAGGATTAACTTCCTTCACAAAAGTTGTAGAGGGTTTCTAGAGCTTCGATTTCGACCTAAGAACGATTGTATTCGGCCAAAGGTTGACCGAGTTACTGCCATCCAAAGTTCGGTTCAGATTTGGAAGTTTCACCGCCCGTAGAATTTTCCAACTTGCTTATTCGGCCCCGACTAGTTTCGGATCAAGGTAGGATACTCTTACCCCCATCCCTATGTATATATAGTTTATCTTGAATTACTTTTCTTCTCAAGTATTTGTATTTTGATCTTTAAGATGAATATGAGCATGCATATATGAAATGCTTGTATTGCTTGTGGTATAGAATAGAGTTGGATGATATTGTTGAAATGATTTGTTATTGTGTATGTGGAAAGTCCTACCACGGAGTCTTTGCATGTAAACGAGACACGAGAACCGAGAAAGTAGAAACATGACACCTAGGGTGTGGTTAATGAAAGGAAATGTATTCCGAGGAAGGAAATATTTTGAAATGACATAATGATCGTTTTTGGTGGCATTATGTCTGTGTGTGTGTTCCAATGGGAACCTGGAGCGGCGGAACCATTGCGAGGTTGTGTGCGTTCCCATGGGAACCCGGAGTAGCGGAACCATGGTGAGGTATGGCTTGGTTATCCGCGATACGGAGCCAATGCAAATGTGTGCCAATGGGAACCCAGTGCGGTAGAACCATTGTGAGGATACTCAGAAACCCAGAACGGCGGAACCGAGGTTGGGTGTGTAGCTTGGCTATCCGAGGTACGGAGCCAATGCAAATGATTTTGAAAGGTTGATTTGTACATGAAAATGTTGACACGGTCTACGACGAGTCTCGTAGGAGAGACACGAGAAATCTTGGACACCAACGATAGATGATTAACGATTGTGAATGTGTGATTGTTAGTGTTGTTGTAAATATTTTACCGTTGTAAGATTGGTGGGTAAAGATTTCCTATTGAGCGTTGTAGCTCACGGTGTTACCTTGTGGTGACTCTGACATATTATATTGGTGGCGACACCGGTATAATGTGTCAGACCTCATAGATGAACAGGGTGAGATGTACACCTTGGAAGCCTTTGGAGCTGAAGAGCTAGCCAGGATGGAGGAGGAAAGGGAGCAGTAGTTAGGAACCCTAGTTCCTCCTTTTGTTGAATTAATGTACCCTTTACTTATGATGTATTTATGATGTAATAATGAGCTAGACTCTCCTTATTATGTAATAAATGCCTCATTAACGTACCCAAACTTGGGGGCGTTACAGGATGCTGCTCACTCGCGCGATGGAATGATATCATTGTGCGATGGTCTATCCGTGCCAGGCCACCGTTATTTGACCAGTCTAGGTCTTTAAGACCAATGAGCCTTGTCATCGTCCTTAAACACTCAGAGTACTTTAGGGGCAGTCTGCAGATGCCCTCGCTTTGAAGAAGAAGATGCCATGTTGCATGGATAGTTGCCCTGGGAAAGGAGGATACTTCATATATTCTGACTATAAAGAGGCTAATGTTCTGCAAATGAAGGGCATCCCCTCCACAGTCTGAAATTTCAACGAAAGCCAGAATGGCAAACAACCTTTCGGTTTTGATAAGTCTGTGGCTAACGGCTTTTGTTGCTAGAGATTGGTTGTCATTCCGGTTCCACGGGCTGGCCACCTTCCGTTTTCTCCGCAATGTGAGAGTTCGTCCCGAATTCCTCAGGGCAGCCTTGCAATTCTGGGATCCAGATGTTCACGTGTTTAGGTTTGGGGCCAACGAGTTGTGCCAAACCGTGGAGGAATTCAAAGCGTACCTCCAAGGCGTAGTTTCGAGTGCGATTGTTGTGCCGCCTTACAAGAAGAATATACCCAAGCTCCTACAGTCAAGTCTTGACATTACCGAGGGAGCAACCGAAAGTCTGTTAACTGGAGGGCAAATCAACATCATGCGCCTAATGGAGTGGTATGGGCCGGAACGGAATGTAGAGGACATGGCCCTACAGGCCGGGCATCGATTTGCTCTGGCAATCAGTGTGCTGGCTGCTTATTTATTGGTATCCCCGAATGGGCAAGTGAACCCCATGTTGGTGAGCGTTGTTGCTCACATGGGCGCCCGAAGGAATGTGGTGCCACTTGTTCTGGCTGAACCACTTATGGGTTTGGATTTGGATTTGGTTTCTACCGGCCAAGAAAACGTTTTTTGCAGTAGTCCGCTCCTACTGCAGGTAAATTTTCACTCAGCTCACCTTTTTTCGGTTTTCGCACGTTTTATTTTTACCTCATCTCTCGGCTAAGACTATATCGGAGCTTCTTACTTATTTTTCCACTCAAGCTTTATATGACTCCTTACTTGTTTTTTCACTCATATAGCTCTAGCTGTCTGACAAATTGGGGTTGCTCACAGCGCCGGAAGCAAACTAGCCCCATCTGCCCGGTCGAATGCATCAGCGAGGCATGATCTACCCGGAAATGACCATGCATCAATGGTATACTTTCATGAGAGAGATGTTACCGAATGAAATCACTTCGAGGCATGAGGCCCTGAACATCCCGAACATGGCCCTGATTCTGCAGGTTTTGAAAGAATGGTGATAGCCGGACTGACTGCTTTCACATTCTATATTCCTGGTCGCATTCTTCATCAGTTAGGAATGAGCCAAGGGCTCCACCGAGCTGGCGTGGAAGATTTCCAAGTTCCTGCTTTCACTACCCAGAATTTGAGAGGATATGAGCACAAATGGGGTCTGAGGCAACTCGGAGGAGCCGACCTAGATTTCAGCACAGAACTTATGCACCGATATCAAGTATGGTTAAGAAGAGAGGTCGCAAGTAGGCAAAATAATGACTGACTCCTGACGGACCTTAATGATCTAGAATAAACTGTGAGCCTGTTAAGGCCTCGAGCGTTTTATTCTGTTTTTATGCTTGAATCTTTTTAAGACTGCTCAGCCTGTGTAATAGAAGTTATAATTTAAATAAAGATGAAAGTTCGAGAGTTTTCCCCTTTTGATTTAAGTGTTGAACCAGCGCGTTGTTTCGAGCGTTGAGTTAACTCCTGGTAATAGGAAACCGTGGATCGAGTTGATTGATTATGACCGAATCTCACAGAGAGATTGCCTACATATCCCTTTTCAAGGAATCAGGTCAGCACGTAGTTCAGGCTAAGGTTCGCTCGGGTGTTTTAGCTCTCCTTTTGCGCTCTAACTTTTGCCTAGAACCGCCTATTCGGGTTTTCGGTCTCGCGAGCTTTGATCGATACCTATTTATTTTTGCCTAAACCGCCTTCTCAGGTTTTCGGTCTAGCAGCCTTGCTTTAATTTTTGCTTGGAACCGCCCACCCGTGTGGTTTTCGGCCCAACGAGCTTTTCTTAGGGATAGTAGCGTTTGAGTTGATCCAGGTTAACCAGAGTGTTGAGCTGAGCTGAGATGCTCCCCAGAAAGGATGGTCTTGATGATGTAAGGTCCAGAACGCTTAGGCTAGAATTTGCCACGGGGGTCGAAAACTGGCGCCCGAAACTCCTTTGTGACCATGTCCCCTTCAACTAAGTCTCTAGACTTCCTTTCTTGTTGAATGCTCGGGCAATTCTCCGTTGATACCCCTGAACATGATACAAGGCTCGGAGCCTCTGCTCATCAAAAAGTATAAGTTCGACGAATCTTCCACTGAGCCATTCGGATTCCAAGAGTTTCGATTCTACCATGATCCTTAGAGACGGCACCTCGAGCTCTATAGGGAGAACTGCTTCCATCTCGTAAACTAAGAAATAGGGGGTTGCCCCTTTTGATGTTCGGATTGACGTTCGATACCCCCAAAGAGCTAGAGGTAATTGCTCGAGCCAGTCCTTGGCGGATTCTGAGGACTTTTTGATGATTATCTCGACGTTCTTGTTTGCCGCTTCCACTGCCCCATTCCTCTGAGGGCGATAGACAGTTGAATGATGGATTTGGATCTTGAATTCTTCGAAGAGCTCCAGAACCCTGCCTTTGAAATGATTCCCATTGTCTGATCCGAATGCCTGGGGAACCCCATATCGATAGATTATGTTTTTTCTGATGAAATGAGCGACTTGAACTGCGGTCAAGGTTTTGTACGACTCAGCTTCCACCCATTTAGTGAAGTAATCGATTGTTACAAGAATGAATATATGACCGTTCGAAGCAGAAGGCGTGACCATGCCGATGACGTCGATACCCCATATAGAGAAAGGCCAAGGAGAAGCCATGCCAAATAGGTTAGAAGGTGGAACATGCATCAGACTAGCATGGATTTAGCACTTGTGACATCGCCGCACGTAATCCACACACTGAGATTCCATGGTAGACCAGAAGTAGCCCTAACGTAAGATTTTTCTAGCAACCATGACGCCGTTCGTGTGAGGGCCGCAGACCCCTTCATGGATTTCCTCCATGATCCCGATAGCCTTAGTGCCATTGACGCAGAGCTTGTGCATCCCACAATGAGATCTCCTATACAACTTCCCCCCGCAAATGATGTAGTGAGCAGCCATCCTTCGTAACGCAGTTTGATCCTTTTTAGAGGCCTCGGCCGGATACGAGCCACTCTCGACGAAGTTCCATATGTCATGGTACCAGGGTAGGCCATCATTGACATCATCGATGGCGTTGATGTATTGATAAGTGGGGCAGTCCCGCTGTTCAATTAATATATGGCGGAGTTTGACTCCCAAAGGCAACTCGATCATGGAAGCCAAGGTAGCAAGTGCATCGGCAAAGTGGTTCTTCAATCGGGGAATGTGAGTGAAGGTTACCTTGTTGAAACGAGGAATTAACCCTTCCAAATCATGATGGTAAGGTTTCAACTTCTCTTCGCGCACCTTCCAGTCCCTATTGGCTTGAGATACGACAAGATTAGAATCCCCAACGACTTCGAGCTTCTCAACACCAAGCGTGAGTGCAGCTTCCATACCCACAATACAGGCTTCATATTCGGCTAGGTTGTGTGTAACATCGAAATTGAGCTTAAATGCAAGCGGAATATGAGAACCATCAGGGGTGATCAGCAAAACCCCGATTCCGAACCCTTTCTGATTGGCTGCTCCATCGAAGTAAAGAGTCCAAACGTCTTTGACAACTGCTAGCACTTCCTCATCTGGAAACACAAAATCTGAATCCTCCGTTCCATCAACGAGGTGGTCAGCTAAGAATTCTGCAATGGCATGCCCTTTTATTGACTTTCTTGTGACGTACTTGAGATCGAATTCTACTAAGAGAAGCAACCAATGTGCTAACTTACCAGTGAGCGCAGGCTTCTCAAATAGATACTTGAAAGGATCCATTTGAGAGATCAGCTTCACTGGGTAAGCCAGCATGTAGTGTCTCAACTTCTTAGAGGCCCAGACAAGGGCCCAGCACGTCTTTTCCAAAGCGGTGTAGCATTCTTCAGACCCAACTATCTTCTTACTTAAGTAGTAAATAGCCTTTTCAACCCCCTTGTCCCACACTTGAGCTAGCAAGCATCCCATGGAGGTAGGACTCACAGATAAGTAAAGAATCAGAGGTTTCCCAGGCACTGGAAGCATGAGAACGGGCGGATTCTGCAGATAGTTTTGGATTGAAACAAAGGCTGCTTGGCATTTGTTCGACCATATAAACGGGGTGCCCTTCTTGAGTAGACGAAACATTGGCTCGCAAGTCAAGGGTAACTTGGCGATGAATCTGCTGATGAACTGAACCTGCCCCAAAAAGCTCCGCACTCCGTTTTTAGACTCTGGTGGCTTCATCTCAAGTACTGCTTTGATCTTTGACGGATCAATTTCAATCCCACGAGAAGTGATCATGAAACCTAGCATCTTGCCTGCTGTGACTCCGAAGGTGCACTTCTGTGGATTAAGACGCATCCGGAATTTACGAAGTCTTTCGAAAAGCTTCCTTAGCACAGGAATATGTCCTTCCTGGGTTTTTGACTTGGCGATCATGTCGTCAACATAGACCTCAACCTCCTTGTGCATCATGTCATGCAAGATGGTCTTAGCAGCTCTCTGGTAGGTAGGACCGGCATTCTTCAAACCAAATGGCATGACCAAATAGCAATAAGTCCCCCACTAGTTGATGAAGGTTGTCTTCTCACTATCCTCGGGTGCCATAAGGATCTGATTGTAGCCTGAGAAGCCGTCCATGAACAAAAGCAAAGCATGCCCCACAGTATTATTCACAAGCACGTCGAGGTGTGGCAAGGGAAAATCGTCTTTGGGGCTTGCTTTGTTTAAGTCTCGGAAGTCAACACAGACACGAATCTGGCCATTCTTCTTGGGAACGGGAACGATGTTGGCCACACAAGCGGGGTACTGAGAGACTGCGAGAAATCTAGCGTCAATTTGTTTGGTGACCTCCTCCTTGATTTTCTGTACCTAGTCTGGCCGCATCCGCCTGAGCTTCTGCTTTATTGGCTTAGTTTCCGGTAGTAAAGGGATTCGGTGCTCCACTATCTCAGGATCGATACCAGACATGTCTTGATGAGACCATGCAAAGACATCGCTGAATTCAGTGAAGAGCTCTTTGAAACCACGATGCTCCTCTGGATTTAACGTGGAGCCCACTTGAACCATCTGTGGATCATTCTCATCTTTCAAATTTATTAAGATTATTTCTTCTTTTAATGGCTGAGCATGCCTTTCATCTTCCCTTTCGATGAGGGCATGGATTTCTTTGGGAACGTCTCCATCGAAATCTATCCCTTCATCGTCGGGGTCGACACAGTTTTATGTAAAGATCATTCAAGTAGTCAGAAGAGGATTCCTTCATTTCATAAGACCCTGCAGGGTCGCCAAGTACAAGGGAGTCGAATTCAAAGTAAAAGCTGTGACGTGTGACGTGGAGGGTAAGCATACCTTACATGTTTTGAGTCTTCCGGACGACGCACGGGCACAAACTACGACTCAGAGCTAGACTGTAGACTCAGAGAAAAGAAGAGTCCCCCTTCTAACAGACCTCAGCCCCAGTCGTCAGACATCCAGATACATCGCTCAATGCAAGTAAGGGACGCCCCTGCCAGCGATTTGAAAATGCAAATCTTTTTAAGGTGCTTCCCCTTTTTCGCCTCCATGAACTGACGATTGACCAGTAGATACATACAGAAAAAATGCCCCGCGAGAAGAATTCCGGAATATCTAACGGCTGAAAGGTCAGTCCTAAAATCCTGGCTCTTCAGCATCCTCTGAAACTACAATGTTGCTTCCACACTGCGAGCGAAGCAAGCCAAGCGGAAGACAATAAGCATACAAGACGGCAAACAGGGAAACCAATTCTTACTAAATGGAGTAAAAATCGACCCTTCACATTGATGAACAATTAAGCAACAATGGGGGAAGGAGACATTCAATTTTATAGTAATAACATTCTTATTTAATTAGGACATAACTAAACTCTGAATTTGAAATGAAAAACATTTCACGAAGAATGAACATTGGTAACTGTAAGGAAAAATCTGGACCAGAGTACAGGAAAGCAAAGTCTCTCCGCTCAACAAAACTACTTTCAGAGGGGAAGTATTCATACCAATCAGGAGATTGGGACTGAAGTCGATAAAAATCTAAGATGCAACAACGTGGTCATAGACATGGCATGGCAGGATTTAAGTACAAATACCACTAAGCTATAATTCCCCATATCAAGAGTAATCACAGGATTAAAACTAAGTCTCTAAATGAAAATCCAATGATAGAACCTATTGGCAATGCTAGGAGCCTTGGAGAGGCCGTCAGAATTAATCTGGACAAGCTCTAACAGAACTAAATGCATATTACGTGAGTACATGAATATTTTTGATTACTTACATTTTATGTGATGCTAGAAGAAAAGTCTGCATCAATGAAAGAATTAGCTTTGCCTTGGTACCTGAAAGTAAACCACATTCTTCTTTACTTCGTCTCAGAGAATGTAATCATAACAACTCCAGAGTAAGAGTTGACTTTGCATAATCAATCAGGAGCACATAAATAAAAATGGCAGATATAGCTTTTGTTACATGACCCACTTAAGCCACAAAAAGCACAGCCTCTAATTGTTGCATCTGCTCTAAAAAACGGGAGTAAATCCTCCACCTCGAAGTTCCATTCAAATTTGACTATGACACCGAACAAAATCAAGTAATTATAAGCTGGCATTTTTAAGGAAAGAGGTTATTTTCCATTATGATGGCATTTTTTATGCATCTCTAAATAAGCTGGCTATTGTTACCTCGAAAAATGTGGGAGATAGCACTCGACCAGCATGAGAAAAAGATGGAAGAATAGAGGAAAGGGATGTATGCACTTAAAATCAAGGAAAGGAAGGTGGGTGTTGACAAGAAATACATGCTACAACTCTTAAAAAAGAAGAACAATTATGATTTCTTCATTAATTGGCAAACACTCAAGGAATTTTCATTTTCTTGTTAACTTGCAAGTTTATTAACTTATGTTCTATTTGATGCCACTCATATATAGAGTTCACACAAGGATAAGGGAAAAGAGTTGGTTGACAAGGAAGAGAGCGAAATGGCTACTACTTCTGCCAAATTAACTTTCCTTGTATTGTCCTACACGGTCACCACTTTCTTAATATATATATATATACACACACACACACACACACACATGCTTTAGCCTTTAAGTTACTTGATTTTGTTGGATGCATGGTCTAATTTATGCGGCCTGCACTACTTAAATAATCGTCACTATATTCTGCATTCAAAAACTCTACATGACCATATCTACGGAATAGTTTAAACTACTTTAAACTACTGGTACTGCTTTCGTACCTATTGCTTTACTTGTCATAGCCCAATTGTAACATCAGGTGACGATAGCTACGGCCCCGTATAAGTTGCTGCCACAAATACTGGAGCGAGTTTTGAAGGCTCATTTGCATCCGCTCCTGGACAAGCCTGTTGTATTTTCAGTAAATCTAATCACATGGCATTCCACACTTACTATTAAGTAGTTCCGTACATGTGAAGAAATCTTACCATCTCACAAGACACCTTTGAATACCCCGAAATTATGGGGCGAAATAAGGATGGGTCCCGTTGGGCATATAGCAAACCAACCTGAGAAGGATAGAATAAGAAAAATATAGCGGTTATGTTTAGTCATCCAGAACCCTAATAAGAATCACAAGAAGTCTACGATAAAATGTGGTAGCCAATCCAGGCTGAAAGCCTCAGACATCTAATCGAGCACAAAAGCCAATATCCAGGTAACTGTGGTTCGTAAGTGATTTGGGAGTTTAAAATAGGAAATGCAGTGCAGAGTTAAAATCTCAGATAACCAGATGGCAGAGACACATGAACTTTAAAAAGAATAGAGATACCTCTACCAATGCAACACAAGAAGGATCATCCAGGATTTCAAGGCTACAATCAGCAAAATAATTAACTTGCACCAATTCAAGTAGAAGAATGTTCACAAATTTAAATGGAAAAACATTGGAAAACAAATATCCATAGTAATAACAGCATAGATACATATAAGTGGATAGTGGATGCATCCTCTAACTACAAGATTATTACACTGGTAACAGAAACAAAATATACTTTTGGATAGGAATTGAAGAAGTGACAATAAAATGACGTAGAATGGAGCACCAACAGAATTGATAACAAACAAAGACACACAAGCAACATTCTCATAGGTTGCTAATCAAATATTATCTATGTCGAAGATTAAACCCAGTTTCCGAATAAAGTTTCCTCTATGGGCCCTAAGGAAATTTTAAGTTCATAAACCTACAATTGTTGATCACACATGGGACACCCCAGTGTCACAAGCATTCCCCAAATCAAGACTCGAGATCGAGTTTTTCCTTAACGTAACTATCACAATAAAAAATGTTAGGAACTGGGACAAGGCACTAGCAATCATGATGTTGAATATGAACCATAACCATTTTCATAGCAAAGAAACAAAACCAGAACAGAACAGGGGTCAAATTTATGGGAATACAAATTTAGAAACAAGAACCACAAATAATGACAAAAAGTAAAACTTCAAATGCAGCATAATCATAACAAATACTAAATAAGATAATGACAGGGAAAGTAGCAAGATTCCTTCAGTTATAATCTCTTTGAAACCTCATTAACCTCAGCAGCAAGCAAAAGAGACACATGTTAAGTAGGAAAAATACCCCAAACTCTGTATTGACAAGAGACTGAACGAAGTCCATTAGTTGAAGCTTAGCCCACTCTAAGCGCAAAGCAGGGTTGTCTATCTGAGGAGGATGTCTCCAAGGAGCACCAAAGCGTAATCGATCTTTAGGGATTTTCCCATTTCTTGCATCACTAGCAAACTTTTGCAACAGCGACAAAGCTTTGTCCATGGCAGGATTTACCACAGTTACCTGTAATTTTGGATCAAAATACCAACGGAGGATGCAAAAGGGCATAAACAAGTGGTACAAAAGTCACAAAACCAAGCTATGAAGATACAAATACTGAAGTGTGAGCTCAAAAAAGTTGTCTTTTAATTGGTCAAAAAAGAGAGAAACTATATTGATTAGTATCTGGAATGGTATCCTAACATTAGACATAGAAATGAATATAACCAACAAGAAAATCTTTATCTTTGCAAAGACAATATGTCCCATTGCAAAGACAATATATCTACATCGGGACCAACATGATCAGCATAACCAGAGATTTATTCATTGAACTGAACTTTTGGTTATGTTGGGTGTGGTTATATAGATGCAGCAGGCTGGTGCTGATGTGCAATCCAAGTTGACAACGACGGTTTGCAGGTGGTGGTGTGCAACCGAAGTGGCCAACAATTGGGTTTTTTCTGGTGGCAGCGCCTTGGTAGTGGAGAGTTTTGAAGGTGGTGCTGGCTATTGATGAAAATTGCTGGTGGCAGCGACAGCTGATGAGCGATGCTGCTGGTGGCAGCGGCTGACTGCTGATTAACATTGTTGGTGGTTGCGACCTTTGAGTGTTTCCTCTCTTCTTTTTTTGATTTGGAGATAGTGGTGGTGCAATTGGAAACATTGGTGGTGGTGGTGGTGGATGGAAGAGAAAGGGGGAGGGGACTCTCTCCCAGGAGCTGGCTTGTGTTTGAACAACGTGATGGTGGTGGGAACCAACTTGACCCACAATTCGGTCAATGGTCCTTGGAATCCACCCTAACTGTAAATGAAAATAATGTCTACATACTGATGCCTCGTCATGGAATTTATTGATCTACAACTTGATTTACCACTTTCATCCAATAGAATTTTGAAGGGTTCAACTTCAAACTTCAAAGTAAGAACATTCAAGCAAAACCACAGACTGACAAGAAATACATATCTTCCCTCTTAGTAAAAAACAATGCAACAATGTCCTTCCCATCTGTCATCTATTCGGCTCAGTGAAGAATTGTATGCAGTGAATGATTATTGCAATCAGAAAACAGAAGCCAGTACAATAAGTCAAATAACAAACAATTTCCAAGGACCTTGCAAACTGTCAGTGCGTCAAACGGTTATCTAGACTAAACCTCATTCTCGTATTGAAGCAGAATTTATATGAGAATTAAACTTCAGAAAGGACTTGGATCAAACTTGCAAATTATTATGGAAACTTACTTGTAGAAACGCTAAATATGCATCTACAATATCCTCAAATGTACTACCCTTCTCATCCATGACCCTACAATACGCAAGAGGTGAGAGAGCAAGGAAGGTTAAACCCTACACAAATATAAATTGAATACAATTTCACAGATACACTTCTAGATCAAAGCACAGAATTAAAAACATTCGTTACAAAGGTTTCAATCTATCGTAAGCTACGATTTTATGATGTTAAATTGTCAAGATAAGTAAGATGGCATTTATTCTTAAATTCTTAGAATGGCAGCAAATGAGAATCCTACACATATCACCAGGCACTCGGGAAATCACCAAGTTGCGATGTTTAAGATCTCGACCGTTAAAAACTAAAAACACTATAAATCTAGTTATAGGGGAAATAAAGAAACCAGTGAATGCACAAATGTTTAGAACTGTGTTTCCGTATTTCTATTTCACATGATAACTGTACCTTCTAAATCTCAATACCTCCTTAGAAGAAAAGGCGTACCCAGTGCACGAAGCTCCCGGATATGCGGGTCTGGGGAAGGGCAATGTACAGGCTATCAAAGCTGAAGGTCTATTTGAGAGGTCAAAACTGTCCAATATAAATTTAATGACAGTTACCCTTTCAGCAACAAAACCTATCTGCTAAGCTTAAATAAGCATTAAAATTAGTTAATGCACATGAGACACCCTATCAATACATAGTCATACGTCAAACTAAACACCTGAATACTTACTTCTGGTAAAAATTGCTTTGTTTGAGTGCATAAAGCTCAAAAAGATGTCGTGGGCTAGGCCCTAGAACTTCAACAACCAAATTCCACTGCAGTTTCAACAAAAAAATTGAAGTATTAGCAATGAGCAATCTCTCCTATAATTCCAAAGACCTCGTAAAAGAAAAAAATCGAAAACATGCATTTGATACTTGCCCACCTCATATGGACTGAAGTAATCATCAACCATATGCATTTTAGCTTCTTGTGGAGTCCATCCAAAGGCCTGAAAATGGCAAGAGTAAGATCTACTGAATTGTCTATGTATTATACGTGCCCATCAGAGGAACAGGGCCCATTATATAAAACAGACCATGGACAAACAGACTGTTAAAATGACAGAAAACTAATCAAGCGGGATGTGTGGATGCTCTCACGCTATCATGCACATACAACCAGACGTTAAAGAACAAAATAAATAAAATGCAGTGTGTGTAACCTCTCGGGATATGAAAATGTCTGGAAACCCAAAATCCATGAAAGCTCGGTAGGAATAGTAACTGCCAAATAGGAATAAGTGGTCAGATTACGATAAATGATTAAGAATAAAATAAATACCAGTTAACATCAATGTTAAGAGACCAGTTACCATCAATGTTAAGAGACATTATTTGCAATGAAAGAGGGTATCATGACCCCAAATTAGATCAGAGGGTTAAATTAGATCAGAACTTTAAATACCAATGCACGATACTTCCGACAAGCCATGCAAAAATGCTCAAGAAAAGAAGAAAACACTGACAACATAATGTAGAAGGTCTTTAGAATCCATTACATAATTCAATGCGTTGTATAAGAGGACACGTTAACAATGACAAAAGCAATCAAGGGCATAGTAATAGATGCTCGCCACCACCAGATTTGTTGATGTGACCAGAACCTTCTCGCATGAGGGCCGTGAAGGTTTCTTAGCAAGTTGAAACTTAGGAGGGTTGTTAGGTTTCAAATTTCAAACTCAGTTAGAGCAAAGAAAAGACCAGAGAACTAAAGGAACAAAATAATGCATGTTGAAAGTGAGAAATGGCTGAAGAAGGATGGTAACAAAATACATCGATGGTCGTGTCCTTGTGATCTACAGTCAAGTTTCATAGGGATTCAATCTTTGATTGACCAACAGTGGGGCTGCTGATCTGTAGCATCGCATTTCAAAACAAGTAAGAGCTGCTATTCAACAAGAGTCTCTTACTCTGTTGTGGTCCTCGTATGCAATACCGCAGTACCTGATTAATGGTCATAGTCCTACTATTCAATCCAACTGGTGGGACCGTCAAAAAGCGACTGGATGCTTCAAGCACTCCATGAGTATGTAAGCAGATCATGTGATCTGTAGATGATGAATCACAAATTGACTGCTATATTTAGAAGCTAAACCCTAGACCATCGAATACCATAAAAGACTACAAGCATCAAAGCCACAAGATAGAAATACAAGCATTAGTGCACATCGTACACGTGAAATCGGTTTACAAATCTACGGCCATGTTTTACTCCCTTTCAAACTTGCCATACAAACGTAGTAGAACTGTAATAACTTTCCACCATGTATAATTAACTAGTAATAAATATAATAACCAACATGCTGGAAAAGGTAAGTGTTATTAATGTGAGTTTTATACTTCCAACCAAAAACACATGCCAATTTAGACCCGTCGCACCGCAGAAGTTACAGCCAAAAACAAAAGGCTGCAATCCATGCACTAATTCATGAAACTACATCCCTTGAAGTCAACTATGTGATACTGACTAACATTACGTAGTCGTTGAAAGAAAGAGCTATGGATCAATAACTGCAAAAACAAAGAATTCAGAAGCACCATACTGAAATTACCTATCCGATGTCACAAGAATGACGGGCAAACACCTCTCATTGGCACCCAGAGCAATTATTCTCCATATTAAACTGTCATGGTACAATGACCCACAGACTGTTGAATCATCTGTTAAAACTGCATGCTTTAGAACTTCAATGTTGTTTATAATCAGCTTCGGCTGTTATGTATTACATAAGGAAGAACCTGTCAACTCCAGACCTCTAAAATACACAAAATGATAACCAAAATCGCATAAGTATTCCAGACATATGACATTCTTGCCAGTCCCCATTTAAGCTTCTGGGTCCGGTGCAATGCCATGGTAACTGGACTTACTCTCAAGTCTTAACTACTATTTGATTTGCTGAAAAGCCTGAAATGATTATTCATGTGTGGAGTGGTGATTCCTTGTTCTCCCAATGGGATAACCATTAACGTACTCACCTAAATTGGTGAACAATGATTCCAAATGTAAATTACGATAGGTCATTTGTTAGTGAATCAAATGTCGGAATGAGCAGTCATTCCCATTTAGCTAAACCAGTCCTACCCATACCCCCTCGATTGGGGATTACATGGGTATTGTTATTGTAGAATTGTAACCCGTACTTACTTATTACTTCGATAGCAATTTCGTAAGAAGTTGCCCTTCTGAGCATTTACCTGAAAGTAGTCAATTTCAGCCCCTAAAGACAACAACTCCAACAACAAACACGGCCAATCAGTCGCAGAATTGGCCAAACTCCTAGAAAACCCACCGACCCGATTCAAATCCCTAAAAGCATTCCTTCTCCACCCTTGCTGAACCCTAATCACCTCCTTCGCCACTCTCAACCCCGCCATGGCTTCCTTAAAATACGCAACCTCTTCCATGCTCACCTTCCCCCCCTCAACAATCCCATCCACCTCATCGGCATTTAATTGAGCAGATACCGCGCACACAGCCCTACCCCACTGCACCGAATTCGAAACCTTATCTGATAAAGTAGCTTTCGAGCTTTTCGAATTCGATTGGAGTATCCGACAGAGGGTGGCGTCGAGGCCGTGCCATTTGTTTAGGGTGGTGAAGATTTGGTGGGAGGTAATGGTGCCGAGTTTGACGCCGGTTTGGGCCATAGATTCGAGGCAGCGTTCGAGCTGGGTTTGGGGGGCGGGGAGGGGTGGGGGTGGGCAGTTGGACCATGATGTCCATGGGAATGACTGGCCGTGGGCAGGGTGGTGGGATTCGATGGGTTGAGCAAAGTCGACGTAGCCGGTGAGGTGAGGGCCTGTGTTCCACTTCTCTAGTAGACCTGGAGAGAGAGATATATGATGAGCAAGATATACAAATGAATAAAGAGAGAGGGAGCGAGAGAGAGAAAGAGAGAGAGAGGGGGATTAGTTACGTTCGAGGATGAGGGTGGTTTTGCCGACGCCGCGGGGGCCGTGGAGGATGAGGGGTTGGGGGACACAGTGGTGCTGGGCGTGGTTGTTGAGGATGGTTTCAAGGAGTGGACGGGGGATTATCCTCCATGTTTTGTTCACCATTTGCTGCTGCTGCTGCTGCTGCGTCTGTTTCTTCTTCTTCCACTACAAGAAAAATTGCATTGGGTGACGAATGAAAATTGTCACAAATTGCATGGTTTTTTGTCACAAATAGTATGCGTGACGAAAAAAAAATTGTCAACTAAAGGTTGTCGAGAATTCCTACCTCGTGACGAAATTTGTTTTTCGTCACCTATGGTGTCTTTGACGACGAAAATTTTCATCACGAAAAAATCGCTTGGTGACGAATTTTTTTTGTCATCTATTATTCTTTTTGACGACGAAATATTTTGTCACCATTCTAATAATTATTTGTCACCCATTTTCAATTTCGTCACTAATTGTGGCAGGTGATTGAACAATGTAAGTACATAGGCGACAAAAAAGTTGTCACCGGAGAAATTAATTAAAAATAATAATTGTGACAAAATATTTTGTCACCTAAAATTCCCAATTAAAGCCAATTAGTGACGAAAGATATAGTCATTGAAAAGTTGATCACAGAAACATCTTTGGTGATAAAAAAAATTGTCACCTTAAATGTGTATAGGAAGTAAAAGTGACAAAATAAATTTTCACTAACACTCTTCTTACAAGACAATATTATCCTATTCATTTTGGAATTCAATACTCAGCCAAACAAATGAATTATAGGTTACACCGTAATAGCCACCGCATCTTCAAAAACCAATGTATCACGTGCCAAACTAGACATCCATTAACCACAAGAACTATGTATTCTACACCAAATATCCATTCAACTATAGGATCTAAAGCATCAATGTTCCCATGACAAAAACATGAAAGGTAGACCATACCATATATGGTCATCATAGTTTGGTAGCATCATTAAAATGAAAAAAGAAGACGCGGAACTTCAACCAAAAAAAGAGTCTTAATAGAAACATGTATCCAGAAAAGAAGACTCAGAACTTCATCCAAAAAATGAGTCTTCATAGAAGCATATATATATCCAAAAAAGAAGGCATATATCCAAAAAAGAAGACGCGTACCTTCATCTAAAAAAGGAGTCTTCATAGAAACATATATCCAAACAAAAAGTCTTCATAGAAGAGCATATATATACCATCTTCCCCGCTACCAACCTTATGCGTATTCAATCTGCACATAGAAAAAGTAGGATAAAGTATTTTGGTTATGATGTTAATAGAACACAAAACATTATGGAAACTTAACAATCAACACACACCTTATGCGTATTCAATCTGCACACACAAAGTATTTTGGTTGTGTTGGGTGCGTTGTGTCCACTAAAGGTGTGTGTTGGTGTGAGTTGTGTCCACTAAAGGTGTGTTGTGTCCTCTAAAGGTGTGGTGTGTGTGGATTTCATTACTGGCGTGTGAGGAGGGGGGGTGGGTGGATTTCATTACTGGTGTGTGTTGTGTGGGTGCCAAGTTAGTTGGAACGCAAAAAACAGCCAAAAACCATCAGACATGACCAGCCAAAAACCACAATCACACCACTAGATGCAACAGCCGAAAGACAACAAACAGAGCAGCAGCCCCCCAACAACATAAAACCAGCAACAGAAATAAAGAAACGCAGACCAAACATCACACAAAGTAGCCACAAGACCCATACCAGAAAAGCCGAAAAACACACTGCTCTCATCCCGCCACATCAGTCTATCCAGCCAGAATAAAAAAACCTCAAGCTAACTCATCCACATCCAACTCCATACCCCACATCCCTCCGAAACCACCCATAACACAATCAATGAAAACGAAAAAATTCACCGCCTGGGATGATTAATGCACAATTTCAAATTTTTAAAGAGAGAAAAAGCCTCATTCTCTTGTATAACTTGGTCATTTATTTCTTTGAGAAGTGTATGTCTAATAGCCATGTTTAATGATCCAATGGAATAGTCAGATTCTAAGCATAGTTGTGCTATTATTGGCAATATTTGTGGGAGCCTTACCCATACCTGTTTGGAAAATTAAGGCCCATACTTATAGTCCTGTACGTAACTGCAGAATGTAGAATAATAAAAGGGTTGTTATAAGCTACAAGGTTTTATACACCTAAGGAGATGTGTCCCCATATATGTCGTGTCCCCAATGTGTCCATGTTGTGTCCCCGCCGTAAAGAGGTGGAAACCCCTCTATTTCGGTACACGAAAGCCGTTTGGGTACCCTTATACAGAGAAAACAAATCAAAAGCAATTGGAGAGAGAAAAAAGAGAGATGACGTGGAAGTTGAACCAGCAACCTGGAAGTGCAGCCGTCAGACCTCTATTTCGGCGTCCATTACTATTAGACTCAAGACGGCGTTGTGTAACTAGACTATTTTATTGTAACTTGTTTCAGCCATATAAGATGTAGAGATCAATTAATCAAGAAGGAACAAATAGTTAACTTCAAACCAGAGCATATAGAAGCTTTCATAATCTCTCTAAATAGAAAACCTATGCTGAAAAAGGGCAAAAAATCAAACCAACAAAAATAATTAGCCCACTCCCAGTTTTCTCATTACGAATATAAATTAGGAATATCCCAAATTCTGCCTCTTGGACAGTGAGGAAGTTGTTCAACCTTAGACTTTTAATCCAACCATGGATCTCCTATATTGTTGGCAATGGTAAACAGACTTTTCTGTGGCATGATAATTGGCATTCTTTAGGGCCTTAGTTTGCGAAATATGGCACAAGGGTGGTGTACAACTTGGGAAGGAATTTGCATGCTAAGGTGGAATCTATAATTGTCAATCAAGAATGAAATTGGCCTAGATGCAGGAATGCTGTAACCAAGGATATTATTTGTAATACTCCTGCTTCTCTTAAACCCAACATAGCTCAAGAGGACTGCATAAGGTGGAACCTGACTGCTACAGGGCAGTTCTCAATCAAATCTGCTAGGTCTTCTATTAGGAGACAGGCTCCTCAAGTTAGATGGGCCAAAGTGGTATGGTTCAAATATGCAGTGCCTAGATGGTCTATCATTCAATGGTTGGCTGTATTAGGCAGGTTATCCACTCTAGATAGGCTTCATCAATTGGGGATTGTCATGGACTTCTCTATGCACTCTTTGCTCAGCTGCTACTGAAAAGTGAAAACCATAGCCAGTCTTAAAAGATCCCTAAAGTAGCCTACAATCAGCACCAAAACCAGCCCAAAATCTGACCCCAAGCAACCCCCATCTGCCCTTAAAAAAGCCCTACAAAAAAAAATCCTAAAACCAGCCCAAAATAAGCTCTGAAAACAACCCTAAAAATTTAGAGTTCATATCTAAGGAAACTAAGTTGCGTCCCAAAGCCTATCAAATACTATTTCTGGTAACGAAAAATCTTTAAGGGGCAATTCAAGTTCCTTTTCATGATTCTTTCAAAATCCAATCTGTTCTATGTCTAGAAATGCAGCTTACAAGTTACTCCAGTTCCAAGTCTTATCAACAACATGTTCCAGCAGATAACAGCTTCAATAGAGAGTAAAAACTAGCAATATAGTTGCAACATCAACACTCAAAATCAACATATAACATCATATAGATAGCAGAACCAGCAAATGAAAGCACCAACAGATCTCATGAGTAGCAACAACAACCGTACACTTAATGAAACATGTAGAGTTCAATTTCAGCCAATTCCAACAAATCTAGCCACTCATTTTCAGTTTCCAAGAATTTGAACTCGAATCCCAATTCTTACAGCCATATTCTAGGCCAATAAGATCAGTTTTCAGCCATTAGAGTTCAATTTCAGCACCTATAGGGGGTGATTTATGCCTCTAAACAACATTTCCAGCAATTGGGTTCATATTTCCAGCATATACTGTCAGTTTCAGCACACAATAGGTAATCCAATGCACTTAAAGTACACTTACAGCTTTGAAATCACAGGTTCAGCACATGTATCAGCATTTTAACAGTCAATTATAGCAACTACAGAGGTTATTTTCAGCATTTAAACTGCATTTGAGCAGCTAATTTCAACACTATATATGATTTACATCACTAAAACTTCAATTCTAGTATCAGGAGAAGATATTTCAAATTATATAAAACTAAATCAGACACATAATCTAATTTCAGATTAGCTAAACCAATCGGAGAGCATCAAGCCGATGATCTTTGATGTCATTACTTGCAAAAGAAACAACTGCAGACTAACAAGGTGTCATAATTTCAGTTCTTATACAATGTAAGAATGTACCTCGATCAAAATATTCGATGTCATGACTTGCATGCAATGATCTTTGTTGTGCTTATGGAGAGTCTGATCTAGGGGCCATTACAACTGTCTCGAACCTAAGATATGCATTTGAAAATTTGACCGATATATGCTGCCCTTAGAATTTCCTTCCAAGCTATTTGGAATCAATTCCCTAATTTTTGCCTAATAAATTGATACAAAATTAATTAGAGTACAGAAGATGAACTAAAAACTACCAAAAAAATAAAGAAGAGAGAGACAAGCATAGCAAAGAAACCTCATGTAATGCTAGTCATTATAAAATTTAAACTTGAAAAACATGATAACTCATACTTTATCTGTGTGAGTTGGTATATACAGCTGTGCTCGGCTAGGTGCAAACCTAGCAACTAAACTAACTACTATGCTACACGCTTTTGACCCATATATAGATGGCTACGCGCTTTTGACCCATATGATATACACTTTTGCCTTTCTCAGCTACAAGTTAGAATATGAGTAGTTTCTCAGTAACTAAAACCCACCAAATTTCAAGTCAACCGAAACCTAGCAACTGTTGCAAACCAACTTGTGCGTAAGGTAAAAATTCCACACTTAAATGTGCTACGGTGCATCATTCATACACCACCCCCACACTTGTGTGGGCACACGCCCCAAAAAATCGCCCGATTTCTGGTTTGTAAATGTTATCTTGGGGGGCGGCCCTTTTGGAAAATAGCGCGGCGAAACGCTTCGATTCAGAGTCGCCACTCGGGTTTTAGCGGAAGAATACCCAAGGAACCGAACTCGAGAACGTTTGCTACGTTTTGCTTTGATTTGAAAAAGGTTTGACTTGATTTGAAAAGGCACAGACTGGTCCGTCGTCACCTTCGATATCTGAGGTTCGGGAGCCAGGTTACGAGAGGGGAAGGGTTTTATGGCACCCCTCTCGCCCAATCCGAAGATCGGTCTCTACTCGGGCATTTTATTTAAAACGTTTGCATTTTTCTCTCATTTTGATCATTTTTAGCCAGTTAGGGCGGGGGAACAGTTAATAGGGATTAAAACTGTAACACGTTGCAGTTTGTATGAAAAAAAAATGCTTATGGATGATGATTTGCTTGCTTGAATTGAATTAAATGTGAGAACATAGATTGAGAACAAGCACTGCCAGAAGTTCAACGGGATGATGTACGCTGCCCGTCGGGTGCGTGAGCAGGCGACATGCTGGCACGCCATGGCCAAGCCACTGCACGCCATGGCCAAGTCACTGCACGCCAGCACACCCTGCGCACGCCACATTCAGGCTGGCGTACACTAACCTTCTGGTTCCTCACAGCTCCTGCTCTCAATCCTCTGGGCTCTGGAAGGGACCAGTGCACACCCAGGGCAAACCACACAGTTTATAATATGGATTATGTATATGTACAGGCACAAGGAATGGCTAAAAGCCATCAAAAACAGCAAAGCAGTCCCCATAAACAGAGTGGGGAGGAACAAAAGACCAAGATTGAGCTGTGAAGTAAGGGCCAGCCACTGGACCCTGGTATGGCTGCCGTACGCCACTCATGAGAGGCCGTACGCCAGTTATGCCTCTTATCCAGTGCTTGGCTTTACATCATCTGGGTTCTGGAACATGACCAGAAAGATCCCGGGGGCCTTTCAAAGCAAAAGAAAACAAGTATCGAAATGCTACACCTATACAGTTCTAAATACAGAAAGCTGGAAACTGGTTTTTAGCATGCAATAGGGTGGTGACAGAAAGGAAACAAGCAAATAATGGACTTTCCATGATCCCCACGCCAACCGTGCACATACAACTAAAGGTGGCGTACGGCTTAGTAGGGCTGGCGTGCGCCATGTGTGGTCCTTTACGATTGGTTTATTTTACCAGAGAGGGGTCTGGACTAGTATCAGCTACTAGCCAGAACCCTTCTGGTTCCCCTCAGGGGTTGAAAACAGAAAGCCACGCAAAGGTGGTATACCTTTGGTGCAAGGGATGGAAGGTGGTTTGAGCTTTGAAGGTTGAAGATGGAGGTTGGATGATGACTGATCAGTAATGTAAGGTATGGGATGCTTCTCTATCTCTCACTCCTTCAATGGAGAAGTAAGAACAAGAGAGAGAGGAGAGAAAAGGCTTAGACTCTTAATGGTGCTAACCCCTTGCAAATGAATGCAAGGGGGGGATTTATAGGGGAGAATGGACTGAGGAAAAGGGCTGACCAGTTGGGTTAAGGGTTAGGTTGGGTTAAGAGAGGAGTCCCCATGCATTAAATGCATGGGACTTGGGTTGAAAGGTGGTGTAGGAGAGAGGGGGAGCCGGCCAGCCGAAATGTAATCATCAGGGACTGTGGACGACGTCATGGTGGCCACAAAAGTCCCGAGCACGTGGTTGAATAGTAACGGTTTGACTGGGTTTGACTGGCGTGCGCCAGGTCTGGATTGGCGTGCGCCATGATTAATTAAGTCAACCGTCGATGACTGACACGTGGCAAATGTCTGGTGCACGCCTAGTGGAACCTGGCGTATGCAAGTAGGGTTTTGCTGGGGCTTCTTCTGGCTCTGGCTTTGAGGGATTGTTGAAATGGGTTTTGGAAGGGGGAGAGAGTTCAACGCTCAAAGCTCAAATCCTTCCATCGACCCACAATGTTCTCGACCGTTCATCCTCATCGGGGCGACAAAGAAAGTAAGAGGACTAATCCAGACAGTCCAGAACGGGGTGTCTACAGAAGCCCCCCTTTGGCGGCACTTGGAGCACCATTGATTGGAGACAAGTAACGTCAAAGGTTTTCTAGACACCCTCTTCGAGGCTATCCAGAATAGAAAGAAAGGCATGAATCTTAAAGAACCTGATCGATTGAGCTTAGCCAAACAGATTATTTGAGAAAGATTGCCGTTGCTGGGGATATAATAGATGAATAGACCATAGAAGGCGAACTCCGCTGGGGGAATAATCATCCACGCTTCGTTGAGGAATCCATGCTCTGTTGGGGAAAGGAGACAAATTGGACGGATAGATCGTCGCTGATTTGAAATCGGACGGGTGGACCGTCGTTGATTTGAAATTGGACGGGTGGACCGTCGTTGATTTGAAATTGGACGGATGGATCGCCGTTGAATTGAAATTGGACGGATAGATCGTCGCTGATTCGAAATTGGACGGATAGATCGTCGTTGATTTGAAATTGGGCGGAAGGATCGCCGTTGATTTGAGACGGTGGGTCATCGTTGAGGGACGACTCGTTAAACCATCGTTGACTTGTGACGGTGGGTCATTTTTAAGGGATGACTCGTTAAACCATCGTTGACTTGTGACGGTGGGTCATTTTTAAGGGATGACTCGTTAAACCATCGTTGATTTGTGACGGTGGGTCATTTTTAAGGGATGACTCGTTAAACCATCGTTGACTTGTGACGGTGGGTCATTTTTAAGGGATGACTCGTTAAACCATCGTTGATTTGTGACGATGGGTCATTTTTAAGGGATGACTCGTTAAACCATCGTTGACTTGTGACGGTGGGTCATTTTTAAGGGATGACTCGTTAAACCATCGTTGACTTGTGACGGTTGGTCATTTTTAAGGGATGACTCGTTAAACCATCGTTGACTTGTGACGGTGGGTCATTTTTAAGGGATGACTCGTTAAACCATCGTTGATTTGTGACGGTGGGTCATTTTTAAGGGATGACTCGTTAAACCATCGTTGACTTGTGACGGTGGGTCATTTTTAAGGGATGACTCGTTAAACCATCGTTGACTTGTTGAAAGAGGTTTTGAACTTTGTTAGGAAACGGGGATGGGCAGACCATCATTGAATGCAAAGGCAGACTCTCCTGGAGATGAATCAGTTGCGGACAAATCATTACCCTTGGGGATCGAACCTTCTTCGGCCTAAAGAAACTTCAACAGCCACGGGTAGGTCGTGTCAGGTAGGTTAAATTCCATCTGTTGGGAACCAGAGCCAATCTCCTTATCAAAGACCATCCGAGACAGAGCAATAAGACTGTTGGAAGCTGCACTTGCTGTAGATAGATGTGGATCAGGATAGGTGGACGGTTGTTATAGACTATTTGGAAAGGCGAACCATCACTGAGCTGGACGGTTGGCGATATTCTGAATGCGTGAAGGGTTGAAAGCGGATGATATGGCTGATCGCCGTTGATGGATTGAAGTGGACGACATTCTGATCGTCGTTGAATTGAATTGACTTTGAGGACGACATGGCTGGTCGTCGTTGAATGAATTGATTTGAAGGACGATATGGCTGATCGTCATTGATAGGATTGCTTTGAAGGAAGATATGGCTGACCGTCGTTGAACTTGAGAAGGACGATATGGCTGACCGTCGTTGATTTTGAGAAGGACGATATGGCTGACCGTCGTTGAACTTGAGAAGGACGATATGGCTGACCGTCGTTGATTTTGAGAAGGACGATATGGCTGACCGTCGTTGATTTTGAGAAGGACGATATGGATGACCGTCGTTGATTTTGAGAAGGACGATATGGCTGACCGTCGTTGATTGAATTGATTTGAAGGACGATATGGCTGACCGTCGTTGATTTTGAGAAGGACGATATGGCTGACCGTCGTTGAACTTGAGAAGGACGATATGGATGACCGTCGTTGATTTTGAGAAGGACGATATGGCTGACCGTCGTTGATTGAATTGATTTGAAGGACGATATGGCTGACCGTCGTTGATTGAATTGATTTGAAGGACGATATGGATGACCGTCGTTGATTGAATTGATTTGAAGGACGATATGGATGACCGTCGTTGATTGAATTGATTTGAAGGACGATATGGCTGACCGTCGTTGATTGAATTGATTTGAAGGACGATATGGCTGACCATCGTTGAACTTGAGAAGGACAATATGGCTGACCGTCGTTGATTTTGAGAAGGACGATATGGCTGACCGTCGTTGATTGAATTGATTTGAACGACGATATGGCTGACCGTCGTTGATTTTGAGAAGGACGATATGGCTGACCGTCGTTGAACTTGAGAAGGACGATATGGATGACCGTCGTTGATTTTGAGAAGGACGAGACTGGAGGATTATTCTTCAGGATGAATGTGCCGTCGGTGAACTTGGATTTGAGTTGCATGAGTCATTGCTGCTTTGAATTGTATTCTGATCACCAAAGTGTGCTCCAGGTGCTAGCGGAGTAGGCTGTGTGCTTGACATTTGCCATGGAGATATGGATAGGGAGAACGGCATGTAGCACCCTCCTTACAATTGCACTATCCAGAGGAGCGGCTCCGGCTCCAATTTCAGTAGTGACTAGATCCCAGGTATGAACCCGCAAAAGCCTGACTACTTGCTGCCTTCGCTGTTGGATAAACATGCTTTGGCACTTGATAGACTTTTCCTGTTTTCAACAGTTGATATACAATGTGCAAATATATGTACTAAATTGTATGCACAATTTGAAAATGCAGATGCAAGCTAAGGGCGGCTCCTAAGAGGACGACGACGCCTGAGGACTACCACTGAGTCTCCTTACTTTACTGCCTTTTGCTTTTGAGTTTCGGGTTTGCGTGCCAAAAGAGAGGGGCATTGAGTGGGTTGGTGTGCCTCAGTTGACATAGTAACAGCATTGGGCCCGTGTGCCATTTCCTTGATGCTTAGGCGGATGTGCCCCATAGATATGCTTTGCTTTGCCATGGGCTGACATACTCTTGCTGTTCACACGATTCCACTGCTTGGATAGAAGATAGAAGCTAGGGTAGCAATACAAAAATTGCATTTTTCAGTTTATCGACTCTCCTTTGAGAAAGAGCGCATAAACTCACCACTAATATCTAATTTGCATTGACAAGTGAGCTGAGTCGACACACAGACACATGTATATGTATAGACTCGCCTAGCTCGAACGAAAAAGGGAGAAGAGCCCCAGGATGCGATGCGGACTCTTAGATTCGCGGAAAAATGAAATTTTAGGCATTAATGAGCCAAAATTCAAATATCCCGTAGACAGGTGAAACTGACACTTGCGTAAGGTCAAATAGATGTACAATGACCTGTACGAACAAACAAAATTGAGAAGAAAGCCCCAGAATGGGAAACAGATTAAAACACTTGAAAAATGTCGCAAAGATGGACAAAAAGACGCAAAAGATGACTCATATAGGCCCGGACGGAAACCGACACCCCCGTGCAGTCACATTAGGTCCGCATGACCTTGCATGGTATAGAAAAACTTGGCAAAAGCCCCTTTGAATGATATTCGAGGTGCTTTTAACTTGATGAATCGGCGGCAGTAGCTGACTGCTTTTGAATGCTGCTCAAATTGAAGAAGCGTGCGCAGGAACAGGCATAACTTTGAACGAACGCGCGTGAACCACAAACTAGCACGCATGGCTACAAGTCTGCTGCGGTTGCTTACACTAGACTCTGCTGAATTAGAATAAATTGTGAGCCGTTAGGCCTCGCCAGCATTTCGTTCTGTTTTTGATGCTTCAGATATTTTAAGACTTTTGCTCAGCTTTGAAATTGAAGAAGTAGTTTGAAATAAAATTGAAAGACGAAAGGTTTTACCCCATTCTGCACAAATGAAGCTTGTCTTCTTCTTGACTACGGTGATGTACCAAGCCTTTGATCAAATTGATAGATTGCGACCGAACTTCAAGGAGGGTTTGTCAAAACATAGTTCAGGCGGCCAACATGGTGCACCAAAGCCAAAACTTGAGATCCAGTTGATAGATTATGACCGAGTCTCGAAGAGAGAGACTGCCTACGTATCCCCTTCTAGGGAATCAGGTCAAAACGTAGTTCAGGCCAAGGTTCACTCGTGTGTTTATACCTCTCCTTTTACGCTCTAACTTTTGCCTAGTACCGCCCACTCGGGTCTTCGGTCTAGCGAGCTTTCTACTTTTTGCCTATTTATTTTTGCCTAGACCGCCTCCTTAGGTTTTCGGTCTAGCAGGCTGCTCTAACTTTTGCTTGGAACTGCCCACCCTTGTGGCTTTCAGCCCAACGAGCTTCTCTCAGGGAAAAGTAGCACTTGAATTGATCCATGTTAACCACGGTATTGAATTCGTTGCCGTCGAGGTCGATGATTTTTGATCGCAGCCCCAGATAGAATGGCTTTGACAGTAAAAGGGTCCTGATTGCCCCAGCTGGAAATGCCTTGCTCCAGGCCATTTTTGTACCTTTTTAATGTGTGCTTGATGGAACACTGTTGTCACTGTTTTGAACATGGTATAAGGCCTGGAGCCATCTGAGCTTCTGCTTTCTAACTTGGCATCCGGTAGCAGGGGATCCAGTGCTTCTTTATCTCACGATCGAGGCCAAGCGTGTCTTTGTGAGATCATGCCAAGATGTTGTTGAATTCTTTGAACAAGTCTGAACGGGAGCAATGCTCTTTCTGGGGACAGCGGTGAACCAGTTTGAACCATTCGAGGGTCTACCTCATCTTTCAAGTTTATTAGAAATTACTTTTTCTTTTAGAGGCTGAGCATGCCTTTCGTCTTCCCTTTCGGCGAGGGAACACATTTCCTTGGGGAGATTCCCATCGAAATCTATCCCTTCGTCGTCAGGGTCGACACAATTTATTCAAAAGCCAGCAAAGTACTTAGAAGCAGGATAATGCAAATCATAAAACCCTCGGGGTTGCCAAGTACAACAAAAAGACTCGAATTGAGGATAGAAGCTACGACATGGAGGGCCAAAAGGCACAAACTCCGACTCAGAGCTAGACTTTAGACGACTTGACAGACACTGTGTCAGACTCAGACTCGAAAGTGTCAATGCAAAATAGACGCGATTTGAAAATGCAATTTTTAGAGTTACCCTTGACTTCCCTGCAGAGAGGTGGGAGCTAGAGGACAACAGGCCCAAGCAACAGCACTTCGGCTTTTCAGCTTCTTCGACCAGCCCCACTTGAGAGAACTCCTTGAGCAACAGACCCAAAGTCCGCTTTCTCCTTTGAATGATTAAGCTTCCTCTTGAATTCCTCCTTTGTAGGCTCCTCATCACTGTCAATCCTGGTGTCGGCAGTAAGGACCTCGATTGCACCTATGGCCATCAGGTTAACCTCAGGTTCGGACGGGAGAGACAAGATTGGCTCGGATTGATTTTCTGGGGTGATGTGGAGGCTAGGATTGAATATGGTGGAGGTAGGGTTGATTTGAGTGGAGGTGATGGATATCTGGCTAACTTGTGGGTTGGAATCGTGTTGAGGCATGCACTCGAAAATGACATTGGGCTTTGATGGGAGCGGAGCTGGGATGATGCCATTGTTGATGAGATCTTGAATGGCATGCCGGAGGCGGTAGCAAGCATCGGTGAAATGGCCAGGCATTTGATGGAAAGCACAGTAGGCATTTGAATTGCACGATGCCGGGAATGCTCGAGGTGAAGGAGCTGGAAGGAGTGGCTTGAGGAAACCAGCTTCGAGGAGCTTCTCATAAACTGAGGACAACGGTGTGGAGAAGCGAGAGAAGGTCCTTGGTGGGTTCCGACTACCGGATTGAGGATTCAAAGTGGAATCTTTGCTTGCTTTGTAGCCGCACAGCACTGTGCCTTTCACATGATGCACTCTTTTGCCTTTGGGATTGATTTCTTTGCCGTGCGTATCCTCCCTTTCAGCAGTGGCTTTGAACAAAGATCCAGCATTCTCCTTTGGGTGAGTCCTGGCTTCATGAAACTCAGCCAGGTCTTTGAACATGTCCTTTGAGTATTGCTTGGTTCCGACTGCAGGAATGTGGCAGGCTTGAGAGGATTCCTTGATTAGTCCCATATCCGGCTGCAGGGCTATGGTGGTAAAGAGGTCAACCATCCCCTGGACCATGATCAGTTGTTTGTCCATTTTGTAACCTAGCTCCTCTACAGCCCTTTTCAGTTCAGCCATCTCTGTTTGTGAAGTCATTTTGGTTTGATGATCGATGAGGGTGATGGCCTAAAGCTTTGGGACAGCAAAGTAAATGAGAACTCAGTGGCATTCCTGCAATAAGCTTTTGAAAGAATTTGGAAGAATGCAATGCGCATGTCATCGTCGTCGGTGTCCTCCTAGGCTCTAGAAACGAGTTTGTCTCATGACGTTCGGATGCTGCCAGAATCCTCAGATTTCTTTTCGACGGTGTATCCTTGTTTGAGTCGACTAACACTAAGAGATGTCAAAATAGTCTAAGCCTTTTAACTATTCCATTCTCGAAATTTCAACTTTGGAGATCGGAACAACTCGGTGTAGATGACGTGATACCGGAACCGGGGTGACGTAAGCAGCCTTGATGGTGTAAGTGATTAGCACTTTAACCTGGATGGTGTAAGTATCACGGCATTCTCTCCGTTGTTCCTAGTTTTCTGTTTGAAACCTCGACTAGGCGTTAGACAAGGGCTTAGAAAGTATTGATTTCCCAAAGTCTCATTGATCCAAGGACTTTGAAAATTGATAACGTGCACCATCAAGATACACGACTCTTCATCGGGCCGAGCAGCGTCCTGATCGGCATGAGACAGACTCGAAGAGACTACCTAAAAGCCGCTCTAGCATGCTCCTACGCAGATCGGTATGAATGTATGCACAGGCATGCGATAGGGAAAGCAGTAACACATAGACAGTTTATGGGGGTTAGATGCAAGTAATCCTACCCTGTAGGTTCCTGTCTTAGGTTGAAAGGTTCTAGTGCTTTGTACGCATGACGAGGCTGGTTTTGGCCGGAAGGGGTCCCTCTGACTAGAGCCGCGGTATACCTCCCACCGCAATGCGTGCAGCAAAGCAATGGTCGAACAGTATTACGACTCATCATCGTCCAAGGTTGTTGGGCATTCGAGGACCCCGAGCTCCAGTAAACTGTGCCGGTTACCCAAAACGCCTCAACGGGGCTTATCCAACATCGATGCAAATGGAGACGTGCCGAAGAACGATTAAAATGAGAGAGAAACGCAAGGTTTTGAAAATGCCCTTTGAAGCTTGGCTCACTTTCATTAATCAATACTTGGAGAAAACTACATAAGTGAACAATAGTAAAAGCCCCAGTTCGGATTGGTCGGATGCTGAGATCCTGTTACGTTACCATTCCGTTCTTCAGCAGCGCGAAGCGTACTGTTTTGACAAGCTTTTTGAGAATTGTTCTTTTATGTATTAATCGCCAAATACTAATTAATGCAATGATCCCCAGTAGAGTCGCCACTGTGGGCACACGCCCCAAAAAATCGCCCGATTTCTGGTTTGTAAATGTTATCTTGGGGGGCGGCCCTTTTGGAAAATAGCGCGGCGAAACGCTTCGATTCAGAGTCGCCACTCGGGTTTTAGCGGAAGAATACCCAAGGAACCGAACTCGAGAACGTTTGCTACGTTTTGCTTTGATTTGAAAAAGGTTTGACTTGATTTGAAAAGGCGCAGACTGGTCCGTCGTCACCTTCGATATCTGAGGTTCGGGAGCCAGGTTACGAGAGGGGAAGGGTTTTATGGCACCCCTCTCGCCCAATCCGAAGATCGGTCTCTACTCGGGCATTTTATTTAAAACGTTTGCATTTTTCTCTCATTTTGATCATTTTTAGCCAGTTAGGGCGGGGGAACAGTTAATAGGGATTAAAACTGTAACACGTTGCAGTTTGTATGAAAAAAAAAATGCTTATGGATGATGATTTGCTTGCTTGAATTGAATTAAATGTGAGAACATAGATTGAGAACAAGCACTGCCAGAAGTTCAACGGGATGATGTACGCTGCCCGTCGGGTGCGTGAGCAGGCGAAATGCTGGCACGCCATGACCAAGCCACTGCACGCCAGCACACCCTGCGCACGCCACATCCAGGCTGGCGTACACTAACCTTCTGGTTCCTCACAGCTCCTGCTCTCAATCCTCTGGGCTCCGGAAGGGACCAGTGCACACCCAGGGCAAACCACACAGTTTATAATATGGATTATGTATATGTACAGGCACAAGGAATGGCTAAAAGCCATCAAAAACAGCAAAGCAGTCCCCATAAACAGAGTGGGGAGGAACAAAAGACCAAGATTGAGCTGTGAAGTAAGGGCCAGCCACTGGACCCTGGTATGGCTGCCGTACGCCACTCATGAGAGGCCGTACGCCAGTTATGCCTCTTATCCAGTGCTTGGCTTTACATCATCTGGGTTCTGGAACATGACCAGAAAGATCCCGGGGGCCTTTCAAAGCAAAAGAAAACAAGTATCGAAATGCTACACCTATACAGTTCTAAATACAGAAAGCTGGAAACTGGTTTTTAGCATGCAATAGGGTGGTGACAGAAAGGAAACAAGCAAATAATGGACTTTCCATGATCCCCACGCCAACCGTGCACATACAACTAAAGGTGGCGTACGGCTTAGTAGGGCTGGCGTGCGCCATGTGTGGTCCTTTACGATTGGTTTATTTTACCAGAGAGGGGTCTAGACTAGTATCAGCTACTAGCCAGAACCCTTCTGGTTCCCCTCAGGGGTTGAAAACAGAAAGCCACGCAAAGGTGGTAAACCTTTGGTGCAAGGGATGGAAGGTGGTTTGAGCTTTGAAGGTTGAAGATGGAGGTTGGATGATGACTGATCAGTAATGTAAGGTATGGGATGCTTCTCTATCTCTCACTCCTTCAATGGAGAAGTAAGAACAAGAGAGAGAGAGGAGAGAAAAGGCTTAGACTCTTAATGGTGCTAACCCCTTGCAAATGAATGCAAGGGGGGGATTTATAGGGGAGAATGGACTGAGGAAAAGGGCTGACCAGTTGGGTTAAGGGTTAGGTTGGGTTAAGAGAGGAGTCCCCATGCATTAAATGCATGGGACTTGGGTTGAAAGGTGGTGTAGGAGAGAGGGGGAGCCGGCCAGCCGAAATGTAATCATCAGGGACTGTGGACGACGTCATGGTGGCCACAAAAGTCCCGAGCACGTGGTTGAATAGTAACGGTTTGACTGGGTTTGACTGGCGTGCGCCAGGTCTGGATTGGCGTGCGCCATGATTAATTAAGTCAACGGTCGATGACTGACACGTGGCAAATGTCTGGCGCACGCCAAGTGGAACCTGGCGTATGCAAGTAGGGTTTTGCTGGGGCTTCTTCTGGCTCTGGCTTTGAGGGATTGTTGAAATGGGTTTTGGAAGGGGGAGAGAGTTCAACGCTCAAAGCTCAAATCCTTCCATCGACCCACAATGTTCTCGACCGTTCATCCTCATCGGGGCGACAAGAAAGTAAAAGGACTAATCCAGACAGTCCAGAACGGGGTGTCTACAACTTGAAATGTGGTGATTTCAAGGCTATCAAGGGAACAACTAGACAGCCACACAAGCTTCTTGTAATCAGAAGCACCAAAAAAACATAGAAAGATAAAGACCGGCTACCTGCTTTTGACAAAGTTGTTCGTCGGCATCTCTTCAAATCTGCACCAAGTACACAACCAAGTGATATCAATATCAACCCAAACATAAAAACATAACTCTTTATCCAAAACTCCTGATTTAAAGCTGTTTGTGGCCATATCCTCAAACAGTTTCTTCATCAATATATATGCCTGTTCAATACAAAGGTTCGTTCATATTCCCAAGAAGACAAGGTGGAATGAACCTATTATGTGATGACATGGACCTCATAATGGCGGCATGAATAAAAACACATGTGGATGAATAAAAAATGTATCTAAGTATAGATTCAAACAACTCATAGGCCCATAAAATGTGAGTGCATCTATATCACTAACATTATCAATGTAATGACTCACAAAGACACATACCCATGAATGTATGACACAATGTTGGGGGCATGACACTTGCCATTGCAAAAGAAGAATAGTGAATATAGTAAGTAACTGTGGTTTTTGTCTTTGCCGCAATCGGAAGGAGACATTACAAACAATATGACAATTACATTAATCTCTTTTTTCCTTTCTCCAAAATGATACTGTAGGAATATTATTGGTGATAACCGAACAACTAAACCAAACTAACAAAAGCAGCCATCCCTAACTTAGGAATTGGCTAACCAACTAGGGGGATAACAATCAATATAATCATGCAATGGAAACACAATTAGAAACTGTTAAACATGCTTAAATATAACTTAAATGAGGTCCTAAACACATTTAAGAATAATTTAAGAAGTTAGATAACTAGTCTCAAGAAGTAACAGACAAACTGCAGTTTCAACAACTTCAACTCTAATTCTGACTTTGCACAGGAAAAAGTAAGGTACAAACTCTACATTTTTTGAAGGTCCATGTGTCAAAATCAGAAAACGGTTCGCGATTTCATCGCTCGAGCTAAAAAATGACCGTTTCCGTAAAGTGCGACGATATTGTCAGCACTGCAAATACCACAACTGCAGGTCGGCTAATGAATTTTAACTCCTTCCACATTTTGATTTAGGTTCTGAAAATTTTACGCAATAAAATAGACACATACAGGCATCTTCAGTAAAAATATCAAAAAATATTAAGGTCGGGAAGTTGGTGAGAAAAATTCCTCAAAAACATGACAGATTCAATTTTGTTGAAGCTCTAAATTGCCTACCCACAAGCTGTACGAATTTCTGAAGTAAAACCCTAAAATTCACATCGAAACTCATATAGAAACTTCACAAAACATAAGCAAACTTGAACATACTCATGGGCTACCTCAAATATGCCAAATTCATGAATTACACAAACTTTAAACATGTCAATTTTTAGGAATTTAAACGAGGTTCACGGGTTTTCAATACAAACTTCAATCTCTACCCTAAACCCACTTAAATTCAGCACTTCTAGCAAAAATTGAACATCAAGAACAAGAAATTTTACTCCTCTAGGCATGTACTTACCGAATTAGGCTTCAATCCAAATCTAAGAAGAAATCTCCTAGATTTTCCTCTTCTTTTCTCTCTCTCTCTCTCTCTCTCTCTCTCTCTCTCTCTCTATGTTACACGTTTCCTTCATTTTAACAGATTATAAGAAAAACTATCATGTGTAGGTGTGACCTATAACCAACTATGTTCCATTTCCAAATAAACTAGCAAAACAAAGCCAAAATCACATAATTTACATTTTACATCAAGCTCAACACATACTTAAATTCTGAACATAATTAAAAGTCGGGTATTACAGACAAGTCCGCAATTTAACCACTCTAGTTGGTATATGAGAAATAACAATCAATTCTAGCCTTTGACAAAATCTGACCCTGTAGACACCCCATTCTGGACTGTCCAGATTAGTCCTTTTTACTTCCTTTTGTTAACCCAATGATGATAAAACGGTCGAGAACAGTCCAGAGTCGATGGATGGATTTGAGTTTTGGGCGTTGAACTCTCTCCCTTCAAAGCCCACCTTTAAAGCCCACCTTCAAAGCCCATTTCAAACCCTTCGAATCTCGAGCCCAATGAGCCTCAGCAAAGCCATACCTTGCTTACGCCACCTTCTCATTGGCGTGCGCCAGGTATTTGACACGTGTCGATCATCGACCGTTGACTGAGTTTGACCTGGCGCACGGTAGGTCATAGGTGGCGTACGGAGGTTTAGGACCGGTCAAATCACCGCTTTTACAGCACGCGACCGAAGCTTTTACGGCTCCAAAGTACAGGGAACAGTGCTCCCAATGATTATCTCCTGCTGGACCGTCCCTCACTCTCTCCTACACCTAGTCCCATGCATTAAATGCATGGGAGGCTACTCACTCAACCCAACCAGCCTTAACCAGCCCTCAACCCAACTGATCAGCCCTGGTTTCCAGCCCCTCTCTCCACCATAAATACCCCCCTTGCATTCATTTGCAAGGGGTTAGCACATTAACTCTCTAAGTCCACCCTCTCTCTCTTCTCTAGTTCTTACTCTCTTCTTGTAAGAGTGAGAGATAGAGCAGTCTCACACCCTTCCTCTCTATTGATCAGTTGTCACAACAGCCTCCATCTTCAACCAAAGCTCACCACCATCTTTTCTCTCTTGCACCAAAGGTATACCACCTTTGTGCTGCGTTCTGTTTTCACCTCCTGAGGGGAACCAGAAGGGTCCTGGCTAGTAACTGATACTAGTCCAGGCCCCTTTCTGGTAAAATAAATCAGTCGTAGAAGTCTATACATGGCGCACGCCAGCTACTAGAAGCCGTACGCCACCTTTGGCTGTGCGTGCACAGTTGGCGTGGGGATCATGTAGGGCTCATTTATTGCTCATTTTCTTTATGTCATCACCTTACAGCATGCTAAAAACCAGTCTATTGCTTCCTGTATTATAGAACTGTTCAAATGTAGCTTTCAATACTTGTATTTTTCTTTACCCTCAAGGCCTCTGGGGTATGTCTGGTCATGTTCCAGAACCCAGATGATGTAAAGCCAAACACTGGTTCGCACGCATACCTGGCGTACGACTCCTATAGGGTGGCGCACGGCATGTTTGTTAAGGACCAGTGCCTGGCCCTTACATCCCAGTCCAATCCTGGCCGCTTGTTCCTCCCCACTCTGTTTATGGGGTCTGTCTTGCTATTTTCATGGCTACTGGCCATTCTTTATGTCTGTACATGTGTATAATCCATATTATAAGCTGCGTGGTTTGCCCTGGGTGTGCACTGGTCCCTTCCAGAGCCCAGAGGATTGAGAGTAGGTGCTGTAAGAGATTGATGAGGTAGTGTACGCCAGCTTGAAGGTGGCGTGCGCAGGGTGTACTGGCGTGCCGTGGCTAGGCCATGGCGTGCCAGTATGTCGCCTGCTCGCGCACCCGACGGGCAGCGTACATCATCCCGTTAAGCTTCTGGCAGCGCTTGTTCTCAATCTATGTTCTCACATTTAGTTCAATTCAAGCAAGCAAATCATCATCCATAAACATTTTGTCATACAAACTGCAACGTGTTACAGTTTTAATCCCTATTAACTGTTCCCCCGCCCTAACTGGCCAAAATTGATTAAACGAGAGAAAAATGCAAACGTTTTAATAAAATGCCCGAGTAGAGACCGATCTCCGGATTGGGCGAGAGGGGGTGCCATAAAACCCTTCCCCTCTCGTAACCTGGCTCCCGAACCTCAGATATCGAAGGTGACGACGGACCAGTCTACGCCTTTTCAAATCAAATCAAACCTTTTTCAAATCAAAGCAAAACGTAGCAAACATTCTCGAGTTCGGTTCCTTGGGTGTTCTTCCGCTAAAACCCGAGTGGCGACTCTGAATCGAAGCGTTTCGCCGCGCTATTTTCCAAAAGGGCACCCCCCCCGAACAATAAAGCATTTCAAACCAAAAATCGGGCGATTTTTCGGGGCGCGTGCCCACAGACCCATTGTTGTATAAGGGTAGTCAATTAGGCTTAGCCATACTTGGTTAGTAATTCATCGGTCCCAGGTAACAATCTAGTTGCACAAATCCATAAATCCACCCAGTCAAGCATACTCGGAAAGAAACTCCCCGCAGCAGAAGAAATGTAAACCCTTTAACAAACCACCAGTCGCATACTACGCATAAACCCCAACAGTTTGACTTTGACCCATATATAGATGGCTAAAAACAATAAAATAAAACCAGAGAAGGAATAAACTAATCAGACCCATATATGTAAGTTCAGGGTTTTTCTCGAAAGGGAAAAACAATCATCGAGCTAAGAGAATGTATTGAAAGAACTAAGCAAATAAATCACTACTGAAAAAACTAAGCAAATAAACACAGAACAATCAAATAACAACCCAAAAATCAAAAAAACCCAACAAATCTATGGCTATAGAACGCGAAACCCACCGGCATATACATCCCTATATAAATACCCTCACCAGTATTATACATACACACGCCAATACAACAAATCTCTGGCTATAGAACAAAAAAACTGGTCGTTTGGAACAACGATAAAACAAGATTCATACATGCAGAGCCGAAATTGGTCATGGAGGTTTCACAAAAAAAGATCTGTACGAGTCCATTCACTCCGTTTTAGATGCAATGGCCACTGTACTATGCTTAATATTGAACAGAACCACTGCTACACCCTTCCCCCAATTCTCGAAACCCTAATTTCTAAACAACAAAACAAAATCCCAAACCCTCGAACTGAGAATCTCAGTCCACCTATACATACGCAATGTTCCGAGAGGGAGGGAGAGTCGATGTACCTCGGCTATGGGTGTGAGGGCATACGCAGAAAGGAGAGAGCGAGAGCGAGAGAGAGACGACGGGATTTGGGGATTTCTCATCATTTGGGGAAGTCCTTTTCGGCGCCCATTTGGGAAAAAAACCCTGCTAACCACACATACATCATACATCTGTTCACAGATTGTGCAGATTTTGTTGTGTGTTATCTCACACAAATGATCTGACCCGTTCATTAGATGTAAAATATTTTTTTAAGAGTGTCCATAAAAAATCAGCTCAATTTAATATTTATAAGTGCTTGATTCAATCATCTAAATTTTTACTTAAATTTTTGGGTAATAAAAAGTTAGATAATTAGATCAAGCGCTTATAGATATTGGATTGAGATGAGTTTTTATGGAGACCCTTGAAAAAATGTTTTACATTTAATGAACAGATCAGATAATTTGTGTGAGATCCGTGGTGGGCCCCACGATAAAATATGTGCACAAGTTGTCTGTATGGATAGATTTATGCGAAAAAAATAGTTTTCGAGGGAAATGAACAGACTTTAGGGTTTCAATTATTTTCGAGAATTAGCACCAAAATATTAAGCGCTCTTGTATCAAGCAGTATGAACAAATTCTATACTTAATCAGTCAATTATATTTTAATAATAGTTGATCTGATTCATCAGGATTTCACTTCACACTGATACTATCATTATCACCAAAATCAAATATCATTGGATATCGGCGACCGTCTGATCGGACAACATTTGATACATCCCATTGCATTAAAGTATTAGATTGTAATATTCAACCCCCACTTGAGTATATATATTTTTCGTTCGGAACCATCCATCGTTAACATATAATGGAGTACATCATTCGTACCAAAAACGAAGTCAATCGGGTATCACTACACACTCGATCGGACAGAAAAATTCATTTTGTTAATGAAGTTGTTTTTTGTTAAAGAAGCTTTCGAAATCCGATTGAGACAAATTTTTACGAGAATGATATAATCAGCAAGGAAAATAAAATCAATGGTCTGGATCGTCATAATTATGTCGCGATCAAACTTCCAGTTATAAACCACCTCCGCTTGAGATGGAGACACATGGAATCTCACAACCAAGAAATCAGACAAGTATATTGAGTGATCGATACTTACATTCCAACGTACGTCCTTTGCTTCAGCTCCTGTTTTCATTGATTGGAGGAAGCGTTTCGGGAGTGTAAACTTGGCACGGTTAGGCTTGAACTTATCAGGTAGCTCGTACTCGTTTGGCTTTTTGACAAAGCAATATCTTGGAACCCAGAAAACATTGATCCTGATTCCTGACATCAGACTAGTAGACATCAACATCGCAAAGCGAGACGGCCAATTGCCTGGTGGGCGATGGTGAGTGGATTTGTCGGATAATCTCTCCCCACCCCAAGCTTCTGGAGGGGTGATGGACGAGTCATCACGCTTGGAAGATGCAGCAGCAACTGTGGAATGGAACTGGTGTCATCCTGCATAAAGTGTGGGCTCTGCATGTAAGTGACTAAGTCTTCTTGCAATTTCTCTACCTGCAGAAGATAATAATTGGTTTGTGGGTCATCAAGTTAGAAATCATAAGTGTTCTATTTTAAATAAAAGGGGTTAAGGTAAAACATTGCATCCTAACAGCAGGGGTAGAAAAGGCAATTTAACCCATGCTATTAATAGGAATTAGAGATGGGGAAAAGAGTGAACCTGTTTGGAAGTGGAACTAGCTTTCCAGTCAAAAATTGAATGAAGATCGCTGCGTCCTTCCTCTGAAGGGGAATATCTCTTGCTTGTTAACTGATGGTGTAATTGGCTGTATTTCGATGAGTGGGGAAAACACTTCCATATCATCCCTGAAATTATATGTACGAGAGACATTTAAGCTCGCCTAGCTTCACCACCCCACAAAGTGCTTTTAAGTGGCGTTTCCACTAAAGACAAATGAGCGCGTTCAACATATGCACTTGATAGTTTCATGGATGGGAGTGGATCAGGCATATGTATAGAATCTTCAAGAGCACCTCCAAGAAGAGCGGTCTCAGCTGTGCAGTTGTTTTCATTTACCATTACTGGTTTGCTTCTTTGCCAACACAGACTTGTGACAGCCCGAGGAAGAACATACAATGAGTGATCCTTGATAAACTTGACAAACAAGGCTGGCTTATGGAGTTGGGCAAGTCAAGAACAGAATGTTAATCATCACCTTCCCGCCTCAACAACCCAGCAACATCATTGCTACTGATGCAAGGGAACTAAACTTACTGATATGGCCATGCAAACACGAATGTTCAGATGAGAGGACTTGGGAGATTTGATCAAGTACTTTTTTCCGAACAATAGGGAGGAGCAATTGCTCAAATCACATATTTGTGGACATCATAAACTTAGACTTCTTCTCTTCTGGCTTAAGAATTTGAAAGGAGCACATCAAGTTCTCATCAACACTAATCAGAGCGTCGGCATGGTCGAGTTCACCACAATAGTTAGGGGCTGAGAATACGGTTACAAGCCGTCTTTTGGCAAAGAATTCATAACCTTGCTCCACAACCTGGAAACATAAATCATACGACAGCAACCAGGATAAGTCATATGCCATGTTAATTGGGATCAAACAAGTAACCGGGAACATGGTACTCAACATACCCTGAAAACAGTACCATATGGGTATGGTTATATGGAATACATTATTGGATGTACTTCTGTCAAGCAATAAGACAATTTATAGAACAAAAAACGGATTTCCAAATTATTCATGCAAAACACATTTTAAGACCAAAACGATCAATCTTTAAACATTTTCACTTGTCCAAACTCCACTTTGCCTAGAGTTTTAGTTTCACTACACTAGATTTTCCATGGGCCACTTTGGATAGTTAAATTCACCAGCTTGAAGCGACTCTACCATGTTTTGGAATGTGCATTCCAGTACATCTTTGCTAGGATATTAGCGTCCCTGGTAATAAGTACATGCCAGATGAATAACAAACAGCAGCAGAGTCAGTAACCTGATGAGCGTGACAAACAAGATCCAAATGATGCTTCGCCAAAAATTCTGACACCTTGTCTGAGCCAAATGTGTATGAAATCATTCTGTTAATGTAATTGGCGATTTTCGGATGCGACAAACCGTTGGAGTCTGTATTTATTCTTTTTCCATTTGGGTTTGGGAGGTGATTTTATTTTGTCTAAATTAGATACTCCGCCTGTTGGTTCAAGAGTTGATCTCGAAGGCCGTGCCGTGCATTTTGCTTGGAAAGTTATATGCATCTCATATGCATTTAGCTTAATATTTTTCCACGGATCCTTAAAGCTTTTCAATGTCTTAATCTTTTATGAAATATCATTCATGCACTAACCTTATATTATTGGCCTTGTTTTATTTGAAGGGAAATTTTATCTAAGGGCTTTTAAGTGCTTGTGCTTTAGTAGCACCTTAGCAGCGCCTTACTAGACTAAGGCCCTTGCACGCTTGTTAAGAGAGCCTTAGTAGCGCCTTAGCAGACTAAGGCCCTTGTGCTCGTGCTAAGAGCGCCTTTGTAGGGCTCTCCAGGATTTTTCTTGCTTGGTCATATATAAGCTTGTTTTTCATTATTCTAGGGCATACATGAGATACAATAGGCCACTTTAGAGAGAGAAAGCATTATCTCCTTTGCTCATGTGCCTTCATTTGCATTTGGATGAGTTGAATCTAGCATTCAATCATCTTTGTTCAATCTAGAGAAATACTTTGATGATCCATGTATTCTCTCTAGATTGATTCTTTTGCATAAAAACCTTCACTTTACAAAATCCATACTTTCATGCCAATGATGCTACTTGGCCGGATGATACCGGAGCCGTGGTGAATGGAGATCGAGGCGTTGGACTCGTGGTGGCTATGGAATCAAGAAAGAGTTCGGGGAGCTACATCAAAGTGGTGGAGTTAGGATAAGCTTTTGGGGTAAAGTTGTTAATCCTCTCTTAGAGATCGAGGCGTTGGACTCGTGGTGGCTATGGGATCAAGAAGGAGTTCAGGGAGCTACATCAAAGAGGTGGAGTTAGGATAAGCTTTTGGGGTAAAGTTGTTATTCCTCTCTTAGCACTTTGTAAACCTTTTGATCTATAGCAATTTTGGTAGTTAGGCCGTGGTTTTATGCTTTGGGTGTAATTGACCCTAAGTAGTTTCCACATATATCTCGGTGTTTGCGTTCTTTAGATTAATTGCTCTTAATTTATATTATTAATTTGGATAGCATTGGCATGGAGTTTGGATGGTAGTTTGAATTGGTGGTTGAGTTAATTTTAACTTGGACGTCCTATTCACCCCCCTCTAGGACTTTGTAGCGCATTAGATTATTTCATATTCATTTCCCATCCCTTGGCATCCCTACAGGGATCCGACCAGAGTAAACCAGTGTCCGGAACAGCAGTTGGATGGGTTAAGTTTAATATTTGATAACAACCCATAAGCATAGATTCGTAATGCACTCGGAGAATGGAGAGAATTGACGGTGCCTACTAAGTCACATAATGAACTTATCAAAAAAAAAAGTCACATAATGCACTCGTGTGTGTGAGCGCGAAAGCAGTCTTTTAAAAATATTACACACTATATTCGGGAGGGTGAGGATTGAGAGGGGAGAGCAAGCAAGGATTGAGAGCGGGTGCGGAGGGTTCTAGTGAAGGATTATGTAACAAAGGGTGCGAATGCTAACATTGGCAAAAAAAATTGTGACAATCAGTTCAAATACGAAGAAGGAATATTGAATCCATTACCGGTGTGGTTCAATCGCCGGACTCGATGGAGGAATAGGAGAGCTTGACGGTACGGCCGCGGGCAGCCGTCAAAAGCGCCGTAGTGGTGTAGAGAGAGAAAAGTGGTTTTCTGTGCTGTTTAGACTTCAGAGAGAGGGGGGAGGGGGGTTGAGTTACAGTACTGGGTAGTTGTTTAAAACGACGTCGCCCTGTTTAATTAGACTTCTCAGGTTTCACATGCGAAGTATAGTTAAACTACGTAATTAGTATTATAATTGCAAGTGACGGACTTCGGAATGTCCTATCAAACAAGGTAAGTGACTATGTATCAAAGTAAAAATCTTGAGTGCTTTGGTTTTCTGAAACTTAAAGACTTTTTGGATCCCATTTGTATTGAGTGAAAGGGAAATAGTTACTTGTTGAATTTGTTTTGGTAAGTAAACAAATATTGGATTTTTTCACAAGAATCCAGTCATTTTCCTCTTTTTTTCTAACCCAACCAAAAAAACAGTAGAAGGAAGAATAGGTTGTACAAGATTTTTATATACTTATATTTTGATGTTGCCATTCTTTTCCCTCCAAAATCCGAACACAAAAATACGATATCTGTTTCTCTTGGTATTATTCTGACGTGTTATTTGCATAATTTCTCTCCTGTTCCCCACTTCAATAACGAATGAAATCTAGTCAACTATTTGTGGTATGATCAACTTGAATTCTATTTCTTTAGAGTAGGAAGTCAAGGCAAACCACTTTCTTTTCTTGTTGATAATATCCTCTTTAACAAACTTACTTAGTCACTCTAGTTCTCTGCAGTAACTTATAGCTTATTTGAGAAAGTACGTGAAAAGACTGGGGGTCGGCATTGTAACTGTCCTGCCTTGCTGGTATTTGCGCTTTTTCCCCTTCCTAAACAATTATAATCAACATAGACAAACAGGAAAAAATAAAGGTTTATGAGGGTTGGCACTGTATATTTGAGCGTTCACATTACCAGAGTTTTAGGGTGTTTCGCCTTACCAGTTACTAGGTAGCAGTCAAAACACTGTGAAACCTTATCAGCATGACCATTTCTTTTATGTAGTCATTTTGTTTGTAAGTAAAAAACTTTTAATGAAATCGGTTGGGAAGGTTAGACGTATGAGTATGATATCTTTAGTTTCTTTTACATTGTCGTACTTTAGTAGGGATTCTGGTCTAATAAAACTGTTAGTCACATACCTTTGATGCATGTGTTTGATGTTTACTTGTGGGATTGACCGATCATTGAGGATAAGAATGCATGGGAACAGAAAATTGAGACACTGGGATTCTTTTTTGCGGATGGTTCCTAATTGAAGAGTCTTAATTGCATATATATTCTAAATGTTGGACTTCGAAACATCCATTTTGTTTTTGGCAAGACCTCTAGAGGTAGTCGTTTCTACTTTCTATGATGTAGATAGGAATTTGATGCTTGCTCATATGGGATCTCGGTGGCTAAGTACCATCTCTTGTGAAATTCAGGATGCCGTGACCGTAGTGCAGGATATATAAAAGATGCAGAAGCATCATCAAGAAAACTCATTCAAGAAGCCTATGCAAGAGGGAGCTCTGACGACATTACTTGTGTAGTTGTCCGATTTGAGAATACGTGAGAGTGAACGCGAAGGTTGTGTTTCATTCTTCTCATCAATTTTGCATGTTGTACTTTTGTTATTAACATTGATGTTTGCTAGTCTTGCAGATTCTCTAAAGGATCCTCGGAGAAGGTGTGAATATATAATGTTGTTTGTGTTCTTTTGTAATCTTATTTTATGTTAAGGGTAGTTTAGTCTTTTTAGTTTTAGGGCTTTTCCTTGTATATTTATCGTTGTTCTCTTTCATTGTAAAAACTCAGAATTCGTATTTGAAATGTCTCATGGTATCAGAGCTTGGAATGGGCGAATCCCCATTGTTTCTTCCCCTTAGTCGTCCTCCCTTCTCTCTCTCTTCCCTCAATCGATCTCCTCTTCTTCTTCCTCCCCTTAGCAGGTCTCTGTTCTCTCCTCATTGAAGACCCAGCAGCAATCTGGCAACGCAGCAACCAAAGCAACACCGAAGACCACCGCCGGACACACTCCGACCTCCGGCGACCACCGAAACTCAGTGTCTGCTCTTCGACAACCCAGGTTGCATTCGTATATCTCTGGGTTAACATCTTTGAGGATCATTCCGCACTGTTTGGGCTATTTTGCCAGCGTACAACTCTGTTTCTGCACTGCTTGGATCATCTATGTCACTGTTTGACAAGATTTGAGGTATTTTTCGACTATTTGAAATCTCTTCTTTTCATCTCTGTTACGTATCGTGTTTTAGTGCTCACTATGTCAGAAGATAAAGTAATTAGTGTTCGGTTGAATGGTGGTAATTATTCGTATTGGGCAAGTGTGATGAAAAATTTTATTATCGGTAAGGAAGTGTGGGGTCATGTGACGGGCCTTATTGTGAAACCTTCTCCTGTGAATGTGAAAGAAGATGATCCTACATTTGCGGCGAAACATGCAGAGTATGTCAAAAACTTTGGCAAATGGGAAGTTGAAAATGCACGAATTCTTACATGGTTTCATAATTCTTCCGAACCTAGCATCGGAATGAACTTTTCAAAGTATGAGACGGCTAAAGAAGTTTGGGATTACCTAAAAAGGATGTACCTTGAGTCCAACTTTGCAAAGCAATATGAACTTGAGGGCTCTATTCGACGGGCCACGCAAGGAGATAAATCAATTCAGGAATTCTACAATGAAATGACACAATATTGGGATCAATTGACTCTAATGGAACCAGTAGAATTGCAGTCTCTTGATTTCTATGTAGCATACCGTGAGAAACAGCGTCTTGTACAGTTTCTCATGGCTCTCCGTGATCAATTTGAGCCTCTTCGTGGGGCCATCCTTCATCGTTCTCCCCAACCTACAGTTGATGGTGCCGTTCATGAGCTTATAGCTGAGGAAACTAGGTTCAAGGTTGGGTCTGCTGCAGCTCCCTCTCAGTCTGTATTTGTTGCTCCATTGGTTCAGCCTACTTCATATATGGCACCTCTCGTGCCTACACCATCTTCTCATTTGATTCAGGTTACGGGCAAGCCTAAACCTCGTGTTGCTTTAGATGAGTGTAGCTTCTGTCGCCAAAAAGGGCATTGGAAGCATGCATGTCCGAAATTATTACAGATGACAACAGGTAGCACTCCTCGTTCGAAGCCCGTTTCCTCTAGGCCCACACAACAGCATTCTCGGCCCGCACGACAGTATGTTCGTCCTCCGGCTGCTTTCGTAGCTCCTGCAACTTATAGTATTCCACAGTATCCCTCGTTTGAGCAATATCAAGAGTATTGTGCGTATTTGGCTGCCACTCAGGGAGGTCATTCTCAAGTTTCTGCTATGACCACTACTCCGTCAGGTTTGCATGGTTCTTATACCACGGGTATCCTTCCTACCACATGGATTTTTGATTCTGGTTGCACCCACCATATGACTCCTGAGTTGTCATTATTAAGCCATTGTATCTCTCCTGCTTCTCCCATTAGTATTTCCACTGCAAATGGCTCTCCTATGCATGTTGTCTCTATAGGTTCTATTGTCCCATCTCCATCTTCCTCCCTATCTATACCAAATGTGTTCTATGTTCCTCATTTATCTCTTAGTCTTATTTCAATTAGTCAATTGTCTGATTCCGGCTTTGATGTCTTATTCTCTTCTTCTGGTTGTGTTGTGCAGGACCAGATGTCGAAGAAGCAGATTGGGACCGGGCGTAGAGTTGGCGATCTATATGTTTTGGAGACCTTGCATGTTCCTATTGAGTCTACTACCACTGTTATGTCATCCTTTTGTTTAAATCAGGAGTCTTCCCCTTTTTATCTTTGGCACTCTCGCTTAGGGCACTTATCTAGTGAACGTTTGAAACTTTTACTTAAGTCTGGCTGTTTGGGAAATATTTCTGTAAGCGATATCTCTGAATGCAGTGGTTGTAAGTTTGCCAAAATGTCTGCTTTACCTTTTAATAGAAGTACTTCTGTTTCTACTTCTCCGTTTCAGCTTGTTCATACAGATTTGTGGGGTCCTTCCCCAATTGCCACTAAAGGTGGTTCTCGATATTATGTATCCTTTGTTGATGATTATAGTAGGTTTACATGGGTATATTTGTTTACACGCAAGTCTGATTTTTACCAAGTATATCGCAATTTTCACTCCATGGTTCAAACTCAGTTTTCAACAGAAATCAAAGTTCTTCGCTCTGACTTAGGTGGAGAATACTCTCTAGGAGAGTTCACACAATTCTTAACTTCTCTTGGCACCATTCATCAATCTTCTTGTACCGACACTCCCGCTCAAAACGGGCGTGCAGAACGCAAGCATCGTCACCTTTTAAATACTGCACGGTCTCTTCTTCTTTCCTCTTCTGTGCCTGCCGCCTTTTGGGGCGAGGCTGTGCTCACCGCAACTTATCTTCTTAATCGGATGCCTACTCCGCTTCTCTCTGGTTCCTCCCCTTATGAACGGCTCTTTGGTCAGGTTCCTAACTATTCTCTTCTTCGTGTGTTTGGCTCCACTTGCTTTGTCCTTCTCCCTAAAAAGGACCGCACTAAGCTTAGTGCTCGTAGTGTCTTATGTGTCTTCTTGGGGTATGGAATCCAACAAAAGGGCTACCGTTGTTATGATCCCGTGACACGAAAGTTGTATGTGTCTCGGCATGTTACTTTTCTCGAGCGTCTCCCTTTCTTCTCTCTCCCATCCAAACCTATCAATGTCGTCAAAGAGGATCTTGTGCATATTGACCCATTTCCCGCGGATGTTCCTACCGATGAGTATGTTCGTACCCTCGAAGTGTCGGATATTCCCATTGCCCCTCCTGCTTCTTCTAGTTCCAACCTCATTCCTCCTCTTCCTAAGCATTATGTCCGTCGCAATCGTACGACTCCTCGTCCTCCCTCTGCTTCGGAAGACTCTGATCCACCAGAACGCCGGTATCCCTCTCGTGATCGTCGTCCTTCGGTAAAACTTCTTGGCTTTACTAATACTTGTTTTTCCTCCTCTTATCGCAATTTCTTATCTCGCATACATACTCATTTTGAACCTCGTTCTTACAAAGAAGCTTGTAATGATCCTAACTGGGTGACTGCCATGAATGACGAGCTCACTGCTCTTGCGAACACTCAGACTTGGGATTTGGTTCCTCTCCCGGCTGGTAAGAATCTCATTGGATGCAAATGGGTTTACAAAGTAAAGACTCATTCTGATGGTTCCTTGGAGCGGTACAAAGCTCGCTTAGTTGCCAAGGGGTTCTCTCAAGAATATGGTATTGATTACGAGGAGACTTTTGCTCCTGTTGCAAAAATGACATCTGTTCGTCTTTTAATTTCTGTGGCTGCTACGCACCAATGGCCTCTCTTTCAGTTGGATGTTAAAAATGCCTTCCTCAATGGTCATCTATCTGAGGAAGTTTATATGCGTCCTCCTCCGGGTCCTCATGCCACAGGCCTTGTTTGTCGCCTCCGTCGTGCTTTGTATGGGCTCAAACAGTCTCCTCGTGCTTGGTATGCACGTTTTCATGATGTGGTTTTACAGGTTGGTTTTCAGCCTAGCACTCACGAATCTGCTCTTTTTGTTCGTCGCACTTCTCATGGTTTGGTTCTCCTTTTGCTCTATGTTGACGACATGATCATCACTGGTTCCGACTCTGCTGCTATTGATGAAGTGAAACATCACTTGTTTCACGAATTTGAGATGAAGGACTTGGGGCTTCTTCGGTATTTTCTAGGCATTGAGGTTGCCTCCTCTCCAAAAGGTTATCTCTTGACTCAGACTAAGTATGTGACTGACATTCTTCATCGTGCTCAACTTACTGATGACAAAAAAGTTGATACTCCTATCGAGTTACATGCGAAGTTCTCTAATTCTGATGGGGTTCCTCTTGCTGATCCTACTGAGTATCGTGAGCTTGTTGGTTGTCTTGTTTATCTCACCGTCACTCGACCGGATATTGCTTATGCTGTGCATATTGTTAGTCAGTTTGTTTGTGCCCCTCGGTCTACTCATTGGGCTGCCTTGCTTCGTATCCTTCGTTATGTTCGTGGCACCATGTTTCAGTGTTTAGTTCTCTCTTCATCTTCTTCTGATTTGACTCTTCGGGCCTATGCCGATGCTGATTGGGCAGGTGATATCTCTGATCGAAAGTCCACCTCCGGCTTCTGTGTTTTCTTGGGTGATTCCCTTATCTCTTGGAAAAGTAAGAAGCAATCTGTTATTGCTCGTTCCACTGCGGAAGCTGAGTATCGTGCCATGGCCCATGCCACCTCTGAAGTTGTTTGGCTCCGTTGGCTTTTATCGGACATGGCTGTCACTATCTCCTCTCCTACACCTCTATTTTGTGACAATAAAAGTGCCATTCAGATTGCCCATAATTCAGTTTTTCATGAGCGCACGAAGCATATTGAAATTGATTGTCACTTTGTTCGCCATCATCTCCAATCTGGCACAATTGCTCTACCGTTTGTCTCCTCCTCTCTTCAGTTAGCTGATTTCTTCACTAAGACGCACACCACCGCTCGGTTTCGCTTCCTCCTTGGCAAACTCTCGATGCTCTCCGGGCTCGCATCATGAGTTTGACGGGGGGTGTGAATATATAATGTTGTTTGTGTTCTTTTGTAATCTTATTTTATGTTAAGGGTAGTTTAGTCTTTTTAGTTTTAGGGCTTTTCCTTGTATATTTATCGTTGTTCTCTTTCATTGTAAAAACTCAGAATTCGTATTTGAAATGTCTCAGAAGGATCAATCGGGCGGGAGAATAGCATTAATTCGGCTTTTCCTTCATTTTCAAGCTATAGTTATCAACTCTATTAAATCTGATAGCTGAGTTTGTAAGTGGTTGGTCCCAATCACTCATATTGTTTGTAATTGATATCTAGTTTGTTTCATCTAATGTATCCCTAAAAGAATTCTCTCTTTTTCTTTTCCTTCTCTTTGTTATTTTTAATATTTTTTTCAAAGTTAAATGATATGCATTGAATTCGTGTCCTCATCCCCCCATGATTGTATCATGGTTTTAGCTACATTTAAAATTCCAATTGGCTTGCTTGATGTATGATCAATTAGGCGGCGATTTGCGCTTGTAGTGGTCCTTGATTCTCTTTTTTCCTTTTTTTTTCATTTTTTAAAACCATTTGGGACATGAGGTCGGCTAAAGAGCAGCTCTCTGTTGGAGTGCTCAAGTTGTCGTTCTCGTTGAATTTGTGTTTGTAAGAAAAAAGGATGTTTTGGAACTTGGAAATGCAATGTATCGAGGATAATAGTGATAAATGTATTGAGCTATTCAAGTATGTGTTTTAAAGCTTTCTCTGATTGCAAGCCAAGTCCGAACAATGCACTGTTCGACTCGTTTAATAATGGACTAGTGTTTAAAAAATTCAAGCTATTTGTTATTTGTGATTAGTATGACTAAAGTTTGTTCTTGGTTGGTTCGTCTACTTAGCAAGTTAAACTTTCACCAAGTTTGAGCTAGCGTTCCCCAAGAGATCTTCTACTTCTAAATCTCAGACGGATTCCATGCTGACACCTCGTGTTGGTTTGCTTTTACAGTACGCGTCGCGGAGCCTTTCAGTCTGCTAGTGCTTGTGCTTGTATCTTAGATTTTGGTAATTTTGGTTCAATTTTGTATTTTGTGATAAAATCTTTGTTTGTCTATGGGCTTTTATAAGCGCTGGACAGCGTGATATTGAATGGAATTTTTCTCTAATAAAAACAACGATTGAAAATGATATGCAACTACTCTTAGAAGTTAAAACAACATTGTTTTTTGACAACATTGTTTGCTTGGAAGAAATTTACTTTCCCAATTTTCGAACAATGAAGCGTTTTCAAACTAAGAAAGAGAAGGGAAATGCACTACAAATGGGTTTGTGACCCTGGCAGGTATGCTTCCATGTGCCTCGCATCACATAGGTAGGAGGACCTCAAGGGAGGGCTTTAGTTGGTAAATGCCAACCCACTTGACAAATAAAGTAAATGGGCTCTGAATCAATTCAATAAAAACTAATTAATCAACCCTACCTGAGCCCCGCATTCCAAAAAAGTCCACACCAATCCAAAACACCAGCCCACTAAAAACTCTAAAAGCTGTATGAAAAAGCTGCAAGAAAATGCAAAATATGGCAAGCATAAAAAAGCAGGAAGGGTTGCAGATCTATCTAATAACTTTAATGGTTTTTCAATTCCATAATCCTGAGGATTAAATGTAGGGATAGATTATTTAAAAAATTGGTATATGGTCCATTATAACATATTTGTAACCCACTAAGTCCACTTTTCAAGTTTGTAACCTACTAGGTCCACTCAGACAAGGACCTTGTTTGGCTTAGACCAAAAAATGCACTTTTATTATTTGTCATTTTTTGTGTTGTCAAACTGGGCCCTTGTCAAGCCAAAAAGGAATTAATACAAGACAAAAATGCCACTGTCAGCTTTTTTTTTTTTTTTTTTCATTTTTCAGAATTTTGCCAACTCTCTCTCTCTATCTCTTTACATTTCAGATCTCACCTGCTTTGTCGCTGCACAAATAACATTATATGTTCAGGCCTGTTAAGCCGTTGCACGGACTAATTCATATAAAGTTGTCTATGGTTGTATGTATGGTTATATATGATTATGGTTATATGTTTATGCATATATATGTTCAAGTTTTAACAAGTAACAATTATTGAAATCAGTCACCCGCTCTGTCGCTGCACATATAACATTATATGTTTAGGTCTATTAAGCCGTTACGCGAACCAATTCATATAAGGTTGTCTATGGTTATATGTTTACAGTGAGCTTCCTGTGAGGACCTTAAATAGGCTCCTTAAGTGCGGACCTCCCTAATTCTCCTATTTTCCGATTGAATTTCGATGATCCGAGCCGTTCATTGTGATTAGAACGTGATTTTAAGGGTACCCGCGAGAAATCGGCAAAAAAAAAATGATCGGGAAGGGCTTCATTTGAGCAGTTTTTTTTGAACCGTTCAATGAAACACTGTTCGGATGAAATCCTTCCCGATCCATTTTTTGACCATTTCTCATGGAAATCCTAAAAATCACATTCTGATCACATTGAACGGCTCGGATCATCGAAATTTGATCGGGATCTATGAGGTCCGCATTTAAACTAAGTAGGGCATCCCTCATAAGAAGGAGACTCATATATATATATATATATATATATTCAAGTTTTAACAAGTGTCAATCATTGAAACCATTACATCCGCCAATCAAAACATCTGTGTTCAAAATAAGTAAAAAATGGATTCAGAGTCTGCTATTGTTCAACTGCGTCGTTATAAATTTGATCGATAGATCTACAAAATGGATTAAGAGTCTTCTGAATAGCAATATGAAAATAAGATAAAAAAAATTACACGTAAAGACTTTAACCAAATTAAAATCCTAAATCTAATGTTCTTGGCTGTCTTGTCAGGATCAACGATCCTAATGTGGCTCTTCAAAGTCATGAGGTACCTTTGATAAAAGGATTTGATGTGGATGGCTCTTCTGAGGTTGAAGTTCATCCTAAACTCCATTATCTCGGTGTCATTGTAGTGATACTCCAATTTGCAATAAATTAGATTAGTCACTTTATGAAACCATACTCGTATTTCTTGTGGATTTGTTATTTCTACACATATAAGAAAAAAGTTAAACAGATGGAAACATATAGCTTTATATGTTAGAAAAAGGATTCAAGAATTCATATATTATCATATATGTTTCATGATATCAGCTATCAAACAAAAGCCTAAACGTTATATATCTCATGTTACACTATAACAGAAAATCACATATAACCGTATATATTATGAATGATGGCATGATACATGGTACATAATTGGATATATATCCACATGTCACTTATATATAAAGAACATACCGTATTTTCTTATAATATGGTTATATGTACAAATAAACTAATAAATTTATACATGAAAACTAATAAAACTACTAAATTTACATTATTAAATTGGTCCGCGCAGCTGGCTAATAGATCTGAATATATAAACATATAATCATATTAAAGTGTTCACATGTAACCATATGATGACATGAAAAATGGAACAGAATTGGATACATAATCATATGTGTCGCATATACGGAGAACATACCATGTCTTTTTATAATATGGTTATATGTACAAATAAAAATAACATACATTTATACACAAAAAACTAATAAACTACTAAATTTACATTATTGAATAGGTCTGCGCAGCGGCTTATAGACCTGAATATATAACCATATATATTCACAGAACAAAATGACATTTATAAACAACCAACAAGAGAATATATAACGTCATATAATGTTACGCAATAACATATAACATTACATCCGGGGGTGTGGGGGTAGAGCCCCCGCGGCACAAAGTGTCGCAGTTCAGGGTGCGATTTTAGGAGCACTAAAGTCGTAACCCAAACTATAGCGAAAATGATATTTTCAAGAACTTGGGGTGTAATTTCGGCCATAGAACTCGACCTAATTATATTGCAGTCGGTATGTAATTAGGGTTATATGTTAAAGACTCAGATGTAAACATATAACATCATATGTTCTTCCATTGTAATGAAAAATGATTTTAGAAGCTCATATATAACATTATATGATCCCATAAGTTCATCCAAAGCCCTAACCAAACCAGATCTAAACAAATAGTAACAAATAACCTTATATGTTCAACCCTAAATTAAATTCGACATACCTATTTGTGTTGGAAACAACGGCAATGGTGGGAACGAAGCTGACGGTGGGAAAGGACAGCGATCTCATGAAGATTTGTGCAGATCTCGTTTGGTGACGCTTTGGCGACCTATACTTTTGTTGAACACGATGATCACACGGAGGTGAGATACGATGGCGACGGCGAGGCTGGGACGGAGAGGCGGGACGGGATGCAACGGCGACAGGAGGTGGGTGGTGATGGTGATGGGAGGCTGGGACAGGATGTGACGGCGACGGGAGGTTGGAGCGAGATGCTTGTCGCTGCTCTCTCTCTCTCTCTCACCCTCCCCCCGTTTGAAGGAAATAGAAAAGAAACTACATATAGTGGGGTATATATAGGGCTACATATAGTGATTAGGGCTACATATATTGGGGTATATTGGTATTTTTGTAGGCTAGTGAACTTAAGGGGTTATGAAACTTAGAAGTGGATTATATGGGTTTGGAAACTGCTATAGTGGACTTATGCAAAATTCTAATGCCGCATCTAAACAACTCAAATCATTGAGCTTGGCTTACATAAGTGACCTACTTGAATGGAAAATATTAGTTGAGGTGCGCGTAAATTAGTTCGAAGCGTAAAAGAAAAAAGATACAATCTTGAGTAGACGGCATAGGATTCAAGTGCATACGTGTACAACCACCAGGGGTGACCGTAAGAGGTTACGGGTTTGAGTTGTGCTAACGATGAACTTGGTCCTCCTACCAAGCCCGACTGTGGTCCACGAGTTCTTGGTGGGGCAGATGTTGCTGTGGCTCCTCGGTCCCTTCCAGGGCCGCCCCGGGTCTAGAGTCCTATGGAGGAGGGTTGCTATACCCGGTCACCCCCTCCTCCACCCTTTTAGACTTGGCAAAAAAAAAAGTCCATACGTGTATGTACATGTGTATCTATAAGATATATAACTCCCAAAGCATACAAAGATATGATCTGCTCCACAAAGTGGCGGTTAGAATACTGTTTCCTCCCGCGAAAAGCTTTTCATAAAAGCATTTGTTTATCAGAAAGTTTGATTTCAGACCTGGAAAGGCAAAGTGAAGTCTCGTGGCAGTGAGTGCGTCTCAATAATCACCCCACCACCTCTTCACACACTTCTCCCACCTTTTCACCTATCTCTCTCTCTCTCTCTCTCTCTCTCTCTCTCTCTCTAAACTATCACTTCCCATTCCTGGGGAGGTCTTGTGGGAGAACAAGAAATGGTGAAAGAAACAGAGTACTATGATGTTCTTGGGGTTACCCCATCTGCTTCTGAGGAGGAAATCTTCAAGGCTTATTACTTGGAGGTATTTTCTTGGTCTGTTTTTTTGAGAAATTCCAAATTTGATCATAGGTCTGACGTGGGTTTCAACTCAAGGGATTTGACATTACTAGTAGATGGAAAAAGCTCAAATTTTTGGTTTGAATGTATAGGTGTGGATTCGACGTAGAGTTTGGGAGCTTTATCGTGATGGGTTTAATGGGGGTATGAAATCACTGTTTGATTGAAGCGATTCGAAATACTTTGCGGTTAAGGACTTAGTTATGAAAATATCCCAACAATATGCAACTCTTCTGCCTTTAATCCATCTTGCACTCTCAGTTTGACAGGCCACCTACATCTGAGTCTCTTATGTTTTGCTAAAGTTGAACATGAAATCCCTTGATTTGAAGTCCTCAACCACCCAAATGGAGTCTTAATGCATTGATGTTTTTTGATTTCTTGTGTGTGTTGTATGAATCAAGATCAATCAATGACTTGGGTGTGGCCACACTGGCTCATAAATATGATTAAAAAGCCCGGGATTTCAGTAAATTTACCATGTATTGGAACACTGATTGTCTTGTTTTTCCTCTTCTTTTTTGGTGGGTTAAATTATCTTTGGAAGTAGGTAGTCTGAGTGAGAGTCTATGTCCAGCTTCAACCGAATATATTCGTAAGCAGTTATAAACAGCTTCATCTAAGTGTTTTAGCGGCCACCACTATTCCCAATTCTGAATGAGTGGTTCACCCCCATGTTGAAAATGGGTTTACCATTTATGTCATGAACTTGCTCATGATTATCTTGGTGAAAATTGACGTTTCTTTGATGTCTTTCCAGCAGCCCATCAGTTGAGAATCACCATGATTTATAAAGTTATTATCGCATTTTATCTTGCCCAATTAATCTATTGCCAACTATGTGATGAAGGCTGATCAAAAAGAACGAGAAGAAAAGCTTGCCAAAACTCTGAAAGGTTTGCTTCAGCAATATGTTGAAGGCGACATACTAGGATTTAAGTGCCATGCTGAATCTGATGCAGAACGGCTTTCTCATGCAGGTTAATTAAGCAGTCCATTGCCAATTCATTTATTGTTCTTTTTCACGTAAACTATAGTGTTATGGGCAACAATGAGCATGTCTGTATGTGGAATCATGAGTTTTTTTTTTCTTTTTATCCCCTAAACTATGCACACTTTCTCTACTTAGTCCTTGAACTATTAATTTGGCAATTTCATCCCTTCAACTATCATTCCGTTACCTACTTAGTCCAATAGATAACGGAAATTAAGAATTTCGACGGAAAATGCCACATAATGCCTTATTTGAGACCCTGTAGAGCAGATATTTGATTATAACAACCCTAGAGATAAAAATTAATTATGACTCTTTAGGATAAAATAATCAAAAAATAAGATATTCGCACCGGCTCAAACAGATTGAAAATTACAGCATTTAATTTTTTTTACAAGGTTCATATATCAAGATCTTACGTGGCACTTTATACATATTTTTCCAAAAAGAATGACCTCCTTATATAGAATTTAGACTGTTTATATATTAAAAATATGGTTAAAAAGTAAGCACTCTAATTTTCAATCCATGTGAATTGGTACGAAGATCTCTTTTTTTTATCATTTTATCCTAAAAGGCCATAGTTAATTTTGTCTGTAGAGCTCTCATAATCAAGTATCTGCTCTAAAGGATCCCAAATAAAAAATAATAATTAACTATGAAAACCCTAGAGAAAAAAATTAATTATAGTTCTTTAGAATAATATGATAAAAAAAAGATTTTCACGCTGGTCCAAACGGATTGAAAATTGGTGTACTTAAACTTTCAAAAAAAATTAAGCGCTCCAATTTTCAATCCGTTTGAACCGGTGAGAAGATCTTATTTTTTTGTTCATTTTATTCTAAGGGTCATAATTATTTTTACCTCTAGGGCGTCATAATCAAGTATCTGCTCTATAGGGTCTCAAACAGGGCCTTATGTGACATTTTCCATCCAAATTCTTAATTTCCGTTATCTATTGGACTAAGAAGGTAACGGAATGATAGTTGAGGGGATGAAATTGCCAAATTGATAGTTCAGGGACTAAGTAGAGAAAATGTGCATAGTTTAGGGGATAAAAAGAAAAAAAAACTCTGGAATCATTAGTTAGTAACTTCTCATATTACTAGGTTCTACGGGTTTCACACCAGAATTTATGTTGTCAGATAAAGAAGGTAACATTTTCCCTTCACGTCCATGGATCTATAAGAGAAATACACCTAGTTTGCTTCCCATATGATTGGTATCTGCGATGGGTAGACTTTGGTACAGACCTAGACTTTGGCATTATATGTACAAAGTGGTTGCTCCGATGTTCAATCCATAACCTCAGGTTAATGGAGTTTAATCTTAATGTGAAAATTCTTGGAAACAGTTGGTCAGGCCTGTTTGGGGCTTCTAGCTACCTTTTCCTGAATGGATAATTACTTTTGCTATGTACCCATATCAATGCATAAATTGTCCTTCTGAAGTGTTTGAATTGATTGCAGTTCAAAAAAAGTGTTTGAATTGATTATGTTAGTAAGCCAATTTCCAATTGTTGCAAACACAGATTTTGGAGCTGGTATTCTGCACACTCTCGGCAATATATATGCTAGACAGGCAGCGCAAGAGTTGGGAAAGAATGCCAAGGACCTTCAATCACATTTAAGGTTGAATAAGGATAAGTTGAAGAACTCATCATGGAAAATATTGAAAGTAAAGGATATTGAAGTCACTCTTTCACATGTGTGCCAGATGGTGAGTTTTTATTTGTTTCATCTTCCATATGTAATCATTGTTCACGACATGGGCGTGCAATGTTTACTTCATCCATAATTTGTTGTTCATTGGTTTAGGTTAAGAATGGTTCAGTTATACTTTTCACCCTGGGCAAAAGAAGAACAAATTTATATGCTTTACACTGAGGACCTATTATGCTTATGTGAACTATGCTCGAGCTCAAGATTCTTGATTTGTTTGCAGGTGCTGCAAGAAAGTAATGTTAGCAGGGAAGAACTTAAGGTCCGTGCTATGGCCCTACAACATTTAGGGGAAATATTTCAGGTACAATAGATGTAACATTGAAGGTGCTTACGAATACAAGTAACTAGCCTACCCAAAAACGAAACCCTTTGACGAGTATGACTGGCTCGCATGAAAACATTTCACATCTTGTGTATGCTATAGTCTTCCGGCTTTTATTCATTGTGTGGCCCGTGATCCTCGTTCCGCTTCCTTCCTCCGCTGGTCCAGTGGTTGCCTAGCGTTCTCCGCCTAGCCTGCACAATGAACGCACGGCTAAGACCTGGCCGGGGCCGGGTTGCCCGGCAAAGCCCTCCGGCGAGAGGATGAGTATGTGCAGAGAGAGAGAGAGGGAGGAAACTAGGGTTTTGAGTGAGTATTCGCGTTTATGAGTGCGTATCTTCCCAGAGGCGCTATCCTTTGGTATTTATAGAGCCTCCCTGACTTGCTCTCCAAGCACGGGCACATGCCTTGCGCGGGCGAGGTGGTGTCATTGTGACGTCACCAGGTAGATCTGGTAACCGTTTTGGTGTGAGCTGGCATGCCCCATGTGCGCCCATGACTATCCATTGGCATACCGTCTTCGCGCGTGGGCGGGCACGTGGACGCACGGGCGGCCGAGCCCAAAAGATAAGTGAGTGGGCCGAGAACAGAGGAGAGGCCGAGCATGGAGGAAATCGACTAGGCGTGTGTCATTAGTGGAGCCACCCGCCGATGGTGGCCGAGCTTGGCGTAGATCTTCCCCGTCGTCGGACGCAAGATGAAGCCGGAACTGACGACAGGAATGCCTCAGTTCAGGCCGATCACAGGTTGAGCGGGTTCACTGCCCTTACGGCAGCCGAGGGTGGCAGAGGAGTGGAGGTGGTCCATGATGGAACCATAGTTGAGCTCGGACTGCTACAATAGCCCCTCAATCTCATCCGTTGCCGAGCACACAGTTGATATTGATGTTGGACTTAGGCCGAGCGTATTTATCGCCGAACTCGCATGTGGTTGCTTGGATGAATCTGGCCGAGTATTCTTTGTGCCGAACGTAAACCATGACTGGTGAACAAAACTCTGCCGAGCCCCATCCACCCTCCATCAACTGCCAAGGATGAGAGCCAACGGAGACGTGCCAGGTGTCTCTCTGTGGTTGTGTACGGCTGACAGGGGGACGGCTGGCACGCGTGCTCCTCTGCAAAGTTACATCTGCCAGAGCCACGTGTCGAGCGTTTATTGGCTATCCGTTCGGCGACGTAATGATTTGGGAGGGAAACTCACCCCCAAACCCTAGTTCTATTTAAAGGGCGACGAGAGGAGAGAGAGAAGTTACAAACTCTCTCTCTCTAGAACTCCATAACCAGAGCTCTGCTTCACGCTCGTTCGTCTTCTGCTCTTGACCTTCAGTGGATTCAGCATCAAATCTCGTCAAGATCTCCAGGTAAACGCTCGCTCCTTGCTTCTCTTTGCATTTTTGCAGTTTTCACGTCTTTTTTCATCGTTTTTCCTGGGTTTTTTGGGGGTTTCCTGTTCTGTATGAACAGTAAGAAGATGTAGAAGGACGACTGTTCATCTTCGTCTTCAACCTGTTCTTCCGAGCCCCAGCAAAGATGTTGGTTGGCTCCGGAGGCACTTAGGATGTGCCGAGCCTGTCACGGGCCGAGCCTAGTAGTAGGGGCCTTGATTTCTCCCGAGCTTGAGTCTGTAGGACGAAGATAGGGTGGGCCAGTAGGGTAGCCGAGCGTAGGGGATCCACATCCGTCGCCGACGATAAGGTTTCTCATCGTTTGCTTGTGTTTGATAGGTCTGGCTCACCTAATCATAGTCATCTCTTCTGACTCTGAAAGCTCGGGGGACGATTCTGCAGCCTAGCTAATCCGCGAGTGCGTGGAGAGATACCGAAACCGACACCAGAACTCTTCCATCGCTTCAAATATGTCTGACACCAGTGATTCAAACGCCGAGCGCGTATATGAATACGGAGACGACGAGTTCATCACCGAGCCTGAGATCTCACTGACGCCATCCACACATTCTGATGCCGAGCCCCAACTTGGGCCAGAGGCCGAGTCTAGGCTTCACCCACCTGTCGACGCTGCCTCAGCTAGGCACAGCGAAGCCCAATCCGAAAATAATGAGGTCGCTGACCTCTACGAGAAGGGTCAGGTTTGCCCCCACGCCCATTTTTTCAGTGGAGACCCCAGGGAATATCAAAATTTTTGCCGAGAGTACGATATTCCCGACGACGTTGTCGTCAGCCAAGTGGCGAGCAACAGAATAAAGGACAAGAGGGAGCACCACCCCGAGCATATCACTGTCCCACTGATGGCGATATGTGAGGCTGGGTTGAGGTTCCCTCTCCATCCATTCCTGAGGGAGCTTCTTGCTCGGTTCAGCATCGTCCCTCATTATTTTGCCGTCAACAGCTACCGAATAGTGATGTCGGTAATAAAGCTGAAGGAGCTCCATGACTTAGAGTTTACCATCGCGGACCTCTTCCATACGTACATAATGTCTAGGCACGGCCAAACCGAGCGCAGATACCTGTCCACGCGTAGCAAGAAACAACCTTAGTGGACGGTTTGCCCGATACTGATAAATGGGCCAACTTTTACGTTGAAGTGAGTTGTAACTTCGAGTTCGGCAACCAATTGAACCGTAAATTCAGCGTCCCAAAGATCAAGGATTTTCGAGGTAGCTTTTGACAACTCTGTTGTAGCCGAGCATGGACACTTTGCTTGATTTATTCCAACGTTGAGCGTTTCTTCTTCTTGCAGATCACCGAGCAATTACGAAGACTCAGCAGTCTCTGTCTGTCGAGCAGCATATCGACATTCTCCTTTCCCAAGCTTGTAGAGACGCGCCGACGTTGCTTGGTTATGAGCCGTCTTACAAGGGGAAGCTTCGGAGAAGAGGGAAAGAGGCGGGGCCGAGCACAGAGGGCCAAGGCCGAGGGAAGAAGGCGGTGCGAAGTGGGGTCGGCAAACAACCCAAGGTAAAGTTGCCGACCTTCAGGAAACCGGCTGAGTTCTGGTTCGGAGAGAGCCAACAGTCCGAGCTTCCAGGTATCAACGTCCCACTTCAGACACTCATTCTCGAGCACACCGGCGATATGGGCCGACGCAACGTTGTTCGGGTAAATATCAGGGACGGCAAAGCCGTCCAACAGTCTGGGGTGGCCAAGCCTGCCGAGAAAAGGCAGAAGATCACGCACGAGTTTTTCCTGACGAAGCCGCCGACCGCGCGGCCCGGCGAGCATGAGAAGACCGAGTCGTCGGCCGCTGGTGGCTCAAAGGTAGCCCAGAAGCCTTTGGGTTTGCTTGATGCCGTCGCGCTCAGGAGTTTGCTCCTTCTTATGCCTTGGCCGAGGGCAGGGTTATGACAGTGGAGGACTCCGTCAAAGTCGAGCCTCAACTGGCCACTGCAATGCTTCAGGGTCTCACCCTGTCGAGAGATATGCAGAAGGTCCCCGAAGGCCTTCAACCGAGCCTGGTTCACGCCAGTGCCTACCTTGTTCAGGTTTGATCTGACCCTAGTCCCTTATCATTTTTGTCGTTTAGTGCTTCCATGCTGACATTCCCTTCGTTTATCAGGCTGGGCAGGCCTTGCTCCGCGCAACCAAAGATGTCGAGGTCGTTCTTGCCAAGCGTGCTCGCTTTCACGAAGATTTGAATGTTGAGCGAGAGAAGGTAAGGAGCTACAAGGCAAGCCTTAAAGCGGTGAAAACTCAGGTCGCCGAGCTGGAGAAGGAAAGAGATGAGATGGAGGAGAGGGTGAAGAAGGCCGAACATGAGGTGGCCAGGGTGCTGAGGAGAGAAAAGAGGAAGATGAAGGAGGTGGACGGAGCGGCGTATCAAGCCGGATTCGACTGAGCGGGTGTCGAATACATGCGTGAGGCTCGATCGATGGTGAACGACGCCGTCAGGATGAGGGTTCCCATTGCTTACCGAACGGGGTACAAGGACGAGTAAAGGCTGCCTGCGGTGTCATGCAGCTGGAGGCTGATATATGAATCTGACACAGTCGATTCCAGCCCCGGTCACGCCTGAACTTGTCCTCCCCTATACCGAAGAGAAATGTGCACCTCTCCCTCCTGAAGAATTTCCTGAGAGCGAGGACGACGTTGAGGACCTCATTGATGCTGATGACGGTGCCGACGCTGGAGGTAGCACTGGTGGGGCAAAGAATGGTAAGGGTGGGGATAAGGCTGCTGGAAACGTCGACCCCAAGACCGCTGCTGTTGCCGAAGGTGGTCCAATGAATGTTGATCAAGGCGCCGTGGCCGAGGCCAATGTTGTTGCACCAGAGGTCGACACCGTTGCTGCCGAGGCTGATGCCAACGTTGAGGGGGCTACTCGAGGCTGAATGAAGCATTCTGCAGGTGTCGGTTTTTGGGTGGCCGGTCACCGTAGTTAGCAACCCTTTACTCGTACTTGTTCATTTTTTATTTTCATGTACTTGGACTTTTGCGCTGGACGGATCCGAGCTCGGATTTTGCCGTGCCAGATGTAAATGTAGCCTATGAACGTTTCGCCGAACATGAATGGGTGATTTCTTTTTGATGGATGGTTTTACTTTTGCACTGTTCTTGTTTTGCAATGTTTCACTGCCTTGCCGAGCGTGATGTCCTTGTTTATGTTTGAAGTTGTATATATTCGTAGCCCCCACTTTGGTATAGGTTCGGCTGTGTAGTTGAATTGTGGCTGAGCCTTGACTAAAGTAGAGTAGGAAGAGGTGTGACATGCCGATTGTGCTATTGTGCTCGGATCGGTTGCCAGCTCAGGTTGAGACGCCTAGGTGAAACGCCGAGGATAATTAATGCTTGCACCTATAACATGTGCTCGGCAAGATGCCAATCCCTAGGCAAGGTCTGGGTGATATGTTTGTGGGTGGTTTGCTCACCAAAGTGTGAGCGTAACCGAGCTGTGGCCGACCTTATTGTCTTGCCAAGCCAAACCGGAGCCCAAAGTCCAGCCAAATTGTTGGTCTCTGGGTTCGGTGGACCTTATGTCCGTTTTGCTTCTTTGGGCAGTAAATAGTGGTCGAAGCAGGTGGCATAAGAGCCGTTTGTGGGTGTGACCGAGGTCAACGTTTGTGTTTGGCCAATTTAGCCGAAGTAAAAATGTAAATGAAAATAAAGTTTGCCAAATAAGGAGTTTCCTTTCATTTCAACGAACAAGAAGTACAAGTGGAAAAGGATAAACTTAGGCCGAAGCCAACAAAGTAAATAAGATAGTCAGTGGCCGAGCATGGGGCACACTTGTTGGGATTCCATCTACATGTATGCCTTTTTGAGGTTCTGTGCGTTCCATGGGTTAGTCAGGACCTTCCCATGCATGTCCTCAAGCACGTAGGCACCTTCACCGGCAATCTTGACAATACGAAAAGGCCCCTCCCAGTTGGGCTTGAATTTCATTTTCTTGCTGGCTTGCACAACTTTTCGCCAGACCAAATCGTCTGGCTTGAACTTCTTGATCCTCACGCTTCGGTTGTAGCCCTTGGCTACTTGTTGCTGGTACTCGGCGAGCTTCAGACGAGCGTCATCATGCTTCTCTTCGGCCAAAATCAGTTCTTGTGCCAGAGCATCATTGTTTGTAGTGGGATCGAATGTCTCTGTCCTGAGAGTTGGGAACTTGGATTCCAACGGGATCACAGCTTCCATGCCGAATGCCATTGAGAATGGTGTCTGGCCAGTGGAACGCCGTGGCGTAGAACGATAGGCCCATAGGACGCGTGGTAATTCCTCAGCCCATTTGCCTCGTTTGGAGTTCAGCCGGCGCTTGATGCCAGCGCAGATAGTCTTGTTTGTTGCTTCGGCCTGGCCGTTCCCTTGGGGGTATGCGGGCGTAGAATTGAAAAAACGTATCCCAAATTTGGCACAAAGGTTGGTGAGGTCCTTGCCAACAAACTGAGTTCCGTTGTCAGAGACAATGGCATAGAGGACGCCGAACCTGGTAACGATGTTGCGCCAGATGAATCTTCGGACGTCAGCTTCAGTTGTCGTTACTAGAGGTTCGGCTTCGACCCACTTTGAGAAATAATCCGTTGCTGTGATTAAGAACTTGAAACCGCCAGGAGCTATTGGAAGCTTTCCCACTATATCGAGCCCTCATTGTGCAAAGGGCCAAGGACTTGCGATGGGGGAAAGGTTTTGGGCCGGCTGCTTTGGGATAGGAGAAAAAAGCTGGCACGGCCGACATCTACGGACGACGTCTTCGCAATCTTTCTTCATGTTCTTCCAGAAGTAACCTTGGCTCAACGCGCGTTGACAAAGGGAGCGACCGTCAGAGTGGCAGCTGCAGCTGCCTGAGTGGAGTTCTTCTAGAATTTCGGGCACTTGGGTGGGGTGGACAACGAGGAGATACGGTCCGGAGATGGATTTTCTGTAAAGTTGGCCGCTGTCGGAAAGCTAGTAATCGGCGGCCTTGTTTCGCACGCGGTAAGCCTCCTTCTTGTCTGTGGGTAGGATGTCGTGCTTGAGGAACACAACGATATCATCCATCCAGCTGGGACCGAGTTCGACATTGAGTACCTCTGGGGTGGGTTCGAAAGATGGGCTGTCAATGCTGCCGAAGTTGATGGTTCTGAATTCTGAGGCTCTGGATGCCGATGCGAGACCAGCAAGCGCATCGGCATGGGCGTTGTGCTCGCGATTGATCTGTTCGATACTGAAATTGCTGAAGTTGGAGATGAGCTCGGCTGCGGCTGCTTGGTACTTCAACATTCGAGGGTCCCGAGCTTCGTAGTCGCCGAGTACTTGATTGACGATGAGTTGGGAGTCACAAAAGACAACAAGGCTGGTGGCCTTCAACGCAATGGCTGAGCAGAGGCCGGCGAGTAGGGCTTCATATTCAGCTTCATTGTTGGTGGCGGGGAAGTCGATGGTGATAGAGCTTTCATGAAGTGTTCCACAAGGGGAAACCAAGACTACCCCCGCACCGGCTCCATTGCTGTTGGAAGCCCCATCGACGTGGAGTCGCCAAGTGTCCCCTTGGAAGAGGTGCCACGGCCTGTGTTCGGGGATGTGCTCGGCTGCGGTTGGCGGTGGAGCAGTGAGCACTGCCGTGTCCTCTGAGGTGAGTTCTGCGATGAAGTCGGCCAATATCTGGCCCTTGATTGCGGTCCGTGGCTCGAAACGAATGTCAAAGTTTGCCAGTTCGACTGCCCATTTGGAGACATGATTAGAGAGATCCGCCTTCCGAAAGAGGGCTTTGAGAGGGTGCTCCGTTAACACAATGATTGTATGGGCCTGGAAGTATGGCAGCAGTTTTCGAGCCACTGAGACTAGCGCTAGAGCGAGTTTCTCCAGAGGAAGATAACGTGTTTGCGCGGGAAGGAGTGTTTTGCTGGTGAAGTAAATGGGCAAGTCGTTGGGCGCTTCTCGTTGAACGACTGCCGAGCTGACGGCATGGGAGGAGACGGCAAGATACAAATAGAGAGACTCGAATTCCTTTGGTTTCACCAGCAGCAGAGCCGAGCCTAAGTATGCTTTGAGTTCGGCCAAAGCAACGTCGCAGTCTAGTGTCCACTCGAAATTGCGACGGCTTTTGCCCTTCAAAGCATGGAAAAAGGCATGGCACTTGTCAGAGGATTTGCTGATGAACCGGTTGAGAGCTGCCGCCATCCCTGTAAGTCGTTGTACTTCTTTGATCGTTTTGGGAGGCCGCAGGTCGTTGACAGCTTTGATTTGGGTGGGGTCGGCCTCGATTCCTCGCCTGGTGACTAGATGTCCAAGAAATTTTCCCGCGCTCACACCGAACGCACACTTTTCGGGGTTCAGGCGGAGTTTGTGGAACCTAAGAATGTCGAACACTTCCTTCAACTCTCGGAGGTGGTTACACTCCTTCTGGCTTTTGATGACAAGGTCGTCAATGTATGCTTCCACGGTGTGGCCGATTTGTTCGCTCAGCATCTTGAATATTGTGCGGTTGAACGTGGCGCCGGAGTTCTTGAGGCCGAATGGCATGACTCGGTAGCAAAAGATACCGTAAGGGGTGATGAAGGCCGTTTTCTCCATGTCGTCTGGGTCCATGGCTATCTGGTGGTAGCCACGGTAAGCATCGAGGAAGCTTAGTCGGGCGTGTCCTGCCGTTGCGTAGACTAGTTGGTCAATCTTGGGAAGTGGGAACCAATCCTTTGGGCAGGCGTCGTTGAGGTTGGTGTAGTCTACGCAAACTCGCCACTTGCCATTTTTCTTCTTAACGACCACCGTGTTGGACAGCCAAGTTGGGTATTGTACTTCTTGGATGGCGTTGGCCTTCAGCAACCGTTTCACTTCTTCAACGACGGCGTCGGCATGGTCTGCGGCCGAACGCCGTGCTTTCTGGACTACAGGCTTCGCGTCCTTCTTGACGTTGAGGGAGTGGCAAATGAAGTTGGGGTCAACCCCTGGCATTTCGTTGGGTGTCCACGCAAAGACTTCGATGTTTTCCTTCAGGTACTCGAACATTTCTGCTCGGTCGGTGTCGCTGAGAGAGGAACTGAGCAAGAAGAAGCGGGAGCCATCCTCATTGATGGCCATGGGGATGAGCTCCTCTTCGGCTTTGTCCTCAGCTCTCTGGCCGACGTCGTCAATCACGGCCATGTCTTGGACTTCAACCCATTGCACTTGTTTTGCCAAGTAACAATTATTGAAATCAGTCACCCGTTTTGTTGCTGCACATATAACATTATATGTTTAGGTCTGTTAAGCCGTTACACGAACCAATTCATATAAGGTTGTCTATGGTTATATGTTTATAGTGAGCTTCCTGTGAGGACCTTAAATAGGCTCCTTAAGTGCGGACCTCCCTAATTCTCCTATTTTTCGATTGAATTTCGATGATCCGAGCCATTCAATGTGATTAGAACGTGATTTTAAGGGTACCCGCGAGAAATCGGCAAAAAAAAAAATGATCGGGAAGGGCTTCATTTGAGCAGTTGTTTTTGAACCATTCAATAAAAAACTGTTCGAATGAAATCCTTCCCGATCCATTTTTTGACGATTTCTCATGGAAATCCTAAAAATCACATTCTGATCACATTGAACGGCTCGGATCATCGAAATTTGATCGGGATCTATGAGGTCCGCATTTAAACTAAGTAGGGCATCCCTCATAAGAAGGAGACTCATATATATATATATTCAAGTTTTAACAAGTGTCAATCATTGAAACCATTACATCCGCCAATCAAAACATCTGTGTTCAAAATAAGTAAAAAATGGATTCAGAGTCTGCTATTGTTCAACTGCGTAGTTATAAATTTGATCGATAGATCTACAAAATGGATTCAGAGTCTTCTGAATAGCAATATGAAAATAAGATAAAAAAATTACACCTAAAGACTTTAACCAAATTAAAATCCTAAATCTAATGTTCTTGGCTGTCTTGTCAGGATCAACGATCCTAATGTGGCTCTTCAAAGTCATGAGGTACCTTTGGTAAAAGGATTTGATGTGGATGGCTCTTCTGAGGTTGAAGTTCATCCTAAACTCCATTATCTCGGTGTCATTGTAGTGATACTCCAATTTGCAATAAATTAGATTAGTCACTTTATGAAACCATACTCGTATTTCTTGTGGATTTGTTATTTCTACACATATAAGAAAAAAGTTAAATAGATGGAAACATATAGCTCTATATGTTAGAAAAAGGATTCAAGAATTCGTATATTATCATATATGTTTCATGATATCAGCTATCAAACAAAAGCCTAAACGTTATATATCTCATGTTACACTATAATAGAAAATCACATATAACCGTATATATTATGAATGATGGCATGATACATGGTACATAATTGGATATATATCCACATGTGACTTATATATAAAGAACATACCGTATTTTCTTATAATATGGTTATATGTACAAATAAACTAATAAATTTATACATGAAAACTAATAAAACTACTAAATTTACATTATTAAATTGGTCCGCGCAGCTGGCTAATAGACCTGAATATATAAACATATAATCATATTAAAGTGTTCACATGTAACCATATGATGACATGAAAAATGGTACAGAATTGGATACATAATCATATGTGTCGCATATACGGAGAACATACCATGTCTTTTTATAATATGGTTATATGTACAAATAAAAATAACATATATTTATACACAAAAACTAATAAACTACTAAATTTACATTATTGAATAGGTCTGCGCAACGGCTTATAGACCTGAATATATAACCATATATATTCACAGAACAAAATGACATTTATAAACAACCAACAAGAGAATATATAATGTCATATAATGTTACGCAATAACATATAACATTACAATGTTATATGTTATAACCTAGTGCTATATGTTTACATCCGGGGGTGTGGGGGTAGAGCCCCCGCGACACAAAGTATCGCAGTTCGGGGTGCGACTTTAGGAGCACTAAAGTCGTAACCCAAACTATAGCGAAAACGATATTTTCAAGAACTTGGGGTGTAATTTCGGCCATAGAACTCAACCTAATTATATTGCAGTCGGTATGTAATTAGGGTTATATGTTAAAGACTTAGATGTAAACATATAGCATCATATGTTCTTCCATTGTAATGAAAAATGATTTTAGAAGCTCATATATAACATTATATGATCCCATAAGTTCATCCAAAGCCCTAACCAAACCAGATCTAAACAAATAGTAACAAATAACCTTATATGTTCAACCCTAAATTAAATTCGACATACCTATTTGTGTTGGAAACAACGGCAATGGTAAGAACGAAGCTGACGGTGGGAAAGGACAGCGATCTCATGAAGATTTGTGCAGATCTCGTTTGGTGACGCGTTGGCGACCTATACTTTTGTTGAACACGATGATCACACGGAGGTGAGATACGATGGCGACGGCGAGGCTGGGACGGAGAGGTGGGACGGGATGCAACGGCGACAGGAGGTGGGTGGTGATGGTGATGGGAGGCTGGGACAGGATGTGACAGCGACGGGAGGTTGGAGCGAGATGCTTGTCGCTGCTCTCTCTCTCTCTCTCACCCTCCCCCCGTTTGAAGGAAATGGAAAAGAAACTACATATAGTGGGGTATATATAGGGCTACATACAGTGATTAGGGCTACATATATTGGGGTCTATTGGTATTTTTGTAGGCTAGTGAACTTAAGGGGTTATGAAACTTAGAAGTGGATTATATGGGCTTGGAAACTGCTATAGTGGACTTATGCAAAATTCTAATGCCGCATCTAAACAACTCAAATCATTGAGCTTGGCTTACATAAGTGATCTACTTGAATGGAAAATATTAGTTGAGGTGCGCGTAAATTAGTTCGAAGCGTAAAAGAAAAAAGATACAATCTTGAGTAGACGGCATAGGATTCAAGTGCATATGTGTACAACCACCAGGGGTGACCGTAAGAGGTTACGGGTTCGAGTTGTGCTAACGATGAACTTGGTCCTCCTACCAAGCCCAACTGTGGTCCACGAGTTCTTGGTGGGGCAGATGTTGCTGTGGCTCCTTGGTCCCTTCTAGGGCCGCCCCGGGTCTAGAGTCCTATGGAGGAGGGTTGCTATACCCGGTCACCCCCTCCTCCACCCTTTTAGACTTGGCAAAAAAAAAGTCCATACGTGTATGTACATGTGTATCTATAAGGTATATAACTCCCAAAGCATACAAAGATATGATCTGCTCCACAAAGTGGCGGTGAGAATACTGTTTCCTCCCGCGAAAAGCTTTTCATAAAAGCATTTGTTTATCAGAAAGTTTGGTTTCAGACCTGGAAAGGCAAAGTGAAGTCTCGTGGCAGTTAGTGCCTCTCAATAATCACCCCACCACCTCTTCACACACTTCCCCCACCTTTTCACCTATCTCTCTCTCTCTCTCTCTCTCTCTCTCTCTCTAAACTATCACTTCCCATTCCTGGGGAGGTCTTGTGGGAGAACAAGAAATGGTGAAAGAAACAGAGAACTATGATGTTCTTGGGGTTACCCCATCTGCTTCTGAGGAGGAAATCCTCAAGGCTTATTACTTGAAGGTATTTTCTTGGTCTGTTTTTTTGAGAAATTCCAAATTTGATCATAGGTCTGACGTGGGTTTCAACTCAAGGGATTTGACATTACTAGTAGATGGAAAAAGCTCAAATTTTTGGTTTGAATGTATAGGTGTGGATTCGACGTAGAGTTTGGGAGCTTTATCGTGATGGGTTTAATGGGGGTATGAAATCACTGTTTGATTGAAGCGATTCGAAATACTTTGCGGTTAAGGACTTAGTTATGAAAATATCCCAACAATATGCAACTCTTCTGCCTTTAATCCATCTTGCACTCTCAGTTTGACAGGCCACCTACATCTGAGTCTCTTATGTTTTGCTAAAGTTGAACATGAAATCCCTTGATTTGAAGTCCTCAACCACCCAAACGGAGTCTTAATGCATTGATGTTTTTTGATTTCTTGTGTGTGTTGTATGAATCGAGATCAATCAATGACTTGTGTGTGGCCACACTGGCTCATAAATATGATTAAAAAGCCCGGGATTTCAGTAAATTTACCATGTATTGGAACACTGATTGTCTTGTTTTTCCCCTTCTTTTTTGGTGGGTTAAATTATCTTTGGAAGTAGGTAGTCTGAGTGAGAGTCTATGTCCAGCTTCAACCGAATATATTCGTAAGCAGTTATAAACAGCTTCATCTAAGTGTTTTAGCGGCCACCCCATGTTGAAAATGGGTTTACCATTTATGTCATGAACTTGCTCATGATTATCTTGGTGAAAATTGACGTTTCTTTGATGTCTTTCCAGCAGCCCATCAGTTGAGAATCACCATGATTTATAAAGTTATTATCGCATTTTATCTTGCCCAATTAATCTATTGCCAACTATGTGAAGGCTTTTCAAAAAGAACGAGAAGAAAAGCTTGCCAAAACTCTGAAAGGTTTGCTTCAGCAATATGTTGAAGGCGACATACTAGGATTTGAGTGCCATGCTGAATCTGATGCAGAACGGCTTTCTCATGCAGGTTAATTAAGCAGTCCACTGCCAATTCATTTATTGTTCTTTTTCACGTAAACTATAGTGTTATGGGCAACAATGAGCATGTCTGTATGTGGAATCATGAGTTTTTTTTTTTCTTTTTATCCCCTAAACTATGCACACTTTCTCTACTTAGTCCCTGAACTATTAATTTGGCGATTTCATCCCTTCAACTATCATTTCGTTACCTACTTAGTCCAATAGATAACGGAAATTAAGAATTTCGACGGAAAATGCCACGTAATGCCTTATTTGAGACCCTGTAGAGCAGATATTTGATTATAACAACCCTAGAGATAAAAATTAATTATGACCCTTTAGGATAAAATAATCAAAAAAATAAGATATTCGCACCGGCTCAAACAGATTGAAAATTACAGCATTTAATTTTTTTTACAAGGTTCATATATCAAGATCTTACGTGGCACTTTATATATATTTTTCCAAAAAGAATGACCTCCTTATATAGAATTTAGACTGTTTATATATTAAAAATATGGTTAAAAAGTAAGCGCTCTAATTTTCAATCCATGTGAATTGGTACGAAGATCTTTTTTTTATCATTTTATCCTAAAAGGTCATAGTTAATTTTGTCTGTAGAGCTCTCATAATCAAGTATTTGCTCTAAAGGGTCCCAAATAAAAAATAATAATTAACTATGAAAACCCTAGAGAAAAAAATTAATTATAACCCTTTAGAATAATATGATAAAAAAAAAAGATTTTCACGCTGGTCCAAACGGATTGAAAATTGGAGTACTTAAACTTTCAAAAAAAATTAAGCGCTCCAATTTTCAATCCGTTTGAACCGGTGAGAAGGTCTTATTTTTTTGTTCATTTTATTCTAATGGTCATAATTATTTTTACCTCTAGGGCGTCATAATCAAGTATCTGCTCTATAGGGTCTCAAACAGGGCCTTATGTGACATTTTCCATCCAAATTCTTAATTTCCGTTATCTATTGGACTAAGAAGGTAACGGAATGATAGTTGAGGGGATGAAATTGCCAAATTGATAGTTCAGGGACTAAGTAGAGAAAATGTGCATAGTTTAGGGGATAAAAAGAAAAAAAAACTCTGGAATCATTAGTTAGTAACTTCTCATATTACTAGGTTCTACGGGTTTCACACCAGAATTTATGTTGTCAGATAAAGAAGGTAACATTTTCCCTTCACGTCCATGGATCTATATGAGAAATACACCTAGTTTGCTTCCCATATGATTGGTATCTGCGATGGGTAGACTTTGGTATAGACCTAGACTTTGGCATTATATGTACAAAGTGGTTGCTCTGATGTTCAATCCAAACCTCAGGTTAATGGAGTTTAATCTTAATGTGAAAATTCTAGGAAACAGTTGGTCAGGCCTGTTTGGGGCTTCCAGCTACCTTTTCCTGAATGGATAATTACTTTTGCTATGTACCCATATCAATGCATAAATTGTCCTTCTGAAGTGTTTGAATTGATTGTAGTTCAAAAAAAGTGTTTGAATTGATTATGCTGTAAGCGAATTTCCAATTGTTGCAAACACAGATTTTGGAGCTGATATTCTGCACACTATCGGCAATATATTTGCAAGACAGGCAGCGCAAGAGTTGGGAAAGAATGCCAAGGACCTTCAATCACATTTAAGTTTGAATAAGTTAAAGAACTCATTATGGAAATTGAAAGTAAAGGATATTGAAGTCACTCTTTCACATGTGTGCCAGATGGTGAGTTTTTATTTGTTTCATCTTCCATATGTAATCATTGTTCACGACATGGGCGTGCAATGTTTACTTCATCCGTAATTTGTTGTTCATTGGTTTAGGTTAAGAATGGTTCAGTTTTACTTTTCACCCTGGGCAAAAGAAGAACAAATTTATATGCTTTACACTGAGGACCTATTATGCTTATGTGAACTATGCTCGAGCTCAAGATTCTTGATTTGTTTGCAGGTGCTGCAAGAAAGTAATGTTAGCAGGGAAGAACTTAAGGTCCGTGCTATGGCCCTAGAACATTTAGGGGAAATGTTTCAGGTACAATAGATGTAACATTGAAGTTGCTTATGAATACAAGTAACTAGCCTACCCAAAAACGAAACCCTTTGACGAGTATGACTGGCTCGCATGAAAACATTTCACATCTTGTGTATGCTATAGTCTTCCGGCTTTTATTCATGCTAAGTGCTAACCATGTAAATGAGGAATTTCCATGTCTCTATGTATATCCTACTTTGCTTTTGTTTGGTATTGCAAGTGGAGTACATTCACTAGATTTGGTAAATATGTTTATTTGCCTGATGAATTGAGTTTATGAGAGTGATGATCCGAAGTTATCTGGTGGTGCTTTTGTTCTCTCAGGGGGAAAAGGATGATGAAGAGGATTCCCCAGGACCGTTCAATCGTCGAACTCCTATGATCATGATAGTAAGTTCATTGTTTCCTCGAATACATATGGTTAACTTTCACCTAAAATCCTCCACAAGCGTTTATCGTAGGTCCCTCCTGATACTAGAATTCTGTCTGAGTTTCTGTCTTAATTACGCAACAGATTTATTCCTCCCAATACCAACCCCTAATCAGCTTGAACTCCAGGGTGAAGGATTAATTTTTTTCCTACCAATTAACTTTGTTTATTGTTGTTGATCGACATGTTTAGGTTGAAACATTTTGCTCATTGGAGATAAACGTCTAACTTTTCACATTCCTCCTCTTTTGTCTACCTCCGGTGCTTTCTCATTTCGTGCTGAAGTGTTTTATTCATTATCGACACAGGATAGAGAAAAATCAGAAAGGAAAGGGTTGAAAAACAGAATGTAAAATTTCTGACTTCATTTGTGGCCAACCAGAAGGCATAATGGAGTTAAAGTGGTTAAACTGCTACCTAGATAACTTCAGAACCAAAAGCACACGAATCAAACTAGATTACTTCAGTAACTGTCTTGTTCTTTCTTTTTTAGATAGAAAAAAACATGCACCATAATATCTCTCTTGCATTTCTCTGGTGTCAGGTCATTGGATTCTTCAAGTGGCCCTGTATTCAACCATTTGATCGATGATGATGAGATTGTGTACAAAAGCAAATCATAATTGCGAAACTCTCGCTAATACCGAAAGGCCATCTTGTTCAGCAAAAGATTGCATGTTTTTAAGATGACATAAAAGAACAAGCTCAAAACTATGAATTGTGTGTGTGTGTGTGTAGTTTGTTGGTGAACTTGCAATTGCTGCAGTACTATATCCACTCGGGCTCACTAAAGGAGGATTGACATTGTCCGTACATGTAAGCGATGAACTTTGTGTACTGCCAGGATTGCCCTTATGTGCATGTGAAGTTGTGAAGTTGGATTGCTTTGTTTAGGGTTGTTTTGGTCGTTTTGGTATGTTTTGGGTGGTGGCCCCAGCGGATTGGGGTGGCTAGATTGTGGTTTTTGTTTTTTTTTTTTACTTTAATGGGTTTTGTGTGATGGTCATTGACAGCCTTGGAATTGTTGCACTTGGATATCAACAGTTTTAGTTCTGTGTCTTGGTTTATTAATTGGATGTGCTTACATCGCATGCTTTTGAGTTATGGATTTCCATGCCTTGTTGTTTGTTAAGGAGTAGAATAATAATTAATTTCCTTGAGACATGAATGTTGTCACGCCCCGATCTCGCACGACCCGAGCACGTGAGTTCTAAGGAAGAATATATATATATATATATATATATTTGAAAGGGTATGCTTATTTTAAGGGCTTTTCAAAATTGTCAACACCAAATAAAAAAGGACCTGGAAATTTTACCATAAAGATCAATGAGGCTTCCCACCTCTCCAACAATAGAAAAATTACCTATAAGCGTATTCACGTTTCAAGTTTTTGAGAGAGTCAATATATGTGATTTAATTTATTACAGACCCAAGGATTACCAAGTCACACGACTTCCAAAATCTTACTATCAAATTAATGGAATACAAGTATATCAACTAAGCTCAAGAATATATATATATATATTAGTGAGCTTCAAGTAAGGGCGCCCTTACCGTATTACGGTAAGGGCTTCCCCTTTTCTTCTATTTTCTGACCAAATTTTGATGATATGAGCCGCTCAATGTGTTCAGAACGTGATTTTAAGGGTACCCGCTAGAAATCAGCAAAACAAAAGACCAAGAAGGGCTTCATTCGAGCATTTTTTATTTGAACCGTTCGATAAAAAACAAACAAAAACTACTCGGATGAAGCCCTTCACGGTCATTTTTTTTGTCGATTTCTCGCGAGTACCCTTAAAATCACGTTCTGAAGACATTGAGCGGCTCGGATCATCGAAATTCGATCGGAAAATGGGAGGTTCTTACCTTAACAAGGTAAGGGCGCCCTTACTTGATTGAAACTTTTATATATATATATATATATATATATATATATAACACAAATCAAACACTATCATGTCTTCAGATCCACTGCCTTACCTGAAAAAGGTTGGATTATACAACGTGAGTCGACACTTAATAGGAAACGTGCTAAAGGCAAAGATAAGAGAACGCAAGCAAAATGCACAATACACAAAATAATTTGTTCCTGCCACTTGTTGTTGAATACATCAATTTGTAAGTATAGTGTAAGAAAACTTGCATTTTATTGAGCCTCAAAAGATAAGCATTGGATATATTGTAACTTAGAACAAATGAATACATAATAACTTTAATTTCTCAAACATCCAACCAAAATAATGTTAAAAATAATCTGATCAAATAATAATCCAAATCTCCAAATACCAAATTATAACCAAACCACGTAAGCTCATCTTATCTCATATGTCCAAAATCCTTCAAACATACAACACATCAAATTATAAGTCAAGTAGGAGAAAATAAGAGCACATAAGACCGATTGTCCAAATTAACAAGTTGTGTACCAATTCTAGGCGACTGATCAGGTCTCTAATCATCCAAATTTATGGGTTACTAACCCAAAGGCCTATGGAACACCTTATCCCGCGCAGGTTTACTGTAGAGACCCACAATTATTTTCTCAAATTTTAATCGTTTAATATGTATTTGGATTATCAAAGTATGGATAATGATGTAGTCATGAGTTGGATCAATGCGAGATTACTTGTAAGTTGTGGGAGTTGACGTAATACAATAGGAGTGAAGGGGTGTAAGTGTTATTTGACCTATATAAGTCAAAAATCAGGAGCAGGAGATACATTTTTCTTTTTTCCTTTCTTTCTTCTTTCCGGCGTCTCTCCCGGCTCTCACCTCTCTCACCTTCTCTCTTCAATTTCTTCAACCATGAGTGAGTTTTTTGAAAAATCCCAAGTACCAAAGTTGTTCTACGCGACGAGGGCTTCCTATCCATCCAAGAAAATTCATGATCGGAGCACTTCGAAGTTTCCTCCATGTTCGGGCATGCTTCTAACCCTCGAGGTAGGGATCTCCTACCTTCTTTACATGTTTAAGCGTTAGTTTGATGTATAAGAATCAAGTTCGCTCCTCTATTTCGAGTCTGGAATAAATCTAGTGTATGTTGAAAATTTCGTGGGCTTTGGTAATCTGTCTTTTGGGAGCCCTTCTGCTATGAATTAATTTTTGGTGTCTTCATAACAGTTAAAGTACGTTTTAATACGAAGATTTCGGTACCAAGATCATGAAAAACCGATAATCACACAATTAGTTATGAATTTTTGAATACCGGCTGTTTCCTGGATGCGCGAATCTGTGCGTGGCTGTCTTCTTTTAATTTTTTGGGCATGATGAACATTTTGGGTGGCTTTGGGTCTTTTATAGGAGCTGCATATTTAAGTTAAGAAGGGATTGGCGTTGGAATCAAGTGATTCCGTTAAGTATACAATTTTTGGTGAATTTCTAAAGCAGGGTTGGTCGACTAGGGCGAAAATGGTTGCGAATCTGTTTTTCCTTTGATTGTTGGGTTAATCTCCTCTCGCTTCTGAACCTGCAAATTTTATTGAGTGTAGTGCTTGTAGTGATGCATCGTTTGGCATTGGTTTCAATATTTTTTGGTTTAAAATGAAAGGGTTATGATGTTTCTAAGAGAGAGTAGGGCAAATTTACTTGAAGAAATTGGTGGTTACTTGTGTGCTGAGACTTTTAGGGGTTTTGGAAGAACTTAGCTTTAATCAAGGGTGTTCTAACTGCAATATATGGTTATGACTTGCTCTTCGTAGCTTGATTCTCGCTTGTGACCGTTGTTGTTGATGTTGTTGCTGTAGAGGAACCCATGGGAATCTGTCTAAAATCTGCTCGAAGGCCAAAATGTTATCGATAACACTGTATTCCGAATCCCCAGAAAACCTATTGTTATTGATACCCCCTACCTATGTTATCGCTACCCTTGCGTCTGGAATGACATTGACAAGGGTATCGATAACATCATGCGTTTGGACAGCTTGCTGGTTTTGATCCCTCCTCTATCATTTTGGGTTCTGGTCGCTTCTAATCCACTCCCAACACATCCGAATGATCCTTAACACGATCACTCGCATCTAGCGACATCGTTGAACGTATCTATGGTTTTTAATGCTTAATTAGTTGCGATTTCATAAAAATCATTTTGTATATCAAAGTTGGGTTTGAATGATATGAACTAGTTGGAAAAAGGATTTTGAGACCTTACGAATGTGACGAGAATACTTTAGGACATCCCTAATGGGTAAAGAGCCTGGCAGAGGACATTGGGGTCCTTTAATTGGCCCAGTTAGAGCTATATGCTCATATTTGATACTTCAGGACATCCCTAATGGGTAAAGAGCCTGGCAGAGGATATGGGGGTCCTTTAACTGGCCCGGCATGAGCTATACGCTCACATTTGATACTTCAGGACATCCCTAATGGGTAAAGAGCCTGGCAGAGGACATTGGGGTCCTTTAACTGGCCCAGTACGAGCTTCGGCTCAGACACATGATATGAAACTGGTTTATGAAGTTGATGAAAGAGATTTTGGGTTTTGTTAAAGGATTTTGATAATAATAATCATATTAGTAATAAAAAGAATCTTTGGCATTCTGAGTGGTCTCCGGTGTTGGGCATAAATCGACGGACTCTGATATTTAAGCTCGAAACGACAAAGTTTTACCTGTACTAGTTTGGGTGTTCGTCCACACTACCTTACAATCAAAATGAAAAGCTTGTAAGAAATCAGTTCGATGATTGATGATGTGGATTTGAGATAGAATGGAATAATTCATATGAGAAACAAAGAACTTGACCCTGAGTTGCCACAATGGATTGTCCAATATGCCAATACATGTCTTATACTCCACCTTGTGGACTTCCAAATCATTGTGGCTTGTTCTCCTGATATGTTGTGGGCAACTTGTTCTATGTGTGTGCATATTTGGTACCTTGTGGTGCTATGCATTGCAACGGTTTCATATAGAGTATTTGCTTGTTAGACTTATACAAGAAATCTTATTGTAAAAGGATGTTGCTAGATGTTAACTTGAGAATTGAAAATTGGTTTGGGGTTGACGGGTGAGTTTCCTTGTTGTTGAGGTGCAGTATTGTTCGACTTGTCATTGCTTACTTTATGTTCTAACTCTACATGTGTAGTGTGTCTATGAATGGTGAGGGGTTGGCTAGTTGTATGAGAAAAGAAAGTAAAAACATCTTGTTAAAGAACTCAGATTAATCTTTAGGTTATTGAAATGGAAAGAAAAAGCAAGGATTGGGTAACACCGTAACGATAAGCTGAGGTTTTAAGAATATTGGTGTGTGTGTGTAGGTGAGAGTGTCAGTGTCAGTGTTAGAGAAATGAAGTTAAATATTTTCTAGTGTGAGTATGGTATTTGAGTTCCACTTTTTGACAAAACAAATATGCTTTATGAAAAATGTTTTTTTTTTCCTTGGGATCTGTCTTCACTTCTGCATATAATTTAGGTAAGGATATCTCTACGAGCTAGTGTAGCTCACCCTATCCTTTCAGGTACTCGCCATGGTTCTTAGCTTGGATTGCACGGAGTGCACATTGAGACGTCTCTTGGGAGCTTCATTGAAATCTTTAAGGAGTGGTTTATCATCAAGTTTAATTCATGTCATGTACTTTACTTGCAATTGAATGTTGTATCTTTCGATTAGATCATATGTGAAGCTATGTGTAAACTCATCTCCTTGATTAATGTGAAATCCTTTTTAAGGGCAGACGTATGGGAGACTTTATGTAATAATAATAATAATAATAATAATAATAATAATATTGGAGAGAAGATCAGAAGAGACATTGATTCTCTGCTCGGATTGGCATGACATTTAAGGGTAAATATAGTCGAGAGAAATACTGTTGTTTGTAGAAAATACATTATTATTTAGTTGAAAATCGGGGGCGTGACATTTACGGACTATACACCGATAGATAAACTCGTCATCCATATGTTTCCGGCTACACAACAAGATAAAATGGTCAAGTCAACATCCAATACGTGGGTCACTAGCCCAAATAACAAGTATCAATTCCAAATCATCCAAAACTACAAGAAAGATCGTACAATCTAGTCATAATCTCAACAAAGTCATAATCAAAAATTCAGTTGCACGGTAGTAAAATTATCATCAAATTATTATATAAGTAGAGTCATTATCAAGTGTGGTGTCTAATTACAAGAATTGGTTTACTTTTTCTCTATGTCATTTTATCAAACACCTCATAGGAATATATCAAATAATCACATATTAGATCATCCTTTACTCAAATCATGCGATCCTCAAACAAGTCCAACATACTAAAATTTACATAATCTAGTAAATAATCATCAAGGTCTTTAATCAATCGTGAAAATTCAAAACCCATGAATAACACACGCTACACATAGTCCACATATACTTTGAACAAGACATACTACGCATAAATCACCTCTACTTGAAACATATTAGGGTTAACTTAAAATTGAAAAGAAAAACATGGTAATCACAGATTTGTAGGTGTATCTCTCTATACTTTCCCATATCTAAGAAGAGCCGAATCCCGAAATGCTAGGAATGCCAAAGTTGGCCGAATGCGACATTGTTGGGATAGATGCGTAGCCCTCTGTCCGTAGATCGCGTTTTCTTCTTGACTTGTTGCGAGATTCTCGAGTCTTGACCTTCGATTTTGCATTTAAACCATGAGGGTTTGTGTTGTTGAGAGAATGGGAGAGAGAGAATGGGAGAGAGAGAATGGGAAAGAGGAAAAAAAAAAAGGAAAACACAGAACTCCAGAGAGTTCTCGGCTGACTTCATGTAACAACCCCGATTTTTAACGAATAAAAATCTCGTTGTTATTTCGTGAATTTCCTTAAATTCTTGAAGTTTGTCAAAATTACGTTTTTGCCCTTAAACTTTCGTTTATTTGCGCTTTGGCCTACTTAGCAAGCCTAGTTAGCTTCTAACCACCCGGTTGGAGTAACTAAGCTAAGAAGCTACCTGGTTACTTTTCCCTAACTGCAAAATGACCATTTTGCCCCCCCTTGGACACTTGAAACCTTTTGAACCCTAGACTAAAGTATTGAATATTCTTTTTCTTTTAATTATTTTGGTTTTAATCTTTGTCCATTGGACAATAAATGTTAGGGAACCTATTATCCATTGGATAATAGAACCCCAATTGTTTTTATTAAATGAATACTTGGTCAAAGTACTAAGAATATTAAGAAAAATACTTTTTAATTACTTTGAAGTACTTTTGGGATTATTTTAGTACATAAACTAACCTAATAACTATTATCCATTGGATAATAGATGTTAGGGGAATTTTTACCCATTGGACAAAAGGGTGAGTCTTTCAAAGTACCATGGGGTTTAATTAGTTTAATGCTTTCTTTTAACCCACATGTGAAAGCACACCATTTTTTAATTAGAAAGGTACATGGTACCAAGATTCTTAAAGTACTTTTACTTAATTTTCTATTAGGGCTTTGATCCACCTAGATGCATTAGTACATGTACATATATTATTTAAGTACTTAGTTGCTTATTTAAATTGCCTTAAGTACCATGTGTCTATTTATTAGTTAAAAGAGAATCCTAGCCCTTAAGTCTACCTTTGATCCTAAGTACAAAAGTATCCATTAGTTTAATTGTGTGCTTGCAATACATGTACCTATATATGTACCATGTGAAAGCAAAAGAGGAGAGAGAGAGAGAGAGAGAATTCGGCTAGGGAGAGGGAGAGAGAGAGAGAGAGAAAAAGAAGAGGAAGAAAGAAGAAGGAAGATGGGTTGTACTTGGACTTGATCTTCTTGTACTTCATATCTTGGAATATCTTTCTTACTAGCTAAGCAACTACCTTCATTGTACAATTCCCATTTGTTTAAACCTAATATCTTGTACAAATATTCTCCTTGCCCCCCAAGTCTTGCAAGTATCACAATCTAGCCATGCAAACCTAGGTTTAGGCCTTAAGCTTTCTAGTTGGCATGCCATGTGTCAAAATTTGAGGAAGAGTGAGAGGGAGGGGGGCCGGCCTTGAGAGAGAGGAGAGGGCCAAAGTTTGCCTATAAATAGCAAGCCATTCCATGCCTTGAACTCACACCTCAAGCATTTGCTCTTCCTTCTCTCTAGAAAACCATTCCAGTTTCTGGGCAGCCTACTGTCCCGTCGGAAATCCTCCATTTTCTCCTGCCTAGAGTAGTTTTTAGGATCAACTTCCTTCTGGAAAGTTGTAGAGCACTTCAAAACCTTGAAGTTAGGCTCAAGAATCACCCCAATCGGATTAGAAATGACCAAGATATCGTCATCCGAAGTTCAGTAAAAATCTGGGATTGTTATTTCCAGACAGCTTACTGTCATTTCCTTTATCCCAATTTTTCTCCTACTTCAATTAGTTTCTAGGACCAACTTTCTTCACGGAAGTTGTAGAGGGTTTCTTGATCTTCGATCTGGACCCAAGAACGACTCTATTCGGCCAAAGATTGACCGAGTTACTGCCGTCCAAAGTTCGGGCCAGATTCGTGAGTTTCATCACCCGTGGAATTTCCACCTTACTTATTCGGCCCCGACTAGTTTCGGATCAAGGTAGGATACTCTTACCCTATCCTAAGTTTATGTATGATCTTATTTTTCCATCTCAAGTATAACGTACGTTGTTTTGATCTTTAAGAAAGAACTTATCGTTTGAAACAAAGTATTCGTATTTTGATCTTTTAAGTTGTTTATAAGAATGCATATATGAATTGCTTGCATTACTTGTGACACGATAAAGCATAAGTGATTTATCACTCCAAGGGCGTCCGAACATGTGGCGTTATGCTTTAATCGTTGATTTGAGTTTGATTGTTTATGTGAAAAGTCCTGCCTCGGAGTCTATGCATGCTAACGAGACACGAAAATCGAGAAAGTAGAAACATGGCACCTAGGATGTGGTTGACAAGGAAAATGTGTTTTCCGAAAAATAAGATATCTTAGAAATTACATAGTGACCATCTCGAGGGCATTATGTAAGTCGTGTGAGTGTGTGTGTGCCTATGGGAACCCGGCGCGGCGGAACCATAGTGAGGATACTTGGGAGACCGGCGCGGCGGAACCAAGGTTGGGTGTGTGTGCTTGGTTATCCGCGGTACGGAGCCAATGCAATGTGTGCCAATGGGAACCCGGCGCGGCGGAACCATTGTGAGGATACTCGGGAACCCGGCGCGGCGGAACCGAGGTTGGGTGTGTGTGTGCTTGGTTATCCGCGGTACGGAGCCAATGCAAAAGGTTTTTGAAAGGCTTGGTTATCCGCGGTACGGAGCCAATGCAAAGGATTTTGAAAAAATGGTTTTGTAAATGGAAAACGTTGACACGGTCTTCGACGAGTCGCGTAGGAGAAATCGGGAAATCTTGGACACCAGCGTTAGATAGTGAATGTGGATGTATTATCGTCGTTTATATGATTTCTATGATCGTTTGTTGGTAAGCTATGGGTTAGCGGGTAAGGAGTTCCTATTGAGCGTTGTAGCTCACGGTGTTGCCTTTTGGTGACCCTGGCATATTATATTGGTGGCGACGCCGGTATAATGTGTCAGACTTCATAGATGAGCAGGGCGAGATCTTCAGCTTGGAGGCGTACGGAGCCGAGTAGCTGGCCAGGATGGAAGAGAAGGCGGAGCCGTAGTTAGGAACCCTAGTTTCTTTCCCATTTGTAATGAAAGTACTCCTGTGGGAGTTTTGTTGTAATAAGAGCTTGACTCTGTTTTGAAAATTTCAATAAAAATGTTTTATTTAACGTACCCAAAATTCGGGGCGTTACAACTTGGTATCAGAGCTTTAGGTTCAAACCTCGGCCATGGGTAGAATGGGTAGAACCTTAAGCTAGTTTTGACCGTTGCACAAACGTGACTTCGAGTTTAAGTTTACCGTCCCAAATTGGGTGGAATTCTGTCAAAACAATCTTCGGATTGAAGCAAGGCGCGGAAATTGGCAGTACCGCCGAGCTGGGAATTTCCGAACAATTGGATGATGACTTAAATCAAGGATCGAATGTGGAACTTAGAATCTCGAAAAAATATTTTTGGGTATTAGTAGGCCTTTGCCGAAAAAAAAAAAAAAAAAAAAATGTTGCTTATTGAGCAAATTTTATTTACTAGTTCGTGGAGGAGCCGTTCTTGAGTAAATATTTTAAATTGGGGACGAGAGTGGGACCCGAGCACCGAGTGGGACCCGAGCACCAAGTGGGTGAGTGGGACCCGAGCACCGAAAGTGTACCCGGGCATAGCCCATTAGGCCGGCACACCCCACTCCCCCCTAAACTTCAAATTTCAAAATTTTACCTCCAAAAGATTCAAATCTCAATTTTCAAACTTCAAACTTTTCCCTCCTCCACTCACCTTTTTCGGCTCCTATATATACCCCCCCCACCACTTCCATTTTGTTTCATTCCTCTCCCCATCTCCACTCCTCCAAAACCGAGACCCCTTGTACCGCGCTATGGCAAACCAATGGCGAGGATTCCCGGAAGACGCCTTGATCTTGATCCAAGACATCGAGCGAACCGAAATTCGCTTGATCATCCGAAGCCTTTGGTTGCAACTTTTCGCCTTCATCATACTTTGTGCCGTGCTCACCATAGCCATGCCACGGTGGTTCGCCGTGAACAACCGGGCCAACACCTTTTGGTATTGGGCTCTCGTCGTGGCCGCCGCACTCGCCGCGATCATAAAGGAGTACGAACGTCGTTTGCGTCAAGATTTCAACGAAAGATGGTAGAGGAGGGCGAGACCCGAGGCCGACGACGCCAATTCGGCATACCTTAGGCCGATCTAGTAACCGTTGTAATCCTTCGGGATGTAGGATGTCGGAAATTAGGACCACTGTTGTCTGTCTTTCCTAAGTTGTACTCGTGTTATGTTTAATAAAAAATTTGCTTATTTCGGTTACTTCCGATATATATTGCTTTTAAAATTTTTTTGACCCCTATCCATGTTTATACATATCCTTGTGCCTGCCTATGCCTTACCCCGCTAAGACTAAATGGTTATAGATGTCAAGCATACCACGAGGAGGACGCCCACCTTTTGCCCCGCATGTTTTGGTCAATTATCGCTCATTGCTAGCACCTGAGTACGTAGAACCAACACCCCTACCAGAGGATGACATGGAGCTTTATGAGGTCCCAATCACTTGGGAGATGCCGCCACCAGTTGCAGTTCCCGAGAACCCACCGCCTACCTTGGTCCCTGCGCCGTCTGTGCAAAACCTTGAGCAACCCGATGATTATTTCATGTTTGACCCAGAGCTAGAAGCTGCAATACTAAACCTGTCTCAATGCTATCCGGGACCAGTGGAGGAGCCAACTATCCCGACAATGGAAGTGCTGCTCGCACAAGAACGTGAGCGCCTTCTTAGGGAAGAGACTGCAGCTGAAAGGAGCTACAAGATGTGGCTGAGAGAAGTCTTCGGAGTCGAACTACCCTAGGCTATTGCGCGAGCAGTATTAGAATAAGGATTCTGATAGCTCGAGTTGCCTTTCAAGCACTAGTGCTAGAAGAGCCATATAGTAGGGTGTGTAGGACCATCTCAGCTTGTAGTAGGAAATCTTGTTTTAGTATGTCTTATTTTGTAGTAAAACTCTATGCTCTGTTTGTAATCCTCTGCTTATTTATAAAAAGTACCGTTGCATACTATTTGGTTTATTGCCTGAGAGGCCTATCTTTCGCAAAATAGTTTAGTTAGACTAAACCGCCCTTTTTCGGTTTTCACTCGTAGATGGCGAATCGACGCAATGGATTAGGACACGATAACGGAGGACCTTCTAACGCGAACCCCGACCTCGCTCAAGTCATGCAAGCGCTCGTGGCCGCTCTGAACGCTAACCGCCAAAACCAAAACCATGAAGACGGACCTATGACTCGGACCCGGGCGATGAATGAATTCTGTAAACGTCGACCCCCGACTTTCGACGGAGATACCAACCCCACTGTGGCCGAAGCATGGCTGAAGGAAGTCAAGGTGATCATGGACACCTTGGAGATCACCCGTAACGGAGATCGTGTGGCCTTAGCTACATATCAGCTGAAAGGAGAAGCCCGCTACTGGTGGGAGCTGATGGAGGCAACCCATGACGTAGCCGCCATGACCTTCGCTCAGTTCGAGACCCTGTTTCTCGACAAATACTTCCCTACGCCTATCCGATTGGCCAAGGAACAAGAGTTTAACAACCTGAAACAAGGAACTATGACCGTTACTCAGTATGCGGCCAAGTTCGAGGAGCTATCCCGCTACGCCCCGGATGCCGTTGCAACCGAGGACAAGAAGGCGAGGAGGTTCGAATGGGGACTGACGACAGCCAGAAGTGCTGTGGTAGCTCAAGCCTTCACCACCTATTCTAGTGTGGTGAAGTGCGCTCTTCGACTGGAATGTGAGGATAACGACTTCAAGAACCGCTGGAGGAAGGCGACAGGCAATGCGGGTGGACCAATCCGTACCCAGACATCCAATGGCAATCATGGACCCTACCCTACCAAACCTTCTAGCCCGTCTCAAGGCGACCAGCCCTGGAAGACTGCTTCTGCCAAAAACGGTGAAACACGGAGAGGCAATCGGGACCTGGCGACAGTTAGATGCTACAACTGTCAGGCTATGGGCCACATTAGGCGCAACTGCCCGCAGCCTCAGAGGAGGAGGGATGGAACCCTTGAGAATCAGGAAGCTCAACAAACTGAGCAAGCCGATTTTGTGAAGCAAAACCTCGGCGGCCCATCGCAGCAGCAGAATGGGCAGAATAAGGGAAAGCAGCCCATGGGGAACCAGCAAAGCACTGGAGGGCGTATTTTCGCGCTGCGGACTGAGGAACAAGAGGAGCCGTAGAATAGAATCCTTAAGTTCCCTTTTGTTATCTATTTTGTAATTTCGTATGCTCTTACAAGGGCTATGTTGTAATTGTGAGCAATGACTCACTTTGTTCTATAATAAATTGACCTACGATCGACGTGGCAAATTTCGACGAGCGAATTGGCTATCATTGACTGCCATGAGAAGCTAGCAACAGCATATACCCTAGGAGGGACTCATTTCCTTTTAAGGGGGATAGTAGATCGGTTTAGCGACCTCGCCTAATCTGTGATCGCGTGCCAATTTCGGGGACGAAATTGTTTTAAGGGGGATAGGTTGTAACAACCCCGATTTTTAACGAATAAAAATCTCGTTGTTATTTCGTGAATTTCCTTAAATTCTTGAAGTTTGTCAAAATTACGTTTTTGCCCTTAAACTTTCGTTTATTTGCGCTTTGGCCTACTTAGCAAGCCTAGTTAGCTTCTAACCACCCGGTTGGAGTAACTAAGCTAAGAAGCTACCTGGTTACTTTTCCCTAACTGCAAAATGACCATTTTGCCCCCCCTTGGACACTTGAAACCTTTTGAACCCTAGACTAAAGTATTGAATATTCTTTTTCTTTTAATTATTTTGGTTTTAATCTTTGTCCATTGGACAATAAATGTTAGGGAACCTATTATCCATTGGATAATAGAACCCCAATTGTTTTTATTAAATGAATACTTGGTCAAAGTACTAAGAATATTAAGAAAAATACTTTTTAATTACTTTGAAGTACTTTTGGGATTATTTTAGTACATAAACTAACCTAATAACTATTATCCATTGGATAATAGATGTTAGGGGAATTTTTACCCATTGGACAAAAGGGTGAGTCTTTCAAAGTACCATGGGGTTTAATTAGTTTAATGCTTTCTTTTAACCCACATGTGAAAGCACACCATTTTTTAATTAGAAAGGTACATGGTACCAAGATTCTTAAAGTACTTTTACTTAATTTTCTATTAGGGCTTTGATCCACCTAGATGCATTAGTACATGTACATATATTATTTAAGTACTTAGTTGCTTATTTAAATTGCCTTAAGTACCATGTGTCTATTTATTAGTTAAAAGAGAATCCTAGCCCTTAAGTCTACCTTTGATCCTAAGTACAAAAGTATCCATTAGTTTAATTGTGTGCTTGCAATACATGTACCTATATATGTACCATGTGAAAGCAAAAGAGGAGAGAGAGAGAGAGAGAGAATTCGGCTAGGGAGAGGGAGAGAGAGAGAGAGAGAAAAAGAAGAGGAAGAAAGAAGAAGGAAGATGGGTTGTACTTGGACTTGATCTTCTTGTACTTCATATCTTGGAATATCTTTCTTACTAGCTAAGCAACTACCTTCATTGTACAATTCCCATTTGTTTAAACCTAATATCTTGTACAAATATTCTCCTTGCCCCCCAAGTCTTGCAAGTATCACAATCTAGCCATGCAAACCTAGGTTTAGGCCTTAAGCTTTCTAGTTGGCATGCCATGTGTCAAAATTTGAGGAAGAGTGAGAGGGAGGGGGGCCGGCCTTGAGAGAGAGGAGAGGGCCAAAGTTTGCCTATAAATAGCAAGCCATTCCATGCCTTGAACTCACACCTCAAGCATTTGCTCTTCCTTCTCTCTAGAAAACCATTCCAGTTTCTGGGCAGCCTACTGTCCCGTCGGAAATCCTCCATTTTCTCCTGCCTAGAGTAGTTTTTAGGATCAACTTCCTTCTGGAAAGTTGTAGATCACTTCAAAACCTTGAAGTTAGGCTCAAGAATCACCCCAATCGGATTAGAAATGACCAAGATATCGTCATCCGAAGTTCAGTAAAAATCTGGGATTGTTATTTCCAGACAGCTTACTGTCATTTCCTTTATCCCAATTTTTCTCCTACTTCAATTAGTTTCTAGGACCAACTTTCTTCACGGAAGTTGTAGAGGGTTTCTTGATCTTCGATCTGGACCCAAGAACGACTCTATTCGGCCAAAGATTGACCGAGTTACTGCCGTCCAAAGTTCGGGCCAGATTCGTGAGTTTCATCACCCGTGGAATTTCCACCTTACTTATTCGGCCCCGACTAGTTTCGGATCAAGGTAGGATACTCTTACCCTATCCTAAGTTTATGTATGATCTTATTTTTCCATCTCAAGTATAACGTACGTTGTTTTGATCTTTAAGAAAGAACTTATCGTTTGAAACAAAGTATTCGTATTTTGATCTTTTAAGTTGTTTATAAGAATGCATATATGAATTGCTTGCATTACTTGTGACACGATAAAGCATAAGTGATTTATCACTCCAAGGGCGTCCGAACATGTGGCGTTATGCTTTAATCGTTGATTTGAGTTTGATTGTTTATGTGAAAAGTCCTGCCTCGGAGTCTATGCATGCTAACGAGACACGAAAATCGAGAAAGTAGAAACATGGCACCTAGGATGTGGTTGACAAGGAAAATGTGTTTTCCGAAAAATAAGATATCTTAGAAATTACATAGTGACCATCTCGAGGGCATTATGTAAGTCGTGTGAGTGTGTGTGTGCCTATGGGAACCCGGCGCGGCGGAACCATAGTGAGGATACTTGGGAGACCGGCGCGGCGGAACCAAGGTTGGGTGTGTGTGCTTGGTTATCCGCGGTACGGAGCCAATGCAATGTGTGCCAATGGGAACCCGGCGCGGCGGAACCATTGTGAGGATACTCGGGAACCCGGCGCGGCGGAACCGAGGTTGGGTGTGTGTGTGCTTGGTTATCCGCGGTACGGAGCCAATGCAAAAGGTTTTTGAAAGGCTTGGTTATCCGCGGTACGGAGCCAATGCAAAGGATTTTGAAAAAATGGTTTTGTAAATGGAAAACGTTGACACGGTCTTCGACGAGTCGCGTAGGAGAAATCGGGAAATCTTGGACACCAGCGTTAGATAGTGAATGTGGATGTATTATCGTCGTTTATATGATTTCTATGATCGTTTGTTGGTAAGCTATGGGTTAGCGGGTAAGGAGTTCCTATTGAGCGTTGTAGCTCACGGTGTTGCCTTTTGGTGACCCTGGCATATTATATTGGTGGCGACGCCGGTATAATGTGTCAGACTTCATAGATGAGCAGGGCGAGATCTTCAGCTTGGAGGCGTACGGAGCCGAGTAGCTGGCCAGGATGGAAGAGAAGGCGGAGCCGTAGTTAGGAACCCTAGTTTCTTTCCCATTTGTAATGAAAGTACTCCTGTGGGAGTTTTGTTGTAATAAGAGCTTGACTCTGTTTTGAAAATTTCAATAAAAATGTTTTATTTAACGTACCCAAAATTCGGGGCGTTACACTTCAGCCCTTTTTAAGTGCAAAATTGCACTATGGCCTCTCCAAGAATCAATCTATTGCTCCATCTCTAAAATGTTTTAAATCAATACACTAATGCCCCTAAAGCTAACAAATCTATAATAATTAGTAACTCTCTAAGTTTTTTTTTTTCCAAAAAAGTCCATAACATGTGGATTCCAACAACTCGTACTTGGCGCACAAAATTGAATTCGATCAATCAAGCATACTGTACATTCACACATATATACATAAAAAAAATCCATGGTTCACAAAATTATTTATTATATAATTACACGTAATAGTAGTATTCAATAAAATAAATTAAAAATAAGCACGGGTCTCTAGAAATGTTTTAAGCTGCTTGGATTTGCTATGTGTTGTCAATCATTGAAACGCTAGATAATATTAGCTCAAGATGAGCTGGTATGGGTTAATAGAGGGAAGTGTACTTGTAAAATCTTATAATGATGTTCATGACGTTGCAGTTATTATTGTACTAAAATAACTGCAACGTCAATTGTTCCAAACGCTAGAGACTAGCCCAATATTAGTTGGTATGGGTTAAGAGAGGAAATGTTTGGGAAGAGTGGAAAGAAATCTTTCATTTAATGCTTGGATGTACTTGAAAAATCTTATAGTGATATTCGTGACATCATGACAATTATTATACCATCATGTGTACTACCAACTCGGGCTCACCAAAGGAGGATTGACATTCCATGTTTTCCTTCCATGTCCTGCTTTTCTTTGTTTGGATTAGGCTCTGAGTTTTTTCGCAGGGGTGATTTGGTAATGTTGCTGGTGGATTGGTTTCGTTGTCCCAAAGCAAAATCTGTTTGTTCAGTACAGTTTGGCAGGGTAGTGAAGCTTCTGACATGGGAATTTGTTTGTTGAGGTTAGGCAGATTCGATGGTGAGAATCTACGAAAGATCTTCTACTATGAATTTCTAGCTTAGTTCATTAGTGTTTGTTTTGTTATTAAGTTCTGCCCTTGATCAAGTTGGTTAATGAATTCCTGACACTGCGATTAGTAATGTTGGCTGGTGTGACAGGGTGATCGACATCCCTACAATCGATTATGATGGTCATCGACAGCCTTGGAATTGTTGCACTTGGAAATCGACAGTTTTAGCTATGTGTCTTGGTTTATTAATTGAATGTGCTTACATCGTATGCTTTTGAGTTATGGATTTCCATGCCTTGTTATTGGTTAAGGAGGAGAATAATAATTCCCTTGAGACATTAATGTTTTAAGCTGCTTGGATTTGCTATGTGCTGCCAATCATTGAAACGCTAGATAATAATAGCTCAAGATGAGTTGGTATGGGTTAATAGAGGGAAGTGTACTTGTAAAATCTTATAATGATGTTGCAGTTATTATTGTACCATAATAACTGCGGCGTCAATTGTTCTCCAAACGCTAGAGACTAGCCCAATATTAGCTGGTATGGGTTAAGAGAGGGAATGTTTGGGAAGAGTGAGAAGAAATCTTTCATTTAATGCTCGGATGTACTTAGAAAATCTTATAGTGATATTCGTGACATCATGACAATTATTATACCATCATTCTTGTGTACTACGAACTCCGTATCACTAAATAAGGATTGTATAGTGAGCTCACTAAAGGAGAATTGACATCGTCCGTATATGTAAGTGATGAACTTTGTGTACTGCCAGGATTGCCCTTATGTGCATGTGAAATTTTGAAGTTGGATTGCTTTGTATAGGGTTGTTTGGGTTGTTCGGCATGTTTTGGGTGGTGGCCCCTGCGGATTGGGGTGGCTAGATTGCGTTTTTTATTTTAATTTTTTATTACTTTAATGGGTTTTCGGATTTTCCATATTTTTTTTAGTTTCATATCCTGTTTTCCTTTGTTTGGATTAGTCTATGAGTTTTCCGTGGGGGTGATTTGGTAACGTTACTCGTGGATTGGTTTCATTGTCCCATAGCAAAATTTGTTTGTTTAGTACAGTTTGGCAGGGTGGTGAAGTTCCTGACATGAAATTTGTTTGCTGAGGTTAGGCAAACTGTTTGTTCATTACGGTTTGGCAAGGTAATGAAGCTCCTGACATGAAATTTGTTTGCTGAGGTTAGGCGGATTCGAAGGTGAGAATCTACAGAAGATCTTCTGCTCTGAATTTCTGGTTCAGTTCATTGGTGTTTGTTTGGTCATTAATTACTTTGCCCTTGATCAAGTTGGCTAATGAATTCCTGATGCTGCGATTAGTAATGTTGGCTGGTGTGACAGGGTGACTGACAGTCCTAAAGTTGTTTGTGAGGGCCATCGACAGCCTTGGAATTGTTGCACTTGGATATCGGCAACTCTGTTTGTTGGTTTATTAATTGGATGTGCTTGCATCATATGCTTTTGAGTTATGAATTTTCATGCTTTCTTCTTGGTTAAAGAGAAGAATAATAATTCCCTTGAAACATTGCTTGAATTTGCTTTGTGTTGCCAACTATTTAGACGCTAAATAATGGCTCGAGATGAGCTGGTATGGGTTAATAGAGAGAAGTGTAGTTGTAAAATCTTATAATGATGTTCATGACGTCGCAGTTGTCATTGTACCATAATCTTTGTGTACTTTCATGAAATCCACGTGGAATCTGTTTGTTGTGGATAGCACTGATCATAATTCACCTATAAGTTGGTAATGATTTTGCAGGGATTTGATGGTGAGAATCTACAGGAATTTTATTTGTCTATTTAGGATTTGAGAGTGTGGTTGAGTAAGAATAAAAGAGCCCTTATCGATATTGAATTGAGTCAATTTTTTTCAAGAACTCATAAAAAGTGTTTTAAGAATAATTTGCAGTTTGAATTATTTCTGTAAAACTTGTAATAGGCTCCGCAAAAATTTAAAAAAAATGAAGTTGTTTACTCCCAGTTTGGTACCCATTAAATGGCAATGATTTTTTTATTTTTATTTTTGCAAGGTCCATTACGGGTCCTACAAAGATTCAAATTGCAAGTTATTTTAAAAATTTGTTTATGGGTTTTTGAAAAAAATTAGCTCAATTCGATATCGATGAGGGTTCTTTCAAGATTTGTTGGGTGTTTCAGAATTCATAGGGCCCTTACGAATACTAAAATAGCCTTTACAGATATTGGATTGAGCTAATTTTTTACAAGAATCTATAAAAAATATTTTAAAATGTGGGCACACGCCCCCTAAAAATTTTATGTGTATAAAATCGGGTGTGCCTTTTTTGGAAAGCGCGGCGAAACGCTACAATTCAAAGTCGCCACTCGGGTTTTGTGGTATGCACCCAAGGAACCGAATTTGAAACGTTTGCTACGTTTAGATTTGAAAAAGGCTTTGGAGATTGGACCATCGTCACTCTCGATATTTGAGGTTTGGGAGCCAGGTTATGAGAGAGGAAGGGTTTTGTGGCACCCCTCTCGTTCAATCCGGAGGTCGGTCCCTACTCGGGCATTTTGTAAACGTTTGCATTTTTCTCTCATTAATCATTTTTTAGCCAATTAGCGAAAGAATAGTTAAAGGGAATTAATACTGTAACACGTTACATTATGTGACGGATGATTTATTGAAACAATCAGTATAGATTGAGAACAAACACTTGTGAGCATTTTAGGCAGACTGGAACACACTGGTCTGGAATGCCGTGCGCAGGAGTAAACGTGCATGCACTGGCCGAACCACTGCATGCAGATCTAACCTGCGCATGCCACACTTTAATTGGCGTACTCTAGTAAGTTTAAACCCACAACTTCTATTCTCAATACTCTATGCTTTGGAAAGGATCAATGCACATACAAGACAAACCACGTAATTTATAAAGCAGATATTAAGCAGTTACAGACAATGGGAACGGCTTTGAGCCATAAAAATGAATAGAACACCCCATAACGGTGTAGGAAATAAATAGAGGCCAAGACCTAGCTGCTATGCAAGGGCCAGCCACTGGGCCAGATATAACTACCGTACACCAGTCAGTGGAGACCGTACGCCAGGTATACCTCTCTGTCTAGTGCTTGGCTTTGCATCTTCTGGGTTCTAGAATATGACCAGAAGGACCCCAGAGGCATTCCAAAACATTAAAAAGCAAGTATGAAATATTAGAGCTACACAGTTCTAAAATACAAAAAACTATAAACTGGTTTTTAGCATACAATAAGGTGAGGAAATGGAAAGAAAGGCATAAAATAGCTAATCAGTGATCCCCATGCCAATACTGCACATACTGCCATAACTGGTGTATGGCTTACTCTTACTAGCATATGCCATTGATTGCTATACACGATCCTTGAAACCTTGCCAGCTTTAAGGCTTGGACTGGTATTGATTACCAGCTTTGACCCTGCCAGCCCCCCTTAAGGGTCTGAACAAATTACATAATAAAAGGTGGTATACCTTTGGATTGAGTTTGATGGTGTGTTTTGAGCTTGAGCTTGGGGTTTGAGGGATGGATGATGAGTATGTGGGTGTGAAGGGTGTATGGATGGAGGAAAAGAAAGCAAGAAAACCAAGAGAGAGAGAGAGAAAAGGAGACTTGAGCTCTTAATGAGTGTAACCCCTTGCATATAAATGCAAGGGGGTATATATAGGCAAGGAGTGCAGGAGAAAGGGCAGTAACTAGGCTGGTTAAGGCTGGTTGGGTTAGTAAAGGAGAGTCTCCTTGCATTAAATGCATGGGACTAGTTGATGGAAGGTGTAGGAGAGAGAGGGGAACACCCCTGCACGTTTGCAATCATCAGAGGACTATTCAGCGTACTGGAGATGGCCTAAAAGTCTTGTGCATGTGGTTGAGTAAAGGTGATTTGACTAGTTTTGACTGGCGTACACCAGCCCTCTACCTGCGTGCGCCAGTGGCAACTGGGTCAACAATCGATGACTAACACGTGGCAGTTTACAAGCGCATGCCAGTACAATACCAGCGTATGCATGTATGGATTTGCTGAGGCAATTTGGTTCTGGCTCGAAGGGTTTAAAAAGGAGTTTGAATGAGATTCGGAATGCTCAAAGCTCAAACACACTAACAATCTCGGGATGTTCTTGACCGTATTCATCATTGGGGAATCAAAGATTGTAGGTAAACTAATCTGGACAGTCCAGAATAGGGTGTCTATAATAGTCCCACTTTGACAGCACTTGAAGCACCATTGACTTGGTACAAGTAATGTCAAAGGTTTTTTAGACACCTTTCCATGCTATCCAGAACAAAACATACTAGTCAAAGCAAACACGAATACTTAAAAGAACCTGATTGGTTGAATGGAACAAACGGATCATCGCATTGATTTGAATGGACTAGTGAACCGTCGCTGCTGGTGATAATATAGACGAGATAGATCGCCGCTTGATTGATTCGATGGACAGAGCCGGCTGTCGTGGGAGGTAGACTCTCCTAGGGGATAATCCATTGAGAGCAACTCATAGTCACTCACTTAATTTGAAACGGACGGGTGGACAGTCGTTGATTTGAAATTGGATGGGTGGACCATCATTAATTTGAAGATGGACGGATGGAGAGTCATTGATTTGAAATTGGACGGCTAGACCATCGTTGATTTGAAATGGACGGGTTCTGCTTTGGAAACAACTAGTCATGGGTGCCAACATAAATCAGGGCCATATGGGATGCCATCGAGAATGGGTTTTGACGCTGAAAATGATTTGGGCCTCAAGCCCAGATACTATTGGCATGTGGCACTATTCCACTGGCGTACGCCAGAAAATCTGACAAGCCTGGGTTTTTATTCAGCCCAGACCCGGCCCACTGGCTTCCCACGCCTTATAAACTTTTTAGTTGTCCAGAAACTGCCATTCGGCAATTTCATCACCTTTCAAACTCTCTTAAGTTCCCTTATTGTTCCAAATCCCCCACAAAACCTTCCCATCTTCCATTCGTCCACAATCAAAACACATCCATGGCTAAACCCACTGGTGGCGGTGACGAGATCGAAGGGGGTGAGGGCAGTGATCGTTTGAGGGTTGAAGTTTCAAGAGCCCGAATCGATGATCGGACGATAGCAGGGGGTTCGTCGAGTTCCAAGTGCAGGAGTATCAAACAAAGGCGATGGCAATGGAGGCCATGCAACAAGGGTTGGTGGCGACGGCAATCGGCGTACGTAAGTGGAGATGGGGCGTACGCCGGTCACAATGGAATTAGAGGGCCCATAGTACGTCAATTGGACTCTCAGAGTGGTGTGGAGGGTTTGGTGGTGACCGGTGGGGGCTTGGGTGGGGCCGGTAGTAGTAGTAGTGGTGGCGGCAGCGGTGGTGATCGAACAATCGTTGGATGTGTCAAATGAGAAACCCCTGAAGTCTGAATTTTCTTCTTCGTGCATAATCCCAAAAACAGGCGTTCCATCGTCCTTGAGTGGGCGAATTCTGAAGTCCCCGCAGATTGTTACCGTGCTAGTGGCGAGTACCAACATGACTTTCTGGTGCAAGGTTGAGGGTACTGCCATGATGTCTGCCATTTGAAGCCACGACCTGCCCAGTAGTAGATTGAAAGTAGCGGGGATGTTGACCACAGGAAATTCCACGTCCATCTCAAAGCCCTCAGTGTCGAGCTTGAGCATTAGAGTCCCCTCTACCACGTGGCGCGTGCTATCATTGCTTCGTTCCTTCCGTTATAATGGAATAATACCCCAAGCGTAGGGCTAATATGTCGGTTGAAGCATGATAATCCGGAAGACCGGGATCGTACCTAAGGGAATAAATATATGGCTTGGATGGATTTGTAGATGCAAGTAAGGATTTCGGCTTTTAGGCAGCCAATTGAGTTTTACTTTAAGCGGTGGAAATAAAAGGCTAAATTAAAAGCGAATTAACTAGATAGACTAGGTCTAGGAATCATTAACACCCACGACTCAAGCTAAATCACGCTTTTCACCCAATTACGCAATTTAAGATACTCAATTAAAGTTCTCAAACCGGAAGATAAAATGATTTGATTACCAAGCTAGCTCTAGAATTCATTTGGCAAACACCTCGAGCGACAGAGCTCCAAGCATCATGTGTGGTGAGTAGGCGATACTCCCACCTACACATGATCAAAGAGGTTAACACCTCGGCAATTTGACAAACAAACCCGAACCCCACGTCAATTTTCAAACCAAAGATTAAAACTTTATTAATTTGGTGAAAAATGTAATTTTTACTCGAGCCATGAGGTGCTAGTCACCCCATGACCTAACCCTTGAAAACTACTCACACATATCTAGAGAGATAAGAGCAAGCAAAAATCTAGCTAACATAATTGAAATGACAAGACTAAAAATAAACTAGAGATTAAGATAGATCGGGAGTAAAGCTATAACTTTAATTAAAGCGACAATATCAAAAACTAACAATTAAAGGCAGAAATTGAAATATTCAAAGCTGAAAATTTAAGAACACTCAAGAACAATTTGAATTGCAATCAAATCTAATCCCAGATCTAAAGTTATGGGTACATTTCTGTCCAAATCGTGCAAAGGTGACATAACGGAGTATTTATACCGCCCTTGTTCCGCGCACAGAATTTCCCAAAAGATGCTCTGAAAATCCCATCTAAGCCCCTCGGTATCGATGGCGAAGGACATAGGCTGCTGCTAAAGGCCTCGGCATCGATGGACCTTAATACATCCCATCGATGCCTAACTGAATAGGACTGGGCTTCTATGAACCTCGGCATCGATGGATCATTTCACCTTACATCGATGCCGAGCTGCTTAGCTGAACCTCTAAGGCCTTAGGCATCGATGGACCATTTCCCTTCCCATCGATGCCGAACTGAATAGCTCCAGCACTTGGTTTGATCCTGTGCCTTGGCCGTTGCCTTGCTTTGGCAATTCTGCTCTGCCTTGGCCTTGCACTGGCCGTCGGGCAACTTCCGCCTTGTGACTTGCCTTAGGCCTTAAAACTCCTTTATTTAGTGATTCACCTACAAAACAGAACTAGCACACTCTACGAATAAACATAATTAAAAACAATTAATTAACAATTAAATTGGATTAAAACTAAACACTAGCGCACCCTATATTGAAATATCGAGTGCTTATCAATCATATGCCTTGACCGCCAAGTTAGACGACACAAGGTTCTTTTTGGTAAGACTGAGACGGAAGGCAACCCTCATAGGGCATATGTTGATTGTGGAGTCATTGTCAATGAGCATAGTCGACACCTAATTCCCTACATTTGACAGTGATTTGCAGCGGGCGATTATGAGTAGTCCCTTCGGCAGGCAGATCCCTTTCTGTGAAAGTAACGGAGTGCGCAGAGAGAAGCGACAATATGAGGGCGATCATAGCCTTGGGAGTAATGTCAATTGGTACCTTAAGATGAGCCAGAGCTGAGGATAGCTTCTCATGATGCTCCATTGAAGAAGATATCAGACCCCAAATAGGGACAGCAGCAGGGATCCGTTCAAGTTGCTTCTGGATAACATCCTCCTCCGAAACCCCACTAGGAACTATTGGAACATTCCGCTGAACGACAAGAGCACTGGGCTTTTGAACATGAGGATTAGACGAGCTTCCAGCCTGAAGATTGGGAGGCTGAAAGACTCGTCCGCTCCTCATGACATTGGCGACATCCCGCCAAGAAGATGTATCAACAAGATCCCATAAGTTGGCAGACACATCCCCTAACTTGCGCTTTCCGTTATCGACTGACGCAACCGTTGCTGACGAATCTTGCCTCGGAGCTAAATCCCATTCCAACTAATCCATTACTAATCCTTCCCAAAAAGCAGGATCTTGAGCAACAGTTTCCTCAAAAGGTGTCCTCAGGTTAGTAACGAACGGAACATCCCAAAAGCCTCCATCCACAAGAGTAGTGTTGACTGTCCAAACCTCGTTGCCCATGTCCAAATCGACAACGTTGTCCACATCCCAAAGATCGGCAGGCGGCGGAGTCTTCTGTCCACAATTTCATCTACATCCCAAAGATCATTGGGCGGTGAATCCAAAACCATGATAGAACAATCGTCGCTATGAGCCATATACAGACGCGACTGTTCCACGGGAACAATGTTAAGAGTTGGATCACACTCAAGGTCACACTCATGAACAGCATATGAGATTGAATCGATTAAAGGAAGGACAGCTCCAAGTTGGCGACGCTCATCAGGAATAAGTTCTCCCTCGACCTAGAAATTCAAGTACCATTCCTTTAGGTCATTATCGGAATCAACCCGACTCATATTGAAATTCTGACTCCATGCTAACTGTGCTGCATTGGGCTGTGGGTCCCAAACGTATTCTTTGACTTCCTCCTTGGGAAGGACCGGTTCAGGCTAGTGGAAGAGCATGAACAAAGAGAGGCCATCCAAGGGATCCGCTTGCGCTGCATTCCATTCTCCCTCCTAATGGTTCAATCATGCTTGATCGACAATAAGAGCTGGAGGGAAACCCATGTGGTAATGCTCGTTCCAATTTTGATAGAGTTATTTCCATTCTTCCGTCTTGTCTTCCATGTTCTAACCAACTGCCAGCATGTTGACATCGAGATCGGTTGGGATGGCTACAATCGGTTTAGGGTGATTCTCTGAGGTTATACAATCGAATGGCTACAATCGGTTCAACATGAAGATGGAATAGTGACCGCATGAGAAGCAGCACAGAGGGCCCTAAGTAATATAGCAACCTCCCCCTTTGCAAGAAGGCTACAAGAGGCTAGGTTGCCGAGCAGAGAGAAGCACGGTATGTTCATACTTTATGAGACAAACGCGGACCCCGTGGCTCACATACAACACTTCCAGCAGGCCATGTTCATAAACAATGGAGATGACGCCATTATATGTAAGATGTTCCCTTCAAGTTTGGGGAAGGTGGCTCTATCTTGGTTCTATAAACTGGGATCGCGTTCCATACGAGGGTGGAGGCAGTTGGCCGAGGAATTCACTGCTCGGTTCTTAACAAGCAGGAGAGCCCCAAAGACCTTTGAAAGCCTTTCCACCATTAAGCAAGAAGAACGTGAGCCAATCAGGGACTATATTAAGAAGTGCTGGGAGACTTTCAACGAGATTGAAAGTTGCAGTGAAGAGTATGCCATTGCTACCTTCAAAACTGGCTTACCCGTTCGAGGAGAGCTACATCGCTCAATAAATAAGCATCCAGTAGCAACATTGGCTAAACTAATGGAACGAATAGAGCAACATGCTAGGATGGAGGATGACATACTCCGGGAGGATGGCAAGATCGGGGCCGAACAGCCGAAGGCGCCACTAAAGAAGATGGATAAGCCAGAACCCAAGACTTACAGGGAAAGGAAAGAATACGGACAGGCAAAGAAAGAGCCGTACAAAGATAAACAGGCTCCTGATCCCAAGTCTTTCTTTTCTATTACCACAGTTTAGAAGGAACCTCTCTATAGGATTCTTTATCGAATAAAGAATCAGCCATATTTCAAATGACCCCCAAATCTACGTGGAGATTAAGATGCAAAACGTGCTACAAATCAGCACTGTAGCTACCATAAGGATTGGGGCCACATGACCGAAGATTGCGAAATGTACAAGAGGCACCTTGATGATTTAGTCTCTCGGAGCAATCTCAAGGAATTCATTCAGGAAGATCCCAAAGATAAAGGGAAAGCTATGGAGATGGATTACGAGCAGAATCCAAAAGGCGTAATCCATATGATAAATGGGTTGGCCACACCTTATATGAGAAATGAGGTTAAGCTACTCCAAAGGCAAGCCAAACACGACCAGCATGTTATGCGGCTGGGAAACAAAAGGGGCGAGAAAGTGACATATGCAACGAGGGCATAGTTTTCACAGATGAGGATCTGGGAGAAGTTCAGGTGCCCCATACTGTTGCTTTGGTCATAACACTACGAATTGCGGGGGTATGACATTGAGAGAATCTTGGTAGACTCAGGAAGTTATATAGAGGTGTTGTACTACGATGCACTCAAGAAGTTGGGGCTGCCCAGACGGACCTTGAGCAATCAATGACACTCTTGGTTGGGTTTGGTGCAGGAGCAGTTTGGCCCCTTGGAAAGGTGACATTGCCTATTGGGGCAGGATCGGTGGTACTGAAGACTGATTTTCTGGTTGTGGATGTTCCATCCTCCTATAATGCGATTAAAGGAAGAACCTGGTTGCATAAGATGAGGGCAGTTTCCTCGACTTATCACCAAATGGTGAAATTTTCTGGATCCAATGGGATTGAAAAGATCAAGGGTAACCAGAAGGTGGCTCAACAGTGCTTGATTTCCATCGTCATGAAAATCCAAAAGGCCCACCCGGTACACACTGTAGAAGAACCAGATCAACCGACTATTGAGGATGTCGAAAGAAATCCAACTAAAAAGGTAATTGAAGGCCTGAAGAAAGTACAGATCAACGAAACTGATCCTAAAAAGTATTTTTTAATTGGGGAATCATTGCAAGCCGATGAGGAGGCTGAATTGATAGATTTCTTAAAAGAACATGTTGATGTGTTTGCATGGGTACCAGAGGAGATGCCCGGAGTAAATACAGATGTGATCTGCCACTATTTAAACGTTGATCCTCAGCATAAGCTAGTCATTCAGAAGAAAAGAAGGGTAGCCATGTAGCATGTGGATGTGTTATCGAAGAGGTCGATCGTTTATTAAAAGCCAAAGCAATATGAGAAGTATATTATCCAGAGTGGCTGTCCAACACTGCAGTGGTGAAGAAGAACGGAAAGTGGCGTGTCTGTGTTGATTTTACAGACTTAAACAAGGCATGCTTAAAGGATCGCTTTCCTCTCCCAAGAATTGACCAATTGGTTGATGCAACTTCTGGATACGAACGGATGAGTTTCCTCGACGCATATTGAGGATATGATCAAATTGCTATGTTTGGGCCCGATCAAGAGAAACTTCTTTTATTACACCACGAGGGTTATATTGCTATAGCGTCATGCCCTTTGGACTAAGGAATGCAGGGGCGACATATCAAAGACTGGCAACCATCATGTTCAAAAAGCTTCTTGGCAAGACTATGGAGGTTTATATAGATGATATGGTGGTAAAGAGTAAGACCAAATAGGGACACAAAACGGATATGAAGGAAGCCTTTGAAATCCTGATGAAGTATAAACTAAAACTCAATGCCTCGAAGTGTGCGTTTGGAGTTGGTTCTGGAAAGTTCTTAGGACACCTTGTGACCATAAGAGGGATTGAAGCAAACCCTGATCAAATAGCAGCCTTACAAAGGCAACAAAGTCCAAGGACTACAAAGGAGGTCCAAAGACTGACTGGAATGGCTGCGGCCCTTAACAGATTCACCAGCCGGTCTAGTGACAAGTGTAGGCCTTTCTTTCAATTGTTAAAAAAAAGGGAAGGATTTGAATGGAGAGCAGAGTGTGAACAGGCTTTCTAGGATCTATAGAAGTACTTGGCTGAGGCTCCACTCTTGTCAACTCCAGAGCCAGGTGAGTCTTTAGTTTTGTATTTGGTTGTTTCTGAACATGCCGTAAGTGCAGTATTGTTAAAGGATAAAGGATCCGAGCAAATCCCTATTTATTATGTGAGTAAAACATTCTTAGACGCAAAAAGAGATATTTGCCCCTTGAGAAATTGGTCCTGGCTTAAGGACAGCAACTAAAAAATTGCCACATTATTTCCAAAGCCACAAGGTTGTGGTTTGTACTGAGTTCCCGTTGAAATCACTGCTACGAAAAGCAGATTTCTCGGGAAGAATCTCAACTTGGTCCATTGAGTTAAGCCAATATGACGTTGACTATCAGCCGCGCACGACAATCAAAGGGCAAGTGTTAATTGATTTTGTGGCTACAATAGCACCATTGCCTCCTACGAGAAAGGAACAGGTGGCTGGACCACCATTTAAGAAGGGCAAAGTCCCAGCCGAATAGGATCAACTGGAATGGAAATTGGTTGTTGATGGATCAGCATGTAACATTAGTTCTGGAATTGGGGTTGTGCTTTTCCCTCCCGGAGGAGTAATGCTGGAATTATCTGTTCGACTGGGCTTCGGTGCAACGAACAATGTAGCGGAATACGAGGCACTCTTGGCTAGGTTAAGGAGTGCAAAGACCCTAAAAGTAGCAAGAATCAGGGTATATTGTGATTCACAACTTATGGTGAATCAATTGTCCGGGGAATATGAAGCCCAAAATGAGAAGATGCCAGCCTATGTGAAACCAGCCAAGGATTTACTTGATACTTTTGAAAAGGTCTACATCGAACAGATAAGTTCTGGACAAAATGCTCATGCAGATTCTCTAGCTTGGTTGGCAGCGGCTGTACCAACTAAGCTTAAAAGAAGGGTAACAGTGGATTATCTTAGTGAGCCGAGCATTGGACGAGGTGTGGAGTTGGACTTGGATGTAAACAAAGCACCAAGCTGGATGGATCCAATTGTAGAGTTTTTATGAGATCAAAAACTCCCTTTTGATAAAAAGGAGGGTCACAAGATAAAAACCAAATCTGCACAATTTTGGCTGTCACCAGAAGGTAAGCTATACAGAAAATCCTTCACAGGTCCATATTTACTCTATGCGCACCCCGAGATGGTGCAAGTAAAAATTTGTGAGAAGTGTCAGAAATTCTCACCAATGATTCGAACACCAGCAGAAGATTTGGTGCCATTGACAAGCCCTTGGCCATTTGCTCAATGGGGAATGGACATCGTGGGTCCACTCCACAAGCAACTGGCAATAATAAGTTTCTGTTGGTAGCGATGGATTATTTCACCAAGTGGATTGAGACAGAGCCGTTGGCAAAAATCACTGAACCTATGACAGAGAGGTTTGTGTGGAAGAGTATCATTACTCGATTTGGGGTCTCTTATTCATTGATTACTGACAATGGGTCCCAGTTTCAGAAGAAGTTCAAAGCTTTTTGTGCCCTGTACAGGATACGAAACTATTACTCAACCCCAGCCTACCCTCAGAGTAATGGGCAAGCAGAAGCGTCCAACAAAACCATCTTTGACGGGATCAAAAAGAGGTTGGACAAAGCAAAGGGGAAATGGCCTGACGAATTGCCATTAGTACTGTGGGCGCACCGAACAACGCCTTGGAGGTCTACGGGAGAGACCCCCTAATACCTTTGGAGATTGGTCTTCCAACCAATAGAACAACATTGGTGGAAAGTGGGGGAACTGACAGGGCCTTAGAAATTGAGCTTGACCTTGCCAAGGAGGGGAGAGAAAGGGTCCTGGTGCATTTGGCCTCCTATCATGAACAATTGATGAAGACTTACAACAAGCATGCTCACCCACGAGAGTTTGGTGTTGGAGACCTTGTACTTCGTAAAGTACTCGGTAACACAAAAATTGCAAACGAGAGCAAGTTGCGGGCCAATTGGGAAGGCCCGTATCGAGTAACTGAGATTGTGGGCATATGGGCTTATCGATTGGCGGACCTGGATGGGACCCTGGTGCCAAGGCCCTGGAATGTTCACAATCTGAGAAAATTCTTTGTTTGAAGGACTTTAGTTTATTTTCATTTTGTTTTAGGATTTACTATGTGATTGTGTGGGAGTTATGAATAAAATTCCCTTGTGTTTATTTTTATTAGTTGCAAGGGGTACGAATAACGACCCCTTGAGTTCAAGATTATGAATAACATCACCTTTCTGCAATGTCTCAATTTTTCAGAAATCTTGTTTTGCATACGCCTGGATATTTGCATACTCTATTAATACGAACAACGGCCTTATTTCCCCTTCTTCGTATTGGGGAGCAGGGAATAGGCACGAGTGCCCTGGTACATACGAACATACGTAGTGACTATTCAAGTATGAGACACTTTGATTTTTCAAGTATGAGAAAACTTGAACTGCATACATAAAAATGCATAGTTTGCTAAAGTATGAATACACTTAGGATTCCGTCTAAGAATGAGGAACTTAGAGGCATACGGTTTTCTGGGTATGAAATACTTGGAAAGAAACATAACAAGCGTATGTTTAGAAGCTTTTGACTGAGTATGAAATACTTAGTGTTCGGCTTAAGTATGAGGAACTTAAGCATGTATGAATAAATGTTCCTAAATGAGAAGCACGAAAACTTACGTGCATACGAACACATGCAAGAACACTTTAAAGTACGAGAAACTTAAAGTTAGTAAAGTACGAGAAACTTAAAGTTAGTTAAGTACAGGAGACTTAATAATACCAAGTATGAATAAACTTGAGGGCATACAAAAAATATACTAGATTGAGCGAATTGTCTAAGTACGAGAATACTTAGCTTTAGTTTAAGCATGAGAAGCTTAAAACAAGTATGAGATACTTAAGTAATTACCAAGTATGAAACACTTGGGTGTACACATGACGAATATGTCCAAAGTATGAACAAACTTGGGGATGCATACGAGAACATGCAATAAACAAGTACGAATAAACTTAATTGCATATGAACACATGCAACACTCCCTTAATACGAAAATATTTCAGGAACAAACAAACTTGACCAAGTAAGAGTAACTTGGGAAAATAAGCAAATTAGTTAAAGTATGAGAGACTTAAACTTTTTGATTAAGTAGTGAACACCTATGCATACGGATACATGTAAAATGAAGCATAGGAGATATTCATATGAATGGTATGAAATACCAGTAAACACTGAAGCGACTAAGACAAAAGTTCATGGCCGACCAAACCAAATGTTATGCCACGAGGGGCCGAATACCTGTATTATCAAAAGTATGAAAATATCGGTGCCTCGCAGGGCTCAACAAAAAAAACCCATGGTCACGAAGGACCAGCCAAGTGTTTGAAAGTGCAGATGCAAACTTACCAAATCAATCCAGGTTTTGGATTTTTGGTGGAGTATCAGTCGTGACCTCTATATTCACTTCACTGCTGGGGCCACCACCAGCAACAGCATTCTCCTCCTGGACGATAGTCTCATTGGTCGCCTCCCGAGCTGATGCATGTTCAATTGCAGCATCCTGAGACTCCATCAGTATCTCTTCATCAACATCTGCAAATTCGTCTATCTGCCGATCAACATCATCAGTTGGGGGCTCATCATACTCCTGAGAGGCTGTAACACGGCGGCTTGGTAAGTCATTTTCCACCCAGAAGACTGAGTCTTCAGCAGTGCCAATCTTTGTCAGGCAAGCTTCCCAACTGGCAACCCAAATTTGATCTTGAATGGCAGGCATTTGGCCAACATAATCAGTAGTGGCGACATCAAAGCCCTTTGTATACCCTTCTTTGAAGGCAGCCTTCTTCGTATTATCTCTCTCAGCCAATGCTTGATTGAGGATGTCTTCGGCAATGTTAAGCTTGCCTTTCGCTTCATCGTACTCCAATTTAGCCTTATCTCTCTTTCTTTCTAATCTGGAGACTATTTGAAGTAGCCTCGTATTGTCATTCAAAAGTCTGACTCTTTCAGCTTCATCTTTTTGAAACTTCTGGCCCAATGTGACCATCTTTTGGATGAACTATGGAATACCAAATATAACTTAAAGTTAAGAAAATTGGCCATTACGAGAAAGGTAAAGCTAAAGTTATGAGAGAATTTTAGTTACCTTGATTCCACTGACAAGTCCAGTGGACACAAGCCGGTCAGAAAGAGATGAAGACTCTTTCTGCATGTCGACGGGCAGCAAAAGGCCTTGCGTAAGGGCCAATGCAGCCTCTGAAGAGCTTGCACTATCCCCAACGTTTACTGAACGATCACCCCTTATGAATTGAGGGGCCCAGGCCTCGTGAGTTACTGGGATGCTCAGTGAGGGAGTTTCCAGAGTTGATACGGAAGCTTGAGCATCGGTGACTCCGGCATCTTGGCTCCTAGGGTGTTTGTCCCTGTGAGCATCAATAGCCTCAATGGAATTGTCACATTGTCGAGGAGAAGAGGAGGATCGTGTTGAAACCCCCTTGGTGCGATGAGGTGGTGGGGGAGCATGACCGGTTGATACCCCCCTACCGGTGGCACCACGTCCCCGATAAGTGGCGGTGAGTAGGGTACTGAGGTTCAGGGGTTGACGGGTCGTAGTTCCTGAGTGTGGAGGAGATGGAGAGTAACCAGAGGAAGACGATTGGCTAGTATCACAGTTCGGAGTTCGCTGTTCGGGCTGTTGCTGAGGAATGACCAGTCTTTGAGAAGATCTTCTAAGCACTAAGCGCGGCAGAGGGATGCCTTCAGAAATTGGAACTTCACCTGGCTGTCCCGCAATTGTGACTCTGGCGTTAGATCTTGAGCTCTTTGGCTGGGGAGCAATCGAAGTTGAGGCACCATTGGTACTTGGGTTGGCTAGCTTTCTGTCAATAAACCCTTTATAAGCAGGGTCGTAGCCCAACAAGACGCTCACGTCACGACCTCGACCAGCTGTCAATGTTCCAGGTTCCCTTGTGTACCTGAGAATCCTGTTGATTTATGCTATTCGAACGTAGCTAGGGTCATGTTTTGGACGCCTGTTAGCATTATCCGCTGCAAAATTAAAAAGCAAACATGAATTAGGAACATGTAGAAGCTGTAAGAAGGCAGTAAACGAGAATTACGAAACGAATTAGGAGCATACATGGGTAGCCCCATATGTGGGGGCAATGGAAGCCCATTACTTGGCCATCTTCCCCCATTGGCTTGAAGGTTCCAGTGACATAAAGGAAGTCCATTTCATGATCGCGAGCAGAATCCGGCAAGTTAAGCACGAGATGCTTTTCTGCTTTCCTTAGTAGGTGTTGTATTCGGGGTTTAGCACAATGCTATACCACCATTGGATGTCCCAGATTCCAAGTTGGGTTCCTAGAATCCTATTTAGGGCTACAATCCCTATCACTAATCTGAAAAAGTTAGTGGAGACTTGCATGGGCATAAGGCAGTACCAATTTAACACATGACGTAGCAATGGATCGAGGGGGAAGCGAACTCCACCATTAACAACAGCTTAGAAATGCACATCCTATCCCATGATCCAGAGTCCCTATCTGCCCCAAATAGGGCAAACTCAATCCTTACATTCTCAAGAATGTTATACTCTGTTCTAAAAGCCACCATGGTTGCAGGGGATTCGCAAAGCTTCCTAAATTTTCCAGGCTTAGGGCCACTATCACCCTCATCTGCCATGGAAATACTCAAGGAAAACTATGAGCAAATTGAAATCTGGAAAGGAGTACGAATAAAACCCGAGGAACTGATGCGTGCTCCCATTGCGAGATCTCAGAATGAAATGGAAAATGAAGGAAGAATGAGAATCTTACGGTGATTATCGCAGCAATGACTAGAGGTGCGATCAAAAGCTTCCGACGGCGGTAATGGCGAAAAAGAAGAATAACTTTCGCCTGATTTTAGAGAGAGAAAGTTGAGATTCATTTTTTTTTGTAAAAAAACCCAAAAAGATCCCTTTTTGGGGTGTAAGGGTGAGAGACAGAGACAAAACGTCTCCTCTCATGCCGTTACATGAAAAGTAACATGGAACAGTGATTGAATGGACGCCATTCTGACGATGCTTAGCTGAGGCTCTGTTGGTCGGTCGCCTTGCTTTCTTATGGTTGGTGCCATTACTTCCAAATTAGTAAGTAGCCCTCCTTTTAGCGCCAAAATTGTTTGTCTATTTTACACTTATAGTCGATGATCGACTGAGAATTGTTGTGTGTGCTGGAATGTGGGTGTTTGTGGTGGTGGAGTTTGGTTCCTTGCCGTATTTCAGGACTTCTTTGGAAGCAAACTTAATGAAGTGAATGGAGATGAAAGAAGAACAACAAAATGGACTTTATTATTCTTCGAAGTAGAAGTCAGTCGACGGTGAGAATACAATCGAATAGACGGTTACGTTAAAAGCTACTCCTACAGCTAGAAAAGTAAAGTACAGATAAAAAGTAGAAGCCTTTGAGCGATTGAGTGGGGGTTCAAATTGTCTTCAATTCTTGTATTTATAGGCTGCCACTCTGGCTTGAAATTCAAACTTGACAGAATTCCCTCTTCTTCCTCCACGTTCTTGAGCAGGCGGTTGCTTCACATGATCTCACGTTATATTTGTTTCCTTTAACTGCCTTTGTTAACTGCTTCGTGCATAATCTGCTTGTAACTCGTCATTGGACACATGTCTTGAGTTGAGAAAAATTTCAACCGTCGATCAGTCCATTCGGTTCCTTGATATGCATAACACTTATTTGAAATTAGTCCAAGTATGGCCAACACGTGTCACAATTTGACCTAGACGATCCATGTTAATGAAATTATGGTGTAAACAGTTGGTTGGTGAATGCTGGCTGGGCATGTTTCAAAGTTGAAAAGAGCATTTGATGCTTGGCTCGAGATTATTCTAGACAATTCTTAGTCATGCCTATATGTATGCAGTTTGTGTGGAGATCAGAGTGCCGAGTGTGATGAGATCGAAAAAGAAAGAAAGGGATAGCGTGTAGCTCATTCGGTGGCTGCTGGCTATGCCAGCCGTGAGGTGAGAGAAAAGTAGATGTGAGGGGAAAATAAGAGATATAGGGTGGGGGTGAGTGAAAAATATTGTGTGAGCCATGGTGTTAGAAGCTCGATGGTGATTTTTCATTTCACATTGTAATCTAATATTTTCATGTAGTGTAATCTCTCTCTCTCTCTCTCTCTCTCTCTCTCTCTCTCTCGTTGATGTACCCGAGTTTGGAGAACCACGTATATTCTGTGTTTCTCTAGCATGGGTGTTTATTTATTTTGTGTTGTGATGCAGTTTTGCGGGTGGAATTGAGTTTGGGGAAAAATCCCAATACATCTAGGAGGATTATACAAGCATGCTTCTCAACCAGTCATGTACAACTATATGTTTCGGTAAAATTGCTAGTGAAAGTGTACTTCTACTATTTTAACCATTCGCTTTGTGTATTCATATCCCAATGATGTTAGCTAACTATTCTCAGACTCTTACTCCAGCCAGAAATGACCATGCCGTCCTGGTCGCACTTTCAGAGAGGTGGAGGGATACCACCAATACCTTTCACTTACCGCCCGGGGAGATAACGGTGACGCCTACTGATTTTGCAACGATCACAGGCTTGAAAGTTGGGGGCGATCCGATCCGGTTTGACTCGGGCATTCAGGAGGACGAGGCAGCCCTGGAATGGTTCTTGGGTGAAATGCCCAAGGTTGAGGAGGGGATGGCGAGGTACGGGCACTTCACCAGATATCTCAAAAAGGAGGTGACGACTGAGCGGGAGGCTGAGCAAATGGCTCGGGCGTACCTATTGTACCTTTTTGGCACTACCCTGTATCCGAACAGGCGTAGCAAGGTCCACCTATCTTACTTGCCTGCACTGAGAGATCTGAGGACGGCCTCACGCTTTGACTGGGGAGGAGCTGCACTTGGCGCAGCTTATGGCTTCATGGGGGACTCGTCGAGGACGGAGATGAGCACTGCTGGGTACTGGCAGATCTGGGAGGTATGACCTTAATAGAGTAAAGCACATTTCTAATATGCATTTATCCACGTGACTATATAACCTGCTTAATAGTATTTCTGCGTCGTGCTGACTATTTGATCTCTTGTTAACCATGCAGCTCTGGGCCTACGAGGTTTTGAACATGTGTCGTCCAGTGACGAAGAGCCTAGACTTGGGGATCCTCCCGTGTGCGCACATCTAGAGCAAGAAGATCATGGGAGAGAAGAAAGGTAGAGGTGACCTGAACGGCTTCAGGATATATCTTGACGAGCTTCGACCTTCACAGGTATAACGTGAAACTTTGTAAAAATAGAAATGTGCATCCCTTCTTATTGCTTCAATGCTGTCGCTGACCGATACTTGCATTGTTTGCCTGTGCAGGTAGAGTGGGATCCCTGGAAGGTGGCAAAGCCAGAGCCTGAGTACCCGGCCAAGAGCAGGGTTGTTACGGTGAGTAGAGTGCTATTGGAGTCGGCTTTTGGTTGGCAGTGGTACTTGGGTGACCGAGTGACACGCCAATCACTTGGCTATGCAGGGTTTCAGGTGCCTGGACCGCTTCCACCATGGGCTTCACACACAGGGGAGTACACTTTGGCTGAGCTGGAGGTCTTTACACGGCCTGATACCGACCTGACACGCCACTTGCGTCCTGACATGGACAATGCGACTTATCAGATGGAGCGCTTGGCGGGGCCATTGAGAGTACGAGAGTTCAGAGAGGTCCGGAGTCAGGCTCGCGGAGCTGCTGAGGAGAGGAGAGCCATCACGGGGAGGCAGAGTAGTGGCAAGAGTCGCGCGAGGCGGGGTCCGAGTGGTCCAGTGAGAGATGGGTCACCAGAGTTGACGTGGCAGATAGCTGTGGTAGACTCTCAAGGCAACCCAGCTGAGCTACACCTAACCCCTACAAGAGTTGAGCCAGCGCCCGTTACCCTACCGGTAAAACACTGCTGCTTTTATTACTTTACTTTCATAAAGTTTGAAATATTGTCCAATTGCTTATGTTCAAAATATTCTCGCAGGTGCCCAATGAGTGGGTGAACGAAGCTGTTCGGCGCATGCTTGCGCTGGAAAATGTGGTAAGAAGGGCAGCAAGTGGCTTGCCATTGGACTTACGCTATCCACCACCGGCAGCTCAGAGATCTCAGGTATGTCTTTCAAAAAAACGATACATTCCTGCAAACGATACATTCCCACAGGCGATACACTCCTGCAAATGATACATTCCCGCATTTGATACTGGATACATATGCACACACTTGCCCGATACACAGTATGCCTTGATTGTTGTTGACTGAGGATTGATCATACTTGCTTTTAAAACATACAATATGCAAAACATATGCTAATGTATGAAAATTACAATGCAGGCACAGGGACGGGCAGCTCCTAGGAGGAAAAGTGTTCGAGATCCTCCGTAAAGGAAGCTGGCTGTGTAACAACCCTGATTTTTGGTCGTTAAAAATTTCGTTAAATATTTGAATTTTATTTGAATTTCCTTAATTTCCTTGTGGTTTGTCAAAAAATTACGTTTTTGCCCTTCAAATTTGATTTCTTTGCGCTTTAGCCTACTTAGCAAGCCTAACTAGCTTTTGACCATCTAGTTGGAGTAACTAAGCTAGGAAGCTATCTGGTTACTTTTCCCTAACCGCAAAATGACCGTTTTGCCCCTCTTGAACCTTTTGAACATTTTGAACTCTAGAACAAGAATGGATTATTCATTTTCTTTTTAATATTTTTGGTTTTACTCTTTGTCCATTGGACAATAAAAGTTAGGGTGGTTATTATCCATTGGGTAAAAGGTTAAATCTTTCACCTAGTATATGGATGGCATGTGCCAAAGTACCCATTATTTTAATATAAAAGTACTTTACCAAGATTTCCCAAAGTACCCTTATTTATGATTTGTTAGGGTTTTGATTCTTCCTTGATACATAAGTACTTATGTATATATTACTCTAGTACCACCCATGTGCAATTAATGTAGTCAAAATCTCATGGTTACCCTCGCATTGTATGTGTACCCAATTGATTGTGAGGGCAATGGAATCTTGTACCAACTTGATTCCGGCAAGCATGGCTTGCCGCTGGAAAATGTGAGTAAGATAGGGCAAGCAAAGTGGCTCTAGCCATCTGGACTTACGCTATCCACCACCGGACAGCTCAGAGATCCTCAGGTATGTCTCTTCACAGTTGTAGAGAAATGATACATTCCTGCAAGACGATAGCATTCCCATCAGGCGATACACTCCTGCAAGTGATACATTCTCCGATGCATTTGATACATGATGGATACCTATATGCACTACACTGTGCCTCCGGATTAACACAGTATGCCTTGATTGCTGTTGACTGAGGATTGATCATACTTGCTTTTAAAACATACAATATGCAAAACATATGCTAATGTATGAAAATTACAATGCAGGCACAGGGACGGGCAGCTCCTAGGAGGAAAAGTGTTCGAGATCCTCCGTAAAGGAAGCTGGCTGCTAGGACTCTTGCTCCTACGCCTACTACCAGACCACAGACACAGGGCTTGCAACCACCTACCACAAGTGAAGAGGCTGCCTGAGAGGCCGTGGCGCGCGCAGAGGAGAGGTACCAACTGAAGATGCGCTAGAGGCCCTCACAAGATGAGCCGGTCCACAAGAAGCGACTGATCCTGCCTGAGGTCTCTAAGGATGAGGACGAGAAGGAGGAAGAGGAAGAAGAAGGAGAGGGAGACGATGCGTCTGACAGCAGTGGATCCGACGACTCAGCGGATGATCCTGGCTTTAGACAGGATCCGAGAGAGAGAGACGACGATGATGATGACGACGGAGAGGGTGATTGGTTTGGGGAGGACTGAGGGCTATCAAAAAGCCTCATCTTACTTTCTGCACTCTGATTTTTTGCTTTTGGGCCTGCGTGCCTGCGTAGATAGGTTAAAGAACGGAGTGCCTTAGCTGACACTTTGATAGATGTTTTTGAGGCCTACGTGCCCTTCTGAATTGATGGGCGAGTGTGCCCGAGTTGACATGATGACTTTTGATTGGCCGATGCGCAGCACGCACAGTAGTTTTCTTCACTTTAACATGGATAGATCATGGCTTTTAGCTATAAAATTTGCATTTTCATCGTTTACTTACTCTTGTAATGGATTAGAGTAGATAAGTTTTTGCCACTAATACCATACTTGCATTGACAACATACGGAGACTACTCACAGACACGCGCATATGTACAGACAGAACTAGCTCAGAAGGAAAACAAGAATGTACCTTAGGATACGCCAGGACATGAGGATACAAGGGAATACAATGAAATATTGGACATTCACAAGCCAAAACTCAAAATACTCTAACTTGATGAAAATGATGCTTCCATAAGGTCATGTACATGTTAGATGACCTATGTGAGTTGACGGAATCGAGAAATGCATCCCAAAACGCAAACTAGACCAAAAACCTTATGAAGGACACAAAATGGACACGAGATGGAAAAATATGACTCTATTATGTCCCGGACTGAAACCAACACCTCCGTACAGACATATTAGGTCACCATGACCTGTACGGCCTGAGAGAAAGGAGCATGAACCTTTGAAGTGAGTTTCGAACTCCCGAAATGGTTATTTGAACTTGAAACGGGCCGCCGAGGGTTCAAAATCTTCGTTAAATGCAATATCTCGAATCCGATGCTTGGACACGGTCATATATGCTCATAGTGACTTGCTCGAACCATAAAAGTTGTAAAAGAACCCTTGGAACCAAAAGTGACCAAAATTGGACAGTAGCTGGTGTAATTTGTCAAATTGCAGACTGAACCATCGCGCGACGAAGTGAGTCTATCGCGCGATGGAGTGGATGTGTAACAACCCTGATTTTTGGTCAGTAAAAATTTCATTAAATATTTGAATTTTTCTTTCAATACTTGTATTCGCTTCTAAAAATTTCCTCTTGTATGAATAAAAATTTATTTTATATTCGAGTTATTATTTAATTGCTTGGATTGCTTAAGTTTTCTTTTGTTTTTCCGGTAGTTCGTCATAATTACATTTTAGCCTCTTGAAATTCATTTCTTGTCTTTAAAACTACTTGGTGTGTATAATTCATTTCTAACCGACCAATTAGAGGAACCGAACTAGGAAGCCACCTAGTTACATTTTCCTAGCAATAGTTGGACCTTTTTGCCCCTCTTTGAACCTTGTGAACCTTTTCAACCCTTGATTTGACTAGTTATTGATTATTGCTTTTATTATTTTTGTTTTATTCTTTGTCCATTGGACAATATATGTTAGGGGAACTATTATCCATTGGATAATAGAAACCCAATTCTTTATATTAAAGGTATTTAAAGGAAGATTTGAAAAAGTACTATTATCTTTTCAATATAGACTTTTTAAATGCTTTAAAGGACTTTTTGGATTTATTTTATTATATAAGTTTTCCTAGTAACTATTGTCCATTGGACAATAAAAGCTAGGAGAATTATTATCCATTGGATAATAAGTTCACCTTTCAAACCAAGTACATGGGGTTATTAATTTAGTCTTTTTCTTAATTCCCACGTGACAAAGTACATATTATTTTAATATAAAAGTAACCTAATTACTATTGTCCATTGGACAATAGATGTTAGGGGATTTATTACCCAATGGGTAAAAAGATTAGTCTTTCATCTAATACATAGGTTTTATTACTCTAGTCCTTTTCAAAAACCCCATGGGATGATGTACATTATTTTATTATGAAGATACCTAGTACTAAGATTCTCCTAAGTACCCTTTAGTATTTTATATTGGGATTTTGAACTTCCTAGTATACAATAGTACATATGTATATATTATACAGGTACATGGAAGACTAGAATAATAGTCTAGTACACATGTGCCTATTGATTAGTTTAATGGAAAAATCTTGCCCTTTTAAAATCCCTTTGATCTCTAGTACAAAGTACCCATTGTTTAATTGTTTTCTTGCACATGTTATATATATATATATATATATATATATACATGTACTAGAAGAGAGAGAGAGAGAGGAGAGAGAGCCGAGAGAGAGGAGGGAGAGAGGGCCGAGAGAGAGGAGGGAGAGAGGAGAGAGAGAGAGAGAGAGAAAGGAAGGAAGAAGGAGAGTTGGTTGTACTTCCTTGATCTTTCATATCTTTTCAAATCCTTGGCCATGTACCCTTCCTAGCCATAGACTAACCTCCTTTGTACCATCAAGATTTGTTTAAACCCCAAAATCTTGTACAACTTATTCATTCTTCCACAAGATTTCCCATCCAAAGGACCAATATAGCCATGCAAGCCTAGGGTTAGGCCTTGATCTTTCAAGATCTCATGACAAGTGTCAACAATTGAGGTAGAGAGAGAGAGAGAGGGGGGCTGGCCTTGAGAGAGAAGGGAGCTCAAGTCTTGGCCTATAAATAGAAGCCATTCCAAGCTTCAAAACTCACACCTTCAAAGCTTTGCTCTCACTTCTCTCTAGAAACCATTTCCGGGCAGCCTACTGTCCCTTCGGAAATCCTCAGTTTTCTCCTTCTTAATGTAGTTTTTAGAACCAACTTTCTTCGGTAAAGTTGTAGAGAACTTCGAGAGCTTCAAGTTAGACTCAAGAACCACCCCAATCGGTGAAGAAATGACATAGATATTGTCATCCAAAGTTTCAGTGAAATTCTCGGATTTCCATTTCCAGACAGCTTACTGTCTTTTCCTTTATCGCCATTTTTCTCCTACCTAAATTAGTTTTTACGATTAACTTCCTTCACAAAAGTTGTAGAGGGTTTCTAGAGCTTTGATTTCGACCTAAGAACAATTGTATTCGGCCAAAGGTTGACCGAGTTACTGCCATCCGAAGTTCGGTTCAGATTTGGAAGTTTCACCGCCCGTAGAATATTCCAACTTGCTTATTCGGCCCCGACTAATTTCGGATCAAGGTAGGATACTCTTACCCCCATCCCTATGTATATATAGTTTATCTTGAATTACTTTTCTTCTCAAGTATTTGTATTTTGATCTTTAAGATGAATATGAGCATGCATATATGAATTGCTTGTATTGCTTGTGGTATAGAATAGAGTTGGATGATATTGTTGAAATGATTTGTTGTTGTGTATGTGGAAAGTCCTACCACGGAGTCTTTGCATGTAAACGAGACACGAGAACCGAGAAAGTAAAAACATGAAACCTAGGGTGTGGTTAATGAAAGGAAATGTACTCCGAGGAAGGAAATATTTTGAAACGACATAATGACCGTTTTTGGTGGCATTATGTGTGTGTGTGTTCCAATGCGAACCCAGAGCGGCAGAACCATTGTGAGGTTGTGTGCGTTCCCATGGGAACCCGGAGCAGCGGAACCATGGTGAGGTATGGCTTGGTTATCTGCGGTACGGAGCCAATGCAAATGTGTGCCAATGGGAATCCGGTGCGGCGGAACCATTGTGAGGATACTCGGGAACTCGGAACGGTGGAACCAAGGTTGGATGTGTAGCTTGGTTATCCGAGGTACAGAGCCAATGCAAATGATTTTGAAAGGTTGATTTGTACATGAAAATGTTAACACGGTCTACGACAAGTCGCGTAGGAGAAACACGAGAAATCTTGAACACCAACGATAGATGATTAACGATTGTGAATGTGTGATTGTTAGTGTTGTTGTAAATATTTTACCGTTGTAAGGTTGGTGGGTAAGGATTTCCTATTGAGCGTTGTAGCTCACGGTGTTACCTTGTGGTGACCCTGACATATTATGTTCGTGGCGACGCTGGTATAATGTGTCAGACCTCATAGATGAACAGGGTGAGATGTACACCTTGGAAGCCTTTGGAGCTGAAGAGCTAGCCAGGATGGAGGAGGAAGTGGAGCAGTAGTTAGGAACCCTAGTTCCTCCTTTTGTTGAATTAATGTACCCTTTACTTATGATGTATTTATGATATAATAATGAGCCAGACTCTCCTTATTATGTAATAAATGCTTTATTAACGTACCCAAAATTGGGGGCATTACAGGATGCTGCTCACTCGCGCGATGGAATGATATCATTGAGCGATGGTCTATCCATGCCAGGCCACCTTTATTTGACCACTCTAGGTCTCTAAGACCAATGAGCCTTGTCATCGTCCTTAAACACTCAGAGTACTTTAGGGGCAGTCTGCAGATGCCCTCGCTTTGAAGAAGAAGATGCCACATTGCATGGATATTTGCCCTCGGAAAGGAGGATACTTCATATATTCTGACTATAAAGAGGCTAATGTTCTGCAAATGAAGGGCATCCCCTCCACAGTCTGAAATTTCAACGAAAGCTAGAATGGCAAACAACCTTCCTGTTTTGATAAGTTTGTGGCTAACGGCTTTTGTTGCTGGAGATTGGTTGTCATTCCGGTTCCACGGGCTGGCCGCCTTCCGTTTTCTCCGCAATGTGAGGGTTTGTCCCGAATTCCTCAGGGCAGCCCTGCAATTCTGGGATCCAGATGTTCACGTGTTCAGGTTTGGGGCCAACGAGTTGTGCCCAACCGTGGAGGAATTCCAAGCGTACCTCCAAGGCGTAGCTTCGAGTGCGATTGTTGTGCCGCCTTACAAGAAGAATATACCCAAGCTCCTACAGTCAAGTCTTGACATTATCGGGGGAGCAACCGAAAGTCTGTTAACTGGAGGGCAATCAACATCATGCGCCTAATGGAGTGGTATGGGCGGGAACGGAACGTAGAGGACATGGCCCTACAGGCCCGGTGTTGATTTGCTCTGGCAATCAGTGTGCTGGCCGCTTATTTATTGGTATCCCCGAATGGGCAAGTGAACCCCATGCTGGTGAGCGTTGTTGCTCACATGGGCGCCCCAAGGAATGTGGTGCCACTTGTTCTGGCTGAAACACTTTTAGGTTTGGATTTGGTTTCTACCGGCCAAGCAAACATTTTTTGCGGTAGCCGGACTGACTGCTTTCACATTCTATATTCCTGGTCGCATTCTTCATCAGTTAGGAATGAGCCAAGGGCTCCACCGAGCTGGCATGGAAGATTTCCAAGTTCCTGCTTTCACTACCCAGAATTTGAGAGGATATGAGCACAACTGGGGTCTGAGGCAACTCGGAGGAGCCGACCTAGATTTCAGCACAAAACTTATGCACCAATATCAAGTATGGTTAAGAAGAGAGGTCGCAAGTAGGAAAAATAATGACTGACTCCTGATAGACCTTATGATCTAGAATAAACTGTGAGCCTGTTAAGGCCTCGAGCGTTTTATTTTGTTTTTATGCTTGAATCTTTTTAAGACTGCTCAGCCTGTGTAATAGAAGTTATAATTTAAATAAAGATGAAAGTTTGAGAGTTTTCCCCTTTTGATTCAAGTGTTGAACCACCGCGTTGTTTCGAGCGTTGAGTTAACTCCTGGTAATAGGAAACCGTGGATCGAGTTGATTGATTGTGACTGAATCTCACAGAGAGATTGCCTACGTATCCCTTTTTAAGAAATCAGGTCAGCACGTAGTTCAGGCTAAGGTTCGCTCGGGTGTTTTAGCTCTCCTTTTGCGCTCTAACTTTTGCCTAGAACCGCCTATTCGGGTTTTCAGTCTAGTGAGCTTTGATCGATACCTATTTATTTTTGCCTAAACCGCCTTCTCAGGTTTTCGGTCTAGCAGCCTTACTCTAATTTTTGCTTGGAACCGCCCACCCATGTGGTTTTCGGCCCAACGAGCTTTTCTCAGAGATAGTAGCGTTTGAGTTGATCCAGGTTAACCAGAGTGTTGAGCTGAGCTGCTCCCCAGAAAGGATGGTCTTGATGATGTAAGGTCCAGAACGCTTGGGCCAGAATTTGCTGTGGGGGTCGAAAACTGACGCCCGAATCTCCTTTGTGACCATGTCCCCTTCAACTAAGTCTCTAGACTTCCTTTCTTGTTGAATGCCCGGGCAACTCTCCGTTGATACCCCTGAACATGATACAAGGCTAGGAGCCTCTGCTCATCGAAAAGCATAAGTTTGACGAATCTTCCACTGAGCCATTCAGATTCCAAGAGTTTCGATTCTACCATGATCCTTAGAGACGGCACCTCGAGCTCTATAGGGAGAACTGCTTCAATCCCGTAAACTAAGTAATAGGGAGTTGCCCCTTTTAATGTTCGGATTGACGTTCGATACCCCTAAAGAGCTAGAGGTAATTGCTCGTGCCAGTCCCTGGCGGATTCCGTGGACTTTTTGATGATTGTCTCGACGTTCTTGTTTGCCGCTTCCACTGCCCCATTCGTCTGAGGGCGATAGACAGTTGAATGATGGATTTGGATCTTGAATTCTTCGAAGAGCTCCAAAACCCTGCCTTTGAAATGATTCCCATTGTCTAATACGAATGCCTGGGGAACCCCATATCGATAGATTATGGTTTTCCTAATGAAATGAGCGACTTGAACTGCGGTCAAGGTTTTGTACGACTCAACTTCCACCCATTTAGTGAAGTAATCGATTGCTACAAGAATGAATCTATGACCGTTCGAAGCAGAAGGCGTGACCATGCCGATGACGTCGATACACCATACAGAGAAAGGCCAAGGCGAAGCCATGCCAAATAGGTTAGAAGGTGGAACATGCATCAGATTAACATGGATTTGGCACTTGTGACATCGCTGCACGTAATCCACACACTGAGATTCCATGGTAGACCAGAAGTAGCCCTGACGTAAGATTTTCCTAGCAAGCATGACGCCGTTCATGTGAGGGCCGCAGACCCCTTCATGGATTTCCTCCATGATCCTGACAGCCTCGGTGCCGTTGACACAGAGCTTGTGCATCCCACAATGAGATCTCCTATACAACTTCCTGTAGACACCACATTCTGGACTGTCCGGATTAGCTCTTTTATTGTCTTTGTTGTTGCCCCAATGATGATAAAAGGTTGAAAACACCCCAAGGTCGATGGAAGGTCTTGAGCTTTGGACATTGGACTCTCCCCTTTTCAAACCCATATCCTTTCAAAATCCCTTCAAAGCAAAACCCAGCAAAACCCGTCTTGCATACGCTAGGTTCTATTTGGCGTGCGCCAGTAAACTGCCACGTGTCAGACATCGACCGTTGACTCAGTTTAACCTGGCGCACGCAGGGTATGTAGGTGGCATTCGCAAGGTCAAGGACGATCAAATCACCGTTTTCCTGTCACGCGCCCGAGACTTTTGCGGCTCCCAAGTACAAGGAACAGTGCCCCTGATGATTATATTCGTCTGGCCGTCCCCCTCTCTCTCCTACACAACCCATCCATGCATTAAATGCATGGGAGGCTCCCTCCTTAACTCAACCAGCCCCTAACCCCGGCTGACTACCCTCCTCTCAGTCCCTCTCTCCACCATAAATACCCCCCTTTGCATTCATTTGCAAGGGGTTAACTACATTCAATAGCATAAGTCTTTCCCTCTCTTTTCTCTCTTGTTCTTGCTCTCCCCATTGAAAGAGTGAGAGATAGAGAAGCTCCATACACCCTGCACTACTGATCAGTCACCACACAACCTCCATCGTCAACCCCCCAAAGCTCAAGCCATCTTTCCATCTCTAGCACCAAAGGTTTACCACCTTTGTGTGGTTTTCTGTTTCAACCCCTGAAGGGAACTAGAAAGGTTCTAGCTAGTAACTGATACTAGTCCAGGCCCTTCTCTGGTAAAATAAATCAATCGTAAAAAGACAAACCATGGCGCACGCCAGCTTCATCAAGCCGTACGCCACCTATGGCGGTACGCGCACTGCTGGCGTGGGGATCATGGGGTTTCTGCTTATTGCTTAAATCTTTTACGTCATCACCTTGAGCATGCTAATAACCAGTTTACTACTATTTGTATTTTAGAGTTGTTTCAATGTAGCTTTCAATACCTGCATTTTTCTTGCTCCATAAGGCCTCTAGTGCTTCTGGTCATGTTCCAAAACCCAGATCATGCAAAGCCAAGCACTGGACAGGAAGGCAAGCATGGCGTACGGTCCCATAGGAGCGGCGTACGACATGTAGGCCATGGTTCAGTGCCTGGCCCTTACATTGCAGTTCAATCCTGGCCTTTTGTTATCTCCCCACACTGTTTATGGGGTTTTCTGTCCTGTTCTTTGGTTTACAGCCCTTAATCTGCCTGTAATATGTACATAGGTTGTATTATAAACTATGTGGTTTGCCCTGGGTGTGCACTGGTCCATTCCAGAGCCCAGAGGGTTGAGAGCAAAAGACTGTGAACAAACAATAGGGTAGTGTACGCCAGCTTTAAGGTGGCATGCGCAGGGTATGGTGGCGTGCAGGGGCCCAGCCACTGCGTGCCAGCATGTTGCCTGCTCACGCGCCCGAAAAGCAACGCACACCATCCTGTTAAAACTGTTCACAGCGCTTGTTCTCAATCTATATTCTTATGCTTATCCAATTCAAGTAAATCGTCATTCACAAACATTTTGTCACATAAAATGCAAGATGTTACAGCTTTAAACCCCCATTAACTGCTCTCCCGCCCTAACTGGCTAAAAAAATGATCTAATGAGAGAAAAATGCAAAAGTTTTACAAAATGCCTGAGTAGAGACCAATCTCCGGATTGGGCGAGAGGGGTGCCATAAAACCCTTCCCCTCTCGTAACCTGGCTCCCGAACCTCAGATATCGAAGGTGACGACGGACCGGTCTACGCCTTTTTCAAAATCAAACAAACGTAGCAAAGCGTTTTCGAGTTTGGTTCCTTGGGTATTCTTCTGCTAAAACCCGAGTGGCGACTTTGAATCGAAGCGTCTCGCCGCGCTTTTCCAAAGAGGGCCGCACCCCACGTTTTAAACAACAAAAGCCGGGATTTTGGGGCGCGTGCCCACACTTCCCCCGTAAGTGATGTAGTGAGCAGCCATCCTTCGTAACGCAGTTTGATCCTTTTTAGAGGTCTCGACCGGATATGAGCCACTCTCGACGAAGTTCCATATGTCATGGTACCAGGGTAAGCCATCATTGACATCATTGATGGCGTTGATGTACTGATAAGTGGGGCAGTCCCGCTGTTCAATTAATATAGGGCGGAGTTTGACTCCCAAAGGCAACTCGATCATGGAAGCCAAGGTAGCAAGTGCATCGGCAAAGTGGTTCTTCAATTGGGGAATGTGAGTGAAGGTTACCTTGTTGAAACGAGGAATTTACCCTTCCAAATCCTGATGGTAAGGTTTCAACTTCTCTTCGCGCACCTTCCAGTCCCTATTGGCTTGAGATACGACAAGATTAGAATCCCCAACGACTCGAGCTTCTCAACACCAAGCGTGAGTGCAGCTTCCATACCCACAATACAGGCTTCGTATTCGGCTTGGTTGTTTGTAACATCGAAATTGAGCTTAAATGCAAGCGGAATATGAGAACCGTCAGGGGTGATCAGCAAGACCCCGATTCCGAACCCTTTCTGATTGGCTGCTCCATCGAAGTAAAGAGTCCAAACGTCTTCGACAACTGCTAGCACTTCCTCATCTGGAAACACAAAATCTGAATCCTCCGGTCCATCAACGGGGTGGTCAGCTAATAATTCTGCAATGGCACGCCCTTTTACTGACTTTCTTGTGACGTACTCGAAATCGAATTCTGCTAAGAGAAGCAACCAACGTGATAACTTGCCAGTGAGCGCAGGCTTCTCAAATAGATACTTAAAAGGATCCATTCGAGAGATCAACTTCACTGGGTAAGCCAGCATGTAGTGTCTCAACTTCTTAGAGGCCCAGACAAGGGCCCAGCACATCTTTTCCAAAGCTGTGTAGCGTTCTTCAGACCCAACCATCTTCTTACTTAAGTAGTAAATGGCCTTTTCAACCCCTTTGTCCCACTCTTGAGCTAGCAAGCATCCCATGGAGGTAGGACTCACAGATAAGTAAAGAATCAGAGGTTTCCCAAGCACTGGCAGCATGAGAACGGGTGGATTCTGTAGATAGTTCTGGATTGAAACGAACGCTGCTTGGCATTTGTCCGACCATATAAACGGGGTGCCCTTCTTGAGTAGACGAAACATTGGCTTGCAAGTCAAGGTTAACTTGGCAATGAATTTACTGATGAACTGAACCTGCTCCAAAAGCTCCGCACTCCCTTTTCAGACTCTGGTGGCTTCATCTCAAGTACTGCTTTGATCTTTGACGAATCAATTTCAATCCCACGAGAAGTGATCATGAAACCTAGTATCTTGCCTGTTGTGACTCCGAAGGTGCACTTCTGTGGATTAAGACACATCCGAAATTTACGAAGTCTTTCGAAAAGCTTCCTTAGCACAGGAATATGTCCTTCCCGGGTTTTTGACTTGGCGATCATGTCGTCAACATAGACCTCAACCTCCTTATGCATCATGTCGTGTAAGATGGTCTTAGCAGCTCTCTGGTTGGTAGAACCAGCATTCTTCAAACCAAATGGCATGACCAAATAGCAGTAAGTCCCCCACTCGGTGATGAAGGTTGTCTTCTCACTGTCCTCGGGTGCCATAAGAATCTGATTGTAGCCTGAGAAGCAGTCCATGAACGAAAGCAAAGCATGCCCCACAGTATTATCCACAAGCACGTTAAGGTGTGGCAAGGGAAAATCGTCTTTGGGGCTTGCTTTGTTTAAGTCTCGGAAGTCAACACAGACACGAATCTGGCCATTCTTCTTGGGAACGGGAACAATGTTGGCCACACAAGCGGGGTACTGAGAGACTGCGAGAAATCTAGCGTCAATTTGTTTGGTGACCTCCTCCTTGATTTTCTGTACCCAGTCTGGCCGCATCCGCCTGAGCTTCTGCTTTACTAGCTTAGTTTCCGATAGTAAAGGGATTCGATGCTCCACTATCTCAGGATCGATACCAGGCATGTCTTGATGAGACCATGCAAAGACATTGCTGAATTCAGTGAGGAGCTCTTTGAAACCAGGATGCTCCTCTGGATTTAACGTGGAGCCCACTTGAACCATCTGTGGATCATTCTCATCTTTCAAATTTATTAAGATTATTTCTTCTTTTAATGGCTGAGCATGCCTTTCATCTTCCCTTTCGATGAGGGCACGGATTTCCTTGGGAACGTCTCCATCGAAATCTATCCCTTCATCGTCGGGGTCGACACAGTTTATGTAAAGATCATTCAAGTAGTCAAAAGAGGATTCCTTCATTTCATAAGACCCTGTAGGGTCGCCAAGTACAAGGGAGTCGAATTCAAAGTAAAAGCTATGACGTGGAGGGCCGAGAGGCACAAACTCCGACTTAGAGCTAGACTTAGACTCAGAAGACTTAACAGACTCAGTGTCAGACTCAGATACATCGTCAATGCAAGTAAGGCGCGGTTTGAAAATGCAATTTTTAAGGCTACCCTTAGCTTCCATGATGAGAGAGGTGGGGTCCTCGAGGGCATCGGGCCCGAGCATGAACACTTCGGCCTCTTCAGCTTCCTTGACCAAACCCACTTGGGAGAATTCATAGTGTGGGCAATGCGATTTGCCCGATCTTTCTTTCCTCCGGGAAAGGGATTCCGTTCCCCACCCTTTCTGAGAAAGGAAAGATGCTGCCGGTTCGCGGGAGCGCTTTTTTTGAAGCTGGACGACAAGCGCTCGCGGAAAATACAGAGTCGCCACTTGGGTTTGAAGGTCCGACACCCAAGGAACCGTATTTCGAAGCACTTGCCGCACTGTTTGATTTGAAAAAGTTAAGGAACCAGTCCGTCATAACCATATCTGGGTTCGGGAGCCAGGTTACGAGAGGGGAAGGGTTTTATGGCACCCCTCTCGCCCAATCCGGAGATCGGTCTCTACTTAGGCATTTGCGAAAGATGTTTGTTTGCGATTCTGTTTGATTAATCAATTTTTTAGCCAATTAGGGCGGGGGAACAGTTACAAGGGGATTAAAACCGTAGCAATTTGCAGGATGTGATGATAGCATGGATGAACAGTTAGTATAGGATGAGAACAGATTGCTGTGGGAGTTTAAACAAACAGGGAAGCCCATGTTTTAGAGTGACGCGCGCAGGAAGAAACCAGCATGCACTGAACAAGTCACTGCATGCTGTTCACTCTTGCGCGTACAACTCTAAAACACGCGCGCCCCGATGAGCTTAAACCCACAACTCTTATTCTCAAACTCTCTGGGCTCTGGAAGGACCAGTGCACACCCAGGACAAACCACGCAGTTTATAGGCAGCATAATATATAGTTTAAAGGCTTAAAAGCCCTAGAAATTGACAAAACACCCCATAAACAGTGTGGGGACAGAATAACAGCCTAAATCCAAGTTACCCGTGCAAGGCCAGTCACTGGTCAGAGGCAAACTGTCGCGCGATGGAATCACTGTGGCGCGCGATGGTGCGCCCTGGCGCACTGTCGCGCGATGGAGTGAGTCTGGCGCGCGATGGTGCGCCCTGGCACAGGATGGTTGCGCCCTGGCGCGGACAGACCAGTGCTTGGTTCACATTTTCTGGGTTCTGGGACAGGTCCAGAATTATCCCAGGAGTATTCCAAAATAACAGAAACACATATTGAAGAACAACTAGCATTTCTAACAAAGGAAAGCAGTAAACTGATTATTATCATGCTTGCAGTGATCTATACGTAAATAAAGCACAAAACAGCAAGACACCAATCCCCACGAGAACCGTCGCGCGATGATTGAAATTGTCGCGCGAGAGAGTGGCTCTATCGCGCGCTGGTTCTTGCCATGACGGTTTTTGAAACCTCGCCAGCTTTAGGACCATGACTGGTATTGATTACCAGCCTTGGCCCTGCCAGCCCCCCTCAGGGATCAGAACAAAGAGCAGAGCAAAGGTAAGCTATACCTTCTGCTTTTGAGTTTGAACGGTGTTTGAACTTTGAGATTTGAAGGCTTGATTGAGTGGTTGGATGTTTGATAATGGAGGAGAAAGAGCAAGCTATGCTCTTGAAATTAGGGTTTGTATGGAGGATGTTGTGTGTAATTCTCCTTTGGACCTCAAAACTTGGAACCCTTTGAAAGAGAAACAATGGGGGCTATATATAGAGAGTGATGGTGGATCTGGTTGGTGCCAGGAAAGGAGCTCAGCCAGTCCACGAGGCCTGGCTGAGGTTGCATTGGTGGCTAACTGTCCTCCTTCAGAAAGATTGGTGGTAGGTTGGACCGTCGCGCGACGGAGTCAGTCTGTCGCGCGATGGTGCGCCCTGGCGCACTGTCGCGCGATGGAGTGACTCTGGCGCGCGATGGTGCGCCCGGGCGCGGGATAGTTGCGCCCTGGCGCGGACCAGCAAGGTTTTCGGTTTTTGAAGTGGCTTAGGCTAGGTTAGGTTCAAGGGTTTTGCAAACACTCAAAGCTCAAATACGCATCATTCCCGGGATGTTCTTGATCCATTTCATCATCGGGGAATCAAAAACTGTAAGTAAACTAATCTGGAAGCCCAGATTGGGGTGTCTACACATAGAATAGCTACCCCAAACTCCCCTGATCAAAAGATCCCAACCAGTCAGTCTTCACCTTGGGCTGGCTAAGCTTCCTCTTAAATTCTGTCCTTGCTGGCTCTTCGTCACTAGAAGACCAGGTATCATCAGCAAAGACCTCAAAATCGGGCAGCAGCTCCCCAGTAACCGAATCAACGAAAGGCTCAGCCTATCCGGTGTAGATATTTTCCCATTTCACGGACAAAGTAGCTGTCAGGTTCACCATAGAGAGATTGAGGTTTTCCCGTGCATTTTCTTCTTTTGGCATCTTTGGCACAGGAAGAGTACCCCAAACCAAAGCGGCCCTCGTAGGAAGGAAAGGTAGGGAACTCCGAGATCCCTTGTTGGTGAATCCCTAAACCAAGACCTGGCAGATAGGACATCCTCCTCATAATGTCCAAAGCAACAGAGCTTATGATGAAGTCCCCATCTACGTTGATAGCCAAAACTGAGCCAGAAGTGTCAAAAGAGAAACCCCCAAGGTCGACATCTTCGTCGTCGTGCGTGATCCCCAGAATAGGTGTGCCATCCTCCTTAAGTGGGCGAATGCCTGAGTCTCCGCAGATAGTCAAAGTCCCAGTAGGAAGTCCCAGCATAACCTTCTGATGGAGAGTAGACGGTACAGCCATGATGTCAGATCTGTGGAGCCATGGCCTTCCTAACAAGAGATTGAAGGTGGCTGGGTTGTCAACCACATGGAATTCAACATCCATTTTGAATCCTTCTGCATCAAGCTTGAGCATAAGCGTACCCTGGACCACGCGACGAGTGTTGTCGTATGCCTTAACAGCCACATTGGAAGGTACGAAGTCTTTTCTAGTTAGCCCCAAGCGGTAAGCCACCCTTAAGGGGCAAACATTGATTGCTGAACCATTGTTAATGAGAGCGATTGAAACCCAGAGTCCTCGGCATTTAAGAGAACGATTGAAACCCAGAGTCCTCGGCATTTAAGAGTGATGTGCAAGGGGCGATTATGGTCGACCCTTTCAACTGGCAGATCCTTGTCGGCGAAGATCACGGCGTGCTTAGAAGTAGGTGGGAGGATGAGAGATATCATTGCTTCGGGTGTGACGTCCGGCTGAACCTCAAGACGAGAGAGTGTGGCAAAACTTCTGACGATGGTCACGGGAGGAACAGATTAGTCCCCATAGTGATATGGCAGCAGATATCTGCTCCAGTTGCCTTTGAATCATGTCGTCATTCGGGGCACTAATAGGTACCTCAAATGGCGCAGACCTTGAAAAAGCAGGAGGTTCGTTCTTTCGATTAGAAGAATTGGACGAACTCCCAGCTTACAGATTAGCAGGCTGAAAAACTTGTCCACTCCTTGTAATGTTAAGAACGTTCTCTAAAGAGGGCACCACCTAAGGGTCTTGATTATCATCCCAAAGATCAGCAGGGACTTCCCCCAATTTGCGCTTCTTTTTGTCAGAGGCTGGAGGGGCCATAGGCACTTCCATGTCCAAACCCAGGTCTTCGGCCAGATCTTTCAATAGCAGCGATTCCCAGAATTCCGGATCCCCAATGGCTATAGCCTCCTGAACAGGCTCCATATTAGCAACAAAAGGGATGTCCCAAAGCCCTCCATCAGCGAAAGAGCGATTGACAGTCCAAACCTCTGATCCAACTTGGATGTTGACTACATCATTAACGTCCCAAAGATCAACTGGCGGTACAAGGTCTGTGACCATGGTGCTGCAGTCTTCTTCAGGCGGAAAAGGTACTATAGGGCGTGGGAGCTCTTCATCAATGATGTAGAATATAGGATCATATTTGACGTTAGCCACCGAATTAACCAGCCTATCGAGAGTAGAAGGGAAAAAGCATTCCCCTAAGACACGAGTCTTATCTTGGACGAGACCATCCTCCAAAAACTGAATCTCATGATCGGGTAGAGCGTAACCTTGGAGAGGATTAGGGTCAAACCCTAACTGGAATTGCCAAGCAGGCTCGAAATCCCAATAGTATTCCTCCTCGGGCAGAATAGGCTGAGGCTGTTGAAATAGCATGTCCAATGAGAAGCCATCCAAAGGATCAAGCATGGCTACTTCATAATTGGCCATCCAAGCATCATACCAAGCATGGTCAAAAGGGACGTATTCAGGGTTCTGGGGGAAACCATCCAATTCCAGTTCTGTCCATTCATTGATTATAGGGGTGGCATAGTCATCGTTATCAGCTATGGCCTAACCCACTGCCTGCATATCAATTTGTTGCTCATATTGAAGGGGAAGAGCAGATCTGAAATGACTCACGAGACTCGGAGAGGGGTTGGGATCCGTTATTTTGAAGTAATGGTTGTTCAAGGAAGAAGCAGAGTTGAGTTGCACAGAAGGGATGGACTGGTGGAAGAGGTCACTAATTGAAGCATTGAACACAAATGCTCCGCTCTATAAACGTGCGGAGGGTGCATTGGAATTGGACGACTGTCCTTCCTCAGAGCGGACATAGAAGATTTCAGCTTCGGGTTGAGAGGGTATAGGCACGATTGGCCTAGGTTGATCCGTTGAGGCTATACGGTCGGTAGGGTTGAATATAGTGGAGCTGGGGTTGATATCAGTGGAGCTGAGGGATATTTGGTTGATGCGTGGAGCAATATTGTGCTTTGGCATGGAATTGGAAAGGATGTTTAGCTTTTGAGCGGACGGAGGTGGAGCATGAATAGTTCCTTCATCTATGAGATCCTGAATCGCATGATGGAGATGAAAGCAGGAATCCGTAAGATGACCAGCCCCTTGGTGGTAGGCGCAATAGAGGTTGGCTTTGAAGTTGGGTGAAGGGTTCTTAGGCAGAAGAGCTGGGTCAAGAGGCTTCAGATGCCCTGATTGGACCAACTTCTCCATAACAGAGGACAATGGAGCCTCAAATGCAGAGAAGCTGCGAGGTTGATTGCGAGGCCAGTTATTCTGTGGGGTCTGCACTTGATTGACATCGGCAATGTGGTTGGCAGTATTGGAGGAAGAGGCATTGATACCACTGGTCGCGGTGTTGGAGTAAGTTTCTCCCCCAAACAGTGCATTGATGTTCCCAGAGTGTGCACGAGGCTTTGAATTTGGCGGGTTAGAAGATTCCCCTTTCGACAGAATCCCACTCTATAGTGCATCTTCGATGACTAGGCCAGACTCGAAGAAGGTGTCAAATTGGAGGATGCTTGAACAAGGACCAACTGCCTAGCATAATCGGGTTGGAGGTTATGGGAGATGATATGAAGCTGATCCTTCTCGCTCGGGCGTTCGGTCATTTAAGCAGACTTGGCCCTCCACCTTTTGACGAAATCCGCAAAGGATTCTTTAGCTTCCATCTTAGTGGACTCCAACTCGCGAGTAGTCATCTTGAGCTGGGAATTATAGCTATACTGCGAAATAAACGCAGCCCCGATGTCCTCCCAAGTTCTTTACTTAGCGATGTCGAGTGACAGAAACTAGTGGAAAGCAGGGCCTGAGGGGGTTTGAGGAAACAGCTGAGACATGACCTCGGGCTCTGCTGATAGGAGCTGCATGGCAGCATGGTAACCACAGAGATGGGTCTTAGGATCGCCACTGCCGTAAAACTTGGCCATATCAGGCATTTTGAATTTGTTGGGGAGCTTAGCATTAGGATAGAGGTAGAGACAATCCAAGTCGATCCCTCAAGCACTGATCTTCTCGGATTTCGAAATGGATTCTTCCAGTTTAGCCATCTTGGTGACAAGAGCAATCATGTCAGGATTTTGAGCAGTCCTAACGGCAGTAGTGCCTAGATTCTGAGCAGGGATTCGAGTTCCCCTAGGGTTGAGCAAAGCTACCAAACGCCCTGGATGATCCGGATCTTCGACCATGGTGGGTTGTTCGTGCATGTCCTCTTCGGCCTCGCCCTCCTCTTGGACAGCTGGAGGAAGACGAGTGTTAAAGAGGTCATTCAAGCGGGTCATGTTGGCGTCTGTCTGAGCGGCCCTCTGCTGTATAGCAGTGATACTAGTCTGGATGTTCATGAGGATGGTTTCCAAAGTGAGGGGTTGCGGTTGATCTGCCATAATTGGTGGTCCTGAGGTGCTTGATGCAGAGGAGGGAGTAGGTGATTCCGGAGATTCCGTTTCCTCAACGATAGGAGACGAGGCCGACTATAGAGTGGCAAGTAGAGAATGCGGAGAGTCTTCCGTGGTGACTAACTGGTCTTGAGATCTGACTAACCTCTGAATCGGATTCCGATGCAGACGTTCCCAAGTGGGTTTGGCTTTCTGCCTCGATACTTTCCTTAGTGGTGCAATGATTCAGAACTTTGCTTGCAGAAAGCAAGAAAAGGCTCAATAAGGGCCCTGCAGCAACTTTAATCTAAATAAAAGACTAAAGCGAAAACATAGTCACCGTCGTCAATGTCGCCCTTAGACTCTAAGACTAGAAGACAAGTCTGTTTTATGATGTTCGGACACTGCCAGCGATCCTCAGAAATCTTTTCGAGGGTGTATCCTTACTTGAATCAACTAACGCCAAGAGATGTTAAAACAGTCCAAGGCTTTGACTATTCCGTTCCCGAAGTTTCAACTTTGAACTTGGAACAACTCGGTGTAGATGACGTGATACTGAAACCGAGGCGGCGCAGGCGGCACAGTGCCATAGCCTAAACGGTGTACATGCTTCGCATGATAACCGAGGCGGTATAAGCATCACGGCATTCTCTCCGTTGTTCCTCGTTTTCTGTTTGAAACTTCGATTGGATATGAGCCAAGGGCTTTAAAAATGTTTGATTTCTCAAAGTCTCGTTGATCTAAGGACTTTTGAAAGTTGATAACGTGCATCATCGAGATGCACGACTCTTCATCAGGCCATGGCAACGTACTAATAAGCATAAGGCAAACTTGAAAGAGGGACAACCTAGGAGCCGCCCTAAACATGCTTCTACGCAAAACGGTATGTATGTACAGTGCATGCGATAGGGAAAGCAGTAACACATAGACAGTGTATGGGGTTAGATGCAAATAGATCCTACCCTGCAGGTACTTGTCCTAGTTTGGAGGGTGCTAGTGTTTTGTATATGCAAAGGCTGGTTTTGGCTTGTATCAGGTTCCTCGGACTAGAGCCAAGATATACCTCCCGCTGCCCATGTAATTGCAGAGCAACAGTCGAACGGTAGAATGACTCATCATCGTCGAAGGTTGTTGGTTATTCGGGGTCCCCAGGTTCCCGTAAACCGTGCCGGATTGCCAAAACGATCCAACAAGGCTTTATCCCACATCAATGCACATAAAGAATGCTAAAATTTTGATTAATGAAATAGAATCGCAAGTTCGCAAATGCCTTTTCAAATTTGGCTCTCTTTATTGATCAATACTTGGAAGAAACTACATGAGAGAACAACCGGAAAAGTCCCAGTCAGGATGGCCGGACATGAGATCTTGTTAAATCACCAATCCTTTCTTCGGCAGTGCGAAGCTCACCGTTTTGACAGACTTTTAAGGGATTGTTCGTAAGTGTATTAACTTCTAAGTATAGGCCAATATTGATTCAATCCCCAGCAGAGTCGCCACTGTGGGCATGCGGTGCCCGCTTTTCTTTCCTCGGGAAGGGATTCCATTCCCCTCCTAAGAAGAGAAAATGCCGGTTCGCGGGAGCGCTTTTGAAGCTGGACGACAAGCGCTCGCGAAAATACAGAGTTGCCATTCGGGTTTGAAGGTCCGACACCCAAGGAACCATATTTCGAAGCACTTGCCGCGCTTTTTGATTTGAAAAAGTTAAGGAACCAGTCCGTCATAACCTTATCTGGGTTCGGGAGCCAGGTTACGAGAGGGGAAGGGTTTTATGGCACCCCTCTCGCCTAATCAAGAGATCGGTCTCTACTTAGGCATTTGCGAAAAATGTTTATTTGCGATTCTGTTTAATTAATCAATTTTTAGCCAATTAGGGTGGGAAAACAGTTAATCGAGGATTAAGACTGTAACAGTTTGCAGGATGTGATAGATAATAGCATGGATGGGTAACATGATGAGAAAGAAATGAGATAAAATTTAACACTGATTCTGGATGCTAAAACAGTGCCTTGGTTTGAGTTTATCGTGAACAACGGCCGACTTGCATGCATGGAAATTCCTGCATGCAAGTCTGACCATCGCGCGACACTCCCAATCCATCACGTGAGTATTGACGTCCTATCAACAGGTTAAATTTTATCCCCTTCTGGGCTCTGGAAGGACCAGTGCACACCCAGGGCCAAACCAAGCAGTTCATGTGTACTGAAAGGAAGTAATTGTTACAATCAAAATCAACAGGAACAAGATGCAACCGTTAAACAGTGAGAGTATCAAAACAGAGGTCAAGAGCTTGACTGCCTATGCAAGGGCAACTACTGGTGCTTGACCGACCGGGTGAATTAAAATAAAGACGTGTCCCAAGCATAGGACTCTCGACCGGTGTAACACAATATCCGGAAGTACCGGAGTCAAACCACAGAGACGGACGGACGGTGCTTATCCAAAAGTGTTGAATTCTAGTTTAACTTGGCTCTTAGGTAGCCACCCTTTGTTCAATGAGGTTGATTTACTAACTAAATTACCAAACTGAATTGATTAAAAAAAGATTTAAAAGGGAGAGTACAGCCGTGGGAACTCAGCGTCCGCAACTAGCCTAACCAATGTTCACTCGGGCCACAATTATTCACTTTGTTGATTTTAGAATAGGAAAAAGGATCCCCAACGAATGCGCACCACCTGTCGCCAGTCTCCGTGCGCAATCGAATTCTGGCGATGCCTGGGTTTTGTTTGTTAGAAGAGTTTTCGTCTTCTAAAATTGCTTAAAGATTAAATTAATTCGAACCCGAGGTGAAAACATTAATTAAATTAGTCACGAGACGCCTTCGCCCCGCAGCCGCACTCTACAAAATTACTCACTCATAATTTTGTTAAACGCAACAATAATTTTATCCCTAGATCTAAACATGCTTCAAACAATTGAAATAGAAATAAAAACACGATGCCGCAGACTTACGGAAAAGCAACGGATTCGATTACCAAAGAAGAATAGGAATTTAAAGCTGGAAAACTTGAAGAACTGAGATTAAAACTTGAATCTGCAAATAAGAACTCAGAAAAACAGCAACCAAAAGTTAATTAGAAACGTAAGTTATGGAATGTGCTACCTGTAGACACCCTATTTTGGACTTTCCAGATTAGTTGACGTACGGTCTTTAAATTCCCCGATGATGAAAGGCCTCAACAAAACCCTACTTGCTTACGCTAGTACTCAATTGGCGTACGCTTGTCCCCTGCCACGTGTCAGTCATCGGTCAACTTTGACCGTTGACCAGATTTGACCTGGCGTACGCCAGGTATATAGTGGCGTACGCCAAGTCAACCTCCGGTCAAACTTGTGTTTTTAAGCATGCAGAAGCCATAGGTATGGATCTACAACACATGGGACCTTTCCAATCCATCGAAAAAATAGTCTCGGCCGGGGGGACATCTCTTACACCATCCCATCATCATATTCCCTCTCATCCAATGAGAAGGAAGACTTAAGGGCTAAGACACCAGTCCCTTTCACTGGCCTCAGCCCCTCTCTCTCCCTCTTCCCCTATATATAACCCCTCCACTAGTCTTTCAAGAGGTTGGCTCCCTAAGCTTCAAGCCCATTTCTTTCTCTTTTCTTGGTTTTCTTGTTTGCTCTTCTTTCATTCATTGAAATAGTAAACAAGAGACCCCTCCATACACTTCTCACAGTCAAACATCCATCACCCTCCATCATCCAACCCTCAAGTTCAAAGCTCAAACATCTCTCAAACCTCAAAAGCCAAAGGTATACACTTTGGTACTGTTTTTCTGTTCTGGTCCTTGAGGGGAGCTAACAGGGTCAAGGCTGGTAATCAATACCAGTCTTGGCCCTAAAGCTATCAAACTTTCAAAAGCAAAAAAATCGTTTCTAATTAGAATTGGCGTGCGCCGGTCATAGGCCCGCGTACGCCGGTTCGTGGCAGTACGTACAGTTTTAAAATTTGATCTGTCTGGGATCTGTCTGGACCCTGCGTACGCCACTAAAAAGGTGGCGTACCGCAGGTCCGAGCCCTCCAGAACTGGCGTACTCCAATCGTAAAATGGGACCCAGATCTTTGTTTTGTGCTTCATTTCTTGTCTATTCATTACCTTATTGCATGCTAAAAACTAGTTTACTGCTTTCTGTATTTAGAACCGTTTAGTTGTAGCATTCAATATTTGTTCATATCTGCTTTAGAAGGCCTCTGGGGTATTTCTGGTCATGTTCCAGAACCCAGATGATGTAAAGCCAAACACTGGATAGCATGCAAGCCTGGCGTACGACCTCTTTGAGGTGGCGTACGGCATGTTTGTTAAAGACCAGTGCCTGGCCCTTACATCACAGTTCAATCCTGGCCTCTTATTCCTCCCCACTCTGTTTATGGGGTCTGTCTTGCTGTTTTCATGGCTCTTAGCCATTTCTTATGTCTGTATACTTATTTAAACTGTCTTATCAACTGCGTGGTTTGTCCTGGGTGTGCACTGGTCCATTCCAGAGCCCAGAGGGTTGAGAGTAAGAACTGCGAGAAATTGATAGGGTAGTGTACGCCAACTTTGAGGTGGCGTGCACAGGGTATGGTGGCATGCAGTGGCTCGACCATTGCGTGCCAGCATGCTGCCTGCTCACGAGCCTGAAAAAGCAGCGTACATCATTCCGTCGAAACTATTCACAGTGCTTGTTCTCAATCTATGTTCTTACGTTAATTCAACTCAAGCAAATCATCATCCATAAACATTTTTGTCATATAAACTGCAAGCTGTTACAGTTTTAACCCCCATTAACTGCTCCCCCGCCCTAGCTGGCTAAAGAATGATCAAATGAGAGAAAAATGCAAACATTTTTATAAAATGCCCGAGTAGAGACCGATCTCCGGATTGGGCGAGAGGGGTGCCATAAAACCCTTCCCCTCTCGTAACCTGGCTCCCGAACCTCAGATATCGAAGGTGACGACGGACCAGTCTACGCCTCTTCAAATCAAATCAAACCCTTTTTCAAATCAAAGCAAAACGTAGCAAACGTTCTCGAGTTCGGTTCCTTGGGTGCCTCACCGCTAAAACCCAAGTGGCGACTCTGAATCGAAGCGTTTCGCCGCGCTATTTTCTAAGAGGGCCGCCCCCAAACAAATTAATCTTTGCAAACCAAAAATCGGGCGATCTTTTGGGGCGTGTGCCCACACTACCCTAATTTCGAGTTAAAACGGGATTTTATAGTAATCCCTTTAAACAAACAATTAAAAATCCTAAAATAAATCGGAATCGGACCTGCAACGACCCAACACGATGCCGTTCCATAGCCTGTTAAGCTCTCGGTAGCGCTACACCAACAAGGGTGTAGCGCTCGCGAATCCCTTTACTGTACCAGATCCCGTTGACCGTTGCTTCGCGTTGACCCCTTTAGCCTCAAAGGTAGCGCTACACCAAAAAGGGTGTAGCGCTCTCTATCTCTCTGTCCACTTCGTGCATTCTATGCCACCTCTGAGCGCTATAACACTTCAACACTTAGTCTCCACAGCCCTTCTCGCTCTCAAGCTCCATCACGAACTTTTCGGATACCTCTCATTAGCGCCAAAACATCTCAATTTCCTGCAAATTAAGCACAAACACAAAATCCAACCACGTGCACGCATTAAATAGAAAATGAGAATTAAATGCACGTCTAACGCGGTAATTTCCCTACTTAGGCGCTAAAATTCATGAATTTCGCGCGCCTATCAACTGGAAATAGACAAACCCTCGCGCGATGGACTCAGAGCATCGCGCGAGTGTTCTGACTGGACTTCCAGGAATTGATTTGCATGCCTGGGCTCTGAGACATATTCAGAAGCAACCCAGGGGCATTCCAAAGTAAACATGTAAGTAAGTTAAGCTAACCTACAGATTTAACATGCACAATAGTGAGATATGCTAAACATTCTTTTACAGGAAGACAGAAAGTTATGTAAATGAATAAAGACAAGGATCCCATCCCCATGAGAACCATATCGTGCTGACTAGAACAATCGCGCTATGATATGGGTGTCTCGTGCGTGGGAGTGCTTGTCCATAGTAACTTGTAACTTTGCTGGCTTTAGAACCAGGACTGGTATTGATTACCGGCCTTGGCCCTGTCAGCCCCCCTCAGGGATTAAAACAGTAAACAGTAAGGTTATACCTTTGCTTGAGTGTCTTGAGAATGGCTTGAATAAGGTGGTATGGCTTGACAAATGAGTGTGTGGGAGTGATTTGAATAAGAGAAGTGCATGGGCTCGTATCTCCTTCTTCTCTTTTGGAAATTTTTGGTAACCCTTTGGAAGATGAACCATGGGGGATACTTATAGGAAGAATGGGGGCTTTGTTGGTTGGTTAAACAAGGTAATACAACCAGCCAACAAGGCTGGCTGCAATTACTTGGTGGGAAAGTAGGGTGCAAAAGTTGATGGGAGAGTGGGGGAGAAGTGGTGCAAGGGCAACCCTGCAGAACGCTGTTCAGTCGACGAAACGGGGTTACACAGGTCTGTAGACCCCTGATCATCACAAAATCCAGCTCGAAAAAGGTGGAAGTGACAGGTGTTGACCATCGCGCGAGGGTTTGACTCCATCGCGCGAGTGTTCAACTAGCCCTGCGATGGTCAATGGTCAAAACTTTGACTTCACTAATACAATAATAGATATGCGCCACACTAAGGAGATTCACAAAGATCACAGTTTTCAGTGAAAGCGTGATAAAAAGTGGTGCTTAAATTTTTTTATCTCAGTTTAAGCCCAAAACTGAAATAAAAAGTGGTTTTTAGCGCGAAATAAAAGACCTCGCTCTTGCGGCGAGATAAAAGAAAAATAACCTCATCCTTGCGGTGTGATAAAAGATTTTAGGGCGGAAAAAAATGAGATAAAAGATCTCGCTCTTGTGGTGAGATAAAAGAGAAAAGATCTCACCCTTGTGGCGTGATAAAAAAAGAGAAAAGACCTCACCCTTGTGGCGTGATAAAAGATTTTAGGGTGGAAAAAAATGAGATAAAAGATCTCGCTCTTGTGGCGAGATAAAAGAGAAATGACCTCACTCTTGTAGCGTGATAAAAAACTTTAGGCACGGAAAAAAGTGAGATAAATGATCTCTCTCTTGCGGCGAGATATAAGGTCTACCTATTTAATTATTGCAGTTGCAGCCGTGGAAAGAAAGTTTTTCACTGGAGGGTCAATGTGTCGACCGTTGTGGGATCCCATATTCTGTGGCTCTGCTACCCAAAGAGAGAGAAATTTATTCACGGAATTTCAATTGGGGGACAAAAATACCAAATACTTTCAAGCCATTGCAAATAATAGGTTCCGGAGGAATATGGTGGGTTCAATTAAGGTGAATGGCAGGGTGCTTGAAGATCCATTGGAAATTAAGGACGCTGCCGTTGATTACTTCAGGAACAATTTTACGGAGGAACAATAATAAGTTCCTCTTGTATTGGTTCCATTCTCCAGGAGGGTTTTAGATTGGAGGTTCAATCTGGTCAGGAGATTTCTTTCTGGAATCAGGTTTGGCTGGGGGACACAACTCTTAAAGAGGAGTTTCCTCGCCTATACTTAATATCTACTCAAAAAGAAATGGTGATCAGTGACGTTAAGGAGGCAAGAGGTGATGGTGGATGGAATTTACTTTTTCAGAGAAGGCTTCGGGATTGGGAAGTGCAGCAATTTGATGAATTAATCCTTAGATTACAATCGGTAATTTTGGACCAATCCAAACGGGATGTGTTAAGGTGGAAATGGTCTTCAGATAACAGTTTTTCAGTGAGATCAGTCTATAACAAATGGGAGGAATTGGGATCCACAAACAATTGGGTGATGGGATCGATATGGAAAGGTATTAGCCCTCCAAAGGTGGAAATTTTTTCGTGGATGGCTCTCCAAGACAGAGTGGCGTCGAGAACGGTACTACTCCTTAGAAACTTGATTTCCGAGGGCCAATCGGTGCTGTGTCCTCGGTGTTCATTGCACGAAGAATCGCCTGAGCATCTTTTCTTACTTTGCCAATTTTCTTGGGAAGTCTGGTCTCTAATTTTGGACTGGTGGAATATCTCTTGGGTGTGCCCTACTTCCCTTTTGGATCTGTTCAACTGGTGGCTTGGTATGGGTTTCAAAAATCTAGAGAAATATCTATGGGAAACAACTTTCCATGCCACTGCTTGGTCTTTATGGTTGGTAAGGAACGACCTTGTTTTCAACAATGTTTCAGGGCGTGTGGAGGATCTTGGGGAGTTAATTAAAACCAGAGTAGCAATGTGGGTTAAAGTGAAGTTCGATATGAAGGTGTACTCGGTCGAGGATTTTAAGGGATATCTTGATGGTGTGCGAAAGGTAAAAGTGTAATGTCTTGGTTAGGTGTCGTGCGGTCCAATTTTCTGTTGGACGCTGTTTTTTTCATGTCTCTTGTGCTTGTAAGCGTCTGTGCTTAACAAGCTTGCCTCTCGATGTACCCATTTTGAGATAATAAATTCTTCGTTTTGCCGAGCAAAAAAAAAAACTTCAATGAACATCCTCTTGACGGAGGTACCGCTCAACCTCGCGCGTTTGTTTCAGCTTTGGAAGGTCCAAATTTTAATGAAATTTTTCCAGGGCGAACCGTCCAAAGCCGAAACGGATGGTCGAGATTGCACTCCTTAAAAACTTATTCACAGAGGCGCATGAATTAGTTTTTCTCCGCAGATAAACATATAGATTGGCTGTGAGCACACAATCAACTGAGGTCAATAATCAAATCTTATCGGATTCGAGAATTAATTGTTATTTTTCATTTGAGTATTTCTCCATTCATATATGGATTCTCCATTGTGTGTTTTTTTGTCGGGTTGTTTTCTATATTAGTTTTTTTTCTATATTAATTTCGGTTTAATGTATTACACTCTTTTTTCTGATCTTCTGAACGGCAAGATTTTATGAACTCATGCATAGTTTGTAGGAATTGATCTTATGAATTATAATATATTCAAATAGCTCGTATCACTCGACAAAAACAAATCTACAAGGTTCACGGTGCTTTCATTTGAATATGTGGAGGAACTGTTAAAAAAAAAAGAAAGAATAATAATAAAAAAAAAGAGTAGGAAAATCAATAGTAGTACAAAGTAGGCAAATATTTTTCTCACTTTAGGAAGTAAGTATAAATATTTTTGTTTTCCTAATGTAATAGAAGTACTTGGCTAGCTTAGTGGTAAGGACTTGAGAAATCAACTAAGGGTGTGTGGGTTTGAAACTTGGCAATGACAAGAAAAGATGGTCTAGTAGATACAAAGAAAAGAACACGCGCAATAGTTTTCCATCTCAATTTATGGTGGTGTGATCATTTTGAACTTTCAATCACGGTAATAGACCGTGATCTAAAATGACATACAATCACACCCAGAAAAGAGAAATGATCACGCCCAAGAGAAACAATCACGGTTTATAACCATGATAAAAGAGAAACGATCACACCTTTTGGCCGTGATTGTTTCTCTCTTTCAATCACAGTTTATAACCGTGATAAAAGAGAGTGACTTACAATCACACTCAAATCCATCACGGTAGGAGGAGAGTGATGGAAAACTTACAATCACGGTTAATAGCTGTGATCTTTATGGATTATTGTAGTAGTGCTTTGACCACCACCTGGCAAGTAAATCATCGTGCAAGAGACCCAGTGGGTCGCGCGATGGTCAAACCTGAGGTCAAGGTTTGGATTGAAGGGTTTCAGGGCTAAGGATGGGTTCCACACACACCAAGCTCAAACCATCTCATTCTCTCAAGATTGTTTTCGATCCCATTCATCATCAGGGAAACAAGAAACCGAAAAATGAAGTAAAATGATTGGGAGATCCAGATCGGGGTGTCTACACCATTCGTGAAGGAAGCTCGCGAGGATCTGAAGTTGCTACATGGGACGAGGAAGGGTCTCGATCAGTAGAATAAACAATGATATGATCAGACTCCTCGGAGGAGAAGACGACTTGGTAGAAACCGTGTTGGGATCCCCTCTAAGGTCCACGATCGAAAGTTCATCAGGTAACATACCTCCTTCCACCACGGAAGTCTCTGGCTCCGAACGCAGATAGGGGATCAGCTCGGTAAGAGGTTGGACCAACGGTAGGTCTCTTGTCCCTTCCGGAGAAACGAAAATGTTCACCGCCTCGATTTTGTCTGCAACAAGTCCTTTCGAGGGCATAGAAGGATGAGTGTGCAAGGCTTGCAGGGGGAGGCTTAGCGGAACGTGATCAATATCATCGTCGTCATTGTCATCGTTATCATCATCACCGCCGCCTACATCCATATCCTCTTCCTCCTCATCTTCGGATTGCACCACGGCTGTTCGAGGAATTTGGACAAGAGCGTGGTTAGAAACTGAAAAAGAACGCCATAGGGATCACATTGCAATGAGTGAAGCTTACCCTCGAGGCGGCATCGCTTGGCAAGAGTAGCCGAAGCGCTTTCCTCCTCCCCCGTGACTGAGGTTTGTTCCTCGGGCCCTTCCGCTACGGCGGCCGCTGTCGGCTTGAACGCGACGAAGGTGCTGGCATCCAAGTTCCGCTACTGAAAGAATAAAAAAAGATAATGAATAAAATAATAAATATGCTCTTAGAAGCCAAAAGGAGAAGCAATGAAGTGAAAACACAAGTTTTACAGTAAATACCGTGCGGAGCCGCTTGCGACGGCGTGTCTCTCTCGCTGCAGGTGTCCTAGAAGAAGATGGTTGTGAAGACTCTGTTGGAGCCCAAGGATGCATCCTTCCTCCAACACCCTGCATGGAGGCATGCCTCGCGGCAGCTGGAGCTGCAGAGAGAGCCCCCGGTGGAAGGTCGATGCTTAAAGGCGTGGCGTCAACGAAAGCCCACATACTATAAGAACCCCGCCAATTGGCCCCTCTAACCTTTGTGACAGCCTGCAGAGAAGTGTCCCGCGTGCGGATCTCAAACGGTTGCAGAACCTCGGCCTCCCCGCGGACAAAGAGTAAGAAGGAATCCAAGTTCCTCCGCCAAAATAAGCGGAACTCCCGAGTGTAATGGCCAGCGTCGTCCCTGGAGGGAATGGGCAAGTCCCCAAGCTGTACCAAGACATCGGAGGTATAGGGCCGCGTGAAGCAGAGCTGGGATTCAACGAAAGAGGATACTGGCGGAGCGGCCCCAGGAACCCCCGGTCAAAGCTCAGCTGCCACGCGAACCGGTCTGGGCGGTAGACCGACACATCGTTGGCCTCACTGTTGAGAAAGGGGAGCCACCCCGGAACGGCAATGAGGGTGGAATTAATGACCCCTCTGGCGATTGGGTTGTTCCCACTCGCGGCGAAAACAGAATAGCGGGTTGGAAGAAGGCACTAGGCAATGCCAACTAACCCTTGAGTGGCGGAACTTTAAGGACGCGGAACGAAATTTTTTGCGACATCACAAATGTCACACTAGGTGTTGTCGCTGCTAGAGCCAAACCACCACTCCGCTCGAGAGCGGTTGGCAGATGCTGGAAATGACCGCGGGACCAGAGCGGTAATGGGAAAGTGCTCAAAGAAATATGCCAGAAGGAAGCTGGTGTGGACCATGGAAAGGTGGTCGCATCTCCCAAGAGACCAAGCAAGATCGACGTGCACTAAATCCAGCTGGTGGTGGAGTGACCCCAAAAATAAGGAGGCCAAGGCGATGGGCTTGCCACGGCCTAGAAGGACAGCGAGTGGAAAAACCGCTGGAGAAGGGCTGTACACTGGGTAATCCGGAAGGACGAAGTAAGAAAGAAAGAAGGCGAAGAACCCAGCCATGTAAAGCAGCTGTTGATAATGGGGGCCTTAACGAAGTCCCGCGGCACCCCGGGAACCATCGTCCTTACGGGTTGAAGGTCCTTGAAGAAGAAGCGAACCCAACTCGCGAAAGACGTCTTCTTGGCATTCGCTGCGGCATGTTTGCGAACGCCTTGAGCGGTGAACTTGAGACCGAACTGAGCCAGGTTACTAAGCCTCCTCAGCTCTGCGACGTCTTGTTGGTCCGCGAGGGAAAGATTGTTCAGATCAAATAGGGAAGCCCCACGAAAAGAAAGTCATGTGAGGATGACCACGTCCTCCAAGGAGAGGGCGTCGATGCTCCAACGTGAGCACGCATACTCCAAATTTTTGATGGCTGTCCCCGCCTTGGAATGTTTAGATTTCGTGATAGCATTACGGCGTCGTAGGTCCCGTTAGCCATGAGAATCTGCTTCCGAGGGACGACCGTTGATAATCTTGTCCACCCACTCCACCCAATCGGTGGGTGGCGAGGTCTAAACCCCGAAGCGGCATTCAGAATGGGGGAAGTCCCCACGCTTTATGCAGAAATGATGTACAGAAGAGGGGTTGACTAATTCTTCTTGCCCTAATTCAGCAAGATCAGTGCAGAGCATAGGGTCATTAATAGGGGCCCCCTCGATGGGGTACTCTTCCGCAAGGGCTCAGAATGGGTCCACAATGGATCGCAAGTACGGGGCTCTCTTCCACTAGTCCGCGGTAGGGACAGGCTCCTCGAAAATTACGTTCCACGCTGCCGTTATGTCTATGAGAGAAAGAAAGAAAAGAAGAAGGAATTCTTAGGAATAAGGGGAGAAGAATAGAAATATGATCGCTTGCTGACAAAGAGAGAAAAAAGCGACGAGGTCTTGACTAAAGTTGAACGGTAGGTGAAAAGGAAATAAAGAGCGAAAGGCTTATACAGTAAGTCAACCCATAGAGCATTTATGGCAGCCGTACACCAAGAGTCGCGTCGGTACACGAAGAGACGCCACCAACGATCGAAATACTTGTCATTCCGTGGGACAGTTCAAGGATAGCCGAGGAAACTTGGTATATTACGCATGCGGAAGACATGCTCTAGTCGACCGTGCGCGGGGGCATATGTAGGTGCAGTCAAAATTATTAAACCACGACCAAGGGAGACTATTTGACCCTTCAATTACAAGCAAGCACGTGGCAGCGGGACCCACGAGAAACGGGGCCTTGGTCAAACGCTCGCCCAAAGAACAATAGTTGACCACCCAATAAGAAAGGAGCGCGTGTACAGAAGGATTCCACCGCGGAAGTTGTCCGCGGGAAAGAAAGTTACCGTGGAATCACCGCGGTGCCCACGGAATGGTAAGATGCACCCCCGGAGTAGTTCGAGCGAAGGGAGATCACGTTGAGAGCCCGCGAGTTGACGGGCCCTCGTGATTACAAGAAAGTTATATCGAAGAGTTCCTAGGCTCCGTCCTCACCTAAAGGCACGGTCTAGAAGGGAGCCCGCGGAGAAAGTACGATCGTCGCAGGTCGCGACCTTGCTCCAGCGGGAAGTGGGGAACTTCTTATGGCTTGGTGGCTTGGGGTAGAGGCTTTGCCACGGAAATTCAAACCGTCCAGCGAAAAAGTTTCTGCGGGAGGGCAAGTCTCTCCAAGGCCAGGAGGTACAGAGCGGACACATGTCAAGATTTAATAGGAGCGCCTTCCAGGGCCTGACCTAGGCCCAGGTGCCCTATAAATACCCCTGACATTCCCAATGATTAGGGACGACCTTTCTTGGGAAAGGAGTGTGTGAACACTGAATTTGAGGAAGGAGAATATTCTTTCCCAGAGAAAAGAAGTGACCTCACGTATTCGAACCCAAAAGAAAAAGCCAGATACCTCGCGGAAAGCAACAGAGACACGCTGCCTTTGTTCTCTCCGTGCCTCCTGCTCCACCCTTTACCCTACGAGACTCACTCCCTCTTTTCCGCTGCTAATTATCGTCCAATCGCATCTCTCCAGCTCACAAAACTTCACACGTAAGCACCTCATCCCAAGCTAACGAACCTACAATATCAAGTCGGTAATATTTTTTAATGAAGTACTCCCTCCGTTCCTAATTCATAGTCCATCTTTCCTTTTTTAGGTGTTCCAAAATAAGTGTCCACTTCCAAAAGTAGACACAAAAAAGGATCCAACTTTTCATTTTTACCCCTCTTTAAACTATAATTGTTGATTATGGTTTTCTTTTATTGTTCATTCACTTTTTTGAATTTTGAATTCCTTTTACCTGCCATGTTGTACTTATACTACTACTTGGAAATAATACGAGAGCTAAGCTCGCCGCCAAAATTTTCGGGATTTGGGAATTTTTTTTACTGTACTATGAACCAAAGTTATTCTATGGAGGGTAAAATTGTAAAGGCAAAATTTTGTACATGTAATAATTATGCTTCCTTAAAAAGTTGGATTCCCCAAGCGGGATTGACAAATTGGAACGGAGGGAGTAAATCAGTGAAATTACCATGAAAAAAAGAAAGAAACAAATTTGATGATGGTTTGAATCATTATTAGTCAATCAAAAGAAAACTCTTCCAACCAACCCTAACACTAATTAAACTAATAATCAGATAAATGACAATTATAAACATCATCATGACTTGGCTTCATCGGTGAATAGTGTGGTTATTTATCTTCAGTGTTGAATATTACAGAGACTGATGTGGTTTCATCTAAGGAGACACAAAGCCTGACGTGGCCGACACCGGCCCAAACGAGCATCCGTTCTCCAGGTCATCCGTTCTCCAAATGAAGATATGAAACCATTTATTAATACCCTCGCTTTGGTAGCCGCACTCATTGCCACTCTCACTTTCGCCGCTGCATTTACAATTAATGCCAAGTGGGTACCAAAGCAGTCCCAACAATTTGGTGGGAGTTGCAACTCTTGCAAACAAGGCCGCGCTTAAGGTGTTTGTTTTATCGGATACCTTGGCCATGTGCTTCTCCATCCATGCGTTGTTCTTACTTTTAACCGCAATGACTGTTTAACGAGATGTTGTTGGGTCGAGACCCCGACCCCGATTCACACCTCCAAGCACAAGCACAAAAATAAACCAAGCACAAACGAGAGATATCCGAGGAAAAACTCCACTATGTATAAATCACATATACAAATATGAAAAACCTCACCGAGATAGCCACAATCCGGCTTCTCCACTCCTCTCTCTCTCCCGAAGGAGGAGCCCTCACCGCTCAACTCTCTCTGCTCTCACTCTCACTGTCTCTTGCACACACTGCACGCACACACTCACTGCCTTTTGGCAGTCAATACAAAAGGGGAGAATAAGACAAGGGGTTTTATCCCCTACACTCACACCCACTCCACTTGGCCGGTGTATCCCAAAAGATGTATCGTTCTCATTGACCAACACCAGTGGACTTTTGCTTGGCATCACGCTTTATGCAACTTTGGAGGCTTTTATTTGCAGTATATTTGCAGTAGGCCATCGTAGTATGTGTCATATGTTTTCCGTGGCTCCTTTCTTCTTTTGGCCTGAAAGATTTGAGAAATTTACATTTATTAGCTTTTTTATGCCAACCATCCCTATTAAAGACTGTCAACGATTAATACAGAATCGACAACGGAGGAAGAACAAAAACAGGGAGCAACATCATGTTCAATCACTAATCCAAAGAGGGTCACCAGATACTACTTATTGTGTAAGTAACACTAGCCAACACCTTAGCTGGCTAGCTGTTGTTAGAAAATAACTTTGACTGAGTGGTGCATGTAGGCCAAGGTATGCTTATTGGTGGGGGATAATGAGTTTGATTTAGAATGAGGTGTAATGTGGTAATTGTAATACTCCATGATCTGTGTCTGTATTTGATTATATGTATTTGTATGCTACCATGTTACTGTGTGAAGGTGGGAGAGAGAGAGAGGGGGGGAACCCCAGAGGGATTCTCCCCATCCAGTGATTTGTTATTATTGAGAATTGAGAGCTTGTGTGTGTCAGTATTGTATGATTTCGAACAGTGTAATAGAAGTTAATTAGATACAATAATTTTGTATGTGCAATAAATTTCAATTCCCTCCCACCCAACAGCTTGCATGGTTAATTACACATTTCCTCTGCACGTGATCCTTTTGCATACCTTACCCCAATTGGTGTTTGCTATGACTGATAATGGAGTATCTGTTTTAAAACCTTTTTCCAATCAAAGATATGTAAATGTTTATTTTTTTAACTTATTTTGAACAAAATATATAGTTTATACCTCACACAGTGTAATTTTGTTGTCCTTCCGCTAGACTTACCAATGTAACAGCTAGAGATGAGAGTAGAAGTCCTCCTCCCACCCGATTCATAATAAGAGAATTAACATCTATGTACAATTTTGATTCCATTCGAAACATTATTGTCTATTGTGAGTAATAACGTGTTTATGATTTGAATAAAACCTTTTGGTTACCTATAAACTTTTTATTTTTTGGGTAAATTACCTATAAACTTCTTCTTATAGGTTCACAGTTGACTCTGCCTTGATATTGATTTTCGTCTTTTTCTACTTGATCAGCATGTAAGTTTTATTCTTAATGGTTTTAGATAATTAACGACCTACATTATGCCAGGGTCTAGAATTATCACGATTATCACAATACAAACATTAAGCGAAACTTAAGGAATCAAGAACGGCGTACCCGAATCCATTTATGCGGAACTTGAGCAATCCGGTAAGTGACTGTAGAGACCACAATTTTACTAGAGCTTTAAGCCCTAGGTGGAAGACGGTTTCTCTCCCTTGCCTTTCATTCTAGCTGTTTAGTATATGACGTTAAATTGATGGAACCCTAGACACTCTTTTATAGGCAGAGAGAGGACCGGTTTCCTTAATGAACATTATACTCACTTCCCATCAAAGCAGAGTCTATTTGGGAAACAACTTCTCTATTTGACCAATAGAATAAAATCTTAGGCATAAAGATATGGAGAATCTCATTAGACCCATTATTCGTATGTGCCATACAAACATGTGGACCATAAAGACTAATTACAAAATTTAGTCTTACATTCTCCCACTTGGCACATATGATAAAATTAAGAAGGTCTAACAAGGTAAACATAAGGCGCGCCATAAGTCAATATCACATCCTTCTTAATTTGGTCACAATCATAATACTATTATTAAACAACCCATTAGTGCGAGTCATGGCGGTTCTACATCACGATGACGTAGTCCCTTCCATGTACCACTATCACTAGCAAACTATTTAACATAGTCTTTAAGTGAGAAGCGTTTTCATAAGGTCCAACAATAATGTCTTTTGTCAAAGACTATTCCTGTAATCACAAATCATTCACATACATGTACATACACTATTCATTATAGGAAATTATCAGAAACACTTAATTGAGATCTCTCAAAGTGTCTGTCACACCCTCAATTTTCAACATAAATTAACAATATCATTTGAAATACAAAGTTCTCACAATCGTACGTACAATCCCCCAAAATACAATTCAGTTTCTGATTCCACAAATTGGTCTACAAATACAATCTTCCAAAGTATGAATTTCATAACAAGGTCGTTTGTTATACAAGAATAATAAAGTACTCTCCAAAATAGCTTTAATCAATAATATCAGCATGCACTCCAAGTACTCCATGACCATGACCATGACCATGACCTGCAATGAACCTGAAATGGTAGGTTGAGCAAACACGTGCCCAGTAGAGAAATCTACACAACTATTGTATACGAATGGGATGACTGGTAGAATGAATAACAGAAGCAAGGTACGGTATCTCAAAGGGTGAAGCGAAACACAACTAGTAATTTTCCCAACATCGAAGACATAAATGAAGTACCGTGACTACACACCAAAACTCCAATTCAACCACGAGGACTTACTATCTATATGATTTTCTCATGACTGCCACTGTCCCTCGTATTACTTCGAATCACCAATCCGATATCTTGACTTATGAAACTATCGTAATCAAAGAATCGTAATGCCAATGTCTTTCATACCACTTACACTTTCACTATGATAGCCCCTTTTTATTCACATCATGTCCCAATTTTCTCATCATTCTGTATCATGAGCAAAAGCTACTGCCGGGCCAATCAAGAAATCCCGATACTCCCCACTAGTGCCTCCCTCACAGGGGAGCTAATTCAAGTCACACATCATAGTTCACCACCACAGTTCATCCGACATACTTTACAATTTAGTCATTTATGTCAATCACATATAACGAACTCACAACGAAGACTTATTCGCTTAGTAGTGGCTGTAATAGTAATCGGGATAATCCGACTTCATTCAACTCATAATCATTACACCATTCATTCTTCATATAAGCATTCACATCTCAAAGGATATTCTCTCGCAACGGTTCATAGATTTTCGCCTTACAACTCATAAAACCATACAATTATGCAAATGACGTATCACAAGTCAAACATAAGAGAAATGTCTCACATACCCATGCCTAGCATTGCCTAACTCAAACGAGTGTCCTATGTGTTTGTTTCTCACATTGCGTGTTAACACATACAACCTTCGCCCACCTACATTTCTTATGTTCTCTAAACCCTTGTTTCGGTGTCACAGGACTCATACGGAATCCAACGACCACCACAAAGCCTAGTATACCACTAGCCTCATCCAACGACTCAATTAAGCACTAAGGAGAACCTAAGAACATCCGTGTCTCACCCAAACGATCCTATGGAAAAGGATTTTCCAACGTATACGAATATATCTTTCTTATTTTGGCTACCAAATCTTATTGGTTAAGAATTGGGAGATGAGACCACTACCATTGGAAAGTAGACTTCCGGCACATGAATTTCGATATAAAATTTGCCCAAAACGGAGTTCGGATGAAAAAGTTATGCCCGTTCGAAGTTTTGCCAAAATGCTGAATTTTTCATTTCCTACCGGAAGGACACTTTTTCCTACCGGTAGGAGACCACAATTTCACGAAAATGACATCTCTTGAAAAAACTTTTCTACCGGTAGGGCCAAAACTCCTACCGGTAGGACTTGGGTTTTCAAAGCACGATTTTCAGACTCCACCAGAACATTTCTAACAACGAAACCAATGATCTAGGGCACGATTCAAACACCTATTCATCATATAAACACATAATAGAAGTGAGAAATCCCTACCTCATGGGTTTTGAGCAAAACCCGAGCCATTGACCGAGTCAACCAAGCTCCAACGAGGTCTGATCATGAATTTTCTTGGATATTCGGAAAGCCCGTGCTCCGAATAGCAACTTTAATACTCGGGCTTTGTCCGGAATCTCACCCTAGGTGAATGAAATTGAAGAGAGAAGAGAGGAGGGGGTTTTTCAAAGGAGAGGAGGAGAGAGAGACTGCCGAGAGAGTGAGAGAGGAAAAAGTGGAGAAATAATTCTCCCTAGGAGAATTATAGAAGAGGGGAGCAATCCCCCGCTTCTCGAACCACACACTCACACGTGCACCTCTCACATAATCACCCTTATGTCATTCCACGAACACGTCACACCAAATATCCGTACTGTCTATTTCGACGGGCCGTACACTTATAAAAGAAAAAATACGACCTCAAAAATACGGGTCTCTATAGTGTCAAACACTATTTTCATCATATTGTAGTCCATAAGTTACAACTGTTATGGGTTATGCTATAGACTCATTCAATTAGTATATTTCTTAAACGTCTTTGCACTAACCCATTCATTAGTGGATATGCAATCATAAGCTATGTGCTTATGCCTTTAGTGACACTTTTGTTTCTGAAATTTTTCTTAGAAAGAAAATAGTTGCAGAATCATAAACTCTTAGCAATTCGGTAATGGTGTCAATAACCCCAAGTCCTAAGATAAATTTTTCAAAGCCTATTCATGAAGTATGGCCTTAAAGCATGCCGCAATTCAACCAACATAATGGGTAAAGTAATGATAGCTACGTTCAAACTTTTGTTTGCTCCTTCACATAATACGAACAACTCATCCAAAGTAGGCTTTCTACTATCAAAGCTTCAAACCAAAAATCTGAATTTGAGTAGATAATAAACTCAAGATCATCATACTTCCTTAATTTGAGCATATAATCTTTAGTTTAAAAGTTCATGAGAAAAACTTTTAAGTGAAAACAACATAAATATCACTATAACAAACAAAACACCGTCAACATACACATTAAAAATATAAACTTACTCCCACTAATCTTTGGATATATACACTAGTTAATAGTATTTTGCCTTAATTCTAAAGAAACCAATGGTATCAACAAACATAAATAACCAATGGCAGGGAGCTTGTTTACATCCATAAGTTGACTTCTTAGATTTGTATCAAAGTACTCTTTTACTTAAATTGAGAAACCTTAGGTTGATTCATATAAACTCCATCATCTAAGCTTTCATTCAAAAGCTTATTTTCACGTCCAAACATAAAGAGTTACTTACAAATGCCACAATAATTTTTCTAGCGAGTTCTTCTTGGATACGAAAGAGAAAGGCTCCATAAAATTACGCCTCCTTTTTTAGTGTAACCCTTGGCCACAAGTTCGACTTTATATCGTTCTATATTGTCCTCTAAGTCAAAAGTAGTCTTGAAGACCCACTTACAACATACTTTCTTGTATCCTTATGGCAATCCAACGAATTTCAAACTTCATTATGTTTTATTGGTTTCAACTCATCGTTCATGGCATTAGTACATTCAAGAAAATTATCACTTTACGCGGCTTGTGAAAATGAAATCGGTTCAAAATTATTCGTGTAGATAAATCAAATAATCATTCAAATAGCAAATCTCTTATTCCTTCGAGATATTCTTAATGCTATCTTTTGTGATTGTTCTACAATTTCTTCATTGGTATCAATCTCGTAATGGAGTGTGTGGGCACGCGCCCCAAAATTCCGGATTTCGGTTGCAAAATTTGTTGGGAGTGGCCCTCTTTGAAAATAGCGCGGCGAAACGCTTCGATTCAGAGTCGCCATTCGGGTTTTAGCGGAAGAATACCCAAGGAACCGAACTCGAAAACGCTTTGCTACGTTTGCTTTGATTTGAAAAAGGCAGAGACTGGTCCGTCGTCACCTTCGATATCTGAGGTTCGGGAGCCAGGTTACGAGAGGGGAAGGGTTTTATGGCACCCCTCTCACCCAATCCGGAGATCGGTCTCTACTCAGGCATTTTGTAAAACGTTTGCATTCTTCTCTCTTTTGATCATTTTTAAGCCAGTTAGGGCGGGGGAACAATTAATGGGGATTAATACTATAACAGCTTGCAGTTATATGACAAAATGTTTGTGAATGATGATTTGCTTGAATTGAATTAACATAAGGACATAGATTGAGAACAAGCACTGTGAACAGCTTTGCCAGGATGATGTACGCTACTTTTTCAGGCACGTGAGCAGGCAGCATGCCGGCACGCAGTGGTCAAGCCACTGCACGCCACCATACCCTGCGCACACCACTTCCTAGCTGGCGTACACTACCCTCTTGATTGCTCATAATCGTTGCTCTCAACCCTCTGGGCTCTGGAATGGACCAATGCACACCCAGGGCAAACCACGCAGTTTATGAGGCAGTTTATATACATATACAGACACAAGAAATGGCTAAGGGCCATAAAAATAGCAAAGACAGCCCCATAAACAGAGTGGGGAGAAGCATGAGGCCAAGATTGAAGCATGATGTAAGGGCCAGGCACTGGACCCCAGAAAACATGCCGTACGCCACTCTTTCGAGGCCGTACGCCACTCTTGCATGTTGTCCAATGTTTGGCTTTACACCGTCTGGGCTCTGGAACATGACCAGAAACACCCTAGAGGCCTTATTAAGCAAGAAAGGTGTAGGTATTGAAAGCTACATTTACACAGCCCTAATGTACAGAAGGCAGTAAACTGGTTATTAGCATGCCGAAGGTGATGACAGAAAAGATTTAAGCAGTAAATAGACACACCATGATCCCCACGCCAGCAATGCACTTATAGCCATAGGTGGCGTACGGCTTAATGAAGCTGGTGTGCGCCATGGTTTGTGTCTTACGATTGATTTATTTTACCAAAGAAGGGCCTGGACTAGTATCAGTTACTAGCCAGAGCCTTTCTGGTTCCCTTCAGGAGCTGAAAACGGAAAGCCACGCAAAGGTGGTATACCTTTGGTGCAAGAGATGGAAAGATGGATTGAGCTTTGGGGGTTGAAGATGGAGGTTATGTAGTGACTGATCAGTGAGGTGGGGAAAGGGGATGCTTCTCTATCTCTCACTCTTCCAATGAAGGAACAAGAACAAGAGAGAGAAGGGAGAAGAGGCTTAGCTATTGAATGTTGTTAACCCTTGCAAATGAATGCAAGGGGTTGCATTTATAGAGGAGAGAGGGGCTGAGATTAGGGCTGATCAGCTGGGGGTAAAGGGGGTTTGGTTAGGTTAGAGGGTACCTCCCATGCATTTAATGCATGGGACTTGCTTGATGGGTAGTGTAGGAGAGAGAGGGGGACGCCCTACAGAAAGCAATGATCAGGAGGCTCTGCACTGTACTGTGGTGGTTACAAAGTCTCGAGCACGTGATAGAAAAGCGGTGATTTGACCGGCCTTGACCATGCGTGCGCCAGCTATATACCCTGCTTGCGCCAGGTCAAACTGAGTCAACGGTCGATGTCCGACACGTGGCAGTTCACTGGCGCACGCCAAGCAGAACCTGGCGTATGCAAGGTAGGCTTTTGCTGGGGCCCTTCTGGCTCTGGATTTGAAGGGTTTTGAAATGGGTTTAAAAATGGGTTTGAAGGGGAAAGTCCAACGCTCAAAGCTCAAGACCTTCCATCGACTTTGGAGTGTTTTCAACCTTTCTATCATCATCGGGGCAACAAAGCCAATAAAAGAGCTGATCCGGACAGTCCGGAATGGGGTGTCTACAGAAGCCCCCCTTTGACGGCACTTGGAGCACCACTTGGTTGATTGGAGACAACTAACGTCAAAGGTTGTCTAGACACGCTACTCTTGGCTTATCCAGAGCAGGATACTGAGCAAAGAAGACATGAAATTTTTTAAAGAACCTGGTCGGAGAGGCTCAGCCAAGTAGATCATTTGAGAATGATTGTCGTTGTGGAAGACATAATAGACGGATGGACCGCAGCTTCATTACGCATCGGCGAGTGTGGCACAGGCTACTGTAGAAGGCGAACTCCGCTGAGGGAATATCTTCCACAGAAAGCATCGACTCTTTTGGGGAAAAGAGATGAAATTGGGCGGACGGATCGTCGTTGATTTGAAATTGGACGGATAGACCGTCGTTGATTTGAAATTGGACGGATGGATCGTCGTTGATTTGAAATTGGACGAATAGATCGTCGTTGATTTGAAATTGGACGGATGGATCGTCGTTGATTTGAAATTGGACGGATGGATCGTCGCTGATTTGAAATTGGACGGATAGATCGTCGTTGATTTGAAATTGGACGGATCGATCTTCGTTGATTTGAAATTGGACGGATGGATCGTCGTTGATTTGAAATTGGACGGATAGATCGTCGTTAATTTGAAATTGGATTGAAGCCTGCTTGGGGATGGGCTTTCCAGGAGTGTCAATGATCATTTGGCCACCTGGGCCTTGATTTTGAGAGAAAATTTCGATCCGAGTGAGGTCTTGGGCCTGCAGCCCAAACCATGATGGCGTACGGTTGAGATACCCTGGCGTACGCCAGGAATCTTTCTTGGCCCGGTCCAGATCCAAGCCCAGACCCGGCCCAGCTCGCCCCTAACGTCGTATAAACTGCTGCAGAACTTCTGAAACCGCCATACTCGACGGTTTTGAACTCCCAAACTCTCTCAAACTCTCCCATTTCTGTCATCCTTCCTTTTTCTTCCAAAACCCTTCTTCCCCGAACTCTCCCATGGCCGGAATAGGTAGTGGTGGCGGCAATGGTGGCGGTAGCGGCGAGGAACGGCCGAGAGTGGGTGGAGATGAGGCCGAGGGGCCTCAAATCGACGATCAAACACTGGGCGAGCCTTCGTCGAGTGCTGGTGTAGGGGTTTCAGGCAGCGGCGGCGACGACGGTGGCCATGCAGAGGAGGCGGGTGACGGCGACAGGTGGCGTACGGTTGGAAGGGCTGGGCGTACGCCAGCCTCTGGTGATACAGGGGGTCCACGGGTGCAACGATTGGACTTCCAAAGTGGGGTAGAGGGCTTGGTTGTTACGGGCATGGGTTCAGTCGGGGTCAGCGGCGGCGGTAGTGGTGATGTTGGTGATGGTAGTGGTGATGACCGGCCGGAGGCGCCGAGGAGGGATCCAGCGAAGGGCAAGGATCTAGTGGTTGAGGAGGAGGCTCCCATTAGGGCACCCACAGGGCCGGCAGAGTTTAGGCCAGCGGAGGGGTCCTCGGCGCACGTTCCCATTACGCGCGCGGACTTCGCGGAGTTTGTATCGGAGGAGGTGCAGGCGCCGGGGGTAGTGAGGAGCCCGCGGGATCCAGATAGAGCATACACCGAAGGGCAAGGATAAGGAGGCTTTTGTACACGAGGCAGAGTGGTGAGCAGGTCCAGGAAGAGGGTGGCCTGGAGGAGGCTCCCATTGGGCCGCACCGAGTGCTGCGTTCGTGGCTGGGGCATGTCCCCCACAGGTTCATTCCGCGGGTTCGGCTATGTACCCCGCCGCGAGTTTAGGCCTGAGAGCAGAGTGGAGGGGTCCATGTATTTCGAACTTGCTTTTGCTTTGTACTTTGTTGTTGTACTTTCTTAGCCTGTTGTGTATGAATTACGCGCAAATTTTGGGCGGACTTGAAAACGAAAAGGTCTAGTAACTTGTACTTTATCGGAGCTCCGCTTGAGCCAGCTCCTGCTCGACAAGCGGATCTTGCTCAAATCGAGAAATGTCAGGGTCCATAAGGGGGGCTCAATAGTGTTCAAATTCGCGGTGATCGCAGCCCGCGAGGATAGGCGGAGGCAGATAGAGCAGGCACCGGAGGAGGAGCGCTTTAGAGCCGAGGCTGAGGGGGCCAGAGTTGAGGAGGTTTTTGTACACGAGGCACCTTGATCCGAAACTAGTCGGGGCCGAATACGCTAGGTGGCTGAGCAGGTCAATCTTTGGCCAAATAGAGGAAGAGGGTGGCCTGGCTTAAGAACAAAGTGCGGCTGCGGTGGCGCGAGCAGAGGCTATACAATGAAGTTGCCGCACGACGGGCGTGCTACGTTCGTGGCTGGGGCTTCTATGTCCCGCCGGATTTGCCACGTTTGTTCATTCCGTCCGCAAGAAAGTGCATGGCAGGATTGAGCTGCATAGGATTATCCCCCGCCGTACGATGATTCAATGATGCAAAGAGCAATAAACGTGTACTTTGAGAGATAAACCATGTGAGTGGCACTTGTCCGTGGACTAGGCACAGGTCCATGTACTAGGTCTTTTTGAACTTCTTGCTTAATTGATCTTTGTACGGTCCTAACTAGGTGCTTGCTAGCTCGGTCCAACCGGTTAGTAGACAATTAGCCCTGTTGTGGTAATAGAATTCCTACCGTTACAAGCATAGTGATGTACGTGCACCTGAGAATTTTGAAAAATAATGATTTGAACTTGACTGTAGACGGCTTAGAACTTGATCGAACTGCATTACATGAACTTGAATCGACCATTCATTGCTTCGACTTGATAACACACATGTTGAACTCGAATCGACCGTAGGATGCCTCGACATATTTAACTCACACATTGAACTTGAATCGACCGTAGGATGCCTCGACATATTTAACTCACACATTGAACTTGAATCGACCGTAGGATGCCTCGACTTGATAACTCATATATTGAACTTGAATCGATTGTATGATAATTGAAACCCTTGAATCGATCACGGAATATGCCAAAATACCTTTAGTCCTAACTGAACATTTCTTGATTCGAATGCTCACTATACCATTCGCGCTGATGCTGTGTTGTTCATTTTGTCTTTGATGTGCAGAGAGACCGTGGTAGTACGCGAGGGCATGGCGGTCCGGCTAGTTCACTCAAGCTGTACAGGGGATTGCCCGAGCGGGTCAGGGCTCTGATTGACGCTGTGAGGTTCAGGCCGTTTATCCTTACACTGACGGCGACACTTAGCGACCATGCTCTGCTTACGGCATTAGCTGAGAGGTGGTGGGATACTTCCAACACCTTCCACTTCCCGATTGGGGAAATGACGATGACTCCGACGGACTTCGCAGCTTTGACAGGTCTGAAGGTAGGGGGAGAGCCTATCCCTTTTGACTCGGGGATCCATGACGACCCGGATGCACTGAAGTGGTTCTTGGGGTTTGAGCCTGTTGGTACTTCAGAGACGATCCCCCACGAGCAGTTTCTCCGGTTTCTGAAAGGCAGGGGCTTCAGAGCAGGAGGAGGAGCAGATGGCAAGAGCCTACTTGTTGTACTTGTTTGGGGCCTCACTGTACCCTAACAAAAGATCTACAGTGCACGTGGCCTACTTGCCAGCCCTTCTTGACTTGCGCACAGCCTCGAGGTATGATTGGGGAGGAGCCGCTCTGGGGACCTGCTTCAACTTTATGGGCGAGTTCTCGCGGAGGAAGAAAGCAATAGCCGGCTACTGGAGAGTGTGGGAGGTAAGAAACTAGACTTGTATCTTTATTTTTCGAGCACTCCCCTTCCTTTAGATTTATGATTGCTATTTTGATGCTTTGCCTGTTTGAAACTGCAGTTATGGGCTTACGAGGTGCTGAAGATGTACCCTCCAGTGAACTCATGCCCGGATTTGAAGGTGCTTCCCCGTGCCTTGGTGTGGGGACCGCTGTACAGGGGCAAAAAGGCAGCGAGGGGTAGCCTTCAGGCCTTTAGGGCATACCTCGACGAGCTCTCGAGCACTCAGGTAGAATACTGCTTTCTGTTACCTACTTCCGCCTTTGAATTGCTCCAATGCTGTCGCTGACCGACTGGTTATTGCTTGTTGTTGATTGCTTGCCGGTAGAGTGGGATCCATGGAGGACTACGGGGGCTGAGCCGGAATATCTTGCGCAAAGCAGGGTGGTGGCTGCGTGCCGCGTGCTACTTGAGTCGGCTTTCGGGTGGCAATGTGCTTCGTTTTCTCCGATATAGAAGAATAACGCCCCAAGCGTAGGGCTTAATACGTCATATGAAGCATAATAATCCGGAAGACCGGGATCGTACCCAAGGGAATTATGTTATGGCTTGGCTCGGATTTGTAGAGTAAGCAAGGATTTCGGCTATTAGGTAGCCAACCGAGTTTTACTTTGAACGGTGGAAATTTAAAAGGCTAAATTGAAAATGAATAAACTAGATAAAAGATAGGCTAGGTCTAGGAATCACTAGCCCTCATGACTCGGGCTAGATCACATTTTCACCAATTCACGCGGTTCGAGATACGCAATCAAGGTTCCTAAACCCGAAAATAAAGATGGTTTGAAAATCAAGCTAGCTCTAGAATTCTCTTGGTAAACCCCTCATGCGACAGAGCTCTAAGCATCACGTGTGGTGGGTAGTCGATGCTCCCACCTACACGTGATCAAAGAGGTTAACACCTCGGTAATTTACCAAACGAATCCGAACCCCATATCAATTTTCAAATCCAAAGATTAAAACTTTATTGGTGAAAAATGCAATTTTTGCCCAAGCCATGGGATGCTAATCATCCCATGACCTAACCCTTGAAACTACTCACACATATCTATGAAAATAAGAGCAAGCAAAAATCTACTTAGCATAATTGGAAGACAACACTAGAAGAAAATTGACTTAAAAGATAGATCGGAAGAAGAGTAACAACTTTAATTAAAGCAACAATATCAAAAACTAACAATTAAAGACAGAAATTGAAATATTCAAAGCTGGAAATTTAAGAACACTCAAGAACAATTTGAATCAAATCCTAGATCTAGAAAATGTACTACCTAATCTACACTACTTGTTTTTCGATCTAATACATCATTCCTTTTATTCCCCGCCTGGAATATTCCCCGGATATGCTCTGAAGATGCTCCGCTAAGCCCTTCGGTACCGATTGCCAAACCCTTACATTGCTCAGATAAGGTCTCAGTACCGATTGAACCAATTTTATTCGATCGGTAGCGAGGCAGTTAGTACCAGCGTTTAAGCAGCTCAGTACCGATTGGAAGGATTCTCTTCGATCGGTAGCGAGCTCTTATCAATTCTGAATCTTGTTTTCTCGCCTGTCTTGGCCACAGCTTGAGTTGTCTTGGCCACAGCTTGGCCATGCCTTGGCTACAACTTGGCCACGGCTTGGCCACTCCATTGTCTTGCCTTGCCATGACTGATTCTGCCTTGGCGTAGCTTTGGCTGGATAACTTCTGCCCGGGCTGCTCTACTTCTGCCTTGGTAATTCATGCCCTAGCCTTGGCTCTGCATTGGCTCTTGCTCTGGCCATGACTGATTCTGCCCGAGCTGCTCCTCTTAGTTTGGCTCTGCCTTGGCTGCGCCTTGGCCATCGGGCCATTCTCAAGCCATGGGATGCTTTGGGCCTTTAAAGCTTCTTATTAGGCGAATTACCTACAAAACAACATCAACACATTCTACGAGCACAAATCATTAAAAATAACTAATTAGCAACTAAATTAATACTAAACCTAGATACTAGCGCACCCTATATTCCATTCCCGGGTGCTTATCACGCCCCCCAACTTAGGGTTTGCTAGTCCCTAGCGAACAAAATAACAAGAATTTGAAAACAAGCTACTATGCAATCTTTCCGAATTTCACAACTTAGAACATGCTCCACATTATCAACTAGCAAGAGTTCAATCATTCCGGCTTTTTATTTCATTCCTACAACTCACAATTTCAGCGTCCAATTAAACAGGCTAAGTAACAAGCAAGTTAATGAGCAAGCTAAAAAGGTTTGTGTCCTCGAACAAAGGGAGGATACGGGAAACAAAACCTTGCGAATTCAGAGTCAAGCCATATCCACTGAAAAAGTGCTTGACCAACAGGCAACAGTGAACAAGAAATACTATGCCTCAAGAAACTACAGCACTTTATTCAACAGAATTAAACAACTAACGGATGAAAGTTGGATAACAAAGGGAAAACATGTCATTAACTAATCATGCAAATATCAGAAAATCAATCACAAAGGAATCCAAGCGCACAAAAGATCAACTAAGGTCTTTAAAGCTTATAATGACCGTGGTTACAAAGGGAAGGGACTACAAAATAGTGTAGTGGCTATATGCTAGCATGGTTCTTCTACCCTTGGCCACTACCAACCCTAAACTACCCAAGACATGACCACAAGCTGGCCAAGCACCAAACAAAGAAAACTACTAGAAGAGGCCTACTAAAAACTACTACCACCGACTTGATCACACCTAGTCGCCATCCTCATCCGACTTCTCACGGTATTAAGCCTTGAGCTTCCTCTTTCCATCAAACTTTCTCATCCAGAATGAATTCTAGCCCATAAGTCAAACCAATTCTCTTATCAAAGTATTCAACCTTCTTTCAAATCCGTTTTTGCTCTTTCATAGCATTTCTTTGATTTCTTTTCTTTGAGGAATAGGGTCATTTGAGGTGAGATTAGTAGTGAGCGAGATTGAGGAGCCAATTTTTGGGGCTTTTTGGAGAGGGAGATGAAAATTTGGGATTTTTGCTTTTGTAGTGAGAGAGGAAAGATAGGGATTCATGTATCAATTTTTTGCCTTTTCGCATTCCAACCACTTCTATCACATTCACACCACCCCCAAATCTTCTTGAATCATTGAAAACCATTTTCACCCTCCAAACATCCGGTTGCCTAGGTTAAAGCAAAGAACGGGAAATAGACTAGGATGCAAAATAGGACTAGGTGACACATATGTGGTATGATCATGCAAAGAATGCCTTGTATCCTTTCCTAAGTGCGCTTTGGATTCCAAAATAATTGAAAGTCGACATGTAAACACAATTAGACATGAACATGCGATTATTCACCTAACTACAAGCAATTTATTGGAAAGGTGAGGATATGGGTCAAAGCTTGCTCAAAAACTTGCTCAAAACTTAACTCATTCAATTGTCAACTAAGCATGCAAATCAAGAAGCACAAAACGTCTTAGGATTGCCATGAACTCTTGCCAACTAACAATTATTGAGCATGCAACAAGTCATGAACAAAACTAAAAATTTATGACAAAGGGAAGCAATTGCAAGTCAAAAGCTTTTATTTATTTTTTAAAATTTTTTTTTTTTGAATTTTCTCATTTTTTGGATTTTCAATTTCTATTTTTTTTGAAGTTTTCAAAATTTAACACAAAACACCAAAATCAAACAAATAGCACATGAGCTAACCCCTCCCCCCAACTTAAAGCGATGTTATGCCCTCATAGCATTAAGAATAAGAGAGAAGAAAGGAAAGGCGTGCGAATGTACCGTCCAAGGGGAATGTCAACCCCTAAATACCTCGACCAAGTTGGAGGATTTTATGCCAATATTTTGCTCCAGCCAAATTAGATGCTTCCAGGGTTCACTCCTTCGGTTCTACCAAATCGGAACCATAGCTAGTCACACAGGGCCATATCCAAAGCTTTATCGGACTAACAACCGCGACACTTAGCCGCACCCATGCTTAGGGCTCCTGAACGCCTCACTCACTCCGGCTTTAGACCCAATCCACCAAGGCTGGTGTGGTAGCACATAAACCCTGCAGAAGACTTAAGAGAACGACCTTCCACAAAACAATTGACATTAGAACCACCAGCCTGTGTTATCCGGCTTCAAACCAAACAAAAATGAAAAAACAGAACATAAAGAAAACACAATGAACAAATGAAAACACACAGAACAAATAGAAACATGCAAAACAGAATGAAATGCACCACCTGATCATCACGCGATCACACGAGTCATACTTTTCTTCCCATTCCCTACCGGTGGGGTAAGAAATGGGTGGCTATACTAGACCGTTGAAAATGTGTTATGCTAGCGCCCGTAATAAAATCTATCGCTTGACCTCGCCAAACACTTAAGTTCAGCGTCCCCTAGGATCAAAAACAAGCAAGGAAAAGATACAACCTAGCGTGCACTCCAGGCAATATCACACCTCACTCACAGACCTAAGTTGCCTCCGATTAGGGGCAATCGCGGAGTGCATGGATCATTAACGATAGACTATTACAAAGAAGAACTAATGAAAGCCCTTGTTACACTAGCACATTAATGAAATCTTTTGATGTGATTTATCTCCAAGATTTTATTTGATGCAAGAAAAACATAACGAAAATGACAAAACAAAACATGCAAACGAAACACAACAAAGAACGCAAGAAAGAAAAATGAGTATGCCATTAAAGAGAGAGAGAGAGAGAGAGAGAGAGAGAGAAAGAGAGAGAGAGAATGAAAAATGAGAGAGAAAACGAAAGAGAGGGAGAAAATGAAAGAGAGGGTTCAACCACACGTGGTTTACGAACATTTAGCACGCCAATATGAACTATTAGAATAAACAGAGCACTCCAAGCTACACTCTTTGCCAAAAATTGAACTCGACCATGCCATAAGATAAGATATTTTGAGTAAAGCAATTGCCGAATTCGTTTTAAAAACTTAAATTCCACCAAGTGCATAGCCCAAACAAAATCAATTTTCAATTTATTAACAAAATCTACAATATAAGGATGATAAACCACAAGAAAATTGTCAACACCAAGAAAATCAATCTGTTCTATGATTGGCAACTTCTCAAGAATAGGCTCACATGGATCTTGTTTTTCTATCAAAGAGTATAAGAAATCTACCTCAGCATCCATCTCTTTAGCGGTGAGAATATCAAGACTTGGGGGATTGGAAGAGACAACTTCAGTGGTGAGACATTTCTCCCCCGGATCATTACATAGAGGGGAATCAAAAAGAGGAGAACTCTGGTCCTCAGTTTCATCAATAGGCTCATCACTCCATGTAGACTCTGAGGAGCTATCACAATCTAGACTAACAGTTTCAACCAAGATATGCAACTTACTTTCCTCTTCCATGGCATCCAAGTTGGAATCCTCAAAATTTTCAGTCAACTCACAAAATTGGAGCTTTTGGGCTAATTTATCAAGGTAATCCCAACCATCTTCAGCGTTTTTATCCAGAAATTCATCATTGGACATAAAATCAACTTGACATGCCTTAGGATTTAAACCATGGCAAAAGATAGCCAGAAGACTGCCAAGCTCACAATTAAAACTTGACCAAGAGAATACGGAACATTTAAATCGCTCCCAATATTGAGAAAAAGACTCATCATCTAGTTGATAGAAATGAGATAGTTCTTGTAAAAGCATATGAGTCTCATATGAGGGAGAGAAAGTTTTAAAAACTTGTTCTGTAATCGCTTGCCATGTCGATCTTGGACTCAGAGAATAAAACCAATTTTGAGCACTATCACGCAAAGAAGTTGGGAATACTTGTAAAATAGCGCTTTCATCATTAGCAAAAAATTTCTCAAGATCATCAATATGTGAAAATGGATTTTCTGAGGCCAAGCCATAAAATGTAGAAAGTGACAATGAACAATCAAATTGTTTTGCATATCCTCCATAGCACCTTGCAAAATAGGCCATAGTCTCCTTTACTACTTAGAGTAAACAGGCATACACAAAACAAATACTACTAACTACCAGCAAACTATCAGACTGGAGGGGCTATGCCGCCACCTCAACTCAACAAACAGAATATGCGAGGGGTTATGCCACCACCTCGGCTAAGCAATGCAATCAAATTAAGCTAAGTAAACTAACAAAGTAAACTAAACTAAGTAAGCACACACTCAATATTTAGCTTGGCTTCGTTACACCTCAGGTTTGACAACAAGGTCAGGTTAGAGGTATCCACCAAACTAAATACAAGCAACTAACACATACGCTAACACATAAACTACTAAACTACTACTAAAAGACGAAAGCGGGATACTTACAGTGGTTTGTCGAACCTCCAAGAAAGCCATAATAAGAAATCCCCGGCACCGGTGCCAAAAATGCTTCATTTTCTCCGATATAGAAGAATAACGCCCCAAGTGTAGGGCTTAATACGTCATATGAAGCATAATAATCCGGAAAACCGGGATCGTACCCAAGGGAATTATGTTATGGCTTGGCTCGGATTTGTAGAGTAAGCAAGGATTTCGGCTATTAGGTAGCCAACCGAGTTTTACTTTGAACGGTGGAAATTTAAAAGGCTAAATTGAAAACGAATAAACTAGATAAAAGATAGGCTAGGTCTAGGAATCACTAGCCCTCATGACTCGGGCTAGATCACATTTTCACCAATTCACGCGGTTCAAGATACGCAATTAAGGTTCCTAAACCCGAAAATAAAGATGGTTTGAAAATCAAGCTAGCTCTAGAATTCTCTTGGTAAACCCCTCATGCGACAGAGCTCTAAGCATCACGTGTGGTGGGTAGTCGATGCTCCTACCTACACGTGATCAAAGAGGTTAACACCTCGGTAATTTACCAAACGAATCCGAACCCCACATCAATTTTCAAATCCAAAGATTAAAACTTTTTTGGTGAAAAATGCAATTTTTGCCCAAGCCATGGGATGCTAATCATCCCATGACCTAACCCTTGAAACTACTCACACATATCTATGAAAATAAGAGCAAGCAAAAATCTACTTAGCATAATTGAAAGACAACACTAGAAGAAAATTGACTTAAAAGATAGATCGGAAGAAGAGTAACAACTTTAATTAAAGCAACAATATCAAAAACTAACAATTAAAGACAGAAATTGAAATATTCAAAGCTGGAAATTTAAGAACACTCAAGAACAATTTGAATCAAATCCTAGATCTAGAAAATGTACTACCTAATCTACACTACTTGTTTTTCGATCTAATACATCATTCCTTTTATTCCCCGCCTGGAATATTCCCCGAATATGCTCTGAAGATGCTCCGCTAAGCCCTTCGGTACCGATTGCCAAACCCTTACATTGCTGAGATAAGGTCTCGGTACCGATTGAACCAATTTTATTCGATCGGTAGCGAGGCAGTTAGTACCAGCGTTTAAGCAGCTCGGTACCGATTGGAAGGATTCTCTTCGATCGATAGCGAGCTCTTATCAATTCTGAATCTTGTTTTCTCGCCTGTCTTGGCCACAGCTTGAGTTGTCTTGGCCACAGCTTGGCCATGCCTTGGCTACAACTTGGCCACGGCTTGGCCACTCCATTGTCTTGCCTTGCCATGACTGATTCTGCCTTGGCGTAGCTTTGGCTGGATAACTTCTGCCCGGGCTGCTCTACTTCTGCCTTGGTAATTCATGCCCTAGCCTTGGCTCTGCATTGGCTCTTGCTCTGGCCATGACTGATTCTGCCCGAGCTGCTCCTCTTAGTTTGGCTCTGCCTTGGCTGCGCCTTGGCCATCGGGCCATTCTCAAGCCATGGGATGCTTTGGGCCTTTAAAGCTTCTTATTCGGCAAATTACCTACAAAACAGCATCAACACATTCTACGAGCACAAATCATTAAAAATAACTAATTAGCAACTAAATTAATACTAAACCTAGATACTAGCGCACCCTATATTCCATTCCCGGGTGCTTATCACAATGATATCTGGGCGACCGAGTGACACGGCAGTCACTGGAGTCCTCGGAGTTTGTCACGCCTGGGCCACTTCCTCCTCGTGCTTCACATACTGATCAGTATACGCTGGCCGAGCTGCAGCGCTTCACTGTCCCGACAGACTTTTCTGCTTTCTTGAGGCCTGAGCGAGACTATGCTGTTTACCGGAGGCAGTACTTGGCGAGGCCACTCGGAGTGATAGAGCATGGTGCTATAGAGGTTGAGGCCAGAGAGGCTGGAGAGGAGAGGCGTGGCCAGGGCAGCAGGGCTGCTCGCTCGAGGGAGAGGAGTGGACCTGCCGCGGCGACGGGCCTTCCTCGACTTTCTTGGACGCTGGCCGTGCGGGATGCACAGGGAGAGGAGGCCACTGTTCAGTTCGAGCCTGCTAGGAGAGAGCTAGAGGAGATCACAGGGCCGGTACGATACTCTTTCACCCTTTGTACTTTCCTTTCTTTGAATGTTGCATGCATATCTGACTTATACTTTGATTCTGTCAATATTGCAATACAGGCCCCGATGGAGTGGGTGAGGGAAGCAGTGCGCCTGATGAAGGCCATGGAGAAGGAGTTCCATAGAATAGCTAGCGGCGCCCAGTTGCGGCTGCATTACCCACCTCTAGCTCCAGCTCCTACTGTGCAGCCTCAGGTACAACCTTAGCTTTTGGTTCTTTCAATAGAATATAACCTGCTTTCAACATCTCGATATATATATGCAATATGTACAATTGATGCTAAAAATGGAAATGCAATGTAGGGGCAGACTAGGGCGGCTCCTAGAAGGAAGAGCGTGAGGCCACCTCCTCAGAAGAAGATAGCACCGAGCTCCTCCTGACCAGCAGCGAGCACTCAGAGAGGAGTACAGATTGCGCCGGCTAGCGAGGGTCTCCCGTTCCGCCGAGAGCTGAGGAAGAGGCCTGCTGAGGGGCCTTCTCAAAAGAAAAGAAGAGAGGAAAAGGAAGCAGAAAAAGAGGAGAGTACGTCCCTCAGCAGCGACTCCGATTCCGTGGACGATTCTAGGTTTCAGATGGACCCACGAGAGATGGTAGAGAGTGAAAAGGAGGAGGACGACGAGGACCTCTTCGACGACTGAGGGCTATGACTGAGCCTCAGTCTACTTTGCTGTCTTTTGATTTTGATACACTGATACTTTGATACTTTGCCGTTTTGGATATAAAGCCTGCGTGCCTTCTGACTTTTGGGCGAGTGTGCCTCGATACTTTAGGTTTTGCTCGGGCCATTGTGCCGCTTGATACATTTTCCTTTCTTGCTTTCTTTTGGGATTTTGACATAGTAGTAATAATATCTGCATTTTCTGTTTATCGATTTCCTTTCAATTATTGAATTTTAGCAAAGGAAATGGACAAACCGTCCACTAATATCTAACATGCATTGACGACTGCTCTAAATTGACACAGACACATGCACACGTGCAAAAATGAATCTAGCTCGAAGAAAAAGGTATAGAAAAGCCCCAGGATACAAGACATACCCCAGACACGCGGAGGATACGGGAAAATAGGCGACGATAGGCCAAAATCCGTAATTCTCCAAAACGAAAGGAACTGACACTTTGAATAGACTGTATAGGTATACAATGACCTGTACAAACCATCAAAACCGGTAAAAAACATCCCGGTGGAAGGAAAATACCGATAAAAAGCTAAAAATGTCGCAAAAACGGACATAAGACGCCAAGGATGACTCGATATGGTCCCGGACTGAAACCGACACCCCCATACAGTCACACAAGTCCTATGTAACGTGTATGGCATGACACAACTTGGCAAAAGCTCCTGAAACGAGATTTGACCCTCCGTATCTTTGATTTTTGGCTTGACACGGGCCGCCGGGGGTTCGAAATCTTCAATAGGCATGGCTTTTGGAATCCGACGCCTTGCTGCAGTCTTAAATGACATTTAAGACTTGTAAGAACCAAGAAATGGCCAAAGCAAGCCACAGAACTAAAAACGACCATGCGAAGGCAGTAGCTGCTGCAGACTGGTTTCTGGTGCATCAACCTACCGTACGCCATGTTTTGGGAACTGTACACTAGGAATGAAGAGATGTGTACACGCCATCTTGACGTTGGCGTACGCCAGGCTCCTGAAAGTCAGATCCACTTGACTGACCAACTGTCCTTTTTCAGAGGGCTGTTTGTTTTTATCCTCACACGGTTTGAACACGGCTTCTGTGGTTTCAGGGGGCAGTGTCCTTGGCATTGTGTCCCTTTGGAGGCTAGCAAGTGCCTTGCCTGCTTTATGTGAAATGGCAACGGCATGCCAAGGCCTATAAAGCTGAGGTGCTGACCTTTGAGGCATTTACAGCTCCCATTGCTCCTCCTTTTCTTGCAGTCTCATGGATAACCCTCTCCCAACCCTGCTCAGGCCTTAGTTAGTGTCCTTTTTGAGCATTGACTGGCTCAATTTTCGGTATCACGGCCTTGCCTCGTTCCGTTTCCTTCGGCACGTGCCGCTTCGTCCGGCGCTTTTGTGGGCTGCCCTCAGATTCTGGGAACCTGATGTCCATGTCTTTCGCTTTGGGACGACGAGATGTGCCCGACCGTTGAGGAATTCCAGGCGTACCTCCGTACCTATTCATCCTCGACTCTTGTTGTTCCCCCCTACCAAGTGAGCATGCCCAAACTGCTGGCCAGCTCGCTCAACATTTCCCGGGGTCTGGCGAACACAATTCTGGAGGGTGGCCAAGTGAACATTCTCCGGCTGATCGAAATGTACAGTCCGGATGTCGACTTGGAAGGCCCGAATAGCGATGAAGCTCAAGCACGTTGGCGCTTCGCCCTGGTTATCTGCCTGCTAGCCGCTTATTTGCTCGTTCCTCCTGACGGGCGAGTCAGCCCTTCCTTGGTGAGCGCGGCCGCTCAAATGGGAGATCGAAAGAATGTGATTCCCTTGGTTCTGGCTGAGACTCTCCTGGGCTTGGATTTAGTGAGCACAGGCCAGTCGGCTGTTTTCAGTGGGAGCCAACTCTTGCTTCAGGTAAACTCACTCAGCTCACCTTTTTTTGGTTTTTCACACGTTCTCATTTTACCTCGACACTCGGCTTAGGCTGTTCCCTAGAGTCTTACTTGTCTTTTCGCTCAGGCTTTGTCTGACTCCTTATTCACTCATGCAGCTGTGGCTATCAGACAAGTTGAGCCTGCTGCACCCACCGGCTGCAGGCTGGGATCTGTTCCTGAAGCGACTCCACCAGAGGGAGATGAGATATCCAAATTTGGATGTGGAAGGCTGGTACGAATTCATGCAAGAGATGCAGCCTGATGAAATTCCTTGGAGGTGCCCTTGGTTGGACCTCCCTGATATGGCGATCCACTCTGACGGCTTTGATCGGGTGGTCATTGCTGGACTGACTAGCTTCACTTTTTACATTCCCGGTCGGATTCTTCGGCAACTGGGCGCCCCACAGGAAAATGTCTGTATCAGCACCGGGAGCTTCCACCTTCCAAATTTCAATGCTCAGACGCTGAACGGCTATCAGAGGCGCTGGGGCCTGAGGATTCTCCAGGCGGAAATACCAGGTTTTTCCACAGGGCTGAGGAATCGCTATAGATAGTGGTTAAGAGCAGATGTTCATGCAAGAGAAAATGCCGACTGACTCCAGACCACTTTGCTGTTCTTAGAATAAGCTGTGAGCCGCTGGGCTTCTTAAGCACTTTGTTCTATTTTTCATGCTTTAGCTCTTTTTTAAGGCTTTTATGATTAGCATGTTGTGTTAGAAATAATAATTTGCGAAATAAAGTTGAAAGATGGAGGGTTTTCCCCTTCTGATTCTCTAATGCCGTCTCAGCTTGTCTTCGAGCCTTTCGACCTTTGACGGGGGACCCATAATGTCGAACCCTGGATCCTTTTGATAGAATGTGACCGGGTCTCAAAGTGAGACTGCCTACGTATCCCTTTTGAAGGGAATCAGGTCAGAACGTAGTTCAGGCCAAGGTTCGCTCGTGTATTTTTACCTCTCCTTTTACGCTCTAACTTTTGCCTAGTACCGCCTTTTCAGGTTTTCGGTCTAGCGAGCTTTCGACTTTTGCCTATTTATTTTTGCCTAGACCGCCTCCTTAGGTTTTCGGTCTAGCAGGCTGCTCTAACTTTTGCTTGGAACCGCCCACCCTTGTGGTTTTCGATCCAACGAGCATCTCTCAGGGATAGTAACGCTTGAGCTGATCCAGGTTGACCAAGGTACTGAATTCATTGCCGTTGAGATCGATAAGCTTGGCAGCACCCCCAAATAGGATGGTTTTAATGATGTACGGCCCAGAGCGCTTCGGCCGGAACTTCCCACGAGGATCGAACACTGGAGCCCGGATCTCCTTTGTAACCATATCTCCTTCGACCAGACCTCTCGACTTCACTTTCTTATTGAATGCTCGGGCGATTCGACGCTGATATCCTTGAACATGATACAGAGCACGGAGCCTCCTTTCATCAAACAACATGAGCTCGACAAACCTCCCACTTAACCATTCAGCTTCCTCGAGCCCACTTTCGGTCATGACTCTCAGAGACGAAATTTCAAGCTCAATGGGGAGTATAGCTTCCATTCCATAGACTAAAGAGAACGGCGTCGCGCCGGTAGATGTTCGGATAGACGTTTGGTACCCCCAGAGGGCCAGCGGTAACAACTCATGCCAATCCCTTGCAGACTCGGCAGTCTTCTTGATGATCATCTCGACGTTCTTATTTGCAGCCTCGACAGCCCCATTCGTCTGTGGCCGATAGGTTGTCGAATGATGGATCTTGATCCCGAATTCCTCGAATAACTCCGGGACCCTGCCTTTGAAGTGGCTTCCATTGTCTGATACAAAGGCCTGAGGAACCCCATACCGGTAGATGATGTTCTTTCGAATAAACTGCGCCACTTGAACAGTTGTCAGAGTCTTGTAAGATTTAGCCTCGACCCATTTGGTGAAGTAATCAATGGCTACCAGTATAAACTTGTGTCCGTTTGAAGCAGAGGGCCTGATCATCCCGATAACATCGATTCCCCACACCGAGAAAGGCCAGGGCGAGGTCATACCAAAAAGCTCAGTTGGAGGAACATGCTGCAGGTTAGCGTGGATCTGACACTTGTAGCAACGCCGCACATAGTCAATGCATTGTGATCCCATGGTAGACCAGTAGTAGCCTTGTCTGAGGATTTTCCTTGCGAGCATGACGATGCACATGTGAGGACCGCAGACTCCTTCGTGAATCTCCTCCATTATCCTTGTTGCCTCTGCACCGGTCTCACAAAGCTTGTGCATCCCACAGTGAGATCTTCGATACAACTTCCCCCCACAAATGATGTATTGAGCAGCCAGTCGTTGCAGGGCAATTCGGTCCTTCTTAGTGGTCTCGGCTGGGAATTCTCCTCGTTCTACAAAGTTCCAAATATCATGGTACCAGGGCAGGCCATCATCGACATCATCAATGGCGTTGACATACTCATAGGCGGGCAGGTGCCTTTGCTCGATCACGATTGGTCGCAAGTTAACGCCTACCGGAAGCTCGATCATGAAAGCCAAAGTCGCCAAAGCATCGGCGAACTGATTCTTCAAGCGTGGCACATGGGTGAAGGTTACCCTATTGAAGCGAGGAATCAGTTCTTCCAAATCTTGGTGATAAAGTTTCAGCTTTTCCTCACGAACCTTCCAGTCCCTATTGGCCTGAGAGACCACCAAATTCGAATCTCCAATCACTTCGAGTTTCTCGACTCCCAGTGCAATTGCTGCCTCCATTCCAACGATGCAAGCCTCGTATTCCACTTGATTGTTGGTAACATCGAAATTTAGCTTGAAGGCGAGCGGAATATGAGCACCGGCAGGCGTGATCAGCAACACCCCAATTTCGAACCCTTTTTGATTAGCAGCCCCATCAAAATACAGCGTCCATACTTGCTCAGTTACGGTCAGCACATCCTCGTCTGGAAAGTTGAAATCCACATCCTCTGGCCCCTCAACTGGGTGATCTGCCAAGAATTCTGCCACGGCACGGCCCTTTACTGACTTCCTCGTGACATGCTGGAGATCGAACTCAGCCAGCAGAAGCAACCAACGTGCTAGCTTATGGGTGAGCGCTGGCTTCTCGGATAGATATTTGATAGGGTCCATTCGAGAAATCAGCTTCACCGAATAGGCTAGCATGTAGTGTCTAAGCTTTTTGGTAGCCCAAACTAGTGCCCATCATGTCTTTTCCAAAGGGGTATAGTGCTCCTCACTTCCCACCATTTTCTTGCTCAAATAGTAGATGGCTTTCTCGACTCTGCTTTCCCCTTCCTGCGCTAACAGACAGCCCATCGTTGTCGGTGTTACGGACAAGTACAGAATCAATGGTTGTCCTGGCGTAGGCGGCATCAGTACCGAAGGGTTTTGCAGGTATTTCTGAATCGACTCAAAAGCAGCCTGGCACTTGTCTGTCCATTCAAACGGGACATTCTTCTTGAGTAAACGGAACAGCGGCTCGCAAGTTGGAGTCAATTTGGTGATGAATCGGCTGATAAACTGAACCTTTCCCAGAAAACTCCGCACTCCCTTCTCAGATCGCGGGGGCTCCATCTCGAGAATCGCTTTGATCTTTGATGGGTCCACCTCGATCCCTCTCTTGGTGATCAGAAACCCCAACATCTTGCCTGCCGTAACCCCGAATGTGCACTTCTGCGGGTTGAGACGTACGTTGTACTTTCGAAGCCTTTCGAGAAACTGTCTGAGCGAAGGGAGATAGTCCTTTTCCTCTTTTGCCTTTACGATCATGTCGTCGACATACACCTCGACCGTCTTGTGGATGAAGTCATGGAACAGGGTTGTTTGGGCCCTTTGGAAAGTGCACCCGGCATTCTTTAGCCCAAATGGCATTTTTACGTAATAGTAGGTCCCCCATTCTGTGACGAATGTTGTCTTCTCCTGATCCTCTGGGGCCATGAAGATCTGATTGTACCCTGCGAACCCGTCGACAAAGGAGAGCAAGGCATGCCCCGCCGTGTTATCCACAACCACACAATGTGAGGCAAGGGAAAACTATCTTTAGGGCTTGCCTTGTTCAAATCCCTAAAATCGACACAAACTCGGATCCTTCCGTCTTTCTTGGGAACAGGCACGATGTTGGCGACCCATTTGGGGTATTCAGCAACCCTCAGAAATCCTGCATCGACTTGCTTGGTAACCTCTTCCTTGATCTTTTGAATCCAGTCCGGCCTCATTCTTCGGAGCTTCTGCTTGATGGGAATTGCCCCTGGCATTAACGGAATTCGGTGCTGCACTATCTCGGGATCAATACCAGGCATGTCGGCGTGAGACCAAGCAAAAACCTCGAAGTATTCCTTGAGCGCCCTAATTGTACCAGCGTAATTTTCCGGGGATAGGTTTGAACCAATTTGCATCATACGGGGGTCATCCTCATCTTTCAGATTTATTGAAATTACTTCTTCTTTTAGAGGCTGAGCATGTCTTTCGTCTTCCCTTTCGATGAGGGAACGCAACTCGGCCGGGATGTTCCCGTTGAAGTCAATTCCTTCATCGTCGGGGTCGACACAGTTTATGTAAAAGTCAGCAAAGTAGTCGGAAGCAGGATCATTCATTTCATAAAGCCCGGAAGGGCTACCAAGTACAGCAGACTCAAACTCGAAGTAAAAGCTATGACGTGGAGGGCCGAGAGGCACAAACTCCGACTCTGAGCTAGACTTAGACTCGACAGACTCTGTGTCAGATTCAGAGGTATCATCAATGCAAGTCAAACGCGGAGTAAAAATGCAGTTATTAATACTACTGGTCGCTTTTACAATGAGAGAAGTTGGATCCTCGAGGATGTCTTGAGAGTCGGGCCCGAGCATCAGTACTTCAGCTTCCTCTTCCCTGCCAACCAAACCTACTTGGGCAAACATCAACTCCAAGCTCCCCTGATCAAAGGTCCGCACCCAGTCAGCCTTTTCCTTGATCTCAGCCAGCTGCTTCTTGAAGTTCTCCTGAGCCAGCTGCTCTTTAGCCATTTCGTCCTCATCATCGGCCCAGGTGTCCTCAGCGAAGATCTCGAAACCCGGAAGCCAAGTGCGAGTCTTAGGATCCCAAAACGGCTCGATTTGTCCCAAGTAAGCAGTGCCGCCTCCCTCACGGACGAAGTAGATATCGGGGTTACCATAAAGGGTTCGAGGTTTTCCCACGTCTTTCCTCTTTTGGGCACCCTTGGCTGGGGGAACGTATCCCAAACCAAAGCGGCCTTCGGTGAAAGGAAAAACAGGGAATTCAGCGATCCCCTGCTGGTTGATCTCGAGTCCTAGGCCAGGCATGAATGACATCTTCCTCATGATTTCGAGAGCAACTGAGCTAATGAGAAAGTCATCATCCATGACAATGGATAGGACCGAGCTAGATGTATCAAACGCGAACCCTCCGAAGTCTGAGTCCTCGTCTCCGTGCATGATCCCCAAAACTGGTGTCCCATCATCCTTGAGCGGCGGATCCCAGAATCTCCGCAGATGGTTAAAGTTCCAGTAGGAAGCCCCAGCATGACCTTTTGATGGAGAGTCGACGGCACGGCCATGATGTCCGCCCTATGCAACCAAGGCCTTCCCAACAGCAAGTTGAAGGTGGCGGGGATGTCGATTACGTGGAATTCCACATCCATTTCAAAGCCTTTAGCATCGAGCTTAAGCATTAGAGTTCCTTCCACCACACGACGCGTGTTGTCATAGGCTTTGACAGCCAGGTTGGAAGGCGTAAGATCATTCTTTGTGAGCCCCAGGCGGTAAGCAACCCTCATCGGGCAGACATTAATGGCAGAACCATTGTTGATCAGCACAGTTGGCACCCAATGTCCCCTACACTTGATGGTAATGTGCAGCGGGCGGTTGTGAGCAGTCCCATCAACGGGCAGGTCCTTTTCGGTAAAAGTGACAGAATGCTTGGAGAGCAGAGGCAAGACCAAGGCGATCATTGCCTCGGGAGTGCTGTTTGTCGATACCTCAAAGCGGGCCAAAGCTGCGGCGAGTCTCTCACGATGCTCCTTTGATGATGATATCAACCCCCACACGGAGACGACAGCAGGAATCCGGTCTAGTTGCTTCTGGAGAAAATCCCCTTCTGGTGCCCTGCTCGGCACGAGCTGTGAGTTCCTTTGAGCTGGTGGAGAGACAGGTTTCTGAGCCAAAGGATTGGACGAGCTTCCAGCCGAGAGGTTTGGCGGCTGAAAGACACGGCCGCTCCTCGTAACGTTTGCAACGTCCCACCAAGAAGAAGTGTCAAGCGAGCCCCAGAAGTCTGCAGGTATCTCCTCCAACTTACGCTTTCCCTTGTCAGTTGTTGCTACGGTTGCTGCTGAATCCTGTTCCGGAGTCATATCCCATAGCAGTTCTTCCATGACTGTTCCTTCCCAAAAGCTTGGATCCTGTGCAGCAGTTTCCTCAAATGGCAGCCTCGGATTGGTGACAAACGGCACATCCCAGAAGCCCCCGTCGACCAGAGCAGAGTTGACAGTCCAAACCTCGTCACCTACTTGCATGTCGACCACTTTATTGACATCCCAGAAATCAGCTGGCAGCGGGCTTGTGTTAAGGTCGACGATCTCGTCGATATCCCATAGGTCATCGGGCGGTGCATTTAATACCATAATAGAACAATCATCCCTAGGAGGCACTACCGGACGCGGCATTCCTACAGGCACAATGTTGACAGTCGGGTCGCCTGCATGCACAGTGCTGGAGATGGAGTCGAATAGTGGCCATGCTTCGCCTAGCTGCCGACGCACGTCAGGGATGATCTCTCCTTGGCTGTAGCAATCTAAGTACTACTCACCCAAATCCTGATCATCGTCCCCCTTCTCCATATTGAAGTTCTGATTCCAGGCTAACTGTGCAGCATCGGGCTCCGGGTCCCACACGTATTCCTCCTCGGTTTCGGCCGCAGCGGGCTCAGGCTGGTAGAAAAGCATAAATAGTGACAGGCCATCGAGTGGATCCGTCCTTGCTATGTTCCAATCTTCCTCCCATTGGTCTAACTGGGCCTGATCGACAACCGGCGCCTGAGGGAATCCCAAGAACTACTGCTCGTTCCAGTCATTAGCAAGTTCTGCCCATTCCCTTGCTTTTTCTTCCATATCCCAGCCAACCGCCAACATGTTGACATTGAATTCCGCCGGGATGGTCACAACAGGTTTCGGGTGATGCTCTGGGGCTATATGGTCAGTGGGGTTGAATATGGTGGAGCTAGGCTGGACTATAGTGGAGATGAGGGTTATCTGGTTCACTTGAGGGTCAGAATTGTGGTTGGGCATGGAGTTGGTGATGACGTTAGGCTTAGGAGGGGTCGGGAGAGTGCCGTTGTCCACCAAATCTTGAATTGCGTGGCAGAGGCGGTAACAGGAATCGGTGTAATGGCCGGGCATTTGGTGATAGGCGCAGAAAGCACTTGAATTGTGGCTTGGAGAGGGGTTTTGAGGGAGAGGAGTTGGGTCCAAAGGCCTGAGATGACTAGATTTGACCAACCTCTCTAGGACTTGAAAGAGAGGAGCCTCAAATTTGGCGAAGTTCCTGGGTTGGTTGCAGTTTCGGGGCTTTTGAGGGGTTTGAATTTGGTTAATGTCGACGACATGATTAGAGCCTTGTGTAGCATTGTTGCTGGTGTGGGCACACGCCCCAAAAATTGCCCGATTTTGGTTTGCAAGAAATGAATTGTTTGGGGGGCGGCCCTCTTAGAAAATAGCGCGGCGAAACGCTTCGATTCAGAGTCGCCACTCAGGTTTTAGCGGAAGGACACCCAAGGAACCGAACTCGAGAACGTTTGCTACGTTTTGCTTTGAAAAAGATCCGGTTTGATTTGAAGAGGTGTAGACTGGTCCGTCGTCACCTTCGATATCTGAGGTTCGGGAGCCAGGTTACGAGAAGGGAAGGGTTTTATGGCACCCCTCTTGTCCAATCCGGAGATCGGTCTCTACTCGGGCATTTTATTAAAACATTTGCCTTTTTCACTCATTTAATCATTTTTAGCCAGTTAGGGCGGGGGAACAGTTAATGGGGGTTTAAAACTGTAACAAATTGCGGATTATATGACAAAATGCTTATGGATGCTGGTTTGCTTGCTTGAATTGAATTAAATGTAAGAACATAGATTGAGAACAAGCACTGCAAAAAGTTCAACAAGATGATGTACGCTGCTCGTCGGGTGCGCGAGCAGGCGACATGCTGGCACGCAATGGCCAAGCCACTGCATGCCAACACACCCTGCGCACGCCACCTAAAAGCTGGCGTACACTACCCTACTGATTTCTTACAGCTCCTACTCTTAACCCTTTGGGCTCTGGAATGGACCAGTGCACACCCAGGACAAATCACGCAGTTGATAATATAGATTAAGTACATGTACAGGCATAAGGAATGGCTAATAGCCAGGAAAACAGCAAAGCAAACCCCATAAACAGAGTGGGGAGGAACAAAAGGCCAGGGTTGAACTGTGATGTAAGGGCCAGGCACTGGTCTGTGACGAGCGTGCCGTACGCCACCACATGGGGACCGTACGCCAGGATCGTATGCTAACCAGTGTTTGGCTTTACATCATCTGGGCTCTGGAACATGACCAGAAATATTCCAGAGGCCTTGAAAGCAAGAAATGGTACAAGCATTGAAAGCTACATTTGAACAGTTCTAAAATACAGAAAGCAATAAACTGGTTATTAGCATGCCAGAAGGTGATGACAGAAAGGAAATGAACACAAATGGACATTCCATGATCCCCACGCCAACAGTGCACATACTGCCAAATGTGGCGTACGGCTTGATAAGGCTGGCGTGTGCCATGATGTGTTCCCTACGACTGATTTATTTTACCAGAGAAGGGCCTGGACTAGTATCAGTTACTAGCCAGAACCTTTCTGGTTCCCTTCAGGGGCTGAAAACAGAAAGCAGCACAAAGGTGGTATACCTTTGGTGCGAGAGATGGAAGGAAGAATATGAGCTTTTGGGGGTTGAAGATGGAGGCTGTGTAGTGACTGGACAGTGGTGTAGGGTGTATAGGGCTTCTCTATCTCTCAATCCTTCAATGGGAAAGCTAGAACAAGAGAGAGAAGAGAGGAGATACTTGGCTTCTTCAATGTGCTTAACCCTTGCAAATGAATGCAAGGGGGGGTATTTATGGAGGAGAGAGGCTGAGACCAGGGGCTGGTCAGCTGGGGTTAGGGGTTTGGTTAGGTTAGGAAAGGAGCCTCCCATGCATTGAATGCATGGGACTAGCTTGATGGGGTGTGTAGGAGAGAGGGGGACGGCCCTGCAGAATGCAATGATCAAGGGGCTCTGCAATGTACTCTGGCAGTTACAAAGTTTCGAGCACGTGACAGAAAAGCGGTGATTTGACCGGCCTTGACCATGCGTACGCCACCTGTACCATACCGTGCGCCAGGTCAAACTCAGTCAACGGTCGATGTCCGACACGTGGCACTTTCCTGGCGCACGCCAAGCAGGAGCTGGCGTAAGCAGGTTACGGTTTTGCTGAGGCTTATTTGGCTCTGGTTTTTTTGAAGGGTTTGAAGGGATTTGAAATGGTTTGAAAGAGGAGGGTCCAACATTCAAAGCTCACGACCTTCCATCGACCTCGGAGGGTTTTCGACCGTTTATCATCATTGGGGTAACAAAAAGACCGCAAACGTGTTGATCCAGATAGTCCAGAATAGGTTGTCTACAGGAGCCCCCCTTTGATGGCACTTGGAGCACTGTTCGATCAGGTACAAGTAACGTCAAAGGTTTTCTAGACACCCTCTTGCGGATATCTAAAACTGAACGTACTTGGTCGACAAAGACATGAATCATAAAGAACCTGATTAGTGAATTCAGCCAGACAGATTATTTGAGAGAGATTACTGCTCGCGGAGGGCAAAAATAGGCGGATGGATCGCAGTTGAAATTGATATTGGACGGATAGGTCGCCGTTGATTTGAAATTGGGCGGACAGATCGCCGTTGAATTGAAATTGGGCGGACGGATCGCCGTTGAATTGAAATTGGGCGGAACTCTGCTTGGGGATAAGCTCCCCAGGGGTATAAATAAGCATTGAATCATCCGGGCTCCATTTTGAGAGGGGAATTGATCAAAGTGGCGTTTGGGCTCACGGCCCAATAAAAAATGGCGTACGGTATGACCACCCTGGCGTATGCCAGGAATCTTTCTTGGCCCGGTCCAGATCCAAGCCCAGACCCGGCCCGACACGGTCCCATGTCGTAAAACTGCTGCAGAACCTCTGAACTTGCCATAACAGACGGTTTTGAACTCCCACAAACTTCAAAACTCTCCAAAACTTCTCAATCTCTCACAAACCCTCTCATCTTCTTCCCAAAACCCTCTTTCCGGTATTCTCTTATGGCTGAAACAGGTAGTGGCAGCGGCAATGGGGGCGGTAGCGGCGAGGAACGATCGAGAGTGAGTGGAGATGAGGCCGAGAGGCCTCGAATCGATGATTAGATGACGGGCGAACCTTCACCGAGTGCTGGTGTAGCGATCCCGGGCGGCAATGGCGGCGATGGCAGCCATGCAGAGGAGGCGGGTGACGGCGACAGGTGGCGTACGGTCAGAGGGGCTGGGCATACGCCAGCCTCTATCGAAACGGAGGGCCCACGGGTGAGTCGACTGGGCTTCGAGAGCGGAGTGGAGGGGCTGGTTATTACGGGTCCAGTTCTGGCAGGGATCGTCGGCGACAGTGATAGCAACGTTGGTGATGATGGTGATCGGCCAGAGGTGCCGAGGAGAGATCCGGCACGGGGCAAGGATCCTGTGGTTGAGGAGGAGGCTGCTGTCGGAGCACCCATGGGGCCAGCGGAGTTTAGATCCGCAGCGGGGTCCTCGGCGCACGTTCCCATTACGCGCGGGGACTTCGCGGAGTTTGTGACAGAGGAGGTGCTTGACCGGCTGCTGCGCGAGAACCCAATGGTGGTTGAGGCCGTGATATCAGCCCGGGAGGAGAGACTGAGACAGATCGCGCAGGCTCAGGAGGAGGAGCGCTTGAGAGCTGAGGCCGAGAGGGCCAAGGTGGCAGAGGATGCTTTTGTACAGGAAATAGAGGTAGCCGAGCAGACCCAGGAGGAGGGTGGCCTAGCTCGTGAGCGGGCGGCGGCGCGGGTAGAGGCGATGCGGGCTACAGGCCGCGCGGCGTTTGAGGCAGGGGCCTATGTTCCTCCAGAGCCACACTTGTTCATACTGTCCGGGTTTGAAAGCTACATCCCAAGCCGCGATGATTACGACGCAGAGCTCGTGCTGAGAGACCCAGAGTGGCACTTGTCGGCGGACTGGGCGCAGGTATTCCATTGAACTTGCCTTTGATTTTCTTGTAGTCCATTATTACTGTACTTGTACGTAGCCTATTTGTGCATGAACCTTGATAGCATAGTGACATATGTATGCCTGATAGCTTGACTTGATAGATAGAAACTCGGGTAGGAAGCACTTGAACTTTGACTGCAGACTTGCTAGAGAATTGTTAAGAACTTGTGTGATAACGACTTGAATCGACTGTAGGTTGCCTCGACTTGCTAATCATAGTAGGACTTGAATTCGACTGATAGAATACCATGCCCTTGATTCGACTGAATGACTGCCTCTTTCGAGAAGAGAATCGACTGAGTAGGATACCTTACGCACGTAAAATGCCATGCTCTTGAGATAACTTGTTTCGACTTTACAGTAGTTGCAAATCTTGAATTGACCATAGAATGTTGAATGTACCCTCGACCACGGTTTAATTTCTTTTACTTACAATCTTTCCTTGATTCGATGCTTGTTATGGTATGCATGCTAACAGAAACTCTTGTCCATTTTGCTTTTTGTGGTGTGCAGAGGACGAGAGGTAGTACGAGAGGGCACGGCGGTCCTGCTAGTTCCCTTGAGTTGTACAGAGGGCTGCCCGAGCGGGTCAGGTCCTTGGTCGACGCTGCGGGGTTCAGGCCGTTCATTCTTACACAGACGGCTACACTTAGCGACCATGCCCTGCTCACGGCGCTGGCTGAGAGGTGGTGGGATGCCTCCAACACCTTCCACCTTCCGATAGGGGAGATGACTGTGACTCCGGCGGACTTTGCTGCTCTGACGGGTTTGAGGGTAGGAGGAGAGCCCATCCCATTCGACACGGGGATCCACAGAGACCTGGATGCGCTACAGTGGTTCTTGGGCTTCGTGCCTGTGGGTATTTCAGAGACGTTCTCTCATGACCAGTTTCATTGGCATTTGAAGGACAAGGTCCCGAGCTCGGAGCAGGAGGAGGAGCAGATGGCGAGGGCCTACTTGTTGTACTTGTTCGGGGCTTCGCTGTACCCTAACAAACGGTCCACGGTGCACTTGGCCTACTTGCCGGCCCTGTTTGACTTGCGCACAGCGGCTAGGTACGACTGGGGAGGCGCTGCCCTGGGGACGTGCTACAGCTTCATGGGGGAGTTCTCTCGACGGAAGAAGGCGATTGCCGGTTACTGGAGGGTGTGGGAGGTAAGAAACCAAAACTCATAAGCCTTTACTTTTCCGAGTACTTCCCTTTCTTTTGAATTGTAACTGCTATACTGATGCTTTGACTGTTTGAACTTGCAGCTATGGGCATATGAGGTGCTGAAGATGTACCCTCCGGAGAACTCGTGCCCGGACTTGAAGATGCTCCCTCGTGCTCTGATATGGGGGCCACAGTACAGAGGCAAGAAGGCGGCAAGAGGTAGCCTCCAGGCCTTTCGGGCGTACCTCGACGAGCTGTGTAATAACTCTGAATTTTAATAAATAAAAATGTATTTATTATTCGAGTTATTTATTTTTAATTGCATGAATTGCGTAAATTTTCCGATAGTTGTCATAATTGCAGTTTGGCCCTTGAACTTTCATTTTCTGCACTTTAGCCCCTGAACCTTATTTCTTGCACTTTAGTTCTATTTAGCAAGCCTAGTTAGCTTCTAACTATCCGGTTGGGAGAACTAAACTAGAAAGCTATCTAGTCACCGCAAAATGACCATTTTGCCCCTCATGGGAACTTTTGAACCTTTTGAACCCTAGACTTAGAATTTTAATATTCTTTTTCTTTTAATCAAATTGGTTTATTTCTTTGTCCATTGGACAATAATGGTTAGGGAAATTATTATCCATTGGATAATAGAATCCTATTTGTTTATATTAAAAAGTATGCTTACTTTAATGTACTTTTTCATTATTTTAATATTAAAAGTGTCCTAATAACTATTATCCATTGGATAATAGATGTTAGGGGAAACTTTAACCATTGGATAAAAGACTTAGTCTTTCCAAGTACCATGGTGTCTCATTAGTTTATTGTTTTCTTTAAACCATGTGTGAAAGAACAAGATTTTTTTTTATTAGAGTGGTACAAGTACTAAGATTCTAAAGTACTCTTTAACTATTCTTTATTGGGGTTTTTGATCTCCTAAGTACTTGTACATCTTAGTAAATATTATTCTAGTACCTTGATGGATAAAATATCACTCTAAGTACCATGTGTTAAAATTGACTAGTTAATAGATAATCTAGTCCTAAAAGACTACTATTTGATACTTGGTACATAAAGTACTACTTTTTTATTTGTTTTCTTTTATTTTTTTGTACTTAGGCAAGAGAATGAGAGGGAGGGAGAGAGGAGAGCAGCCGAGAGAGGGAGAGAGAGAGAGGGGGCCGGTTGTGAGGGAGAGGAGAGGGAGATTTGATGTAGTCCTTGACCCTTGATCTTCCAATGTACTACAAATCTTTGAATCTTTATTCTTCCAACCAAAGACTTAACTCTATTGTACTCCAAGATTCATCTTGCAATTTCTCAACCCTTGGATCATGTACCATTCTCATCTCAACCCTCCATTTGATTCAAGAATCTCACCAAGGTACACCATAGCCATGCAAACCTAGGATTTTCCCTTGATTTATGCTTAAAAGTTGGATTTGTTTTGATTTAAAAATTTGGGAAATGGGAGAAAGAGGGGGCCGGCCATCTTGGGGGAGGGGGCATCCCTTGCCTATAAATAGAGAGCCATTCTCACTTGAAAAATCACACCTCAAAGCAATTAGCTCCTCCTTCTCTCTAGAATTCCAAGTTTCTTTGTTCTTAGTTCAAAACTCTCTTTGTTTTTGTGAATTCTTGAACGAAACCACCAAACCACTTCCAAAACCACCCAACGATCTTAAAAGTGGTGTAGTAGTAGTAAGGAAGTTGTTTCTAGGGAAAGTTTTCCAAAAACTTTTCCTTTCGAAGCAATCGGAGGGCCGTTACGCTGCCGAAACCAACCCGACGTCCAAACCACCGCCTAGGAGAACGGTAGTGATCCTTACCTAGTTTTCAAAAGTTTACTTTATTTTTGTAAAGTAGTTAAAATCTTTCTATGTGAATCTCTACTTACCTTCTTAAGTTGAAAAGTTACCTTGATCGTTGTTTGAAAAGTAAAATGCATGATTATGTTGTTTATGGTATTCGAGCATGCTTCGTGATTTAGATGTTCTTAATATACTATTTCGAAGTTGGAATGATGCTTGTTGTATGCAAAAGTCCCACACGTGGAGTCTCGCATGCAAACGTGACACGAAAACCAAGAAAGTGGAAACATGGCACCTAGGGTGTGTTTTAACAAGGTTGTTGTGCTTTCCCGGTCGGAAGATATTTTAGAAACTACATAATGACCATTTCGAGGATATTATGTGAGTGAGTGTGTATGCCAACGGGAACCCGGCACGGCGGAACCGTTGTGAGGATACTCGGGATACCGGCGCGGCGGAACCGAGGTAGGGTGAGTAGCTTGGTCATCCGCGGTACGGAGCCAAAGCAAGTGTGTGTGCCAATGGGAACCCGGCGCGGCGGAACCATTGTGAGGATGCTCGGGAACCCGGCGCGGCGGAACCGAGATTGGGTGAGTTAAAAAGAAGTCTTTGGAGAAGAAAAGTAGCAATAAACGACACGGTCTACGATGTGTGCGTAGGAGGAACTTAGAAAACTTTGGATGCCACGATAGTTGTATGAATGAGAATATGTCATTGTTGTTGGCTTTGTTTACTGCTTTTGTACTTATCATGTGGGAATCGATGCTAGTAAATTAGGATGTTACTATTGAGCTTTCGTAGCTCATGGTGTTGCCTTGTGGTGACCCTGGCATATTATATTGGTGGCGACGCCAATATAATATGTCAGACCTGATAGACGAACAGGGCGACCTCTTCACCTTGGAAGCGTATGGAGCCGAAGAACTCGCCAGGCTGGAGGAGCAAGAAGAGCCGTAGAATAGGAACTCTAGCTCCCTTTTTGTTACCTATTTTGTATTTCAAATGCTCTTATGAGAGCCGTGCTATAATATTGAACAATGACTCTGTTTTATTTCTGTAATAAATTAAACCCTTAACGTGCCTAAAATTAGGGGCGTTACAACTTGGTATCAGAGCTTTAGGTTCAAAACCTCGACCATGGGTAGAATGGGTAGAGCCATGTAGAACCTTAAGCTAGTTTGGCCGTTGCACAAACGTGACTACGATTTTTAAGTTTAACATCCCAAATTGGGTGGAATTCTGTCAAAACAATCTTCGGATTGAAGCAAGGCGCGGAAATTGGCAGTACCGCCGAGCTGGGAATTCCCGAACAATTGGATGATGACTTGAATCAAGGATCGAATGTGTAACATAGAAACCTGAAAAGTTTTTCCTATGGTTTTACCAAAAACTATATATTTTCAAAACGTTATTAATGGAATTTTCTTATAGATGGAAGCCTCAATTGACCTGTCAGTCGAAGCCTGTCAACCTAGAATTGTTGTGGAAAGGATAACAGCCCGACAACTGGGGGATCCCAACTTCATTGCCGCCATGCATGCTGAACAGCTTGACTTCATACGAGTCCAGAAGAACACCCCCATTCCCGTCGAGGAGGACCCTTGGTTTCCCCACATGTTTCCTCTCCTAAACTCGTTCTATGAGTCCTTTGGTTTCCTACCCCTGATGCCAAACACCGTGATAGAGAACGAAGAAGGAGGAACCACCGGCAACGAAGACGCCATGGAGGTGAACCCGGCAAATTGAGGAAGCTCGAAGATCGAAGAAGACTCGGGAAGAGTACCCCTAAATAATTTCTCTAGCCATTGTATAGGATGCTAAGAAATAGGATTCCCACTATCTAAGTTGTATTTTCGATTATGCTATAAATAAAGATGTGTTATTATGCCTTATCCAGTTAGTTTAATAGATAATTCCCCTATTGTAGATGGATCATTTGAGCCCCTACCAAATCAACCTGTTTGCTGAAGCTCACAAACTCGCCAGCACCGTAAGATCCATGACCCATCAACTGGTGGAGGATCCTTACTTTCCCCATATCTTTCCCTATACCCATGACTTCTATCAAGAGTATGGCGCTCTTGTCCGTCCTGTGAATGAGGAAGAAGAAGACATGGTTGATGCAGTACCAGTTCTGGTTCAACTTCCGCCTCCCGGTAACGCCGAAGCAGTGGCCATAGTGCCTCCTGTCAACGTAGAAGCTGAAGAAGACCCTGAGGAGGAGGATCCCGAAGAGAACCTCGATGCGGATTCCGATGAGGAACCCGAGTTCAATGACCCGCCAGTTAATGAAGCCGACTGGGAGCACCTGATGAACATGCCAGATCCCGACTTGCCAACCGACGACGAAGATGAGGACCCTGAGGAAATTCCCGTAGAGGAGCCGATGGGTTGGTATTCCGACGATGAGGAAGATGAATTCGGAGTGATACCACCCGCATTGGTTATGCCTGACTACCTGGATGTTGCCGCTGACTCTGGAGACGTGCCGCCACCGCCTTTCGAGGAAGATATAGGTGCTATTAGGGTTGAATTCCCACCTATGTTCTAAACTAGCCAGCAAGCCCAGCTAGTAGTAGAACCTTTTGTTATAAGCATATTGTGGTAGGATCTTTTGTAACTAGGATGCTGTAAGAAGCCGGCTTATTAGCCCCTTTGATGTACTTGTTGTTTTAAGTAATATAAGACCTGTGTTGTTATTTCATACTAGCACTGTTATACATACTTGTACTGGCTGTATACGATTTTCGTTTTCCCACCGTTAAGTCTAATATATAACTTTCCTTATTGTAGATATGGATAGCTATTTCCCCGCTGAGGCTACTGTAGCTGACCTTCTGTACTATAAGGCGCTACTTGCACCCGAGAGCCTGCTACCGATGCCTCTTCCAGGGATCCGTGACCCTGAGACTGGTGACCAGTACTGCGAGATAGTTGTGTTCTCACCTGTCATCGCCAAGGACCTCGACCCTCAGGACCCGTACCTTAGAGAGCTCGCAGAGAAGATCCGCCGTGACGGAGAGCGTTGGCTGGAGACCAGGGAGAAGGAGTGGAAGATTCAGCTGAGAGAGTTCTTTGGAGTCGTTCCACCTAGTTAGTAGGGTAGTAGCATTAGAATAAGGTTCCGAAAGCTCGAGTTGCCTTTCAAGCACTCGTACTAGAAGAAACATGTAGTATGATATGTAGGGTTGATTTCGCTTGTAGTAGGAAGCTTGTTTAGTATGTTCACTTTATAGTAAAACTCTATGCTCTATGATGTAATCCTCCATTTATCTATGGAAAGCTGCTTTTGTTTTAAGAGTACCGTTGCATACTATAAATCGATTGTTTCTTATCTTGTGCAAAAGGAAATATAGTTTAGTTGAACTAAACCTTCCCCTTTTCAATTTTCGCTCGTAGATGGTGAACCGACGGAGTGGACTAGGATACGAGGCTGGTGGATCTTCGAATCCTAACCCTAATCCTGACCCTAACCTTGACCTCGCTCAAGTTATGCAAGCGCTCGTGACTGCTCTGAACGCTGCCCGCCAAAACCCGAACCCTAATGAAGGACCTATGACTCGGACCCGGGCAATGAACGAGTTCTGCAAGCGTCGACCCCCGACCTTCAACGGCGATACCAACCCCTCTGTGGCAGAAGCTTGGTTGAAGGAAATCAAGGTGATCCTGGACACCTTGGAGATCACTCGTAATGGAGACCGTGTGGCCTTAGCCACATACCAGCTGAAGAGAGAAGCCCGCTATTGGTGGGAGCTGATGGAGGCAACGCATGATGTGGCTGCCATGACATTTGCGCAGTTCGAGACTCTGTTCCTCGACAAGTACTTCCCCACGCCTATCCGATTGGCTAAAGAACAAGAGTTCAACAACCTGAAGCAAGGGACTATGACCGTTACGCAGTACGCGGCCAAGTTCGAGGAGCTGTCCCGCTACGCCCCGGATGCTGTTTCAACCGAAGACAAGAAGGCTAGAAGATTCGAGTGGGGGCTAACAACCGCTCGACAAGCTGTGGTAGCCCAAACTCTTCCCACCTACTCCGGCGTAGTGAAGTGCGCCTTGCGACTGGAGTGCGAGGGAAACGACTTCAAGGCCCGTTGGAAGAAGGTGACCGGCAATACTGGCGGACCGATCCGAACTCAAACCTCCAACAACAACAACCGTGGGCCCTATCCCACCAGAACCTTTGTTTCTGGACAAAGCAACCAGTCTTGGAAGAATACTACGCCAGGGCGTGGTGACTCGCAGAGATTCGGCCAAAACAAGGCATCTGTGTAGTGCTTCAACTGACAGGCAATGGGTCATTACAAGCGTGACTGCCCCCAGCCTTTGAAGGAGAGGAATGGAAGCTTCGGAACCCAGAAGGCACAACAGCCTGGGCAGGCCAGCTTCATGAAGCAAAACTCTGGTGGCCCAGCTCAGTAGCAGAATGGGCAGAATAAAGGGAAGCAGCCCATGGGAGCACAGCAAGGCAATGGAGGGCGAATCTTTGCACTACAGACCGAGGAGCAAGAGCCGGATCCTTCTGTGATCCAAGGTACGCTACTGTTATATAGTACTTGCGTACAAGCCTTGTTTGACTATGGTGCATCGCATTCTTTCATATCTACTGCTTGCGTATCTGCTCTAGCACTAGAAACAGAACCCCTAAGTAAATGTACGAGGGTAACATCGCCAATGGGGGGGAGTATAGCTGTCAATCTAGTGTGTAGAGGGTGCGAAATAGAAGTAGACAACCTACGCCTAACCTGTGACCTCCGAGTAATCGATATGGCGGATTTCGATGTTATCCTTGGAATGGATTGGCTATCGGCTCATCGAGCAGTCGTAGATTGTCATCAGAAGACGGTGACGGCTTACACCTCAGATGGGACTCGATTCCGTTTTAAGGGGGATAGAGAAGCAGCGAGCTCGACGACGAAGAGATCACGGTGGCAGAATCAACTGTTTGGATGGCTAGCTAGTCTCCAAATGGAAGAAACTGACAGGATGGAACTGGGACTGCCACACATCGTTTGCGAGTACGCCGATGTTTTTCCAGAAGAACTTCCTGGCTTACCACCCCAGAGAGAGATAGACTTCTCTATCGAACTTCAACCAGGAACCGCCCCGATTTCCATGGCACCGTATCGCATGGCCCCCGCTGAATTGAAGGAGCTCAAGACGCAACTGCAAGAGCTGCTAGATAAAGGATTTATTAGACCAAGTACATCGCCTTGGGGAGCGCCAGCTTTGTTCGTGAAGAAGAAGGAAGGAACGCTTAGGCTGTGTATCGACTATAGGAAGCTGAACCAAGTCACGATCAAGAACCGATATCCGTTGCCTAGGATCGATGACCTGTTCGATCAATTAAGAGGAGCAACTTGCTTTTCCAAAATTGATCTCCGATCAGGCTATCATCAGTTAAGGATTCGGAATGAGGATATCGCCAAGACGGCTTTTCGCACAAGATACGGCCACTACGAGTTTGTGGTAATGCCGTTTGGTCTGACTAATGCTCCGGCAGTATTCATGTGTCTCATGAACAAAATCTTTCAACCCTACTTAGATAAGTTTGTAGTGGTGTTCATTGACGACATCTTGATTTACTCTGCCAATAAGGAGGAGCACGAAGAACATCTTCGGATGGCACTACAAGTACTCCGAGATAACCAACTCTATGCCAAGGCCAGCAAGTGCGAGTTTTGGCTGGAAGTGGTTAAGTTCTTGGGGCACGTAGTATCCAAGGATGGAATTGCTGTGGATGAAAGCAAAGTCGAAGCAGTGTTGAAATGGAAGCAGCCAACCTCCGTGTTCGAAATCAGGAGTTTCTTGGGATTGGCTGGGTATTACCGAAGGTTTATACCAGACTTCTCAATCTTAGCCAAACCAATGACCAAGCTAACTCAGAAAGGAGTGAAGCTGGATTGGAATGAAGCCTGTGAGAAATCTTTCCAAGAGTTGAAGAAGAGACTGACCAGTGCACCGATACTCATCATTCCTGAGCGTGGAGTAGACTATACGGTATACTGCGACGCCTCAAGAGATGGATTGGGATGCGTGCTGATGCAGAATGGAAAGGTTGTAGCCTACGGATCACGACAACTCCGACCGCACGAGAAGAACTACCCACCCACGACTTAGAATTGGCCGCAGTAGTATTCGCTCTCAAATCTTGGCGTTACTATCTGTGGGGAGAACAATTCGAAGTTTTCACCGACCACAAGAGTCTCAAGTATCTTTTCACTCAGAAGGAGTTGAACTTGAGGCAGCGCCGATGGATGGAGTACTTGGAAGATTACAAGTTCACATTGCAGTATCACCCTGGCAAAGCCAACGTGGTAGCTGACGCTCTTAGTCGAAAGGAAAGAGCACAGAAAGTCAAGACTGCCATTAAGGAATTGGAGATGGTAGATACTCTCAACGAGTTCAACTTGCGACCATCGTCAGAAAATGGGAACGCTCGATTATATGCACTAGTTGCGGAGCCAGCGCTTCATCAGGAAGTCTTGCTAGCTCAAACCTTCGAGCAAACTTGTGAGTTCGTCCGACATCGAATCCGAGAAGGAAAGGCGGTGCCAGGATGGACTATCGAGGAGAACAACAGCCTGAGATTCAAAGGAAACGTATTCGTGCCTAATGTTGGAACCCTTCGAGAAGACGTACTCCGAGAAGCTCACCATTCGAACTTCGCAGTTCACCCTGGCGGTACAAAGATGTATCATGACTTGCGAAGAACGTACTGGTGGGAAGGAATGAAGAAGGACGTAGCCCGATTTGTATCCACCTGCCTGGTGTGTCAACAAGTCAAGGCCGAGCATCAGAAACCTGGAGGAGACCTGCAACCATTACCAATACCGACCTGGAAGTGGGAGCACATTTCGATGGACTTCGTCACTGGATTGCCAAGAACAGCCAAGTCCAACACAGCTATCTGGGTGATCGTGGATCGACTCACCAAGTCTGCACACTTTCTGCCTGTCAAGATGACCGAGGACGTGGAGCAACTAAGCCTGTTGTACATTCGAGAAATCGTACGCCTTCATGGAGTACCAATCTCGATAGTATCCGACAGGGACCCACGTTTTGTGTCACACTTCTGGAAAGGACTGCAGAAGGCATTGGGAACGGACGTAAGGCTTAGCACCGCCTTCCACCCACAAACAGATGGACAAACGGAGAGGACTATTCAGACACTGGAAGACATGCTGAGGGCCTGCGCCTTGGATTTCTCTGGAAATTGGGAGCAGCATTTACCATTGGTGGAGTTTGCCTACAACAACAGCTATCAAGCAAGCATCGGGATGGCACCGTACGAAGCTCTGTACGGACGACCCTGTCGATCGCCAGTCTGCTGGACGGATGCTGGAGAGACAGGATTGATCGGGCCCGACATAGTGAGAGATACAACGGAGAAGGTCAAGACCATCAGACAAAGGATCCAGACCGCTCAAAGTCGCCAGAAGAGTTACGCGGATAAGAGAAGCCGACCATTGACCTTTGCCGTAGGAGATCATGTATTTCTGAAGATCAGACCGAAGAAAGGAGTTATCAGATTTGGGAAGAAAGGGAAACTGTCCCCGCGCTACATCGGACCCTTTGACATCGTGGAGAAGATCGGGAAGGTTGCTTATCGCCTGGCCCTGCCACCACAGCTGGATCGAGTGCATAACGTGTTTCATGTGTCCATGCTTCGCAAATACCTAGCTTTGCCCACTCACGTTATCAACTGGGAGGATATTTCTATCGAAGAAGACGCAACGTACGAGGAAGAGCCGATAGAGATTCAAGATCGAAGTGAGAAGACTATTCGGAACAAGACGATCAAGTTGGTACGAGTTTTGTGGAAGCATCGTGGAGCAGGAGAGACCACATGGGAAAGAGAAGAAACCATGAAAATGAAATATTCTCACCTATTCGAATCCTAGCGTACGCCTAATTTCGAGGACGAAATTCTTTAAGGGGGATAGGTTGTAATAACTCTGAATTTTAATAAATAAAAATGTATTTATTATTCAAGTTATTTATTTTTAATTGCATGAATTGTGTAAATTTTCCGATAGTTGTCATAATTGCAGTTTGGCCCTTGAACTTTCATTTTCTGCACTTTAGCCCCTGAACCTTATTTCTTGCACTTTAGTTCTATTTAGCAAGCCTAGTTAGCTTCTAACTATCCGGTTGGGAGAACTAAACTAGAAAGCTATCTAGTCACCGCAAAATGACCATTTTGCCCCTCATGGGAACTTTTGAACCTTTTGAACCCTAGACTTAGAATTTTAATATTCTTTTTCTTTTAATCAAATTGGTTTATTTCTTTGTCCATTGGACAATAATGGTTAGGGAAATTATTATCCATTGGATAATAGAATCCTATTTGTTTATATTAAAAAGTATGCTTACTTTAATGTACTTTTTCATTATTTTAATATTAAAAGTGTCCTAATAACTATTATCCATTGGATAATAGATGTTAGGGGAAACTTTAACCATTGGATAAAAGACTTAGTCTTTCCAAGTACCATGGTGTCTCATTAGTTTATTGTTTTCTTTAAACCATGTGTGAAAGAACAAGATTTTTTTTTATTAGAGTGGTACAAGTACTAAGATTCTAAAGTACTCTTTAACTATTCTTTATTGGGGTTTTTGATCTCCTAAGTACTTGTACATCTTAGTAAATATTATTCTAGTACCTTGATGGATAAAATATCACTCTAAGTACCATGTGTTAAAATTGACTAGTTAATAGATAATCTAGTCCTAAAAGACTACTATTTGATACTTGGTACATAAAGTACTACTTTTTTATTTGTTTTCTTTTATTTTTTTGTACTTAGGCAAGAGAATGAGAGGGAGGGAGAGAGGAGAGCAGCCGAGAGAGGGAGAGAGAGAGAGGGGGCCGGTTGTGAGGGAGAGGAGAGGGAGATTTGATGTAGTCCTTGACCCTTGATCTTCCAATGTACTACAAATCTTTGAATCTTTATTCTTCCAACCAAAGACTTAACTCTATTGTACTCCAAGATTCATCTTGCAATTTCTCAACCCTTGGATCATGTACCATTCTCATCTCAACCCTCCATTTGATTCAAGAATCTCACCAAGGTACACCATAGCCATGCAAACCTAGGATTTTCCCTTGATTTATGCTTAAAAGTTGGATTTGTTTTGATTTAAAAATTTGGGAAATGGGAGAAAGAGGGGGCCGGCCATCTTGGGGGAGGGGGCATCCCTTGCCTATAAATAGAGAGCCATTCTCACTTGAAAAATCACACCTCAAAGCAATTAGCTCCTCCTTCTCTCTAGAATTCCAAGTTTCTTTGTTCTTAGTTCAAAACTCTCTTTGTTTTTGTGAATTCTTGAACGAAACCACCAAACCACTTCCAAAACCACCCAACGATCTTAAAAGTGGTGTAGTAGTAGTAAGGAAGTTGTTTCTAGGGAAAGTTTTCCAAAAACTTTTCCTTTCGAAGCAATCGGAGGGCCGTTACGCTGCCGAAACCAACCCGACGTCCAAACCACCGCCTAGGAGAACGGTAGTGATCCTTACCTAGTTTTCAAAAGTTTACTTTATTTTTGTAAAGTAGTTAAAATCTTACTATGTGAATCTCTACTTACCTTCTTAAGTTGAAAAGTTACCTTGATCGTTGTTTGAAAAGTAAAATGCATGATTATGTTGTTTATGGTATTCGAGCATGCTTCGTGATTTAGATGTTCTTAATATACTATTTCGAAGTTGGAATGATGCTTGTTGTATGCAAAAGTCCCACACGTGGAGTCTCGCATGCAAACGGGACACGAAAACCAAGAAAGTAGAAACATGGCACCTAGGGTGTGTTTTAACAAGGTTGTTGTGCTTTCCCGGTCGGAAGATATTTTAGAAACTACATAATGACCATTTCGAGGATATTATGTGAGTGAGTGTGTATGCCAACGGGAACCCGGCGCGGCGGAACCGTTGTGAGGATACTCGGGATACCGGCGCGGCGGAACCGAGGTAGGGTGAGTAGCTTGGTCATCCGCGGTACGGAGCCAAAGCAAGTGTGTGTGCCAATGGGAACCCGGCGCGGCGGAACCATTGTGAGGATGCTCGGGAACCCGGCGCGGCGGAACCGAGATTGGGTGAGTTAAAAAGAAGTCTTTGGAGAAGAAAAGTAGCAACAAACGACACGGTCTACGATGTGTGCGTAGGAGGAACTTAGAAAACTTTGGATGCCACGATAGTTGTATGAATGAGAATATGTCATTGTTGTTGGCTTTGTTTACTGCTTTTGTACTTATCATGTGGGAATCGATGCTAGTAAATTAGGATGTTACTATTGAGCTTTCGTAGCTCATGGTGTTGCCTTGTGGTGACCCTGGCATATTATATGGGTGGCGACGCCAATATAATATGTCAGACCTGATAGACGAACAGGGCGACCTCTTCACCTTGGAAGCGTATGGAGCCGAAGAACTCGCCAGGCTGGAGGAGCAAGAAGAGCCGTAGAATAGGAACTCTAGCTCCCTTTTTGTTACCTATTTTGTATTTCAAATGCTCTTATGAGAGCCGTGCTGTAATATTGAACAATGACTCTATTTTATTTCTGTAATAAATTAAACCCTTAACGTGCCTAAAATTAGGGGCGTTACAACTTGGTATCAGAGCTTTAGGTTCAAAACCTCGACCATGGGTAGAATGGGTAGAGCCATGTAGAACCTTAAGCTAGTTTGGCCGTTGCACAAACGTGACTACGATTTTTAAGTTTAACATCCCAAATTGGGTGGAATTCTGTCAAAACAATCTTCGGATTGAAGCAAGGCGCGGAAATTGGCAGTACCGCCGAGCTGGGAATTCCCGAACAATTGGATGATGACTTGAATCAAGGATCGAATGTGTAACATAGAAACCTGAAAAGTTTTTCCTATGGTTTTACCAAAAACTATATATTTTCAAAACGTTATTAATGGAATTTTCTTATAGATGGAAGCCTCAATTGACCTGTCAGTCGAAGCCTGTCAACCTAGAATTGTTGTGGAAAGGATAACAGCCCGACAACTGGGGGATCCCAACTTCATTGCCGCCATGCATGCTGAACAGCTTGACTTCATACGAGTCCAGAAGAACACCCCCATTCCCGTCGAGGAGGACCCTTGGTTTCCCCACATGTTTCCTCTCCTAAACTCGTTCTATGAGTCCTTTGGTTTCCTACCCCTGATGCCAAACACCGTGATAGAGAACGAAGAAGGAGGAACCACCGGCAACGAAGACGCCATGGAGGTGAACCCGGCAAATTGAGGAAGCTCGAAGATCGAAGAAGACTCGGGAAGAGTACCCCTAAATAATTTCTCTAGCCATTGTATAGGATGCTAAGAAATAGGATTCCCACTATCTAAGTTGTATTTTCGATTATGCTATAAATAAAGATGTGTTATTATGCCTTATCCAGTTAGTTTAATAGATAATTCCCCTATTGTAGATGGATCATTTGAGCCCCTACCAAATCAACCTGTTTGCTGAAGCTCACAAACTCGCCAGCACCGTAAGATCCATGACCCATCAACTGGTGGAGGATCCTTACTTTCCCCATATCTTTCCCTATACCCATGACTTCTATCAAGAGTATGGCGCTCTTGTCCGTCCTGTGAATGAGGAAGAAGAAGACATGGTTGATGCAGTACCAGTTCTGGTTCAACTTCCGCCTCCCGGTAACGCCGAAGCAGTGGCCATTGTGCCTCCTGTCAACGTAGAAGCTGAAGAAGACCCTGAGGAGGAGGATCCCGAAGAGAACCTCGATGCGGATTCCGATGAGGAACCCGAGTTCAATGACCCGCCAGTTAATGAAGCCGACTGGGAGCACCTGATGAACATGCCAGATCCCGACTTGCCAACCGACGACGAAGATGAGGACCCTGAGGAAATTCCCGTAGAGGAGCCGATGGGTTGGTATTCCGACGATGAGGAAGATGAATTCGGAGTGATACCATCCGCATTGGTTATGCCTGACTACCTGGATGTTGCCGCTGACTCTGGAGACGTGCCGCCACCGCCTTTCGAGGAAGATATAGGTGCTATTAGGGTTGAATTCCCACCTATGTTCTAAACTAGCCAGCAAGCCCAGCTAGTAGTAGAACCTTTTGTTATAAGCATATTGTGGTAGGATCTTTTGTAACTAGGATGCTGTAAGAAGCCGGCTTATTAGCCCCTTTGATGTACTTGTTGTTTTAAGTAATATAAGACCTGTGTTGTTATTTCATACTAGCACTGTTATACATACTTGTACTGGCTGTATACGATTTTCGTTTTCCCACCGTTAAGTCTAATATATAACTTTCCTTATTGTAGATATGGATAGCTATTTCCCCGCTGAGGCTACTGTAGCTGACCTTCTGTACTATAAGGCGCTACTTGCACCCGAGAGCCTGCTACCGATGCCTCTTCCAGGGATCCGTGACCCTGAGACTGGTGACCAGTACTGCGAGATAGTTGTGTTCTCACCTGTCATCGCCAAGGACCTCGACCCTCAGGACCCGTACCTTAGAGAGCTCGCAGAGAAGATCCGCCGTGACGGAGAGCGTTGGCTGGAGACCAGGGAGAAGGAGTGGAAGATTCAGCTGAGAGAGTTCTTTGGAGTCGTTCCACCTAGTTAGTAGGGTAGTAGCATTAGAATAAGGTTCCGAAAGCTCGAGTTGCCTTTCAAGCACTCGTACTAGAAGAAACATGTAGTATGATATGTAGGGTTGATTTCGCTTGTAGTAGGAAGCTTGTTTAGTATGTTCACTTTATAGTAAAACTCTATGCTCTATGATGTAATCCTCCATTTATCTATGGAAAGCTGCTTTTGTTTTAAGAGTACCGTTGCATACTTGTGGGCTACGGGCCCGGAAAAATCCCCCGTCTCTCCTTTTTGTATTTTCAGTGTTACAAAAAAGGGGGAAAATGATTGGTTCGTTTGAGAGTCGCCACCCGGGTTTTGAAAAGGATTAACCCCGAGAAACCGTTTATTGAAAAATGTGACTCTTTTGCCCTTTGAAAAAGGTTTTGGTCTAAAAACAGAAAGTTTTGGGTTCGGGAGCCAGGTTACGAGAGGGGAAGGTTTTATTTGGAAAAGCACCCCTCTCGCCCGATAAAATCGGTCTCTACTAATATTTGTGGGATTTTGAAAATCATTTTATTGCTTAACTTTTAATGCCACATGAACAATTTATATCACATAAATAATTTAAATTGCAGAAACATGTAAATATAAACAAGAAACAAGTGTAGCAGGAATATGAACATTTAATCGCAGAAAGTAACTAAATAACATTCTGTTCTATGCAAAAACTCCACCGCACGGTAGACACTTGTACCGCACGGTACATGTTCTATGGTTTGAAGTTCCAAAATGATGCTATTTAACATTCAATGTTCTTGCATGTATTTGCTTAATACAGGACATGAGTTTAAGACATAACATGAAATAGCATGGTATCTTATATCAAATCAGAAGAAGAAAAGAAATTGCAAACTAAACTGTTCCCTGAAAAACCTCTACCGTACGGTAGTATGGTGTGCCGTACGGTGGAAGCATAAGGGACTCCAACTTTAATTTCTCGTAGTGTTTGAACTATCTAGGCCCAGGGGTGGTATTAGGAACCAGCCTGAGATTAATAGTGTACCCCTCAGATTACAGAGACAAGTAATGGACAAAAGATTTATACCTCTTGGAGCGAAACCTTCCTTTGGAGTGCTGTTGCTAATATGCAGCCCTTGGTGTGCACTTTGGATGTGTGGTAGGCTTTAGTTTACTGTAGTGAAGCACATGACTTGGTTTGGATGTTTGGATTGCTTTTGAAATGATTTTGGACTTGGTTTTTGAGAGGAAAATAGAGTTTTCGGTATTTGAAAGTGAAAAGGAGTAAAAAAAATGGATTGTGAAAGAGGATGATGCTTTTGGTATTTGAAATAGGTATGAAAACAAATATGGATTTTTCAAATCATTTTTGAACTATTTTTGATTGATAAAATTGAATTTCTCTCTTCTTTTCCAAAAAATTGTGCTTTCTCTCTCTCTTTTTCTACCAAAAAATGTTGTGTCATGTCTAATGGCTTGGAGGAGGTATTTATAGAGCAAAACCAGCTTGGATATGAAGCAAACGTGGCTTGAAAACCAAGCAAATCAATCTGCAGCTGAAAAACTTGGTCGTCAAGCAAAAATAAGGGCGGCAACATGTACCGTACGGTACATAAACTCTACCGTACGGCACTGGGCTTCCACCGTACGGCACATCCCAACCGACTTGAGTTTAGGCGGTCAAAAACTCTACCGTACGGTAGAAATATGTCCACCGTACGGCAGAGTTGACCACCGTACGGCAGAGTTGACCGCCGTACGGTACAGTGACTGCTCAACAGGCCGAACTTCGAATGGCCGCCCCGGACACTCCCGAACTCGGTTTTAGGTGTTCTTCGAACCGTTGGAAAGCTCGTTAAGTCTACTTTCTAACCCAAGTGGTTTGGATGAAAATAATTTTGTACATCAAAAGATATGACGATTTTACCCTCAGGTGGTCGAAAAAAGTGGTCGTTTTGGCAAAATTCTCATATCTCCCTCATTTCAAATCGGATTAAGGCTTATTATATATCGATAAAAAGGGTTTTGAATGTACTAAAAGATGGTGGACTCCAATCATAAAAATAAGGAAGTTCAATTTATGAAAATTGGGCTGAAAACAGACTAAACCGAAGACCATTGGTGCCACGATGGCCAAAACACGAATTCACTCATTCTATGTGTCGCTTGGCACTCTCATACATAGTTCTAAGGTGTTTCCTCATTCTTTGAGTACAAAGAGCTTTGTTTAAAGCATTAAGGCATGTTTTCATCATTGGAAAGCTTATCGGCCACTTGTTTATCGTTTTCGAATGGTAACGCTCCGAAAGGTTTAGATCAATCCAAAGGTTTTAAAATCATACTTTGTTTATCATCATTGGGGACTTAAAAGGTGTCCAGGATTTTCAAATTGGGGTGTCTACAGTTGCCCCTCTTTGACGAGACTTGATTACCACTGTATGGTTTAAGTCACGTTAAAGACATAGATCACCCAATTTGGTCGTCGAGGTACCTTTTAAGTAAATGCATTGAAATTCAACATATGAAAACATGTGGTCGCGCCCTCTCGGGCTGCCTACGTACCCTTTTGTAAGGATCAGACCTGCGTAGTTCATGGGGGCAAATGCGATGTATGATATGCAAACATGATATGAGTAATGTAACAAATCTATCCTATCGAGGATAACAATATAGACCTAGCAAGGCTTTCTACACCATTTGAAGGTAATTTTAAACGTGATTGAAGATTGTTGAGGATAAGACCTCAACAAACTATTTGAAGGGTGGTTATTGAGGGTACAACCTCAATGAACCATTGGAAATATGGCTGTCAAGAGTGAGACATTCACAAGTCATGATAGAAGATTGTTGAGGATAAGAACTCAACAAGCTATCTCAAAGGCGGCTATTGAGGGTACGACTTCAATGAGCCATTGGAAATATGACTGTCAAGGGTGAGACCTTAACAAGCCATGATAGAAGAGTGATAAGGATAAGAACTTAACAAGCTATTTCAAAGGCGGTTATTGAGGGTACAACCTCAACGAACCGTTGGAAATATGGCTATCAAGGGTGAGACCTTAACAAGCCATGATAGAAGATTGTTGAGGATAAGAACTCAACAAGCTATCTCAAAGGTGGTTATTGAGGGTATGATCTCAATGAACCATTGGAAATATGGTTGTCAAGGGTGAGACCTTAACAAGCCATGATAGAAGATGGATAAGAACTCAACAAGCTATCTCAAAGGTGGTTATTGAGGGTATGACCTCATTGGAAATATGGTTGTCAAGGGTGAGACCTTAACAAGCCATGATAGAAGGTATGTTTAAAAGAATGGCTGTCGAGGGTGAGGCCTCCACAAGCCTTTTGGAAAATGGTTGTTAAGGATAAGATCTTAACAACTATTGGAAAGACGGTTATTGAGGGTACGATCTCAATGAACCATTGGAAATATGGCTTCCAAGGGTGAGACCTTAATAAGCCATGATAGAAGATTGTTGAGAATAGGAACTCAACAAGCTATTGGAAAAGCGGTTATTGAGGGTACGACCTCAATGAACCATTGGAAATATGGCTATCAAAGGTGAGACCTTAACAAGCCATGATAGAAGATTGTTGAGGATAAGAACTCAACAAGCTATCTCAAAGGCAGTTATTGAGGGTACGACCTCAATGAACCATTGGAGATATGACTGTCAAGGGTGAGACCTTAACAAGTCATGATAGAAGATTGTTGAGAATAGGAACTCAACAAGCTATCTCAAAGGCGGTTATTGAGGGTACGACCTCAATGAACCATTGAAAATATGGCTGTTAAGGGTGAGACCTTAACGAGCCATGATAGAAGATTGTTGAGGATAAGAACTCAACAAGCTATTGGAAAAGCGGTTATTGAGGGTACGATCTCAATGAACCATTGGAAATATGGTTGTCAAGGGTGAGACCTTGATAAGCCATGATAGAAGATTGTTGAGAATAGGAACTCAACAAGCTATCTGAAAGGCGGTTATTGAGGGTACGACCTCAACGAACCATTGGAAATAAGGCTGTCAAGGGTGAGACCTTGACAAGCCATGATATAAGGTATGTTTAAAAGAATGGCTGTCGAGGGTGAGGCCTCCACAAGCCTTTTGGAAAATGGTTGTTAAGGATAAGATCTCAACAACTATTGGAAAGATGGTTATTGAGGGTACGATCTCAATGAACCATTGGGAATATGGCTGTCAAGGGTGAGACCTTGATAAGCCATGATAGAAGATTGTTGAGAATAGGAACTCAACAAGCTATTTCAAAGGCGGTTATTGAGGGTACGACCTCAATGAACCATTGGAAATATGGCTGTCAAGGGTGAGACCTTGACAAGCCATGATAGAGGTAATTTAGGGACAAAAATAAGTTCTGAAGGGCAATAATGTAATTTAGGGACTTAGAACAGAAAGTTGGCCATTGAAATTTGAGGTTTCAATGAACTAAAAAGGGCCGGATTTGTAGATTTAGCCTAGCGTATCTACAAAGCTGAGATCATTTTAAAAAAGTTTGCTGTGAAATTCCTAGTGTGGGGGTTGTCTGGTCAGCTAGACCATTGCTTGAAAAGATGTCTCTTAGGAGGTTTGATTGAAAAGCCTAGGTTCACTAGATCATTATTTGAAAAGATGTCCTTCGGGACGGTTGATTGAAAAACTTAGGATGGCTAGACCATTATTTGAAAAGATGTCCCTTGGGATAGTTGATTGACTTTTGAACATTATGCAAGACTTGTGTTTCAACACTTGACGACAATGTGGACAACATTCATTTTTGTTTTTGAAAAAATAGGCGGCACAACTGAGTATCCCCTTTTGCTTTACTGTCTTTCTTGCTTGGCCTTTGTCAGGGTTTGGATTCTGGCTTTGCCTTTGCTTGAGCTTGGGCTTCCATGCCCCAGTTTTGGATTTGGGCATGCATTTGCCCCAGTAGATGGCGTAGGGCTGACGCACCCCAATCTTGGGTAGTTGTTTTTCCTCGGTGAACCGTGGATCCTCAATTCTAACTTATTTTTCGTTGCTGTTGATGGTGTTGGGAACCAATTGACTATGTATCCAAGTAGGGTTACCTTATGCATTGAAATTGCTTCCACGAGCTAGGAATTGACATGACCAAGTGACTCGATTGACCTTGTAGGCAAATTTTGACAAGACCACAAGGATAGGAAGAGAACTTTTGAGTGACTACCGTGGTTGCTATTGATCAACCATGTTGACTCGAAGGGTAGGAAGGAGAGTGACTTTCTTAAGAATGCCCCTGACTAGGTAGACTTGAATGACGTTCGAGGGGTGACAACTCGATTTTGATGATGCTGATTCGGAGACTGTTTTAAGAGTGCCCTTGACTAGGCAGAGAATGATCAAACCATGTTGACTCGAATGATGAGGAAAACCATGTTGACTCGAGACTTTGAAGGAAGGCAAACATGTCATGCAATTGGCTGCTGAAAATTGTTATGATAAACTTAGATATTTGATAATTTTCCCTTTAGGATTTTCGAAAATTGTTTAACTTCATCAAATGATATTTATTTGCAAGAAAATGAATCCATGTCTTGTATTGCCGTTGAAGATTTACTGAATTTCCATTTGAATCGCCTCTGTTTGCTTTTGGATGACACCAGTGATGGTGGATTGATGCCAGTGTTGCACAATACCTTGACTGTTGACTTTCAAGGGAGATTATACTATTCCCTTTTGATCTTCCTCTGATCAAGTTGCGTTTTTCAATCTGAAAGGACTTTATTTAGGTTATAACGGGGCCAAGGCTTGGGTTTAACAAAGAAAGGGTAACAGGCTCAAAAAATTTGTTTTACTTTGGGTGATTAGAGCTAGCAGCTATCTTGAGTTTGAACAATTCTTGGAACTTTTATGAATTGCGTCGCAGTGACAACTTTGCATTAGGGGAACGGCTTTTTTTTTTTTTTTCGAATGATGCCTTTTCTTTTGTTCCCCCCCTCTTTTCCTCATATGGTTATGCAATGCCTGGATCTCTCGGGCTTTCTAGTTGACCCTTTAGCGAGCTTTGGGTCGGTTATCCCCAAGCCAGATGGCTTTAGAGCACCAGGTTTTAAAAGACCCCTACGGACTTAATTGCTCAAGTCAAAAAGGCTTTATGTTGAAATCCAAGCTAACCACATTCAATGTGCCTTCACAAGGTCTATCCATCTTTTGACGCAAACAATACGGTGGGAGCATACCCCGATTGCCCGGTTACTACTCAATGGACGCCTGGATAAGCATTAACAATATAGCATGCAATTCCTTTTTATCGCGGAAGGAGTTCCAAATACAAACGTTCTTTCATTTTTTGATGTGCCAATGGTAACCACGTGTTTAGACACTTTCATGTCTCTTACCCCAGTGTGGGGGATAGCTGCCTAGCTGGGGTTCTTTAGAATTGATTTAGGCTCCAAGGGATATATTTATGTGTTGGATAAAAACAAAGAATGCCTTTCTTCATTTTGAATTGCGCAACTTGATAAAAGGAACTCAAAAATGCTCTAACTTTTGCCTAGATCGAATTTGGGAGTTTTGATCTAGCGAGCTTTTGATTACTTGCCTTATCTTTTGCCTAGATCGCCCTTGCGGGTTTTCAACCTAGCAGGCTCTTCTTTTTCTTCTCCTCCCTTGTTTTTTGTGTCAAAGTATTGCTCATTAGTGGCGTTGCTTTGGTGGCGTCGGGCAATGGTCCCTTGGATGTCCTCCTTTTTGCACGAGGGTTCAGTACTCTTGCATTTTGAAGTGATTATCATGACTTTCAAATGATGATGGAAAACAATTTTAAGTTGAGGAAAAATTGCAAAAACCAAGTTTATTATGACAATTTTGACACAAAAGCATGACATTAATTTTCACAAGATGCGGCCGAACCACTGAGGGTTGCCTACGTATCCCTTTATAAGGAATCAGGCCGTGCGTAGTTCGGGACTACGAAACTGACTCTCTTTTGTTTTTTTATTTTTCTTGACAATAACATGAGGTTACAGACTCGAAGTTGAGAACACACATGAACATAAGAACAAAAAGATGATAGACTCGAGGTACAAACTGACACAACAAAGACAAAGACTTGACTGAACTTGAAATCTTTGAAAATTCCAAAAACCCGTGGAAGGTTGGATTGTGGCATGTCCCTTGACAATTCTCTAGTCTTTGATTCCATCAAAATTTCCCCCGGAAGCTAGGTGGAGTGGGGCGTTTGGCATGATGTCATAGATTTTGTGGTGGTGCCGGAATGGTTTTGTCATCAATGAGGTCTTGGATTTTGATCCGGAGGCGAAAACAGTTGTTGGTGTAGTGGCCAGGTATTTGGTGGTAAGCACAGTAGGCGTTTGGGTTGTGAGATGCTGAGAGAACAGCAGGTGGAGGGGTTGGAAGAAGTGGTCGGAGAGTGCCTTTTTCCTTGAGTCTTTCGAAGACAACCGACAGTGGTATGGGGAATTGGGAAAAGGTGCGGGGTCGAGTGCGAAGACCGCTTGGTTGAGTTTTGCACTTGGGTTGAGGGCCAACGAAACTTTTGCTTGCTTTGCAACTGTATAGCACTATGTTATCAAAAGGATATATTCTTTTGCCTTTAGGAGTGGTCTCATTCATAATCACGTCCTCTTTTCCTGCACTAGTTTCGAATAGGGATCCACCATCCTCCTTTGAGTGCATTTTGGCATCATGGAATTCAGCCAAGTCTTTGAACATGTCTGAAAGCTTCACTGGAGGGTGATAGATTTGTGGAGGTTCTTCGATTCTGACATTATCAGCATTTGCTCTGAGATCCGAATTCAGGATTACGGAGGTGAGAAGATTAATCAGCCCTTGAACAAGAGTTAGTGTTTTATCCATTTTCTGACTCAATTTCTCCATAGCCTTCTTCAGCTCAATCAATTCTGTTTGCCCCACCATTTTGAAGGACACGGCATGGCTTTGTGTAGGATGAACGGCCAGGTACTGACAGTAAAGCAAAACGAGAACAAACTTAGAATGTGCCTTTGTTGTATTTTATTTAAAAGAATGTGTATGTCATAAAAGAATGTTGTACACGTGTCATCGTTGTCGACTCGAGAATTCCAACAACCACGGGTAGGTCGTGTCAGGCAGGTTAAATTCCACACGTTGGGAATCAGAGCCAATCTCCTTATCTTGACCATCCGAGACAAAGCAATGAGGTTGTTGCGATATACTTGAGGTTAGACCTGGTTGGAGGGAGCCATTCGGGCACGGCAAACACCGGAGGTATCTCAAACTCCATGGATTTAAGGTCTCCTAGACCATGATAACCTACGAGGGATTGCCTCAGTCCTCAGAGATTCTTTTGAAGTGTATCATTTGATTAGAACAACAAGTTTTGAGAGATATCAAGACAGATTAAGTCTTTAACATTTTTCATTCAAAGATTCCTTTGCTTTTGAAAACCATTTGGCATAAATGACATGATACCGTATCCAAGGTGGCGTATGTGGCATGGCGCCATTAGCCTAAGTGGTGTAAGTGACTTCGCACTATAACCTGGGTGGCGTGGGTATCATGGCATTGTAGCTTTATTGTTTCGTTTAATCTCCATTGAATCATTGATTGAAATATATTGAAAATTTAATAAATTTTGATATCCCCAAAACCTCATCGTTCCAAGGACTAATTAATTTTAACAACGTGCAGTATGAAAAGCACGACTCTTCACCGGTCTAGGCAATCCAAAACAAACCGCGAGAGCGAGTTTAAGAGTTCTATACGCGACACAATAGCAAAAGATGATGTGCAGGCGAGATGTGTCACATAAGATTACGACCTTCTGAAGGTTGCCTTATTCCTCAGAATTTCTTTTAGGGTATATCCTTTGTTTAGAACGACAAATTTCAAGAGATGTCAAAACAAACTAAGTATTCGACTAGTTGCCTTTCGAAGTTTCACTTTTGAACTCGGAATAACTTAGTATTGACGACGTGATATCATAACCACACGGCGCCAGTGGCATGCCGCCATTAGCCAGTGGTGTAAGTGACGTGGCATCATGACGTCGTTTCCTTGTTATTCCTTATTCTCCGTTGAACTTTTGATTAAGCACTAGTCGAGGACTTAGTAAGGTTTTGATTTCCTTAGGTCTCACCGTTCCAAGGACTTTAGACAACGTACACTTAGGTGTACGACTCTTCATCGGTTAAGGCAACCTTCAGCAGATCGTGCAAGCAAACTTTAAGACTCAAAACGGGCAGCATAAAGAAATGGTAGGGATAAAATGCAGGTTATTCCAACAATCCGGTTTGGTCATTGTCAGGCAGGTTAAATTCCACATGTTAGGAATCAGAGCCAATCTCCTTATCTTGACCATCCGATGCAGAGCAATATGATTGCCGGAACAAGACGCGCTTAAGGCTAAGCTAGATCAAAAGGAAGCCGTTCGGGCACGGCGAACACCGGAGGTATCCCAAACTCCATGGATTTAAGGTCTCCTAGACCATACATGCATGAGTTTGCAAGTTTAACAGAATTGCCCCAATCCTCAGTTGTTTGATGGTGAATCCTTTATGAGGAGTATAAGACAAAGGAAAATTTTTGTCAAGCCAAAATTATTTTCTTGTCAATAACTTTTGATAGATTTGGAAAACTGATCACTAGGAGTTGGGTCCTAGTGGGTTAATTTTGAAAAGTTAGTCATTAAGAGTTAGGTCTTAATAAAGTAATTTAGGATTAAAATAGCCGTTGAAGCTTTTATTATAATTGAAGAGAAACTAATCATTGGAAATTGAGTTCCAATAATTAAATTTCAAATTTTGTAGAAAAATTAGTTATTAAGGGTAGGGCCTTAATGTGCTAATTTTTAACTTGAAAAAGCTAGCCATTGAGGGTTAGATCCTTAATGAGCTAGTTTAATTTGAAAATTATTGACAAAATGATATTTTTGGCTTGATTTTGATTATTCCTAAAACTTATAATTCCCCAGGAATTTTGATTGAAACAAACATTCATTTTCCAACATGCATGACTCTTCATTGGTTGTAGCAATTCTTTTAAGCTTGCGCGAGGGGGGTCATAACCTAGGAGTCAAGCAAACATGTGCATGCAGTACAACAGCAACTAAAGAAAGCAATTAAACACATAGGATGGAAAACGGTAAACACGTAACTAGGATATATCATGTAATCCTAACGTGAGGGCCCTGTCCAAGTTTTGGCAAAAGTTCTATGTTTTTGCTATATGCAGAAGGCTGGTTTTGGTTTAGAGGGGTCCCCCAGACTAGAGCCAATAATTTGCCTCCCTATTGCCAAGTGTACTGGATGGCAACGGTCGAACGGCAGGCTGACTCATCATCGTCCAAGGTTGCCGAGCATTTCGGGATGTCCTAGCACCAGCAAGCCGGGTAGGGTAACCAAAATGTAGCGGCGGGGCTTATCCAACATCGATGCACGTGCAATGCAAAAGTTAAGCAATAAAATGAAAAATCCCACAAATATTTTCAAGCTTGGCTCTCGAATTAAATTATATTTTTAAGAAAAATTACACAAATGAAATAACCAAAAAGTCCCAGGCCGGGTGGTCGGGCAGAGCCCTGTTAGAATCACCACACCTTTCTTAGATAGCGCGAAGCTTATCTTTTTGACAGACTTTTGATAAGGGTTATTTTCACAAGTGTATTAATTCTTAAAGATATAATTTAATAAATATCCCCAGCAGAGTCGCCACTGTGGGCTACGGGCCCGGAAAAATCCCCCGTCTCTCCTTTTTGTATTTTCAGTGTTACAAAAAAGGGGGAAAATGATTGGTTCGTTTGAGAGTCGCCACCCGGGTTTTGAAAAGGATTAACCCCGAGAAACCGTTTATTGAAAAATGTGACTCTTTTGCCCTTTGAAAAAGGTTTTGGTCTAAAAACAGAAAGTTTTGGGTTCGGGAGCCAGGTTACGAGAGGGGAAGGTTTTATTTGGAAAAGCACCCCTCTCGCCCGATAAAATCTGTAACAACCCCGATTTTTAACGAATAAAAATCTCGTTGTTATTGCGTGAATTTCCTTAAATTCTTGAAATTTGTCAAAATTACGTTTTTGCCCTTAAACTTTCGTTTATTTGCGCTTTGGCCTACTTAGCAAGCCTAACTAGCTTTTGACCATCTAGTTGGAGTAACTAAGCTAGGAAGCTATCTAGTTACTTTTCCCTAACCGCAAAATGACCGTTTTGCCCCTCATTGGAACTTTTGACCCTTTTGGACCCTAGACTTAGAATTTTAATATTCTTTTTCTTTTAATCAAAATGGTTATATTCTTTGTCCATTGGACAATAATGGTTAGGGGAATTATTATCCATTGGATAATAGAAACCCCAATTGTTTATATTAAATGTATACTTGGTCAAAGTACTAAGAATAATAAAAATACTTTTAATTTCCTTAAAGTACTTTTGGGATTTATTTTAAGTTGCCTAATAACTTTTATCCATTGGATAATAGATGTTAGGGGAATTTTTGCCCAATGGTTAAAAGGTAGTCTTTCATCTTAGTACATGGGCCTTAATAAACTAGTCTTTCTTAAAACCCCATGTGTAGAAGTACTACATTATTTTAACAAGGAAGTACTTAGTACTAAGATTCTTAAAGTACTTCCATATTATTTTATGTTGGGGTATTGATTCTTCCTAGATACATAAGTACATATGTATATATATTAATCTAGTACTTGGTTGATTATTTAAATGGCTTGGTACACATGTGTTTATTAGTTGATAAAACTTAGTCATTAAGTTTCTTGGCTCAAAGTACAAAGTACCTTTTGTTTATTGTTTTCTTGTACATTGTATGCATGTATATATATGTGTGTGTGTACTTGAAAGAGCAAGAGAGGAGAGAGGAAGAGAGAGAGAGCCGAATGGAGGGGGAGAGAGAGAGTGAGGCCGGTTGGGAGAGAGAGAGGAGGGAGATTTAATGTGGTCCTTGGCCATTGAACTCCCATGTACTTGAGATTCTTGTGCTTCCAAGCAAAATCTCAACTTCCATGTACTTCTTGTACATTTTACCAATTGTTAAACCTAAGAATCTTGTACTCATCTCATCTCCACCATCTATTTGTTCAAGGCTTAGATCTTTGGTACACCATAGCCATGCAACCCTAGGATCCTTCCTTGATCTTCCATGATCTCTTGCCAAGTGTCAAATTGAGGAAAGGAGAGGGAAAGGGGGGCCGGCCATTGAGGGAGAGGAGGGAGCTCAAGCTCTTGCCTATAAATAGAAGGCCATACCAAGCATTTCAACTCACACCTTGAAGCATTTGCTCTTCCTTCTCTCTAGAAAAACCATTTCTGATTTTCTGGGCAGCCTACTGTCCCTTTGAAAATCCCCAGTTTTCTCCTGCTTAGAGTAGTTTTTAGGATCAACTTTCTTCTGGAAAGTTGTAGAGCACTTCGAAACCTTGAAGTTAGACCCAAGAACCACCCCAATCGGTTCAGAAATGACCAAGTTATTGGCATCCGAAGTTCAGTAAAATTCGGATTTCCAAATTCCAGACAGCTTACTGTCTTTTGCTTTACCCCCATTTTTCTCCTACCTAAAGTCATTTCTAGGATCGACTTCCTTCACGGAAGTTGTAGAGGGGTTCTTGATCTTCGATTTGGACCCAAGAACAACTCTATTCGGCCAAGGATTGACCGAGCTATTGCCGTCCGAAGTTCGGTCCAGATTCACCTAGCTTATTCGGCCCCGACTAGTTTCGGATTAAGGTAGTGATCCTTCCCTATTTTCCAAGTCCTTACTTTATTTTCGTTAAGTAGTTATAATCTTGCTACTTGAATCTCTACTTATTTTTCCTAAAGTTTAAAAAGTTACTTGATCATAGATGAAAAAGTAAAAATGCATGATTATGTCATTTATGGAATTCAAGCATGCTATGTTGCTTAAATGTTCTTGATATACTATTTCGAAGCTTGATTGAATGCATGTTTGTATGTAAAGTCCCACACGCGGAGTCTTACATGAGAACGTGACACGAAAACCGAGGAAGTTAGAAACATGGCACCTAGGGTGTGTTTAACGTGAGATGTGTTTGAAAACCGTAATGTGGCCGGACTTGGTAGCCCATTGCGTGGGTTGTGAAAACCACAAGGTGGCCGGACTTGGTAGCCCTTTGTGAAGATTGCCAATAAGGCCGGACGTGGTAGCCTTGTTGGTAATATGGCTTGGTTATCCGTGGAGAGGAGCCAATGCTAGTGTTGTGTGCCAACGGGAACCCGGCGCGGCGGAACCGTTGTGAGGATGCTCGGGAACCCGGCGCGGCGGAACCGAGATTGGGTGAGTTAAAAAGGAGACTTTGGAAAAGAAAGGTAGTAAAAACAACACGGTCTACGATGGGTTACGTAGGAAGAACTTCGAGGATTTTGGACACCAACGATAATTATGATATGGCTTTATGTTCTGCTTATGTACCTATCATGTGGAAATCGATGCTAGTATTAGGATTATACTACTGAGCCTTCGTAGCTCATGGTGTTGCCTTGTGGTGACCCTGGCATATTATACGGGTGGCGACGCCGGTATAATATGTCAGATTTGATAGACGAACAGGACGAACTATTCACTTTGGAGGCATTCGGAGCCGAGGAGCGGGCTAGGATGGAGAAGCAAGAAGAACTGTAGTTAGGAACCCTAGATCCTTCTGTTTTGTAAATGAGAGTACTCTTGTAAGGTGTATAATGTAATAACGAGCTGGACTCGCTTTGTTTTTATTAATAAAACATTTTATTTAACGTACCCAAAATTCGGGGCGTTACAACTTGGTATCAAAGCTTTAGGTTCAAACCTCGGCCATGGGTAGAATGGGTAGAACCTTAAGCTAGTTTTGACCGTTGCACAAACGTGACTTCGAGTTTAAGTTTACCGTCCCAAATTGGGTGGAATTCTGTCGAAACAATCTTCGGATTGAAGCAAGGCGCGGAAATTGGCAGTACCGCCGAGCTGGGAATTCCCGAACAATTGGATGATGACTTAAATCAAGAATCGAATGTGGAACTTAGAATCTCGAAAAAATATTTTTGGTATTAGTAGGCCTTGGCCGAAAAAAAAAAATGTTGCTAATTGAGCAAATTTTATTTACTAGTTCGTGGAGGAGCCGTTTTTGAGTCAATATTTTAAATTGGGGACGAGAGTGGGACCCGAGCACCGAGTGGGTGAGTGGGACCCGAGCACCGAGTGGGTGAGTGGGACCCGAGCACCGAAAGTGCACCGGGCATAGCCCCATTAGGCCGGCACACCCCACTCCCCCCTAAACTTCAAATTTCAAAATTTTACCTCCAAAAGATTCAAATTCCAATTTTAAACTTCAAACTTTTCCCTCCTCCACTCACCTTTTTCGGCTCCTATATATACCCCACCACCACTTCCATTTTGTTTCATTCCTCTTCCCATCTCCACTCCTCCAAAACCGAGACCCCTTGTACCGCGCTATGGCAAACCAATGGCGAGGATTCCCGGAAGACGCCTTGATCTTAATCCGAGATACCGAGCGAACCGAAATTCGCTTGATCATCCGAAGCCTGTGGATGCAACTTTTCGCCTTCATCCTACTTTGTGCCGTGCTCACCATAGCCATGCCCCGGTGGTTCGCCGTGAACAACCGTGCCAACACCTTTTGGTATTGGGCTCTCGTCGTGGCCGCCGCACTCGCCGCGATCATCAAGGAGTACGAACGTCGTTTGCGTCAAGATTTCAACGAAAGATGGTAGAGGAGGGCGAGACCCGAAGCCGACGACGTCAATTCGGCATATCTTAGGCCGATCTAGTAACCATTGTAATCCTTCGGGATATAGGATGTCGAAGATTAGGATTGTATTTCAAATGTATTAGGAAATCTTGTCTTCGATCTACTTGCTTTGTAGTAGGAATCTTGTTTTAATATGCGTGTTTGTAGTAAAACTCTATGTTTTATTCCATGCTTATGTTGTATGTTTTTCTTATCTATAAAAAACTTGCGTTACTTTTAAAAGAGTACCGTTGCATACTAATTGTTAAAATTACTTTTGGTCCTTAGAAGGAAGCGTTTTTTTTAAAATCGATTCGGTAGACTAAACCGCCCCCTTTTCGATTTTCACTCGTAGATGGCGAATCGACGCAATGGATTAGGACACGATAACGGAGGACCCTCTAACGCGAACCCCGACCTCGCTCAAGTCATGCAAGCGCTCGTGGCCGCTCTGAATGCTAACCGCCAAAACCAAAACCATGATGACGGACCTATGACTCGGACCCGGGCGATGAATGAATTCTGCAAACGTCGACCTCCGACATTCGACGGCGATACCAACCCCACTGTGGCGGAAGCATGGTTAAAGGAAATCAAGGTGATCATGGACACCTTGGAGATCACTCGTAACGGAGATCGTGTGGCCTTAGCTACATATCAGCTGAAAGGAGAAGCCCGCTACTGGTGGGAGCTGATGGAGGCAACTCATGACGTAGCCGCCATGACCTTCGCTCAGTTCGAGACCCTGTTTCTCGACAAATACTTCCCTACGCCTATCCGATTGGCCAAGGAACAAGAATTCAACAACCTGAAACAAGGAACTATGACTGTTACTCAGTATGCGGCCAAGTTCGAGGAGCTATCCCGCTACGCCCCGGATGCCGTTGCAACCGAGGACAAGAAGGCGAGGAGGTTCGAATGGGGGCTGACGACAGCTAGAAGTGCTGTGGTAGCTCAAGCCTTCACCACCTACTCTGGTGTGGTGAAGTGCGCTCTTCGACTGGAGTGTGAGGAAAACGACTTCAAGACTCGATGGAGGAAGGCGACAGGCAACGCTGGCGGACCTATCCGAACTCAGACCTCCAACAACAATCATGGACCCTACCATGCCAAACCTTCTAGCCCGTCTCAAGGCGACCAGCCCTGGAAGACTGCTTCCGCCAAAAACGGTGAAACGCGGAGAGGCAACCGGGACCTAACAACAGTTAGGTGCTACAACTGTCAGGCTATGGGCCATTACAGCCGCCAATGCCCGCAAAATCAGAAGGAGGGGAATGGAAGCTTTGGAAATCAGGAAGCTCAACAAACTGAGCAAGCCGATTTTGTGAAGCAAAACTTCGGCGGCCCATCTCAGCAGCAGAATGGGCAGAATAAGGGAAAGCAGCCCATGGGGAACCATCAAAGCACTGGAGGGCGTATTTTCGCGCTGCGGACTGAGGAACAAGAGGAGCCGTAGAATAGGATCCTTAGTTCCCTTTTGTTATCTATTTTGTAATTTCGTATGCTCTTACAAGGGCTATGTTGTAATTGTGAGCGACGACTCACTTTATGCTGTAATAAATTGACCTACGGATTTTGACGAATGGATTGGCTATCATCGACTACCATTAGAAGGTAGCGGCAGCATATACCCTAGGAGGGACTCGTTTCCTTTTAAGGGGGATAGTCCATCAGTCTAGCGACCTAGCCTAATTTGTACTTGCGTGCCAATTTCGGGGACGAAATTGTTTTAAGGGGGATAGGTTGTAACAACCCCGATTTTTAACGAATAAAAATCTCGTTGTTATTGCGTGAATTTCCTTAAATTCTTGAAATTTGTCAAAATTACGTTTTTGCCCTTAAACTTTCGTTTATTTGCGCTTTGGCCTACTTAGCAAGCCTAACTAGCTTTTGACCATCTAGTTGGAGTAACTAAGCTAGGAAGCTATCTAGTTACTTTTCCCTAACCGCAAAATGACCGTTTTGCCCCTCATTGGAACTTTTGACCCTTTTGGACCCTAGACTTAGAATTTTAATATTCTTTTTCTTTTAATCAAAATGGTTATATTCTTTGTCCATTGGACAATAATGGTTAGGGGAATTATTATCCATTGGATAATAGAAACCCCAATTGTTTATATTAAATGTATACTTGGTCAAAGTACTAAGAATAATAAAAATACTTTTAATTTCCTTAAAGTACTTTTGGGATTTATTTTAAGTTGCCTAATAACTTTTATCCATTGGATAATAGATGTTAGGGGAATTTTTGCCCAATGGTTAAAAGGTAGTCTTTCATCTTAGTACATGGGCCTTAATAAACTAGTCTTTCTTAAAACCCCATGTGTAGAAGTACTACATTATTTTAACAAGGAAGTACTTAGTACTAAGATTCTTAAAGTACTTCCATATTATTTTATGTTGGGGTATTGATTCTTCCTAGATACATAAGTACATATGTATATATATTAATCTAGTACTTGGTTGATTATTTAAATGGCTTGGTACACATGTGTTTATTAGTTGATAAAACTTAGTCATTAAGTTTCTTGGCTCAAAGTACAAAGTACCTTTTGTTTATTGTTTTCTTGTACATTGTATGCATGTATATATATGTGTGTGTGTACTTGAAAGAGCAAGAGAGGAGAGAGGAAGAGAGAGAGAGCCGAATGGAGGGGAGAGAGAGAGTGAGGCCGGTTGGGAGAGAGAGAGGAGGGAGATTTAATGTGGTCCTTGGCCATTGAACTCCCATGTACTTGAGATTCTTGTGCTTCCAAGCAAAATCTCAACTTCCATGTACTTCTTGTACATTTTACCAATTGTTAAACCTAAGAATCTTGTACTCATCTCATCTCCACCATCTATTTGTTCAAGGCTTAGATCTTTGGTACACCATAGCCATGCAACCCTAGGATCCTTCCTTGATCTTCCATGATCTCTTGCCAAGTGTCAAATTGAGGAAAGGAGAGGGAAAGGGGGGCCGGCCATTGAGGGAGAGGAGGGAGCTCAAGCTCTTGCCTATAAATAGAAGGCCATACCAAGCATTTCAACTCACACCTTGAAGCATTTGCTCTTCCTTCTCTCTAGAAAAACCATTTCTGATTTTCTGGGCAGCCTACTGTCCCTTTGAAAATCCCCAGTTTTCTCCTGCTTAGAGTAGTTTTTAGGATCAACTTTCTTCTGGAAAGTTGTAGAGCACTTCGAAACCTTGAAGTTAGACCCAAGAACCACCCCAATCGGTTCAGAAATGACCAAGTTATTGGCATCCGAAGTTCAGTAAAATTCGGATTTCCAAATTCCAGACAGCTTACTGTCTTTTGCTTTACCCCCATTTTTCTCCTACCTAAAGTCATTTCTAGGATCGACTTCCTTCACGGAAGTTGTAGAGGGGTTCTTGATCTTCGATTTGGACCCAAGAACAACTCTATTCGGCCAAGGATTGACCGAGCTATTGCCGTCCGAAGTTCGGTCCAGATTCACCTAGCTTATTCGGCCCCGACTAGTTTCGGATTAAGGTAGTGATCCTTCCCTATTTTCCAAGTCCTTACTTTATTTTCGTTAAGTAGTTATAATCTTGCTACTTGAATCTCTACTTATTTTTCCTAAAGTTTAAAAAGTTACTTGATCATAGATGAAAAAGTAAAAATGCATGATTATGTCATTTATGGAATTCAAGCATGCTATGTTGCTTAAATGTTCTTGATATACTATTTCGAAGCTTGATTGAATGCATGTTTGTATGTAAAGTCCCACACGCGGAGTCTTACATGAGAACGTGACACGAAAACCGAGGAAGTTAGAAACATGGCACCTAGGGTGTGTTTAACGTGAGATGTGTTTGAAAACCGTAATGTGGCCGGACTTGGTAGCCCATTGCGTGGGTTGTGAAAACCACAAGGTGGCCGGACTTGGTAGCCCTTTGTGAAGATTGCCAATAAGGCCGGACGTGGTAGCCTTGTTGGTAATATGGCTTGGTTATCCGTGGAGAGGAGCCAATGCTAGTGTTGTGTGCCAACGGGAACCCGGCGCGGCGGAACCGTTGTGAGGATGCTCGGGAACCCGGCGCGGCGGAACCGAGATTGGGTGAGTTAAAAAGGAGACTTTGGAAAAGAAAGGTAGTAAAAACAACACGGTCTACGATGGGTTACGTAGGAAGAACTTCGAGGATTTTGGACACCAACGATAATTATGATATGGCTTTATGTTCTGCTTATGTACCTATCATGTGGAAATCGATGCTAGTATTAGGATTATACTACTGAGCCTTCGTAGCTCATGGTGTTGCCTTGTGGTGACCCTGGCATATTATACGGGTGGCGACGCCGGTATAATATGTCAGATTTGATAGACGAACAGGACGAACTATTCACTTTGGAGGCATTCGGAGCCGAGGAGCGGGCTAGGATGGAGAAGCAAGAAGAACTGTAGTTAGGAACCCTAGATCCTTCTGTTTTGTAAATGAGAGTACTCTTGTAAGGTGTATAATGTAATAACGAGCTGGACTCGCTTTGTTTTTATTAATAAAACATTTTATTTAACGTACCCAAAATTCGGGGCGTTACAAAATCGGTCTCTACTAATATTTGTGGGATTTTAAAAATCATTTTATTGCTTAACTTTTAATGCCACATGAACAATTTATATCACATAAATAATTTAAATTGCAGAAACATGTAAATATAAACAAGAAACAAGTGTAGCAGGAATATGAACATTTAATCGCAGAAAGTAACTAAATAACATTCTGTTCTATGCAAAAACTCCACCGCACGGTAGACACTTGTACCGCACGGTACATGTTCTATGGTTTGAAGTTCCAAAATGATGCTATTTAACATTCAATGTTCTTGCATGTATTTGCTTAATACAGGACATGAGTTTAAGACATAACATGAAATAGCATGGTATCTTATATCAAATCAGAAGAAGAAAAGAAATTGCAAACTAAACTGTTCCCTGAAAAACCTCTACCGTACGGTAGTATAGTGTGTCGTACGGTGGAAGCATAAGGGACTCCAACTTTAATTTCTCGTAGTGTTTGAACTATCTAGGCCCAGGGGTGGTATTAGGAACCAGCCTGAGATTAATAGTGTACCCCTCAGATTACAGAGACAAGTAATGGACAAAAGATTTATACCTCTTGGAGCGAAACCTTCCTTTGGAGTGCTGTTGCTAATATGCAGCCCTTGGTGTGCACTTTGGATGTGTGGTAGGCTTTAGTTTACTGTAGTGAAGCACATGACTTGGTTTGGATGTTTGGATTGCTTTTGAAATGATTTTGGACTTGGTTTTTGAGAGGAAAATAGAGTTTTCGGTATTTGAAAGTGAAAAGGAGTAAAAAAAATGGATTGTGAAAGAGGATGATGCTTTTGGTATTTGAAATAGGTATGAAAACAAATATGGATTTTTCAAATCATTTTTGAACTATTTTTGATTGATAAAATTGAATTTCTCTCTTCTTTTCCAAAAAAATGTGCTTTCTCTCTCTCTTTTTCTACCAAAAAATGTTGTGTCATGTCTAATGGCTTGGAGGAGGTATTTATAGAGCAAAACCAGCTTGGATATGAAGCAAACGTGGCTTGAAAACCAAGCAAATCAATCTGCAGCTGAAAAACTTGGCCGTCAAGCAAAAATAAGGGCGGCAACATGTACCGTACGGTACATAAACTCTACCGTTATGCAAGCGCTCGTGACTGCTCTGAACGCTGCCCGCCAAAACCCGAACCCTAATGAAGGACCTATGACTCAGACCCGGGCAATGAACGAGTTCTGCAAGCGTCGACCCCCGACCTTCAACGGCGATACCAACCCCTCTGTGGCAGAAGCTTGGTTGAAGGAAATCAAGGTGATCCTGGACACCTTGGAGATCACTCGTAATGGAGACCGTGTGGCCTTAGCCACATACCAGCTGAAGAGAGAAGCCCGCTATTGGTGGGAGCTGATGGAGGCAACGCATGATGTGGCTGCCATGACATTTGCGCAGTTCGAGACTCTGTTCCTCGACAAGTACTTCCCCACGCCTATCCGATTGGCTAAAGAACAAGAGTTCAACAACCTGAAGCAAGGGACTATGACCGTTACGCAGTACGCGGCCAAGTTCGAGGAGCTGTCCCGCTACGCCCCGGATGCTGTTTCAACCGAAGACAAGAAGGCTAAAAGATTCGAGTGGGGGCTAACAACCGCTCGACAAGCTGTGGTAGCCCAAACTCTTCCCACCTACTCCGGCGTAGTGAAGTGCGCCTTGCGACTGGAGTGCGAGGGAAACGACTTCAAGGCCCGTTGGAAGAAGGTGACCGGCAATACTGGCGGACCGATCCGAACTCAAACCTCCAACAACAACAACCGTGGGCCCTATCCCACCAAAACCTTTGTTTCTGGACAAAGCAACCAGTCTTGGAAGAATACTACGCCAGGGCGTGGTGACTCGCAGAGATTCGGCCAAAACAAGGCATCTGTGCAGTGCTTCAACTGACAGGCAATGGGTCATTACAAGCGTGACTGCCCCCAGCCTCTGAAGGAGAGGAATGGAAGCTTCGGAACCCAGAAGGCACAACAGCCTGGGCAGGCCAGCTTCATGAAGCAAAACTCTGGTGGCCCAGCTCAGCAGCAGAATGGGCAGAATAAAGGGAAGCAGCCCATGGGAGCACAGCAAGGCAATGGAGGGCGAATCTTTGCACTACAGACCGAGGAGCAAGAGCCGGATCCTTCTGTGATCCAAGGTACGCTACTGTTATATAGTACTTGCGTACAAGCCTTGTTTGACTCTGGTGCATCGCATTCTTTCATATCTATTGCTTGCGTATCTGCTCTAGCACTAGAAACAGAACCCCTAAGTAAATGTACGAGGGTAACATCGCCAATGGGGGGGAGTATAGCTGTCAATCTAGTGTGTAGAGGGTGCGAAATAGAAGTAGACAACCTACGCCTAACCTGTGACCTCCGAGTAATCGATATGGCGGATTTCGATGTTATCCTTGGAATGGATTGGCTATCGGCTCATCGAGCAGTCGTAGATTGTCATCAGAAGACGGTGACGGCTTACACCTCAGATGGGACTCGATTCCGTTTTAAGGGGGATAGAGAAGCAGCGAGCTCGACGACGAAGAGATCACGGTGGCAGAATCAACTGTTTGGATGGCTAGCTAGTCTCCAAATGGAAGAAACTGACAGGATGGAACTGGGACTGCCACACATCGTTTGCGAGTATGCCGATGTTTTTCCAGAAGAACTTCCTGGCTTACCACCCCAGAGAGAGATAGACTTCTCTATCGAACTTCAACCAGGAACCGCCCCGATTTCCATGGCACCGTATCGCATGGCCCCCGCTGAATTGAAAGAGCTCAAGACGCAACTGCAAGAGCTGCTAGATAAAGGATTTATTAGACCAAGTACATCGCCTTGGGGAGCGCCAGCTTTGTTCGTGAAGAAGAAGAAAGGAACGCTTAGGCTGTGTATCGACTATAGGAAGCTGAACCAAGTCACGATCAAGAACCGATATCCGTTGCCTAGGATCGATGACCTGTTCGATCAATTAAGAGGAGCAACTTGCTTTTCCAAAATTGATCTCCGATCAGGCTATCATCAGTTAAGGATTCGGAATGAGGATATCGCCAAGACGGCTTTTCGCACAAGATACGGCCACTACGAGTTTGTGGTAATGCCGTTTGGTCTGACTAATGCTCCGGCAGTATTCATGTGTCTCATGAACAAAATCTTTCAACCCTACTTAGATAAGTTTGTAGTGGTGTTCATTGACGACATCTTGATTTACTCTGCCAATAAGGAGGAGCACGAAGAACATCTTCGGATGGCACTACAAGTACTCCGAGATAACCAACTCTACGCCAAGGCAAGCAAGTGCGAGTTTTGGCTGGAAGTGGTTAAGTTCTTGGGGCACGTAGTATCCAAGGATGGAATTGCTGTGGATGAAAGCAAAGTCGAAGCAGTGTTGAAATGGAAGCAGCCAACCTCCGTGTTCGAAATCAGGAGTTTCTTGGGATTGGCTGGGTATTACCGAAGGTTTATACCAGACTTCTCAATCTTAGCCAAACCAATGACCAAGCTAACTCAGAAAGGAGTGAAGCTGGATTGGAATGAAGCCTGTGAGAAATCTTTCCAAGAGTTGAAGAAGAGACTGACCAGTGCACCGATACTCATCATTCCTGAGCGTGGAGTAGACTATACGGTATACTGCGACGCCTCAAGAGACGGATTGGGATGCGTGCTGATGCAGAATGGAAAGGTTGTAGCCTACGGATCACGACAACTCCGACCGCACGAGAAGAACTACCCCACCCACGACTTAGAATTGGCCGCAGTAGTATTCGCTCTCAAATCTTGGCGTTACTATCTGTGGGGAGAACAATTCGAAGTTTTCACCGACCACAAGAGTCTCAAGTATCTTTTCACTCAGAAGGAGTTGAACTTGAGGCAGCGCCGATGGTTGGAGTACTTGGAAGATTACAAGTTCACATTGCAGTATCACCCTGGCAAAGCCAACGTGGTAGCTGACGCTCTTAGTCGAAAGGAAAGAGCACAGAAAGTCAAGACTGCCATTAAGGAATGGGAGATGGTAGATACTCTCAACGAGTTCAACTTGCGACCATCGTCAGAAAATGGGAACGCTCGATTATATGCACTAGTTGCGGAGCCAGCGCTTCATCAGGAAGTCTTGCTAGCTCAAACCTTCGAGCAAACTTGTGAGTTCGTCCGACATCGAATCCGAGAAGGAAAGGCGGTGCCAGGATGGACTATCGAGGAGAACAACAGCCTGAGATTCAAAGGAAACGTATTCGTGCCTAATGTTGGAACCCTTCGAGAAGACGTACTCCGAGAAGCTCACCATTCGAACTTCGCAGTTCACCCTGGCGGTACAAAGATGTATCATGACTTGCGAAGAACGTACTGGTGGGAAGGAATGAAGAAGGACGTAGCCCGATTTGTATCCACCTGCCTGGTGTGTCAACAAGTCAAGGCCGAGCATCAGAAACTTGGAGGAGACCTGCAACCATTACCAATACCGACCTGGAAGTGGGAGCACATTTCGATGGACTTCGTCACTGGATTGCCAAGAACAGCCAAGTCCAACACAGCTATCTGGGTGATCGTGGATCGACTCACCAAGTCTGCACACTTTCTGCCTGTCAAGATGACCGAGAACGTGGAGCAACTAAGCCTGTTGTACATTCGAGAAATCGTACGCCTTCATGGAGTACCAATCTCGATAGTATCCGACAGGGACCCACGTTTTGTGTCACACTTCTGGAAAGGACTGCAGAAGGCATTGGGAACGGACGTAAGGCTTAGCACCGCCTTCCACCCACAAACAGATGGACAAACGGAGAGGACTATTCAGACACTGGAAGACATGCTGAGGGCCTGCGCCTTGGATTTCTCTGGAAATTGGGAGCAGCATTTACCATTGGTGGAGTTTGCCTACAACAACAGCTATCAAGCAAGCATCGGGATGGCACCGTACGAAGCTCTGTACGGACGACCCTGTCGATCGCCAGTCTGCTGGACGGATGCTGGAGAGACAGGATTGATCGGGCCCGACATAGTGAGAGATACAACGGAGAAGGTCAAGACCATCAGACAAAGGATCCAGACCGCTCAAAGTCGCCAGAAGAGTTACGCAGATAAGAGAAGCCGACCATTGACCTTTGCCGTAGGAGATCATGTATTTCTGAAGATCAGACCGAAGAAAGGAGTTATCAGATTTGGGAAGAAAGGGAAACTGTCCCCGCGCTACATCGGACCCTTTGACATCGTGGAGAAGATCGGGAAGGTTGCTTATCGCCTGGCCCTGCCACCACAGCTGGATCGAGTGCATAACGTGTTTCATGTGTCCATGCTTCGCAAATACCTAGCTTTGCCCACTCACGTTATCAACTGGGAGGATATTTCTATCGAAGAAGACGCAACGTACGAGGAAGAGCCGATAGAGATTCAAGATCGAAGTGAGAAGACTATTCGGAACAAGACGATCGAGTTGGTACGAGTTTTGTGGAAGCATCGTGGAGCAGGAGAGACCACATGGGAAAGAGAAGAAACCATGAAAATGAAATATTCTCACCTATTCGAATCCTAGCGTACGCCTAATTTCGAGGACGAAATTCTTTAAGGGGGATAGGTTGTAATAACTCTGAATTTTAATAAATAAAAATGTATTTATTATTCAAGTTATTTATTTTTAATTGCATGAATTGTGTAAATTTTCCGATAGTTGTCATAATTGCAGTTTGGCCCTTGAACTTTCATTTTCTGCACTTTAGCCCCTGAACCTTATTTCTTGCACTTTAGTTCTATTTAGCAAGCCTAGTTAGCTTCTAACTATCCGGTTGGGAGAACTAAACTAGAAAGCTATCTAGTCACCGCAAAATGACCATTTTGCCCCTCATGGGAACTTTTGAACCTTTTGAACCCTAGACTTAGAATTTTAATATTCTTTTTCTTTTAATCAAATTGGTTTATTTCTTTGTCCATTGGACAATAATGGTTAGGGAAATTATTATCCATTGGATAATAGAATCCTATTTGTTTATATTAAAAAGTATGCTTACTTTAATGTACTTTTTCATTATTTTAATATTAAAAGTGTCCTAATAACTATTATCCATTGGATAATAGATGTTAGGGGAAACTTTAACCATTGGATAAAAGACTTAGTCTTTCCAAGTACCATGGTGTCTCATTAGTTTATTGTTTTCTTTAAACCATGTGTGAAAGAACAAGATTTTTTTTTATTAGAGTGGTACAAGTACTAAGATTCTAAAGTACTCTTTAACTATTCTTTATTGGGGTTTTTGATCTCCTAAGTACTTGTACATCTTAGTAAATATTATTCTAGTACCTTGATGGATAAAATATCACTCTAAGTACCATGTGTTAAAATTGACTAGTTAATAGATAATCTAGTCCTAAAAGACTACTATTTGATACTTGGTACATAAAGTACTACTTTTTTATTTGTTTTCTTTTATTTTTTTGTACTTAGGCAAGAGAATGAGAGGGAGGGAGAGAGGAGAGCAGCCGAGAGAGGGAGAGAGAGAGAGGGGGCCGGTTGTGAGGGAGAGGAGAGGGAGATTTGATGTAGTCCTTGACCCTTGATCTTCCAATGTACTACAAATCTTTGAATCTTTATTCTTCCAACCAAAGACTTAACTCTATTGTACTCCAAGATTCATCTTGCAATTTCTCAACCCTTGGATCATGTACCATTCTCATCTCAACCCTCCATTTGATTCAAGAATCTCACCAAGGTACACCATAGCCATGCAAACCTAGGATTTTCCCTTGATTTATGCTTAAAAGTTGGATTTGTTTTGATTTAAAAATTTGGGAAATGGGAGAAAGAGGGGGCCGGCCATCTTGGGGGAGGGGGCATCCCTTGCCTATAAATAGAGAGCCATTCTCACTTGAAAAATCACACCTCAAAGCAATTAGCTCCTCCTTCTCTCTAGAATTCCAAGTTTCTTTGTTCTTAGTTCAAAACTCTCTTTGTTTTTGTGAATTCTTGAACGAAACCACCAAACCACTTCCAAAACCACCCAACGATCTTAAAAGTGGTGTAGTAGTAGTAAGGAAGTTGTTTCTAGGGAAAGTTTTCCAAAAACTTTTCCTTTCGAAGCAATCGGAGGGCCGTTACGCTGCCGAAACCAACCCGACGTCCAAACCACCGCCTAGGAGAACGGTAGTGATCCTTACCTAGTTTTCAAAAGTTTACTTTATTTTTGTAAAGTAGTTAAAATCTTACTATGTGAATCTCTACTTACCTTCTTAAGTTGAAAAGTTACCTTGATCGTTGTTTGAAAAGTAAAATGCATGATTATGTTGTTTATGGTATTCGAGCATGCTTCGTGATTTAGATGTTCTTAATATACTATTTCGAAGTTGGAATGATGCTTGTTGTATGCAAAAGTCCCACACGTGGAGTCTCGCATGCAAACGGGACACGAAAACCAAGAAAGTAGAAACATGGCACCTAGGGTGTGTTTTAACAAGGTTGTTGTGCTTTCCCGGTCGGAAGATATTTTAGAAACTACATAATGACCATTTCGAGGATATTATGTGAGTGAGTGTGTATGCCAACGGGAACCCGGCGCGGCGGAACCGTTGTGAGGATACTCGGGATACCGGCGCGGCGGAACCGAGGTAGGGTGAGTAGCTTGGTCATCCGCGGTACGGAGCCAAAGCAAGTGTGTGTGCCAATGGGAACCCGGCGCGGCGGAACCATTGTGAGGATGCTCGGGAACCCGGCGCGGCGGAACCGAGATTGGGTGAGTTAAAAAGAAGTCTTTGGAGAAGAAAAGTAGCAATAAACGACACGGTCTACGATGTGTGCGTAGGAGGAACTTAGAAAACTTTGGATGCCACGATAGTTGTATGAATGAGAATATGTCATTGTTGTTGGCTTTGTTTACTGCTTTTGTACTTATCATGTGGGAATCGATGCTAGTAAATTAGGATGTTACTATTGAGCTTTCGTAGCTCATGGTGTTGCCTTGTGGTGACCCTGGCATATTATATGGGTGGCGACGCCAATATAATATGTCAGACCTGATAGACGAACAGGGCGACCTCTTCACCTTGGAAGCGTATGGAGCCGAAGAACTCGCCAGGCTGGAGGAGCAAGAAGAGCCGTAGAATAGGAACTCTAGCTCCCTTTTTGTTACCTATTTTGTATTTCAAATGCTCTTATGAGAGCCGTGCTGTAATATTGAACAATGACTCTATTTTATTTCTGTAATAAATTAAACCCTTAACGTGCCTAAAATTAGGGGCGTTACAAGCTGTCGAGCACCCAGGTAGAACACAGCCTTCTATTGCCTACTATTGCCTTTGAATTGCTTCAATGTTGTCGCTGATCGACTGTTTGTTGCTTGATTGTCGAATGTTTACAGGTGGAGTGGGATCCTTGGAGGACCGCAGAGGCTGAGCCAGAGTACCTTTCCCGGAGCAGGGTGGTAGCCGCGAGCCGCGTGCTGCTGGAGTCGATCTTCGGGTGGCAGGGGTACTTGGGGGACCGAGTGACACGGCAGTCACTTGAGGCCTCAGAGTTCGTTGTGCCGGGTCCGCTTCCGCCTCGTGCTTCACACACGGACCAGTACACGCTGGCTGAGCTGCAACGCTTCACCGTCCCGGCAGGCCTTACTGCTTTCTTGAGGCCCGAGCGTGACTATGCTGTCTATCAGAGACAGTACTTGGCGGGACCGCTTGGGGTAGTCGAGCACGGGGCTGTAGAGGCTGAGGCTAGAGCGGCTGGAGATGAGAGGCGTGGACAGGGTGGCAGGACTGCCCGCTCGAGGGAAAGGAGTGAGCCTGCTAGGGCGACGGGCCTTCCTCGGCTTTCTTGGACACTGGCTGTGCGGGACGCTCAGGGAGAGGAGGCCACTGTTCAGTTCGAGCCCGCTAGGAGAGAGCCCGAGGAGATCACAGGACCGGTACGATACTTAGCATCCTCTGTACCTTCCTTACTTTGACTTGCACATGTATACTTGCTTTGCAAACTGATTTGACCATTTATCGTAACACAGGCCCCGATGGAGTGGGTACGGGAGGCAGTGCGCCTGATGAAGGCCATGGAGAAGGAGTTTCACAGAATTGCTAGCGGCGCCCAGTTGCGGCTGCACTATCCACCTCCAGCTCCAGTTCCTACTGTGCGGCCTCAGGTATGACTTTGAAACTTTGATAGAACAATGTCCTGCTTTCAACATTTTAATATATATACAATATGTACACAAATGTTAATAAGCTAAATGCAATGCAGGGGCAGGCTAGGGCGGCTCCTAGAAGGAAGAGTGTGAGGCCACCGCCTCAAAAGAAGATAGCACCAAGCTTATCCCGACCAGCAGCGAGCACTCAGAGAGGAGTACGGATTGCGCCTGCTAGCGAGGACCTCCCATTCCGCCGAGAGCTGAGGAAGAGGCCTGCGGAGAAGAGGCCTGCTGAGGGGCCTTCTCAGAAGAAAAGACGGGAGGAACAGGAAGCAGAAGAAGAAGAGGAGAGTACGTCCCTCAGCAGCGGCTCGGACTCCGCAGGTGATCCTCGGTTCCGGATAGAGCCACGAGAGATGGAGGAGAGCGAGGAGGAGGAGGACGACGAGGACCTTTTTGACGACTGAGGGCTATCACTGAGCCTTAGTCTATTTTGCTGTTTGACTTTTGCCTTTGATACATTACTTTGGGATTTTGGATATGAGGCCTGCACGCCTGTTGACCTTTGGGCGAGCGTGCCTTGATACTTTTGTGTTTGCTCGGGCTGGTGTGCCGCTTAATACATTCCCACCTTTTTGCTTTTTAGGGCTTTGACATGGTAGTAATAATATCTGCGTTTTCTGTTTGTTGATTCCTTTAGTTATTGGATTTTGTGCTTTAAGGAAACGAACAAACCGTCCCCTAATATATAACATGCATTAACGATGGTTCTGAATCGACACGGACACTTGCACATGCGCACAAAGGACATAGCTCGAATAAAAATGGGCGGAAAGGCCCTAGGATACAAGATATACCCCCAGACACGCGGAGGATACGAGAAAATCGGCATTAATAGACCAAAGTCCGTATCCCTCCAAAACGGAAAAAACTAACACTTTTGAAAAACTTCATGGATGTACAATGACTTGTACAAACCGCCAATATCGACAAAAGCACCCCGGTATATGGAGAATACCGATAGAAAGCTAAAAATGTCGCAAAAATGGACATAAGACGCAAAAAAAATGACTCGATATGGTCCCGGACTGAAACCGACACCTCCATACAGTCACACAAGTCCTGTGCAATGTGTACGGCATGACACAACTTGGCAAAAGCCCCTGAAACGAGATTTGACTTTCCGTATCCTCGATTTAAGCTTGAAACGGGCCTTTGGGGGTCCAAAATCTTCGATGGGCACGACTTTCAGGATCCGGCACTTCGCTGTAGTCCCAAATGATGTTTAAGACTTGTAGGAATCAAGAAATGACCACAGCAAGCCTTGGAACTAAAAACGACCATGCGAAGGCAGTAGCTGCTGGAAACTGGTTTCTGGTGCATCAAACTACCGTACGCCATGTTTTGGAACCCGTACGCCATGATTGTGAAAGTCGTGCGTACGCCAGCTTTAGGTTGGCGTATGCCAAGATCCCAAGAGTCAGATCCACTTGACTGACCAACGGTTTCTGAGGGTTCAGGGGAGGCAGAGTACTTGACGTAATGTTCCCTTGGAGGCTAGTTGATTGGCTTCATCCTCCATGTGGAATTGCAATGGTAAGTTGAAGGCCTATAAAGCTGGGATGCCCTCTGCATGGCATTCTCAGCATCAATTACCCCTCTTTCTTCTCCAGTATATACTCAGCTTTGCCCATGGATAATCCTCTCCCAACACTGCTCAGGCCTTGGTTGGTGTCCTTTTTGAGCGTTGATTGGCTTAACTTCCAATACCACGGGCTTTCTTCATTCCGTTTTCTTCGACATGTGCCAATCCGCCCGGCGCTGTTGTGGGCTGCCCTGAGATTCTGGGATCCGGACGTCCATGTCTTTCGCTTCGGTGATGATGAGATGTGCCCAACCGTGGAGGAATTCCAGGCGTACCTCCGCTCCTACGCGTCCCCGACGCTCGTCGTTCCTCCCTATCAAGTGAGCATGCCGAAACTGCTGGCCAGCTCGCTTGGCATTTCTCGGGGTCTGGCGAACACAATCCTGGAAGGTGGCCAGGTGAACATCATCCAGCTGGTTGAAATGTACAGCCCGACTGTTGACTTGGATAGCCCAGGCAGCGATGAAGTTCAAGCGCGTCGATGCTTCGCCTTGGTCATTTGTCTGCTCGCGGCCTACCTGCTCGTTCCTTCTAACGGGCGGGTCAGCCCTTCCTTGGTGAGCGTGGCCGCTCAAATGGGGGATCGAAAAAATGTGATTCCTTTGGTCCTGGCTGAGACACTCCTGGGTTTGGATTTAGTGAGTACAGGTCAATCGGCCGTGTTCAGCGGGAGCCCGCTCTTGCTTCAGGTAAACTCACTCAGCTCACCTTTTTCTAGTTTTTCGCACATTCTCGTTTTACCTCGACACTCGGCTTAGGCTGCTTCCTAGCTTCTTACTCGTCTTTTCACTCAGGCTTTATCTGACTCCTTACTTGTTTTGTCACTCATGCAGCTGTGGTTGTCGGACAAGCTCAGTCTATTGCATCCACCGGCAGCGGGCTGGAACCTGTTTCCAAAACGGGTTCATTAGAGGAAAATGCGGTATCCTGACTTGGATGTGGAGGGCTGGTACGAATTCATGCAGGAGATGCAGCCCGATGAAATTGCTTGGAGGTGTCCTTGGCTGGATCTTCCAGACATGGCCATCCGTTCTGACGGCTTCAACAGGGTGGTCATCGCGGGGCTGACCAGCTTCACGTTTTACATCCCTGGGCGGATCCTTCGCCAACTGGGCACTTCGCAGGAGAATACCCAAATCAGTACCGGGGGTTTCCGTCTTCCCAATTTCAATGCTCAGACGCTGGGCGGTTATCAGAGGCGCTGGGGCCTGAGGATTCTCCAGGCAGAGATGCCAGATTTCACTACAGGGCTGAGAAACCGCTATAGACAGTGGCTAAGAGCAGATGTGCATGCAAGAACAAATTTTGGCTGACTCCAAACCACTTCGCTGTACTTAGAATAAGCTGTGAGCCGTTAGGCTTCTCAAGCATTTTGTTCTGTTTTTCATGCTTCATTTCTTTTAAGGCTTTTATGCTCAGCTTGTATATTAGACGTAGCAATTTTGCAAAATAAAGTTGAAAGATGAAGGGTTTCCCCCTTTTGAACTCTCCAATGCAACTCCATCCCGCCTTTTGAAGCTTTGAACTATCTCGGCCTTGGTACAAAACCCAAAATGGCGAACCGTGGATCAGCTTGATAGGATATGACCGGGTCTCATTGAGAGACTGCCTACGTATCCCTTTGTAGGGAATCAGGTCAGAACGTAGTTCAGGCAAAGGTTCGCTCGTGTATTTTACCTCTCCTTTTTACGCTCTAACTTTTGCCTAGAACCGCCTTAACAGGTTTTCGGTCTAGCGAGCTTTTTAATTTTGCCTATTTACTTTTGCCCAGACCGCCTCCTTAGGTTTTCGGTTTAGCAGGCCGCTCTAATTTTTGCTTGAAATCGCCCACCCTTGTGGTTTTTGATCCAACGAGCATCTCTCAGGGATAGTAACGCTTGAGCTGATCCAGGTTGACCAAGGTACTGAATTCATTGCCGTCGAGGTCGATGAGCCTGGCAGCACCCCCGGACAGGATGGTCTTGATGATGTATGGCCCAGAGCACTTCGGCCGGAATTTACCTCGGGGATCGAACACTGGAGCCCGGATCTCCTTTGTAACCATATCGCCTTCGACTAACCCTCTCGACTTGATTTTCTTGTTGAACGCACGGGCAATTCGACGCTGATACCCTTGGACGTGATACAGTGCACGGAGCCTTCTCTCGTCAAACAACATTAACTCAACAAATCTGCCACTCAGCCATTCAGCTTCCTCGAGACCACTTTCAGCCATGATTCTCAGAGATGGGATTTCGAGCTCCACAGGGAGGACTGCCTCCATCCCATAAACCAAAGAGAACGGAGTTGCGCCGGTGGAAGTGCGGATAGAAGTACGATACCCCCAGAGGGTCAATGGTAACAACTCATGCCAATCCCTTCCAGACTCAGCAGTCTTCTTGATGATCATCTCGACGTTCTTATTCGCCGCCTCGACTGCCCCGTTTGTTTGTGGACGATAGGTCGTGGAATGATGGATTTTGATCTTGAATTCCTCGAAGAGCTCCAGGACCCTACCTTTGAAGTGACTCCCATTGTCCGAAACGAAAGCCTGAGGCACGCCGTACTGGTAGATGATGTTCTTTCGGATGAACTGTGCAACTTGAACGGTTGTCAGGGTCTTGTAAGATTCTGACTCGACCCACTTGGTAAAGTAGTCAATGGCTACCAATATGAACTTGTGGCCGTTTGAAGCGGAGGGTCTAATCATCCCATTGACGTCGATTCCCCACACTGAGAAGGGCCAGGGCGAGGTCATGCCGTATAGTTCAGATGGAGGAACATGCTGCAAGTTCGCGTGAATCTGGCATTTGTAACAGCGTCGCACGTAGTCAATGCACTGCGATTCCATTGTGGACCAATAATAACCCTGCCTGAGGATTTTTCTTGCGAGCATGACACCGCTCATGTGAGGACCGCAGACTCCTTCGTGAATCTCCTCCATTATCCGTGTTGCTTCGGCACCATTCACACACAGCTTGTGCATCCCGCAGTGAGACCTTCGATACAATTTTCCCCCACAGATGATATACTGAGCGGCCAAACGTTGCAAAGCGATCCGATCCTTCCTAGTAGCCCCAACAGGAAACTCTCCGCGCTCCACAAAGTTCCAGATGTCATGGTACCAGGGTAGGCCATCATCGACATCATCGGTGGTGTTGATGTATTCATAAGCGGGCAGGTCCCTTTGTTCGATCACAATTGGCCGCATTTTAACCCCTGTCAGGAGTTCGATCATTGAAGCCAAGGTCGCCAAGGCATCGGCGAACTGATTCCTCAAACGGGGAACATGGGTGAAAGTCACCTTATTGAAACGAGGAATCAGTTCCTCCAAGTCTTGGTGATAAGGCTTCAGCTTTTCCTCACGAACCCTCCAATCTCCGTTGGCTTGGGAAACTAACAAGTTTGAAACTCCGATAACTTCGAGCTTCTCAACTCCTAATGCAATTGCTGCTTCCATCCCGACGATGCAGGCCTCATACTCGGCTTGATTGTTAGTAACATCGAAATTCAGTTTGAAAGCGAGCGGAATATGAGCGCCGGCGGGCGTAATCAGCAATACCCCGATTCCGAATCCCTTCTGGTTGGCAGCCCCATCAAAATAAAGCGTCCACACCTCCTCAACCACAGTTAGCACATCCTCGTCCGGGAATGTGAAATCCACATCTTCGGGCCCTTCCACCGGGTGATCGGCCAAGAATTTTGCCACAGCACGGCCTTTCACTGATTTCCTTGTAACATGTTGGAGATCGAATTCAGCTAGCAGAAGCAACCAACGTGCTAGCTTATGGGTGAGCGCTGGCTTCTCGAACAGATACTTGATAGGATCTATCCGAGAAATCAACTTCACCGAATAGGCTAGCATGTAGTGTCTAAGCCTTTTGGTGACCCAAACTAGTGCCCAACATGTCTTTTCCAGAGAGGTGTACCGCTCTTCGCTTTCTGACATCTTTTTGCTCAGATAGTAGATGGCTCTTTCGGCTCTGTTTTCCCCTTCCTGCGCCAGCAAGCAACCCATAGCTGTCGGAGTCACAGACAAATACAGAATTAGCGGTCGACCCGGAGTTGGCGGCATTAGCACTGGCGGATTCTGCAGGTATGTTTTAATTGACTCGAAAGCAGCTTGGCACTTTTCTGTCCACTCGAACGGGACGTTCTTCTTGAGTAATCGAAACATCGGTTCACAAGTTAGAGTCAGTCTAGCAGTTAGAGTCAGTCTAGCAATGAATCTGCTGATATACTGCACCTTTCCCAGAAAACTTCGAACTCCCCTTTCAGTTTGCGGAGGCTCCTTTTCGAGAATCGCCTTGATCTTAGACGGATCCACCTCAATTCCCCTCCTGGTAATTAGAAACCCCAGCATCTTGCCTGCTGTAACCCCGAATGTGCATTTCTGCGGATTGAGGCGCACATTGTACTTGCAAAGCCTTTCGAGAAACTGCCTGAGTGAGGGGATGTAGTCGTCTTCCTCCTTGGCCTTCACAATCATGTCGTCGACGTACACCTCAACTGTCTTGTGGATAAGGTCATGAAGCAGAGTCGTCTGCGCCCTTTGAAAAGTGCAACCAGCATTCTTCAACCCAAACGGCATTTTGAGATAGCAGTAAGTTCCCCACTCAGTGACGAACGTACTTTTCTCTTGGTCCTCTGGAGCCATGAATATCTGGTTGTATCCTGCGAACCCATCGACAAACGAAAGCAAAGCATGCCCCGCCGTGTTGTCCAAAAGCACATCGATGTGAGGCAAGGGAAAACTGTCTTTGGGGCTTGCTTTGTTCAAGTCTCTGAAGTCGACACAGACCCCAATCTTGCCGTCTTTCTTAGGCACTAGCACAATGTTAGCAACCCATTGGGGATATTCGGCCACCCTCAGAAATCCTGCGTCGATCTGTTTGGTGACCTCTTCCTTGATCTTTTGAGCCCAATCTGGCCTCATTCTGCGAAGCTTCTGTTTGACAGGAACAGCCCCTGGTAGCAAAGGAATTCTGTGCTGGACTATTTCGGGATCGATACCGGGCATGTCTGCATGAGACCAGGCGAAGACTTCGGCGTAGTCCTTGAGAGCTTCGATTGTGGCTGCGTGGTTTGCCGGGGACAAAGTGGAACCGATTTGCATCATACGGGGATTGTCCTCATCTTTCAAATTTATTGAAATCACTTCGTCTTTTAGAGGCTGAACATGCCTTTCGTCTGCCCTTTCGATGAGGGAACGCAACTCGGCCGGGATGTTCCCGTCAAAGTCGATTCCTTCATCGTCGGGGTCGACACAGTTTATATAGAAGTCAGCAAAGTAGTCGGAAGCAAGATCATGCATTCATAAAACCCAGAGGGGTTGCCAAGTACAGTCGACTCAAACTCAAAGGAAAAGCTATGACGTGGAGGGCCGAGAGGCACAAACTCCGACTCTGAGCCAGACTTAGACTCGACAGACTCCGTGTCAGATTCAGATACATCGTCAATGCATGTTAGACGGGGAGTAAAAATGCAGTTATTAAGACTACCCTTTGCTTCGACGATGAGGGAGGTTGGATCGTTGAGAAGATCTGGAGAGTCGGGCCCAAGCATCAGTACTTCAACCTCGTCTTCCTTGCCAACCAAACCCACTTGGGAGAACAGCTCCTCTAGACCCCCTTGATCAAAAGCGACCAACCAGTCAGCCCTTTCCTTGATTGCGACTAATTGCCTCTTGAATTCCTTTGCAGCCAGCTCCTCTCTTGCAATTTCCTCTTCGTCATCAGACCAAGTGTTGGCAGCGAAGATCTCAAAGCCCCTTAGCCAGGTCCTAGTCACTTGATCCCAAAAAGGTTCAGCCTACCCCAGGTAAGCAACGCCTCCTCCTTCACGGACGAAATAGCTGTCGGGGTTACCATAAAGGGTCCGAGGTTTTCCCGTGTCTTTTCCTAGTTTGGCCTTTTTGGTAGGGGGAGTGTATCCCAGGCCAAAGCGGCCTTCGGTAAAGGGAAAGACAGGGAACTCAGCGATCCCTTACTGGTTGATCCCGAGCCCTAAGCCAGGCATGAATGACATCTTCCTCATGATTTCGAGGGTAGTAGAGCTGATTATGAAGTCGTCATCCATGACAATGGACAGGACTGAGCCGGAGGTGTCAAAGGCAAATCCCCCAAAGTCTGAGTCCTCCTCCCTGTGCATGATTCCCAAAACAGGCGTCCCATCGTCCTTGAGCGGGCGGATCCCAGAGTCTCCGCAGATGGTTAGAGTCCCGGTAGGAAGCCCCAGCATGACCTTCTGGTGGAGAGTCGACGGTACAGCCATGATGTCCGCTCTATGCAGCCACGGCCTTCCCAACAGCAGGTTGAAGGTGGCGGGGATCTCAACCACATGGAATTCCACGTCCATTTCAAAGCCCTCGGCATCAAGCTTCAGCATGAGAGTCCCTTCGACTACGCGGCGCGTGTTGTCGTAGGCCTTGACCGCCAGATTGGAAGGTGTGAGGTCAGCCTTGGTGAGCTCCAGACGGTAAGCAACCCTCATCGGACAAACGTTGATCGTAGACCCATTATCGATTAGCACTGTCGGCACCCAATGTCCCTTGCACTTGATGGTAATATGCAACGGGCGGTTATGAGCAGTTCCGTCGACAGGCAGGTCCTTTTCAGTGAAAGTGACGGAATGCTTGGAAAGCAACGGCAAGACTAGGGCAACCATGGCGTCGGGGGTGATGTCGGTTGGCCTCGGGGGTGATGTCGGTTGGCACAGTAAGACGGGCTAGCGCTGCAGACAGCCTTTCTCGATGCTCCTTTGACGATGATATCAGACCCCAGACAGAGACGGCGGCAGGGATCCTTTCCAGCTGTTTAAGAATAGCGTCCTCTTCAGGTACCCCGCTAGGAATGGCCGGAGTGTTCTTTTGCGCAGAGGGAACGGTGGGTCTTTGATCACTGCCGGGATTGGACGAGCTTCCACCCGAAAGATTGGGCGGTTGGAAAACTCGGCTGCTCCTAGTGACATTAGCAACCTCCCACCAAGGCGACGTGTCCACAAAGTCCCAGAAATCGGCAGGCACTTCCCCTAACTTGCCCTTTCCCTTGTCGATCGATGCAACCTGGTCCGGAGCTGTAACCCATTCCAAATCGCTCATGACTTGTCCTTCCCAAGAGGCCGGATCCTGTGCGGCAACTTCCTCAAAAGGTGTCCCCGGATTAGTGACGAACGGTACATCCCAAAAGCCTCCGTCCACTAAAGCAGTATCGACAGTCCAGATTTCATCCCCGACTTGCATGTCGACCACTCTGTCATCCTTCCACAAGTCGGCCGGGAGGGGGTTCGCATTTAGGTCGACGATCTCATCCACGTCCCACAGATCATCGGGTGGGGCATTGAGGACCATGATTGAGCAGTCCTCACTTGGAGCTGTCAAGGGACGTGGCTGATCCAAAGGGACAATGTTGAAGGTTGGTCCTACCACGAGGTCGTACTCGTGCACAGCATCCGAAAGTGTATCAACCAGAGGCAGAAAGGCTCCCAGCCAGCGGGGCTCATCGGAAGCAGCTCCCTTTTCGACGTAAAAGTCTAAGTTCTGCTCATCTATGCCGTTGCTAGTGTCGACTTCTCCCATGCTGAGATCCTGGAGTTCGACGGGCTGTACATCATCGGGTTCCACACCCCACACGTATTCCTCGTCTTCTGCTTCGGGCAAGACTGGCTCTGGCTGGTAGAAAAGCATGAATAGCGAGAGGCCATCCAACGGGTCGGCTCGCGCTGCGACCCATTCTTCCTCCCACTGGTCTAACTGCTCTTGATCGACCACGGGATTCTGAGGGAAACCCAAGTGATACTGCTCATCCCAGTCGTGAGCAAGCTCTTCCCACTCTCTTGCCTTGTCTTCCAAGTTCCACTCGATGGCTAGCATATTGACACTGACGTCCTCCAGGAAAGCCACAACAGGTTTGGGATGGAAGGTTGGGGTTATATGGTCAGTGGGGTTGAATATGGTGGAACTACGTTGGATTATAATGGAGGTAAGGTTGATTTGGTTGATTTGAGGGTGGCCGTTGTGCTGCGGCATGGAGTTGGTAATCACGTTGGGTTTAGGAGGGGTAGGAATGGTTCCGCTATCTACCAAGTCTTGTATCGCATGACGGAGACGATAGCAAGAGTCGGTGTAATGACCAGGCATCTGGTGATAGGCACAGAAAGCGTTCGGGTTATGGCTAGGGGATGGATTTTGGGGCAGTGGAGTTGGATCCAGCGGTTTGAGGTGACCGGATTTGGTCAACCTTTCTAGCACTTGAGAGAGCGGAGCTTCAAACTTGGTGAAGTTCTGGGGTTGGTTGCGGTTTCGGGGTTTTGGAGGGGCTTGGACCTGATTGACATCGGCAATGCGGTTGGAATCTTGAGTAGTGCTGCTACCGGCAGATGTGGCGTGGGCGTAACTGTTATTGCCGAACAAAGCAGCGCTACTCCCCGTGTAAGCACGAGGTTTGGCTTTGGACCCCGAGGAGGAGGAAGGAGGGTCGCTACGCGGCAGAACCCCAGTTTGGAGAGCTTCTTCAATGGCAAGGCCAGATTCAAAGCAGGTGTCCCAATCGGCCCGTTGGACTAGCACCAGATTCTTAGCAAAGTCGGGCAGCACATTACGGGAGATGATACGGATTTGGTCCTTCTCACTCGGCCGATCGGTCATGACTGCAGCCTTAGTCCTCCAACGCTTGATAAAGTCTGCAAAAGACTCTTTTGCATTCATCTTGGTGGACTCCAACTCTCGGGTGGTCATTTTGAGTTGGGAGTTGTAGCTGTACTGGGTGAAGAAGGCCGCGCCAATGTCTTTCCATGTTTTGCGCTTGGAAACGTCGAGAGACAAGAACCACTGAAAGGCTGGGCCGGCCAAAGTCTGAGGGAACAATTGGGCCATCGCCTCCTCTTCGACCCCATGCAGTTTCATTGCACCGTGGTAAGCTAGCAGGTGCGTTTTCGGGTCGCCCGTCCCGTCGAACTTTGCAAAGTCGGGCATCTTGAACCTTTCCGGGAGCCGTGCATTTGGAAAGGGGCAGAGACGGTCCATGTCCAAACCTCCGGCACTGATTCTTTCGGATTTGGCAACTGACTCCTCCAGTTTAGCCATTTTGGCGATCAGGGCAGTCATTTCGGGATTCGCAGCAGGCTGCTCGGCTGGAATGTCCTCCCCAGCTGGGTTTTCGCGCTCTTGCCTTTCGCCTTCTATCCTTTCGACTGGGAGCCTCTCGTTGATAAGAGCCTGCAGATTAGCCATGGCAGTATCGGCTTGATCAGCCCTCTGCTGCATGATGGCGAGGTTGTGCTGGAGATCGGCTAGGATTGTAGTAAGATTTGGTGGAGGAACATCTGCCATGTCTAAGGTTTCTGTCTTGATCGGTTTTGGAGTTATGGGTGGAGATGGAGAGGACGGAAGAGATTCGTGCGGAGTGGTCGGCGGCGAATCCTCCCTTAACAGAGTGCAGAGCTGTGCTTCCGTTGTGACGAGCAGGAAAACGATCCCCCAAACAGACCCTCAAACAAACCCGATGGACGTTCCCAAGCAGGTTTGGCTCTTGATTTCGAAGCTCCCCATGGCTCAGCTAAACAGCAAAATAGATGGGCTTAATGACAGCCTGCAACAGTTTACTTTGAAAAGAATTGAAAGAAATGAGCATGCCAACGTCGTCGGTGTCCTCCTAGACTCTAACACTAGAGGGAGTCCAACTCATGCTGTTAGGACGCTGCCATAGAATCCTCGGATTTCTTTTCGACGGTGTATCCTTGTTTGATTCGATGGACACTAAAGGATGTCAAGACAACCTAAGCCTTTTGACCGCTCCTTTATCGAAGTTTCAACTTTGGAGGTCGAAACAACTTGGTGCAAATGGCGTGATACCATAACCGAAGTGGCGTAAGCAGCACTGTGCCGGAGCCTTGATGGTGTAAGTGATTAGCACTTTAACCTGGATGGTGTGGATATCACGACATTCTTTTCGTTGTTCCTTAATGTTCTGTTTGAAATTTCGACTAGGTTTAAACAAGAGACTTAAACAGTCTTGATTTCCCAAAGCCTCGCTGACTCAAGGATTTTGGAAATTGATAACGCGCAAGATGCACGACTCTTCATCGGTCCATGGCAAGGCCCTTAACAATCACGAGACGAACTCGAGACCAACCTAAAAGCCGCCCTAGCATGCTCCTACGCAAAGCGGGACGTATGTATGTACAGGCATGCGATAAGGAAAGCAGTAACACATAGACAGTTTATGGGGGTTAGATGCAAGTAATCCTACCCTGTAGGTTCCTGTTTAGGTTGAAAGGTTCTAGTGCTTTGTACGCATGTAGAGGCCGATTTTGGCTGAAAGGGGTTCCTCTGACTAGAGCCGCGGTATACCTCCCACTGCAATGCGTGCAGCAAGGCAATGGTCGAACGGTATTACGACTCATCATCGTCCAAGGTTGTTGGGCATTCGAGGACCCCGGGCTCCAGTAAACTGTGCCGGTTACCCAAAACACCTCAACGGGGCTTATCCAACATCGATGCAAATGGAGAATGCTGAAGAATGATTAACTGAGAGAGAAACGCAATGCTTTTGAAAAATACCCTTTTGAGTTTGACCCACTTTTATCAATCAATACTTGGACAAAACTACACAAGTGAACAATAGTAAAAGCCCCAGTTTGGATTGGTCGGATGCTGAGATCCTGTTACGTTACCATTCCGTTCTTCAGCAGCGCGGAGCGTACTGTTTTGACAGACTTTCGAAGATTGTTCAATTATGTATTAATGCCCAAATATTAATCAATGCAATGGTCCCCAGCAGAGTCGCCACTGTGGGCACACGCCCCAAAAATCGCCCGATTTTGGTTTGCAAGAAATGAATTGTTTTGGGGGCGGCCCTCTTAGAAAATAGCGCGGCGAAACGCTTCGATTCAGAGTCGCCACTCAGGTTTTAGCGGAAGGACACCCAAGGAACCGAACTTGAGAACGTTTGCTACGTTTTGCTTTGAAAAAGATCCGATTTGATTTGAAGAGGTATAGACTGGTCCGTCGTCACCTTCGATATCTAAAGTTCGGGAGCCAGGTTACGAGAAGGGAAGGGTTTTATGGCACCCCTCTTCCCCAATCCGGAGATCGGTCTCTACTCGGGCATTTTATTAAAACATTTGTCTTTTTCTCTCATTTAATCATTTTTCGCCAATTAGGGCGGGGGAACAGTTAATGGGGGTTTAAAACTGTAACAAGTTGCGGATTATATGACAAAATGCTTATGGATGCTGGTTTGCTTGCTTGAATTGAATTAAATATAAGAACATAGATTGAGAACAAGCACTGCAAAAAGTTCAACAGGATGATGTACGCTGCTCGTCGGGTGCGCGAGCAGGCGACATGCTGGCACGCAATGGCCAAGCCACTGCATGCCAACACACCCTGCGCACGCCACCTAAAAGCTGGCGTACACTACCCTACTGATTTCTTACAGCTCTTACTCTCAACCCTCTGGGCTTTGGAATGGACCAGTGCACACCCAGGACAAACCACGCAGTTGATAATATAGATTAAGTACATGTACAGGCATAAGGAATGGCTAATAGCTAGGAAAACAGCAAAGCAAACCCCATAAACAGAGTGGGGAGGAACAAAAGGCCAGGGTTGAACTGTGATGTAAGGGCCAGGCACTGGTCTGTGACGAGCGTGCCGTACGCCACCACATGGGGACCGTACGCCAGGATCGTATGCTAACCAGTGTTTGGCTTTATATCATCTGGGCTCTGGAACATGACCAGAAATATCTCAGAGGCCTTGAAAGCAAGAAATGGTACAGGCATTGAAAGCTACATTTGAACAGTTCTAAAATACAGAAAGCAATAAACTGGTTATTAGCATGCCAGAAGGTGATGACAGAAAGGAAATGAACACAAATGGACATTCCATGATCCCCACGCCAACAGTGCACATACTGCCAAATGTGGCGTACGGCTTGATAAGGCTGGCGTGCGCCATGATGTGTTCCCTACGACTGATTTATTTTACCAGAGAAGGGCCTGGACTAGTATCAGTTACTAGCCAGAACCTTTCTGGTTCCCCTCAGGGGCTGAAAACAGAAAGCAGCACAAAGGTGGTATACCTTTGGTGTGAGAGATGGAAGGAAGAATATGAGCTTTTGGGGGTTGAAGATGGAGGCTGTGTAGTGACTGGACAGTGGTGTAGGGTGTATAGGGCTTCTCTATCTCTCAATCCTTCAATGGAAAAGCTAGAACAAGAGAGAGAAGAGAGGAGATACTTGGCTTCTTCAATGTGCTTAACCCTTGCAAATGAATGCAAGGGGGGGTATTTATGGAGGAGAGAGGCTGAGACCAGGGGCTGGTCAGCTGGGGTTAGGGGTTTGGTTAGGTTAGGAAAGGAGCCTCCCATGCATTAAATGCATGGGACTAGCTTGATGGGGTGTGTAGGAGAGAGAGGGGGACGGCCCTGCAGAATGCAATGATCAAGGGGCTCTGCAATGTACTCTGGCAGTTACAAAGTTTCGAGCACGTGACAAAAAGCGGTGATTTGACCGGCCTTGACCATGCGTACGCCACCTGTACCATACCGTGCGCCAGGTCAAACTCAGTCAACGGTCGATGTCCAACACGTGGCACTTTCCTGGCTCACGCCAAGTTGGAGCTGGCGTAAGCAGGGTACGGTTTTGCTGAGGCTTATTTGGCTCTGGTTTTTTTGAAGGGTTTGAAGGGATTTGAAATAGTTTGAAAGAGGAGGGTCCAACATTCAAAGCTCACGACCTTCCATCGACCTCGGAGGGTTTTCGACCGTTTATCATCATTGGGGTAACAAAAAGACCGCAAACGTGCTGATCCAGATAGTCCAGAATAGGGTGTCTACAGCTGGCAGATGCTGCGCTGGCGTAGTTATTACTACCGAAAAGGGCGGTGCTGTTATCGGTGTAAGCACGGGGCTTGGACTTTGAAGTTGAGGAAGAGGTGTCACTCCGCTGCAGGACTCCCGTTTGGAGGGCTTCTTCAATAGCAAGGCCAGAGTCGAAGAAGGTATCGAAGTCGGCACCCTGAACAAGTACAAGATTTCTGGCGAAATCTGGCTGTAGGTTTTGGGAAATGATGCGGATCTGATCCTTCTCACTGGGCCAATTGGTCATGAGAGCTGCCTTAGCCCTCCACCTTTTGATGAAGTCCGCAAAAGACTCCTTAGCATTCATCTTAGCTGACTCGAGCTCCCGGGTAGTCATCTTGAGCTGAGCATTGTAGCTATACTGGGCATTAAAGGCTGTGCCAATGTCCTCCCAAGTTCGGCGCTTGGCGATGTCGAGAGACAAGAACCATTGGAATGCCGGACCAGCCAGAGTCTGAGGGAAGAGCTGAGCCATAGCCTCCTCCTCTACTCCATGTAGTTTTATAGCGCCATGGTAAGCCAGTAAGTGGGTCTTGGGATCCCCTGTCCTGTCAAACTTCGCAAAGTCTGGCATCTTGAACCTTTCAGGCAGCCTGGCGTTCGGAAATGGGCAAAGACGATCCATGTCCAAACCGCCAGCTCCTATCCTCTCAGCTTTGGATACTGTCTCTTCAAGTCTAGCCATCTTGGTGATTAGAGCAGTCAATTCAGGATTTGGGGGAGGAGTTTCATCTCGAGGGACCTCTTCGGCCACAAGTTGGCGGTCATTTCTTTCCCTATCTCCGCCTCTCGCAGGGAGTCGTTCCTCAATTAGTGCACGCAGATTGGCCATGGAGGCATCAGCTTGATCGGCCCTCTCTTGCATGATGGCCAAGTTGTGCTGGAGATCTGCCAATGTAAATCAAGGTTCGGAGGTGGTAGTTCGGCCATGTCCCAAATTTCTGTCTTGACTGGTTTAGGCATTCGAGGAGGAGACGGACTAGACGGCGGAGTTTCATGCGGAGTTGTCGGTGGTGAGTCCTCCTGTAGACACCCCAATCTGATTTCTCAGTCATTTTATCTCTTTTCAGTTTCTTGTTCCCCCGATGATGAATCAGGTCGCGAACAGTATTGATTGAAATGGCTTGAGTTTGGTGTGTGTTGAACCCATCCCTTAGCCCCAGAACCATTAAACCCAAACTTTGACTAAGGGTTTGACTCTCGCGCGACTTAGTGAGACACTCACGCGATGCTCTACTTGCCAGGTGGTGGTCAAAGTCAAACTTTGACTGCTTGACCATCGCGAGGAAGCTAGAACCCTCGCGCGATGGTCGACACCTGTCGTATCCAGCTGGATTTTGTGATGATGAGGCGTCTGCAGGTCCATGTGACCCCGTTCCATCAACTGGACGGCATTTGCTCGGCCATCTTCGCACCACCTAAACCCCCACTCTCCCATCAACTTTTCACCCTACTTCCCCACCAAGTAAGTGCAGCCAGCATTGTTGGCTGGCTGCATGACCTTGTCTAGCCACCAACAAAGCCTCCCATTCTCCTATAAATAACCCCCATGGTTCTTCTTCCAAAGGGTTACCAAAAAAATCTCAAAAGAAAAACAAGAACTACAACCTTGATCTCTTCTCTCATTCAAATCCCTACCACTCACTCACTTGCCAAAGCTATACTACCTCACTCAAACCATTTTCAAATCATTCAAGCGAAGGTATAATTTTCAGCCTTTACTGTTTTGATCCCTGAGGGGGGCTGACAGGGCCAGGGCTAGTAATCAATATCAGTCTTGGTCCCAAAGCCAGCAAATTTATAAGTTACTGTGAATGGAAGACCCGCGCGCGATGAACCCATTCCATCGCGCGATGCTTCTAGCTCGTGTGATATGGTTCTCGTGGGGATGGGCTTCTCGTTCTATTCAATTTATATGATTTCATGTTTTCCTGCCTAATCATATTTGATACATCTCCCTGTTTTGCATGCTAAAATCAGTAGTTTAGTTTAGCTTGCTTTCCCTGTTCATGTTGGAACGCCCCTGGGTAGCTTTTGAATATGTTTCAGAGCCCAGGCATGCAAAGCAATTCCTGGACGTCCAGTCAGAACAGTCGCGCGATGATGTAACTCCATCGCGCGATGGTTTAGGCATTTTCAGAATTTCCCCTTGCATGGGAAATTAAGCTTTAGGCCTCTATCTTAACACTCTCACTGTTTAAGGGTTGCATTTTATTCCAGTCATGAATAATTTGTAAATATTGATTTACTTTCAGTACACATAAACTGCGTGGTTTGTCCTGGGTGTGCACTGGTCCTTCCAGAGCCCAGTGGGGGACAAAATTTAACCTGATGGTGGGATGTGAATACTCGCGCGAGGGTTTGAGTGTGTCGCGCGATGGTATGGGTTACATGTAACGGTTCCCGTGCATGCAAGTTGGCCGTTGTTCGCAATAAACTCAAAACCATCGTACTGCTTTCACATCTCGAGATCAGTGTTAAATATTGTCTCATTTTATTCTTTATTGTTCCATGTATCCATGCCATCACCTCTCACATCTTGCAAACGTGTTACAGTTTTAATTCCCCGATTAACTGTTCCCCCGCCCTAATTGGCTAAAAATTGATTAATTAAACAGAATCGCAAACAAACAACATTTTCGCAAATGCCTAAGTAGAGACCAATCTCCAGATTGGGCGAGAGGGGTGCCATAAAATCCTTCCCCTCTCGTAACCTGGCTCCCGAACCCAGATATGGTTATGACGGACTGGTTCCCTAACTTTTTTCAAATCAAACGGCGCGGCAAGTGCTTCGAAATACGGTTCCTTGGGTGTCGGACCTTCAAACCCAAGTGGCGACTCTGTATTTACGCGAGCGCTTGTCGTCCAGCTTCAAAAAGCGCTCACGCGAACCGGCAGCATCTCTCCTTTCTCAAAAAGGGTGGGGAACGGAATCCCTTCCCTGGAGGAGCGAAAGATCGGGCAATTCGCATTGCCCACAGTGGCGACTCCACTGGGGATCGAATCGATATTGATTTATACTTTGAATTTAATACGCTTGAGAACAATCCCACAAAAGCCTGTCAAAACGGTGAGCTTCGCGCTGCCGAAGAAAGGATTGGTGATTTAACAGGACCTCGTGTCCGGCCATCCAATCTGGGGCTTTTCCGATTGTTCTCTCGCGTAGTTTCTTCTAAGTATTGATCAATAAAGAGAGCCAAATTTGAAAAGGCATTTGCGAATTTGCGATTCTGTTTCATTAAATCAAACTTTTTAGCATTCTCATTTGCATCGATGTGGGATAAGCCTCGTTGGATCGTTTTGGCAATCCGGCACGGTTTACCGGCGCCCGGGGACTCCGAATGACCAACAACCTTCGACGATGATGAGTCATTCTACCGTTCGACTATTGCTCTGCGATTACGCGGGCAGCGGGAGGTATATCTTGGCTCTAGTCCGAGGAACCTGTTACAAGCCAAAACCAGCCTTTGCATATACAAAGCACTAGAACTCTCCAAACTAGGACAGGTACCCACATGGTAGGATTACTTGCATCTAACCCCCATATACTGTCTACGTGTTACTGCTTTCCCTATCGCATGTACTGTACATACATTATTTTGCATAGGAGCATGATTAGAGTGGTTCTTTCTTTCGAGTTTGTCTTGCGCAATCTAAGACGTTGTTGGACCCGATGAGGAGTCGTTCATTCTGTCGAATGTTCGTTATCAATCGCAAAGTCCTTAGTTCAATGAGACTTTGAGAAATCAAAATTTACTACATCCTTGGCTCATGCCCGGTTAAAAATTCAACCGAAAATATGGAACAACAAAAGTAGTGATGCCATGTCACTGGTGCCACCCAGGTTGAAGTGTGAAGTCACTATACACCGCCGTGTCCAAGGTTAAGGCGCCATATCATCACCACCATGTTGTTCCAAATTCAAGTTGAATTTTCAAATGGGACTAGTCGAAGATTTAGTCTATTTTTGACATCTTTTAGGATCTGACGATATACTCAAGGACACATGGCTGAAAAGAATTCTGAGGAGTCTGGCAACGTCTGAAATTCATAAGGCAAACTTGTCTCTATTTCTGTGCATACATACCGTTCCTGCGTAGAAGCATGTTTAGGGCGGCTCCTAGGATCTCTTTCCTTCAAGTCTGTCTTATGTTTATTAGGACATTGCCGTTGCCCGATGAGGAGTCGTGCACCTTGATGATGCACGTTTATCAATTTTCAAGCATCCTTAGGTCAATAACACTTTGGGAAATCAAGGTCTTCTAAGTCTTTGGCTAATTACCCAATCGAGATTCCAAACAGAAAACAAGGAACGAAATGAAGAAAATGCCGTGATACTTACACCACTTTGGTTATCATGCGAAGCATGTACACCATTTAGGCTACGGCACTGTGCTGCCTACGCCACCTTGGTCATAGTATCATGTCATCCACGCCAGATTGTTCCAAGTCCAAAGTTGGAATTCTGGAGATGGAATAAACCAAAACCTTAGATTCCTTTGACATCTCTCGGTGATAGTTGATTCAAGAAAGGATACATCTCGAAAAGATTTCTGAGGATCACCGGCAGTGTCCAAACGTCATAAGACAGACTTGTCTGCTAGTATTAGAGTCTAAGGGCGACACTGACGACGGTGACTGTGTTTTCGCTTTAGTCTTTTATTTAGATTAAAGTTGCTGCAGGGCCCTTATTAAGCCTTTTCTCACTTTCTGCAAGCAAAGGTTCTGAATCATTGCACCGCCAAGGAAAGTATCGAGGCAGAAAACCAAACCCACTTGGGAACGTCTGAACCGGAATCCGATTCAAAGACTAGTCAGATTGCAAGCCCGGTCAGTCACAACGGAAGACTCCCCTCGTTCTCTGCTCGCTACCCTGCAGTCAGCTTCGTCTCCTGTCCTTGAAGAGACAGACTCTTCAGGATCACATACCCCCTCCTCTGCATCAAGCACCTCTGGACCAACAGTCATGACAGATCCACCGCAACCACTCTCTCTGGAAACCATACTCATGAACATCCAGACTAGTATTACTGCTATACAACAAAGGGGCCGCTCAGACAGATGCCAACATGACCCGCTTGAATGACCTCTTTAACACTCGTCTTCCTCCAGCTGTTCAAGAGGAGGGCGAGGCCGAAGAGGACGTGCACGAGCAACCTATTATGGTCGAAGATCCGGACCATCCAGGGCGTCTGGTCGCTTTGGTCAATCCTCGGGGCGCTCGAAATCCCGCTCAGAATCCAGGCATCACTGCTGTTAGGACTGTTCATCACCCTGACAGGATTGCTCTCGTCGCCAAGATGGCCAAGCTGGAAGAATCTGTTTCGAAGTCCGAGAAAATCAGTGCTGGAGGGATCGACTTGGACCGTCTCTGCCGTTATCCCAATGCCAGGCTTCCCGACAAGTTCAAAATGCCCGACATAGCCAAGTTCGATGGCAGTGGCGATCCTAAAACCCATCTCTATGGTTACCATGCTGCCATGAAGCTCCTGTCCGTCGAGCCCGAGGCCATGTCTCAGCTGTTTCCTCAAACCCTCTCGGGTCCCGCTTTCCATTGGTTTCTGTCACTCGACATTGCCAAGCGAAGGACTTGGGAGGACATCGGGGCTGCGTTTATTTCATAGTATAGCTATAACTCCCAGCTCAAGATGACTACTCGGGAGTTGGAATCCACCAAGATGGACGCTAAGGAATCCTTCGCGGATTTTGTCAAGAGATGGAGGGCCAAAGCCGCTCAAATGACTGATCGCCCGAGCGAAAGAGATCAGCTTCTTATCATCTCCCGCAATCTCCAGCCAGACTATGCTAGGCACTTGGTCCTCGTTCAAGCATCCTCCAATTTTGACACCTTCTTCGACTCTGGTCTGGCCATCGAAGATGCATTGCAGAGTGGGATTCTGTCGAAGGGAGAATCTTCCAATCCACCAAAGTCAAAGCCTCGGGCATATTCTGGAAATACTAATGCGCTGTTTGGGGGAGGGACTTACTCCAATACTGCAGCCAGTGGTACCAATGCCTTTTCCTCAAAAGCTGCCAACCCCATTGCCGAGGTCCATCAAGTTCAAACCCCGCAGAGTAACCGTCCGCATAATCAACCTCGTAGCTTCTCCGCTTTTGAAGCGTGGTTGTCTTCAGTCATGGAGAAACTGGTCCAATCGGGACATCTGAAACTCCTCGACCCAACTCCTCTGCCTAAGAACCCTTCACCTAACTTCAAAGCCAATCTCTACTGCGCCTATCACCAAGGGGCCGGTCATCTTATCGATTCTTTCTTTCGCCTCCAACATGCGATTCATGATCTCATAGATGAAGGGACTCTTCATGCTCCACCACCTTCTGTTCAAAAACCGAACATCCTCGCCAATTCCATGCCAAAATACAGCAATGCTCCATGCATTAACCATATATCCCTCAGCTCCACTGATATATCCCTCAGCTCCACTATATTCAACCCCACCGACCATATAACCTCAACGAATCAACCTAGGCCGATCGTGCCTATCCCCTCTCAGTTCGAGGCCGAGATTTCCTATATCCGCTCCGAGGAAGGACAGTCGTCCAATTTCAATGCGCCCTCCGCGCGTCTATAGAACGGAGCGTTTGTATTCAACGCTTCTATCAGTGACCTGTTCCACCAGCCTATTCCTGCTGTGCAGCTCAACTCTGCCTCTACTGTGGATAATCCGTACTTCAACGTGACGGATCCGAACCCCTCCTTAAGTCTATTGGACCGCTTCAGAGCTGCTATTCCCCCTCAACCAGAGCAACAACTCGACATGCAAGCCGTAGGGTGGGCTATAGCTGATAATGATGACTATGCCACTCCCATAATCAACGAATGGACAGAATTGGAATTAGAGGGATTCCCACCTAATCCCGAATACATCCCCTTTGACCACGCCTGGTATGATGCTTGGATGGCCAATTACGAAGCAGCCATGCTTGATCCTTTGGATGGTTTCTCGTTGGACATGCTCTTCCAACAACCTCAGCCTGTTTTGCCCGAGGAAGAGTATTATTGGGATCCCGAGCCTGCCTGGCAATTTCCATTAGGGTTTGACCCTAATCCTCTCCAAGGTTACGCTCTGCCCAACCATGAAATTCAATATCTGGAAGAGGACCCCATTCAAGATGAGACCCGTGTCCTGGGGGAATGCTTTTTCCCTTCCACTCTTGACAGGCTGGTTAACTCGGTGGCTGATCCCGAGTATGATCTCACGTTCTACATCGTCGACGAAAACCTCCCACGCCCTATAGTGCCTTCCCCTCTTGAAGAGGATTGCAGCATCATGGTTACGGACCTTGTGCCACCAGCTGATCTTTGGAGCGTCGATGATATAGTCAACATCCAGGTTGGGTCTGAGGTTTAGACTGTCAATCGCTCCCTCGCTGATGGAGGGCTGTGGGATGTCCCTTTTGTTGCTAATACAAAACCAGTCCGAGAAGCTGTAGCCATTGGGGATCCAGACTTTTGGGAATCACTCTTGATGAAAGATCTGACTGAGGATTTGGGTTTGAACATGGAAGTGCCTGTAGCTCCTCCGACCTCTGACAAAGGGAAACGCAAATTGGGGGAAGTCCCTGCTGATCTGTGGGACGATAGTCAAGACCCTGCTAATCTGCAAGCAGGGTCTTGACTATCGTCTTTAGAGAATGTTCTTAACGTTACAAGGAGTGGACGAGTCTTTCAGCCTGCTAATCTGGAAGCAGGGAGTTCGTCCAATTCTTCTAACCGGAAGAACGAACCTCCTATTTTCTCAAGGTCTGCACCACTTGAGGTACCAGTTAACGCCCTGAATAACGACGTAATTCAAAGGCAATTGGAGCGGATTCCCGCTGCCATATCACTCTAGGGACTAATCTGTTCCTCCCGAGAGCATCGTCAGAAATTCTGCCACACTCTCTCTCGTCTTGAGATTCGACCGGACGTCACGCCTGAAGCAATGATTTCCCTTATCCTCCCACCTACCTCTAAGCATACCGTGGTCTTCACTGATAAGGATCTGCCGCTTGAAGGAGTTGACCACAATCGACCCTTGCATATCACAGTCAAATGCCGAGGACTCTGGGTTCCGACCGTTCTTATCGATAATGGCTCAGCGATCAATGTTTGCCCTTTGAGGGTGGCTCACCGTCTGGGACTGACTAAGAAAGACTTTGCACCTTTCAGCATGGCTGTTAAGGCATATGACAGCACACGTCGTCTGGTCGAAGGCACACTCGTGCTCAATCTTGATGCGGAGGGATTCAAAATGGATGTCGAGTTCCATGTGGTTGACATTCCAGCCTCCTTCAATCTCTTGCTAGGAAGACCGTGGCTTCACAGATCTGACATCATGGCTGTGCCATCTACTCTTCATCAGAAAGTCATGCTGGGACTTCCCACTGGGACTTTGATTATCTGCGGGGATTCAGGCATTCGCCCACTCAAGGAGGACGACACACCTGTTTTGGGTATCGCGCACGACAACGAAGACGTCGATCTCGCAGGTTTCTCTTTTGATACTTCTGGTTCGGTTATGGCCATCAACGTAGATGGGGACTTCGTTATAAGCTCTGTCACTCTGGACATTATGAGAAGGATGTCCTATCTACCTGGCCTTGGCTTAGGAATTCACCAACAAGGGATTCCGGAATTCCCTGCGTTTCCTTCCTGTGAGGGCCGCTTTGGCTTGGGATACTCTTCCTCTGCCAACGATGCCAAAAGAAGGAAATGCACGGGAAAACTTCGATCTCTCTATGGTGATCCCGACAGCTACTTCGTCCGTGAAAAGGGGAATAATATCTATCGTGGGCAAGCTGAGCCCTTTATCGACTCGGTCACTGGGGAACTGCTGCCTGGTTTTGAGATCTTTGCAGATGATACTTGGTCCTCCAGTGACGAAGAGCCAGCTAATGCAGAATTCAAGAGGAAGCTTAGCCAACCCAAGCCGAAGACTGACTGGCTGGGATCTCTTGATTAGGGGAGCTTAGAGCAGCTGTTCCGTGAGTTCTCTCAAGTGGGTTTGGCCAAGGAAGCTGAAGAGGCCGAAGTGTTCATGCTCGGGCCCGACGCCCTCGAGGACCCCACCTCTCTTATCGTGGAAGCTAAGGGTAGCCTAAAAAATTGCATTTTCAAACCACGCCTTACTTGCATTGATGATATAGCTGAGTCTGACACCGAGTCTGTCAAGTCTTTTGAGTCTAAGTCTAGCTCTGAGTCGGAGTTTGTGCCTCTCGGCCCTACACTTCATAGCTTTTACTTTGAGTTCGACTCCCTTGTACTTGGCAACCCTGCGGGGTCTTATGAAATGAAAGACTCCTCTTCTAACTACTTGAATGATCTTTATATAAACTGTGTCGACCCCGACGACGAAGGGATAGATTTCGATGGGGATATCCCCAAGGAAATCCGTGCCTTCATCGAAAGGAAAGACGAAAGGCATGCTCAGCCATTAAAAGAAGAGGTAACCTTAATAAACTTGAAAGATGAGAGTGATCATCGAATGGTTCAAGTGGGCTCCACGTTAGATCCAGAGGAGCATTGTAATTTCAAAGAGCTCCTCACTGAATTCAGCGATGTTTTTGCATGGTCTCATCAAGACATGCCCGGTATCGATCCTGAGATAGTGGAGCATCGAATTCCCCTGTTGCCCGATGCTAAGCCGGTAAAACAGAAGCTCAGACGGATGTGGCCGGACTGGGTGCAGAAAATCAAGGAAGAAGTCACCAAGCAGATTGACGCTGGATTTCTCGCAGTTTCTCAGTATCCCACTTGGGTGGGAAACATCGTCCCTGTTCCTAAGAAAAATGGCCAGATTCGTGTCTGTGTTGACTTCCGGGACTTGAACAAAGCAAGCCCAAAGACGATTTTCCCTTGCCACACATCGATGTGCTCGTGGATAATACTGCGGGGCATGCTTTGCTTTCGTTCATGGACGGCTTCTCAGGCTACAATCAGATTCTCATGGCACCCGAAGACCGCGAGAAAACGACTTTCATCACTGAGTGGGGGACTTACTGCTATTTGGTTATGCCGTTTGGTTTGAAGAATGCCGGTCCTACTTATCAAAGAGCTGCCACGACTATCTTGCATGACATGATGCACAAAGAGGTGGAGGTCTACGTTGATGATATGATTGCCAAGTCAAAAACTTGGGAAGGGCATGTCCACGTGCTAAGGAAACTTTTCGAAAGGCTCCGCAAGTTCCGGATCCGTCTTAATCCACAGAAGTGCACCTTCGGAGTCACGGCAGGCAAAATGCTAGGTTTCATGATCACTTCCCGTGGGATTGAAGTCGATCCGTCAAAAATCAAAGCAGTACTCGAAATGAAGCCACCTGAGTCTGAAAAGGGAATGCGGAGCTTTTTGGGGAAGGTTCAGTTCATCAGCAGATTCATCCCCAAGTTAACCTTAACTTGCGAGCCGATGTTTCGTCTACTCAAGAAGGACACCCCGTTCGTATGGTCAGACAAGTGCCAAGCAGCTTTCATTTCAATCCAAGACAATCTACAGAACCCGCCTGTTCTCATGCCGCCTGTACCTGGAAAACCTCTGATCCTCTACTTATCCGTGAGTTCTACGTCCATGGGATGTTTGTTAGCTCAAGAAGGGGGCAAGGGAGTTGAGAAAGCTATTTACTACCTTAGCAAGAAAATGGTTGGAGCCGAAGAGCGCTATACCGCCTTAGAAAAGACGTGCTGGGCCCTTGTCTGGGCATCTAAGAAGTTAAGACACTACATGCTGGCTTACCCAGTGAAGTTGATTTCTAGAAGGGATCTTCTCAAGTATCTATTTGAGAAACCTGCGCTCACTGGTAAGTTAGCACGTTGGTTGCTTCTCTTAGCAGAGTTCGATCTCGAGTATGTCACGAGAAAATCCGTAAAGGGACGTGCTATTGCGGAATTCTTAGCTGACCACCCCGTGGACGGACCCGAAGGTTCAGATTTCGTGTTCCCGGACGAGGAAGTGCTGACAGTTGTTGAGGATGTTTGGACTCTTTACTTCGATGGGGCAGCCAATCAGAAAGGGTTCGGAATCGGGGTTTTGCTAGTCACTCCTGACGGTTCTCATATTCCGCTTGCATTCAAGCTTAATTTCGATGTCACCAATAACCAAGCTGAATATGAGGCCTGCATTGTGGGAATGGAAGCTGCGCTCACACTCGGTGTTGAGAAGCTTGAAGTCATCGGGGATTCGAATCTTGTCATGTCTCAAGCCAATGGAGACTGAAAAGTACGCGAAGAAAAGCTGAAACCTTACCATCAGGACTTGGAGGGATTAATCCCTCGTTTCAATAAGGTGACTTTCACTCATATCCCTCGGCTGAAGAACCATTTCGTTGATGCACTTGCAACCCTGGCCTCCATGGTCGAACTACCGCTAGGTGTCAAACTCCGCCCTATCTTAATCGAACAACGGGACCATCCCGCCTATCAATGTGTCAACGCCATTGATGATGTGGGTGATGGCCTACCCTGGTACCATGACATATGGAACTTCATCGAGAGTGGTTTGTACCCGTCTGAGGCTTCTCAGAAGGACCAAACTGCGTTACGAAGGATTGCTGCTGATTACATCATCTGTGGGGGAAGGTTGTACAGGAGATCTCATTGTGGGATGCACAAACTCTGTGTCAACGGCACTGAAGCTGTCAGAATTATGGAGGAAATCCACGAAGGGATTTACGGTCCCCACATGAGCGGCGTCATGCTTGCTAGGAAGATTTTGCGTCAGGGCTACTTCTGGTCTACTATGGAATCTCAGTGTGTGGATTACGTGCGGCGATGTCACAAGTGCCAAATCCATGCTAATCTGATGCATGTTCCACCCTCTAACCTATTTGTCATGGCTTCGTCTTGGCCTTTCTCTGTATGGGGCATTGATGTCATCGGCATGGTCAGACCTTCCGCTTCAAACGGTCACAGGTTCATCCTAGTAGCAATCGATTACTTCACTAAGTGGGTCGAAGCTGAATCGTACAAAACCCTAACTGCGGTCCAAGTCACTCATTTCATTAGAAAGAATATCATCTATCGGTATGGCGTTCCGCAGGCATTTGTCTCGGACAATGGGAATCATTTCAAAGGTAGGGTTCTGGAGGTCTTTGAAGAATTTAAGATCCAGATCCATCACTCAACCGTCTATCGCCCTCAGACGAATGGAGCAGTCGAAGCGGCAAACAAGAATATCGAGACCATCATCAAAAAGTCTGCGGAGTCCACCAGGGACTGGCACGAGCAGCTGCCTTTAGCTCTTTGGGGGTATCGAACGTCGATTCGGACGTCAACAGGGGCAACCCCTTATTCCTTGGTCTACGGGATGGAAGTAGTTCTCCCCATAGAGCTCGAGGTACCATCTCTGAGGGTCGCGGTAGAATCAGAACTTTCGGAATCTGAATGGTTCAGTGGGAGATTCGCTGAACTCATGCTTTTTGATGAACGAAGGCTCCGGGCTTTGTATCATGTCCAAGGGTATCAACGGAGAATTGCCCGGGCGTTTAACAAGAAAGTAAAGTCTAGGGACTTAATTGAAGGGGACATGGTCACAAAGGAGATTCGAGCACCAGTTTTCGACCCTCGCGGCAAGTTCCGACCTAAGCATTCCGGGCCTTACATTATCAAGGCCATCCTTTCTGGGGGAGCGGCTCAACTCATTGATCTCGACAGCAACGAGTTCAACACTCTGGTTAACCTGGATCAACTCAAGCGTTACTATCCCTGAGAGAAGCTCGTTGGACCGAAAACCACAAGGGTGGGCGGTTCCAAGCAAAAATTAGAGCAAGCCTGCTAGACCGAAAACCTGAGAAGGCGGTTTAGGCAAAAATAAATAGGCATCAATCACAGCTCGCTAGACCGAAAACCCGAACGGGCGGTTCTAGGCAAAAGTTAGAGCTTAAAAGGAGAGCTAAAATACCCAAGCGAACCTTTGCCTGAACTACGTTTTGACCTGATTCCTTGAAAAGGGATACGTAGGCAATCTCTCCGTGAGATTCGGTCATAATCTATCAACTTGATCCACGGTTCCCTATTACCAGAGTTCGGATCGATATTCAAGAAATGCTGTGGTTCAACACTTGAAACAAACGGGGAAAGCTCTCCAACTTTCACTTTTATTTTAATTATAACTTCTATTACACAGGCTGAGCAGTCTTAAGCAAACAATTAAGCATAAAAAATAGAATAAAGTGCTCGAGGTCTTAACAGGCTCACGGTTTATTCTAGATCATTCGAGTCTGTCAAAGAGTCAGTTGTTGTTTTGTCTGCTTGCGACCTCTCTTTTCAGCCATGTTTGATACCGGTGCATAAGCTCTGTGCTGAAGTCTGGGTCAGCTCCTCCGAGTTGTCTCAAGCCCCAATTGTGCTTGTATCCTCTCAAATTCTGGAAAGTAAAGGCAGGGACTTGGAAGTCCTCAATCCCAGCTCGGTGAAGCCCTTGGCTTATTCCCAACTGACGGAGAATACGACCAAGAATATAGAACGTGAAAGCGGTCAGCCCAGCTATCACCATCCTCTCAAAACCTGCAGAATTCAAGGCCATATCCGGGATGTTCAGGGCCTCATGCCTCCAAATGATCTCACTCGGTAGCATCTCTCTCATGAATGTGTACCATTGATGCACGGTCATCTCCGGGTAAATCATGCCTCGCTGATGCATTCGGCCAGGCAAGTGGGGCCAATTTGCTTCCGGCGCAGTGAGCAATCCCAACTTGTCAGACAACCAAAGCTGCAAGAGTGGAAAAACAAGTCAGAAGCCACATAAAGCTTGAGTGGAAAAACAAGTGAGAAACTCCGATATAGCCTTAGCCGAGAGACGAGGTAAAAACAGAATGTGCGAAAAACAGAAAAAGGTGAGCTGAGTGAGAACTTACTTGCAACAGAAGTGGGCTACCGCCGAAGACGTTTGTTTGGCCCGTGGAAACCAAATCCAAACCCATGAGTGTTTCAGCCAGGACAAGCGGCACCACATTCTTTCGGGCACCCATTTGAGCAGCAACGCTCACCAGCATAGGGTTCACCTGCCTATTCGGAGATACCAGTAAATAAGCAGCCAGCACACTGATTGTTAGGGCAAAACGACGCCTAACCTGCAAAGCCATATTCTCTATATCCCCTTCTGGCCCGTACCATTCCATTAGGCGCATAATGTTGATTTGCCCTCCAACTAGCAGACTTTCGGCTGCTCCCCTAGTGATGTCGAGGCTGGATTGTAGGAGCTTGGGTATATTTTTCCGGTAAGGTGGCACGACAATCACGCTTGAAGCAACACCTTGGAGATACGCTTGGAATTCCTCAACAGTCGGGCACAACTCGTTGACCCCAAACCTGAACACGTGAACCTCCGGATCCCAGAATTGCAGGGCCGCCCTCAGAAGTTCAGGGCGAATCCTCACATCACGGAGAAAACGAAATGCGGCCAGCCCGTGAGATCAGAATGAGAGCCAATCTCCAGCAACGAAAGGAGTAAGCCATGGACTAATCAACACTGGAAGGTTATTTGCCATCTTGATTTTTGTGGGAATGTCAAATTATCAGGAGAATGCCTCTACTGAACAAAGCATCGGCCTCTTTATAGCCAGGATATGTGAAGCACCTCTCTTTCACAGAGCAAATATCTCTGCCGCATGCTGTCCTTTCTTCTGAGACCAAGGCATCTCTGCACCGTCCCATGAAAACCTCTGAGAAAAAGTGATGACGAGGCCTGACCACCCTGGAATTCTGAGATGGTCAAATAAAGGTAGCCTGGCGTGCCTCAACCATCGCGCGATGATGTCACTCCATCGCGCGACTGTTCAGAACCCCTCCATCGCGCGATTGACTCATTTCATCGCGCGATGGTTGTTTACACCCATTTTTGGCCAAAATTCATAAAATCAATTTGTTGGTTAGAAGAAGGCCTTGAATGATGGTTTCAGGCCTTGAAAAGCCTCATGATCGGTCATCCACGAAATCCGACCGATTTGAACGCCACTGATCGAGTTAAGTTTTCAAAGGCCTGGGCCAAATTATGCCTAAGATTCCGTTATCCCAAGCCCAAGCCCAAGATTGGCCAAAGACTTGGGTTGCATCTAGGCTAGTTCTTAAAAATAATAAGGCCTTCTAAGTGGGCCTAAATCAGTTAAAGCCCAAGGACTTGGGCTCGCATGGCTTACAAAGAAATTCGAGGCCCATAATCACCTTGAGTGGGCCCAATTGATGGATGGGCCTAATTCCTCACATATCTTTAGTTCTTGCTCACAAGCAGCTCAAAGGCCTAGAACGTTCTTGCTAGATAGGTCTCTGCTCACAAGCAGCTCAAAGGCCTAGAAGCTTCTCCCTAGTAAGCTGCTTCTGAGCAGCTCAAAGCCCAAATATACCTTTTTTACAAGCATTCATGCATCTCAACTCATGGCAGCCATGCATGAAGACGTCCCAAGCAGCTCACAAGCAGCTTAGGCCTGCACAAGCAGCTGCCTAGAATGTTCTTGCTGGGCAGACCTGGGTAAGCTGCTTACAAGCAACTTAAGGTCTGAGTGGACCCCATCCTCAGAGAGGCCAAGGACAGGTGGCGTACATGCACTTGGAGGATTCATCCAGACCTAAGCAAGCTGCTCACAAGCAGCTCAAAGGCCTGGATGCAGAAGTCCCTTTTACTCTTTTACAAAGTTTTATGCAGAAAAGAAGGGCCTTTCAGGATTTCCTTGGAGTAAAAGGCACGTTTTGCTGAACACCCCTCATTGGACCAGAAGCTGCTGCCTAGACCTTTGCTCATGGCGACCATGCATTGGAGCAGTTTAGCTCAAGTGACTCCTATAAATCCCAGTTTTGGAGGCCTTGGCGTGCCTCAACCATCGCGTGATGATGTCACTCCATCGCGCGACTGTTCAGAACCCCTCCATCGCGCGATTGACTCATTTCATCGCGCAATGGTTCAACCTGCAATTTGACAGATTACAGCAGCTGCTGCCCAGCTTTGGTCATTTTGGATTCCGAAGGTTACTTTGCAACTTTTATGGTTCCAGCAAGTCATTACAAGCATATATGACTGTATCTAAGCACCGGATTCGAAAAATTGCGTTTAACGAAGATTTCGGACCCTTGGTGGCTCGTTTCAAGTTCAAAAGGCCGTTTTAGGGAGTCAAAACTCGTTTCAAGGGGTTTCCCCCCATTCTCTCATGCCGTACAGGTCATGGTGACCTAATGTGACTGTACGGAGGTGTCGATTTCAGTCCGGGACATAATAGAGTCTTATTTTGTCACCTCGTGTCCTCTTTGTGTCCTTTGTGGCGTTTTTGGGTCTAGTTTGCGTCTTAGAACGTATTTTTCGAAGTCCATCGACTCTCATAGGTCGTTTTGCACGTGCGTGACCTTACCATAGTGTCAGTTTCACCCCAATTGAGATATTTTCAGTTTTGGCTTGCAAATGTCCAAAATTCCATCATATTTTCCGTGTCCTAGCTGTGTCCTAAGATGTTTTCTCATTTTCTTTCGAGCTAAGTCCCGTTTGTACGCATCTCTGTGTCTGTGAACAGTCTTGGTACATTATCAATGCAAGTACGGTATTAGTGGTAAATATTTGCCTACTTTAACCCGTTGCAAAGGTGAAATAAGCTGAAAATGCAAATTTTATGGCTAAAACCGTGATCTATCCACATCCAAATAAAGAAAGCTACTGCACATACGGCACTTCGGCCACCCAAAGTATTATGTCAAGTTCGGGTACACTCGCCCATCAAATCAAAAAGGCACGCAGGCCTCGAAACATCTGTCAAAATGTCGGCGAAGACACTCTAGCCTTCTATCTGCCTATCTATGTGGGCATGCAGGCCCAAAAGCAAAAATCAAGTGCGAAAGTGGGATAAGGCTCCTCGACGGCCCTCAGTCATCCCCGAACCAGTCGCCCTCTCCGTCGTCATCCTCGTCATCTCTCTCTGTGGGATCCACTCTGTAGCCTGGATCGTCCGCTGAGTCGTCAGACCCACTGCTGTCTGACACTTCCTCTTCCTCGCCTTCTTCTTCCTCTTCTTCGTCCTCCTCCTCAGAGACCTCCGGCAGGATCAACCGCTTCTTGTGGACCGGCTGGTCTTGTGATGGTCTCTGGCGCATCTTCAGCTGGTACCTCTCTTCGGCTTGCGCCACAGCCTCTCGGGCCGCCTCCTCGCTGCCAATAAGTGGCTGTGGGCCCCGTGCCTGTGGCCTGGTACTAGGTGCAGGAGCAGGAACCCTGGTAGCTAATTTCTTTTGTGGGGGATGCCTCATGCTCTTCCTCCTAGGAGTCGCTTGTCCCTGTGCCTGCATTGTAAGCATTGTATACATTAGCATATGTTTGCATATTTCATGTTCTAAAAGCAGGTATGATCAAGCAAAATCAAAAAGTAATCAAAGCGAAGGAATGTATCGAATGCAGGAATGTATCGAATGCAGACATGTATCGAAAGTAGGAACATATCATTTTCTAAGGATATACCTGAGATCTCCGAGCTGCTGGCTGAGGATAGCGCAAGTCCAACGGTAGGCCACTCGCCGCCCTTCTAATCACATTCTCCAACGCAAGCATGCGACGGACAGCCTCGTTCACCCACTCATTGGGGACCTGCAAAGAGGATTCAAATATGAACAATTGAATGGCAGTTCAAACTTCATCAGGATACAGTAATGAAGGCAACAATATCTCACTGGTATAGTAACGGGCGCTGGCTCAACTCTGGCTGGGGTAAGGTGCAACTCAGCTGGATTTCCCTGGGAGTCTACCACGGCTATCTGCCACGTCAGCTCTGGCGGCCCGCCTCTCACTAGTCCACTCGGACCTCGTCTCGAGTGACTCTCACCACTGTCTGGCCTCCCTGAAATGGCTCTCCTCTCCTCAACAGCTCTGCTGGCCTGACTCCGAACTTCCCTGAACTCTCGTACTCCCAGTGGCCCCGCCAAGCGCTCCCTCTGATAGACTGCGTAGTCCATGTCAGGACGCAAGTAGCGTGCCAAGTCAGTATCAGGCCGCGTGAAGACCTCCAACTCAGCCAGGGTGTACTCTCCCGTGTGTGAGGCCCGTGGTGGAAGCGGGCCAGGCACCTGAAACCCTGCATAGCCAAGTGACTGGCGTGTCACTCGGTCACCCAAGTACCACTGCCAACCAAAGGCCGACTCCAGCAGCACTCTGCTCGCTGTGACAACCCTGCTACGAGCCAAGTACTCAGGCTCAGGCTCCGCCACCCTCCAAGGATCCCACTCAACCTGTAAAGGCGAGCAATGCAAGTATCGGTCAACGACAGCATTGAAGCAATAAAAGGGCATACACTTTGTTATTTCTACGAGGTGTAATGTTATACCTGTGAAGGGCGTAGCTCGTCGAGGTATATCCGGAAGCCGTTCAGATCACCTCTGCCCCTCTTCTTACCCATGTTCTTCTTGTTCCATATGTGTGCGCGCGGGAGAATCCCCAAGTCCAGGCTCTTCGTCACCGGATGGCACATGTTCAACACCTCATAAGCCCAAAGCTGCACGATTGTCAAAAAAATCAAATCAGTAGTGTATGCAAGAATACTATTGAACAGATTATGCTATCAAAATGAATGCAAGTACGAATTGGAAAGTGTGCATTATTCTGCTGTTAATCATACCTCCCAAATTCGCCAGTACCCGGCAGTGCTCACCTCCGTCCTCGACGAGTCCCCAAAGAAGCCGTAGGCTGCGCCCAGTGCCGCTCCGCCCGAGTCAAAACGCGAGGCCGTCCTCAAGTCCCTCAGCACTGGCAAGTAAGACAGATGAACCTTGCTACGCCTATTTGGGTACAGGGTAGCACCAAAGAGGTACAGCAAGTACGCCCGGGCCATCTGCTCCGCCTCCTGCTCAGTCGTCACCTTCTTCTTGAGATATCGGGTGAACTGCCCATACCTCGCCATCCCCTCCTCGATCTTGGGCACCTCACCCAGAAACCACTCCAAGGCTGCCTCGTCCTGCTCAATGCCCGAATCAAACGGGATAGGCTCACCCCCAACCCTCAAGCCTGTGATCGCCGCAAAGTCAGTAGGCGTCACTGTCATCTCCCCGATCGGTAGGTGGAAGGTGTTTGTAGAATCCCTCCACCTCTCTGCAAGTGCAACCAGAACGGCGTGGTCATTCCTCACCGGCGTGAGAGTCTGAATGAACTCTCCGAAACCCGCCTCATCCACCAACTGCCTCACTCTCTCCGGCAAACTCTGGTACAGCGCTAAAGAGCTACATGCACCCCCGAAGCCCCGGATATCTCTCGGCCGCGCCCTCTCCTATATCAGGCACAGAAAACAAACAACAAAGGATATATCAGCATGCGGAATTGCATTTTCAAGTTTTAAGTAATCAATGCAGCCTAGCTATGGATGGTTGGTTCAAGTTATTATGTCTCTTGCACGACATTCAAACATGGACCTATGGTATCGCTGTTCAAGTTCTACTTCAGAGGGTTGCTATCACTCTACACCTTTTAACATTTGGGCGCATGCATTTAAAGTGGCATCTAATGAAGGAAGTGAGTATTTATCAGAAAGTTACCTCAGACAACTACGCGAGATATGAGTGTCAGGGTCTCTCAAAACCAACTTAGAGTCATACTCCGTCTGTCGTGGCCGATATGCTGTGAAACCCGACGGCACAAACAAGTGAGGAACAGGTGGCCTGTACCCCTCTGCCGAAAATGGAGCCCGAGTCAAACTCTCTGCCTCCGACACCGTGGTCACTCTAGGACCATGCACTCTAGCACCGACCCTCTCCTCGGTCTCTGCATCCCTCAGTATCTCCTCCTCAGCAGCTCGCTCTCTCTCGGCCCTCGCCGCGGCCTCGGAAGCGGCAATCTCCCGCTCTCGCTCCTCCTGAGCCTCCAAAACAGCAATCCCTATCGCGGGATTATCCTCCAAAAGCCGCGCAAGTTGTGCGTCGCTCAAAAGATCCGCGACGTCTTGCTTTGTGATCGGCCGATGGCCCGATGATGTCGCCGCTGGCCGGAAGAGCACGTCCTCCTCCCTGTACGCAAATGGAACCTCCGTAGCACCCTCGGTCGCCACGTCCTTGCCTTTTGCCGGATCCCTCGGTGGGATATCACTCGGCCCGACATCATCACCACTGGCGCCACTACTGCCGCCGACCTCAGAAGTACCACCGGCTACAACAGACCCGCTCATCGCCGTGCTTGGGTCCAGTTGTTCGATCCCTGATCGCACTGCCCCGACCACCTCCATCGCGCGACGATCTAGCTCCGTCGCGCGATGATCGCCGTCATCTCCAACCGCCTGCACGAGACCTTGCTCGCCATCACCGCCGCCTGCTATCGCTACACCGACCTCCGGAATAGCCTCCCCTGGCCGTTGATCCACTATTTCTACCTCCATTGGTCCTCCCTCGTCCCCCGGACGATCAACGACCTCTCCTACACCGCCACCATTGCCGTGTTCTGCCATGGGTGATTGCACGCACGTGAGTTTGCTGATTTTGTGAAGGAATCAAGATTTGGGGTTGAGATTTTTGAGAGAGAGTAGAGTTAAGGGGAGTTTAAAACTGCTGTGAGCGGTTTCAGAACGTCCCCGTCGTTTAAAAAGAGAAGGACAGGTGTGGGCCGGGTCTGGGCTCTTTCCAGATCCAAACCCTAACTTCACTCTCTCGCGCGATGAAGTCATATCGTCCCGCGATGATTCATTTGGGCCTTAGGCCCAATCCGGTCTCTGGGCGGGCCAGGTCATGTCTCAAAGGCCTGGGATTCATCTTCATGACACCGCAACAAATTTGATGATTTCCATGATCAAAAGTGCTCTATATCCCCATCAGCGACGATCCATCCGTCCAAAATTCAAATCAGCGACGATCCATCCGTCCAATTTTCAATCAACGACGATCCATCCGTCCAAAATTCAAATCAGCGACGATCCATCCGTCCAAATTCAAATCAGCGACGATCCATCCGTCCAAAATTCAAATCAACGACGATCCATCCGTCCAATTTCAGATTAGCGACGATCTAACCGTCCAATTTCAGTTCAGCGACGATCCATCCGTACGACTCCTTGGTGCACGGTATTTGTGCATACTAGCATGCACTTTTCATTTAATTGGCTTTTGGGTGAATTAGATGGGTGTCTAGAAATCTTTGACGTTACCCGTACTGACTAATGGTGCTCCGCGTGCCGTCAAAGAGGGACTACTGTAGACACCCCAATCTGATTTCTTAGTCATTTTATCTCTTTTCAGTTTCTTGTTCCCCCGATGATGAATCAGGTCGCGAACAGTATTGATTGAAATGGCTTGAGTTTGGTGTGTGTCGAACCCATCCCTTAGCCCCAGAACCATTAAACCCAAACTTTGACTAAGGGTTTGACTCTCGCGCGACTTACTGAGACACTCGCACGATGCTCTACTTGCCAGGTGGTGGTCAAAGTCAAACTTTGACTGCTTGACCATCGCGGGGAAGTTAGAACCCTCGCGCGACAGTATCAATCCATCGCGCGATGGTCGACACCTGTCGTATCCAGCTGGATTTTGTGATGATGAGGCGTCTGCAGGTCCATATGACCCCGTTCCATCAACTGGACGGCGTTTGCTCGGCCATCCTCGCACCACCTAAACCCCCACTCTCCCATCAACTTTGCACCCTACTTCTCCACCAAGTAAGTCCAGCCAGCATTGTTGGCTGGCTGCATGACCTTGTCTAGCCACCAACAAAGCCTCCCATTCTCCTATAAATAACCCCCATGGTTCTTCTTCCAAAGGGTTACCAAAAAAATCTCAAAAGAAGAACAAGAACTACAACCTTGATCTCTTCTCTCATTCAAATCCCTACCACTCACTCACTTGCCAAAGCCATACTACCTCACTCAAACCATTTTCAAATCATTCAAGCAAAGGTATAATTTTCAGCCTTTACTGTTTTGATCCCTGAGGGGGGCTGACAGGGCCAGGGCTGGTAATCAATATCAGTCTTGGTCCCAAAGCCAGCAAATTTACAAGTTACTGTGAATGGAAGACCCACGCGCGATGAACCCATTCCATCGCGCGATGCTTCTAGCTCGTGTGATATGGTTCTCGTGGGGATGGGCTTCTCGTTCTGTTCAATTTATATGATTTCATGTTTTCCTGCCTAATCATATTTGATACATCTCACTGTTTTGCATGCTAAAATCAGTAGTTTAGTTTAGCTTGCTTTCCCTGTTCATGTTGGAACGCCCCTGGGTAGCTTCTGAATATGTCTCAGAGCCCAGGCATGCAAAGCAATTCCTGGAAGTCCAGTCAGAACAGTCGCGCGATGATGTAACTCCATCGCGTGATGGTTTAGGCATTTCCAGAATTTCCCCTTGCATGGGCAATTAGGCTTTAGGCCTCTATCTTAACACCCTCACTGTTTAAGGGTTGCATTTTATTCCAGTCATGAATAATTTGTAAATATTGATTTACTTTCAGTACACATAAACTGCGTGGTTTGTCTTGGGTGTGCACTGGTCCTTCCAGAGCCCAGTGTGGGACAAAATTTAACCTGATGGTGGGATGTGAATACTCGCGCAAGGGTTTGAGTGTGTCGCGCGATGGTATGGGTTGCATGTAACGGTTCCCGTGCATGCAAGTTGGCCGTTGTTCGCAATAAACTCAAAACCATCATACTGCTTTCACATCTCGAGATCAGTGTTAAACATTGTCTCATGCCATCACCTCTCACATCTTGCAAACGTGTTACAGTTTTAAATCCCCGATTAACTGTTCCCCCGCCCTAATTGGCTAAAAATTGATTAATTAAACAGAATCGCAAACAAACAACATTTTCGCAAATGCCTAAGTAGAGACCAATCTCCAGATTGGGCGAGAGGGGTGCCATAAAACCCTTCCCTTCTCGTAACCTGGCTCCCGAACCCAGATATGATTATGACGGACTGGTTCCTTAACTTTTTTCAAATCAAACAGCGCGGCAAGTGCTTCGAAATACGGTTTCTTGTGTGTCGGACCTTCAAACCCAAGTGGCGACTCTGTATTTACGCGAGCGCTTGTCGTCCAGCTTCAAAAAGCGCTCACGCGAACCGGCAGCATCTCTCCTTTCTCAAAAAGGGTGGGGAACGGAATCCCTTCCCCGGAGGAGCGAAAGATCGGGCAATTCGCATTGCCCACACCTCCCTTGACTGAGTGCAAGCCAGAGCTTCCGTTGTGACTGACCCGAAAGCAAACCCCAGAGCAAATCCTCAAACAACCCCCGTAGACGGTCCCAAGTAGGTTTGGCTCTTGAACTCGGAGCTTCCCATAATGCAGCTAGACAGCAAAGTATAAGAGCTCAGTGACAGCCTGCAGCAATTATTTGAGAGAAACTTCGAAAGAAAAGAAAATGAGCATGTCATTGTCGTCGGTGTCCTCTTAGACTCTACAGCTAAAGAGACCTCCTTACTCCACTCGGATGCTGCCATAGAATCCTCAGATTTCTTTTCGACAATGTGTCCTTGATTGAATCGACTAACATTTGGGATGTCAAAGCAGCCTAAGCTTTTAGTTACCTTTTTCTTGAAGTTTTGAATTTTTGAATGACTGGGTATGGATGGCGTGACACCATAACCGAAGTGGCGCAAGCAGCACTGTGCTGGAGCCTTGAGGGTGTAAGTGATTTTGCACTTTTTAACCCGGCTGGTGTAGATATCACGACATTCCCCCCCTGGTGCTTCGCAATTTGAAATTTTTTAACTTGGATTCAAAAAGGCTTAGAAAGTTTCGGTTTCCCAAAATGTCTTTGATTTAAGGACTTGAAGTTGGATAACATGCAACATGGAGATGCACGACTCGTCATCGGTCCATGGCAACATCCTAACAGATGAAGGAAAGTTTCGACAAAGACAACCTAAAAGCCGCCCTAGCATGCTCCTACGCAGATCGGTATGAGTGTATGTACAGGCATGCGATAGGGAAAGCAGTAACACATAGACAGTTTATAGGGGGTTAGATGCAAGAAGATCCTACCCTGTAGGTTCCTGTCTTAGGTTGAAAGGTTCTAGTACTTTGTACGCATGGCGAGGCTGGTTTTGGTTTAAAGGGGGTTCCTCTGACTAGAGCCGTGGTACACCTTCTGCTGCAATGCGTGTAGCAGAGCAACGGTCGAACGGTATTACGACTCATCATTGTCCAAGGTTGTTGGGCGTTCGAGGACCCCGGGCTCCAGTAAACTGTGCCGGTTACCCAAAACACCTCAACGGGGCTAGCCAACATCGATGCAAATGGAAGAATGCCAAAGAATGATCGAAGAAGAGAGAAATGCAAAAGTTTCGAAAATGCTTTTTCAGTTTGGCCCACTTTCATTAATCAATACTTGGAAACCATTACACAAGTGAACAATAGTAAAAGCCCCAGTTCAGATCGGTCGGATGCGGAGATCCTGTTACGTTACCGTTCCGTTCTTCAGCAGCGCGGAGCGTACTGTTTTGCCAGACTTTTGAAGATTGTTCATTCGTGTATTGATGTCCGAATATTAATTAATGCAATGTAGTCCCCAGCAAAGTCGCCACTGTGGGCACGCGCCCCAAAATTCTGGATTTCGGTTGCAAAATTTGTTGGGAGCGGCCCTCTTTGCAAATAGCACGGCGAAACGCTTCGATTCAGAGTCGCCACTCAAGTTTTAGCGGAAGAATACCCAAGGAACCGAACTCGAAAACGCTTTGCTATGTTTGCTTTGATTTGAAAAAGGCGGAGACTGGTCCGTCGTCACCTTCGATATCTGAGGTTCAGGAGCCAGGTTACGAGAGGGGAAGGGTTTTATGGCACCCCTCTCACCTAATCCGGAGATCGGTCTCTACTCAGGCATTTTGTAAAACGTTTGCATTCCTCTCTCTTTTGATCATTTTTAAGCCAGTTAGGGCGGGGGAACAATTAATGGGGATTAATACTATAACAGCTTGCAGTTATATGACAAAATGTTTGTGAATGATGATTTGCTTGAATTGAATTAACATAAGGACATAGATTGAGAACAAGCACTGTGAACAGCTTTGCCAGGATGATGTACGCTGCTTTTTCAGGCACGTGAGAAGGCATGCCGGCACGCAGTGGTCAAGCCACTGCACGCCACCATACCCTGCACACGCCACCTCCTAGCTGGCGTACACTACCCTCTTGATTGCTCATAATCGTTGCTCTCAACCCTCTGGGCTCTGGAATGAACCAGTGCACACCCAGGGCAAACCACGCAGTTTATGAGGCAGTTTATATACATATACAGACACAAGAAATGGCTAAGGGCCATAAAAATAGCAAAGACAGCCCCATAAACAAAGTGGGGAGAAGCATGAGGCCAAGATTGAAGCATGATGTAAGGGCCAGGCACTGGACCCCAGAAAACATGCCGTACGCCACTCTTTCAAGGCCGTACGCCACTCTTTCAAGGCCGTACGCCACTCTTGCATGTTGTCCAGTGTTTGGCTTTACACCGTCTGGGCTCTGGAACATGACCAGAAACACCCCAGAGGCCTTATTAAGCAAGAAAGGTGCAGGTATTGAAAGCTACATTTACACAGCCCTAATGTACAGAAGGCAGTAAACTGGTTATTAGCATGCCGAAGGTGATGACAGAAAAGATTTAAGCAGTAAATAGACACACCATGATCCCCACGCCAGCAATGCACTTATAGCCATAGGTGGCGTACGGCTTAATGAAGCTGGCGTGCGCCATGGTTTGTGTCTTACGATTGATTTATTTTACCAGAGAAGGGCCTGGACTAGTATCAGTTACTAGCCAGAGCCTTTCTGGTTCCCCTCAGGAGCTGAAAACGGAAAGCCACGCAAAGGTGGTATACCTTTGGTGCAAGAGATGGAAAGGTGGATTGAGCTTTGGGGGTTGAAGATGGAGGTTGTGTAGTGACTGATCAGTGAGGTGGGGAAAGGGGATGCTTTTCTATCTCTCACTCTTCCAATGAAGGAACAAGAACAAGAGAAAGAAGGGAGAAGAGGCTTAGCTATTGAATGTTGTTAACCCTTGCAAATGAATGCAAGGGGTTGCATTTATAGAGGAGAGAGGGGCTGAGATCAGGGCTAATCAGCTGGGGTTAAGGGGGTTTGGTTAGGTTAGAGGGTACCTCCCATGCATTCAATGCATGGGACTTGCTTGATGGGTAGTGTAGGAGAGAGAGGGGGACGCCATGCAGAAAGCAATGATCAGGAGGCTCTGCACTGTACTGTGGTGGTTACAAAGTCTCGAGCACGTGACAGAAAAACGGTGATTTGACCGGCCTTGACCATGCGTGCGCCAGGTCAAACTGAGTCAACGGTCGATGTCCGACACGTGGCAGTTCACTGGCGCACGCCAAGCAGAACCTGGCGTATGCAAGGTAGGCTTTTGCTGGGGCCCTTCTGGCTCTGGATTTGAAGGGTTTTGAAATGGGTTTAAAAATGGGTTTGAAGGGGAAAGTCCAACGCTCAAAGCTCAAGACCTTCCATCGACTTTGGAGTGTTTTCAACCTTTCTATCATCATCGGGGCAACAAAGACAATAAAAGAGCTGATCTGGACAGTCCGGAATGGGGTGTCTACAGAGTGATTGACAACTTGTTATTGTAAAACATTATGTTGTTTAACAACGGTGAGAACAACATCATTCTAAGTTATGGGTAAAGACACTTATACCCTAACTTTTGAATAGCCATGTTACATGGTTTATCACTCCCACTGATTTCACCATTCTTAAAGAATCTGAATGACCGATTTCTATAATTGTCATACTATGGTTAAATAGTAAAACCTATACCCTTTGAATTTTCTAGAGTAACCAATAAGGTCACCATAGCTCATTCTAAAATTCTTCCTTTCATGTGAATTAAAAATTCTAGCCTCTGCTGGACAACCTTAAACATTCAAGTGTCCTAAGTTCAAGTTCCTTCCTATCCACAGTTCAAAAGAAGTATTTGAAACTGCCTTAAAAGAAATCAGATTCACATAAATGCAGAGATCTTTAGAGAATTTTTATATCCACTACATGATGGATATTTTGGAGTTACAAACATACTTCTAACCATGTCTAATAAAGTACGATTACCTTTCAGCTACTACATTCTACTATGTTGAACAAACCTTCCAAAATATTTATCACCCATGTCCTATCAGATGACTTTTTCGTTATTTTTCTACTTGCCCTTTCTACCTCAACAATGTACACCTTAAGAGTATTCATTGATTAAGATCTTTATGCAATAGAAAAACTAACATAATGCGAAAAACCATCTACATGTGATAAAAATAGGTCTATTCATCAAAAGATGTAAAGAATTCATGTCTGTATGAATCACTTACGAAGCTTGTAATTTCTTGTGACTTACTCCTTACTGAATATGATTTGCTTGTACTTAATGCAAATCACACACACAAGAGATTAATAAAATTTTGGTTATGTATCAATCTCTCAATACGTTTCAGTCATTCATGTCACAACATGGAAGTAATTTTCATTCTTAAGGCTACTAACCAAACTAACATTATGATGCAATATAAGGACAGTTCTTAATAAAATGGTTATCAAATTTTAGTTCATTCAATCATAATAAAATACTATAAGACAATACTTGGTATTTTTCAATCACTATAAAATTTGGTTTTGAAACTTGAAAGACATAACAATAAAATTTTGTTCGAACAAAGGAAACTAAATTTGTAAACATTATAGAAACCACAAAATGATGACCAACTCTTAAATAGCAAATGATAAGTCATAAAGCCCTTTTAATAAAAACTATAAAACCTAGGGCAAATTTTCGTAGTCGTCCCTCTAGTTTTACGGTTGTCTCAATTTCGTCCCTCTAGTTTCAATTGTCACCATTTCGTCCCTGTAGTTTGTTTCACGTTCCAAATTGGTAAAATCGTTAACAACATTAATGAAATTAACGAAAAAAATATGATTAAAACATTAAGCGCTCCAATTTTCAATTCAGTTGAACCGGTGTGAAGATCTTATTTTTCTGATCATTTTATCTTAAATTGTCATAATGAATTTTTGGCTCTAAGACCTTTCAATAAGCACCATAAGAGAGTCCTGAACTAAATAAGGAGTTTTCGGGTGCTCGTTGAAAGGCCTTAGAGCCAAAAATTCATTATGACTATCTAGGATAAAATGATCAAAAAATAAGGTTTTCGCACCGGTTCAACTGAATTGAAAATTGGAGCGCTTAATTTTTTAATCATATTTTTTCCATTAGTTTCATTAACGGTGTTAACGATTTTACCAATTTGGAACATAAAACAAATTACAAGGACGAAATGGTGTGGTGACAATTGAAACTAGAGGTACGCAATTGAGACAACCGTAAAACTATAGGGACGACTACGAAAATTTGCCTATAATCCAATTCTTTAGAACTCAATAGGCTTATATTTTCATTAACTTCAAATCTCCCCGCATCTTGGTTTATAAATATAAGTAGTAGCTCATAATCAAATCACTTCATAGTAGAGGGACTATAATTAGCTAGGTTTGATTTGAAACATACAACATTAGTAATAGTAATTACTTTCCCCTTTCGAATCACTTCCTACGTTTATGACAAACTTTCAGATAATGTCTCAACTGTTTATAGAGGTGACATGTATCATTGTCCTTACATTCTTTCGAGTCCAAAATCATTGGCAGACTCATTAGTATCACATAGTGCCAACTTCATGTCCCTTTTTGGCTTCCTCTACTTTAATTCTCAAGTACTTTAGTTGAGTAGACCAAATATAATATTTCAATGGTATCCTCAAGCATTCTAAGCACAATAAAACATGATAGTGCTCACTTTAAACATTCACACGAACATAAGGCTTAGTTTATTCCATTTCATTCATACTTCACCAAAATAAAGTAATTTCTCTAAAATAATACTTTATCAAGATCTAGTATTCAAAAAGAAACTAATCTTGTTCTTTTCAAAATGAGAAACTCAATCAATTAAATTGAAATGAAACATACCAAGCATGTGAATGTGAAGCTAATATAATTAACAATGCACACATAATATATGCTCACTACAATAATGCTTTGAGTAACCAATAAGTTGACAAAATTAATTTTGTCCAAATAGTAATAAATAGTGCAACGGTGATCTGCCTTTGGGTTCATCTAATGTTACACTATTAACAGTTATGGTGATTCCCTGTCACCAATAGGACTAATCGATAAGGATTCATAATTAAGTAGGTTTGTTTCCTTTTTGTATCCAATTCCAATCTCAATTATGAATACTTATAGATTATCTTATTCCAATTCACTAATTACTTAGAAGTGGTGCACCTTTGGACCTATCTAATATCCATGCAACCAGAGAACTGCGATTTGCAAAGTCATTATTTTTAACACTTAAGAATGGGAATAAGTTTCATAGCTATCTTGATATTTATGAGTCATTCCAGTTGGACCACTTTTGTGACTACCATACCGTATCGTAGTAAAAATATCAAATAACATAAGTGTTAAGTTTCAGTAATTTAATTGAAATCTATGAAACATTCCAGTTGCGCCACTTTGGTGACTACCGAACTGCGTCTTAATAAGGATTTCAATCAAGATAATAACTTTTGCATAAACTTTAGGTGAAAATCACTATTTTAACACCTCGTCATAATAGGTATTAGAATTTCATAATTTGATTAACATCAATCAACATGACGGTTGGATTGCTTTAGCCCAAACCATATCCTTATATAGAGTCAAATCAAAATAGTGATCTTTTCATGGACATTTTGTGAATCTTAGATTATTCACAATTCCATAATATGATTTGATATCTATGAAACATTATGATCGGGTCACTTTGGTGACTACGTACCAAATCTTCCGTAATATAGAATCAAATCAGAAACTTTCTTTATGGACGTAAGGTGAATAGTAAAGTGTTCACAAATAAAACTGAAATTCGATGATTTTACGAATCATTATGATTGGGTCACTTTGGTGACTACCAAATCCACCATAATGTAGATTATTTGTTGAAACAATAATTTTATTTCTTTTCGCATAACCATGAGGTGAATAAAAATAAATTATTCTCAATACTTTCATCATTATAATACATGAATTTTATGTATTCAATACATTATATGCAAATAGCAATGGCGAGAACAATCCACTTTCATTATCACGTCGGAGTCACCGAGTCACAAAACATTATCAATGCACAGAAAACAAATTAAGGGAATTGAAAACCAATTCAGGTGGGACAGCCGCATGCACTAACCGTTCATGTATAGTTTTATGGCCATGGTGCATATAATAAATCATCAATAATATTTACGCAACCATAATCCTCAATACCAACATGCACTAAATCTATTCATGGCCATCATCATAATCGGTCATGATGATCATCCAAAAGAATATAGCATCAGATTGTTTCAGTCATCATCGGGGAACTTAAAAATAGCCATCATAATCAAAAACATTAGTTTATTCCTATTGAATCAAACATGGCATCCAAATTAATCCATCAATTTGAAGTTAATGCTGGGCTACATGGATACAGCAGAAACTATGTGTGACGCATAGCAACGATAACCGAGTCTGCCGAATCCAAAACGTAAGTCGTACTGTATATGCATGCAAGGCCGTTCGTACTTGATGTTTCTTTAGCGGAAAATCATGATGTTCGTAAATCTAAAGCTCTAATACCACATGTAAGTTTTATTCTTAATGGTGTTAGATAATTAAAGACCTACATTATACCAGGGTCTAGAATTATCACGATTATCACAATACAAACATTAAACGAAACTTAAGGAATCAAGAACGGCGAGCAATCCGGTAAGTGACTGCAGAGACCATAATTTTACTAGAGCATTAAGCCCTAGGTGGAAGACGGTTTCTCTCCCTTACCTTTCATTCTAGTTGTTTAGTATATGACGTTAAATTGATGGAACCCTAGACGCTCTTTTATAGGCCGAGAGAGGACCGATTTCGTTAATGAACATTATATTCACTTCCCATTATAGCAAAGTCTATTTAGGAAACAACTTCACTATTTAACCACTAGAATAAAATCTTAGGCATAAAGATATGGAAAATCTCATTAGACCCATTATTCGTATGTGTCATACTTAAAACATGTGGACCATAAAAACTAATTACAAAATTTAGTCTTACACAGCTACAAAATTTGAATTGTTTAGTCTTTTCCTCGTACCTCGTGCTTTTTTCTAATAGAAACTAGGGTAGATACACACGGGCAATTAAAATTTTTGTTAGAAGTCAGCCGATCTCAATATGTTCGTTTCTTAATCAATAGAAAAGAAGATTAAGCTTTCTTAATGGTCTGCAAATTTCTTTCCAAGAGCATTTAACTCTGCACTAATATCCATAGTTAAACAAGTTGTGGGGTCCACACTTCTCATTAATCTCATATGCTTGCCGCACCTCAAGGAATTGAATGCCGTCAACAATTGTAGAAGTTCAATTTTTTTTTTTAACATGTTGAAGTTCAAGTTGTTGGGAAACCCGAATCCCAACAACCAGTGATGATACGTATAGATTATACAATTAAAAACGCAAAATTCTACAAGGTGGAATTAGGATTTTACCTCAACTCCCGCGACACGAACGCTGGTTGAATATTATGCTCGACTGTGCCTTAGGTGATCTATTTGCTCTCTTTGAGTCTATCTCTAGTTCGTGAATAATAGAAAAGCGTATCCCTGACCTACAGAGCATAACATGTATATATAGGGTTACAATGAGTAATAAGTCCGAGCTCTCAGTATAAATAAGAAACCATAATCCCACCAGGATTCTCTTTTTTATTTTACTAATTATAATTCACCCAATTACAGAATTATAATTTTATTGTCGTCCTTGTCTCAATTATATTACGAACTCAATGATATTAAATACTTATTAATCTACCCACGTCAAAATTACAAATACCCGTTGATTATAATACCACATCAAGATTACAGATACCCGTTAATTATAATAAATTACTAATGCAAATTTAACTGGCAATGTTTAACTAGAGATTGGAGGAGCAATGAAATACTATACAATATCCAGAACCCTTGACGATCCAATAATAACGACAAATCACACTTGTTATCATTCGTATTCCAAACACATGGTTGTTTCGCGACTAGTCTACTTTATGTTCATATTCAGATCTAAAGGTAAATAGCGTTGTTTTCCATAGACAATACTAATAAAATTAAAATGACCTGACTTTAGGTCCCGTTCCATTAAGAAAAATAAGTATTTATTTATTTTTTGAATTAAGTGTGATCTATTGTGAAAAAATAATCTCTCGTAAAGTGAAAAATAAATAGTTAAAAAATAGGGCAAAGTCCACTTTCACACCGTATGGTTTGGGCCATGTGCGGATACACCCCCTATGGTTAAAACATGTGCACATAATCCCCTGTGATTTTGAAAATATGCGGATAGACCCCTTGTCGTCATGTTTTACATCCATATTAATGGAGGTGTGTCTCACACGTCTCTAGAATCTAATTTGTGCTGTTCATAAATGTATCAAATAAAGAAGAGAGCAACTCTGTAAAAAAATCATCTCGATCAAGCATCAATAACCGAATGATCTAATTCTTGGTAAAATCAAATTTGAAATTTTAATTTCATAATAAGTTAGATTTGACCATGAATGTATATTTTTTTTTGATCGATTTGAATTTTAGTATGAATGTAATACTTGTCAAACTCTACAATATCAACGGTTCAAATCCAATTCTTGGTATATGGGATGGATTAGTTAGATTTGCGGAATAAGAAGAATTAAGGGAAATGATGAAGGTAGATCGGTCATTTAATGTTGTATCCATTTGTATCCGTTAATATGGATAAAAAACATGGCACAAAGGTCCATTCGCATATTTTCAAAACCACAGGGCCTAAGATCTCTCTCTCACAATTTCTTACTTCGATCACTACCCATTATCTCCAACATCGTTATTTTCTTCTTAATCAAACAGACTACTAGCGGATCAAAAAAAAAAACAGACTATTATGTTTTTTAATTACAAACTCGAATTACCATTACGCAGTTGGAGTATCGCTTGTTATTTAATCCTACTTGTTTTTTGATTATTTTATTTGATTCACTAGATGATTAATTTAATTTCACATGGGAGCTGACTTTGCGATCGATGCCCATTTGATTAATTGGTCAACTAGGAAAACCTTGGGCAAATTAAGGAGATCCACATTTAGCGGGTCAAAATTTTAAATACTTGGTAACTTCTGGCTCTCTGTGGGTTTAGGAAACGGATCCTCTTCTTCTGTCCCTCAAAAGTGATTAGAAGGCCTAGCCCGTCCATTTGTAGGTTCGGAACAGTAGGGACAATTCATCTTTTTAGACTTCTTAAAAAGTCAGTGGAGTCACGCCAAAAATCATATTGATTAATATTGTTCGACATTTTTTTGAAACACAACTATATTGAAAAAAGGCGTTTGGACTTTTGATCCAGTGTTGTAATGTTTTTTTAAGACAAACGTGTTCCAGAATCGTGTCAAATGGTATCCGATTTAACTACGAATTCGGGTGTGATCCACGTTCTCGATAATTTCAAAAAAAATTATATAATTTATATAAGGACAGCTTGCCAAAGGGGCGGACATTGTTATAGCAATAGCCCTTACTACCTTGGTCGTAAGGAGTCGGAGACACAAGTTTCGCACCCAGAGAGAGACACAGAGTGAGGAGGATGGATCCTAAACTCTACAAGGCAGCAAGGAAGGGGGATGTGAGTTATCTCCCCAAAATCGTTGGAAGAAACATAACAGTGGAAGACGCCATGCGTATCCCCGGATATGGTCGTTTTCTCACGAGGACGCAACACGGCAACAACAACATCCTTCACATAGCAGCAAGAGCCGGTCGCGATACCTTCATTACGGAAGCTCTCTGGCGCTTCCCATTTCTTTCTGTCCAAGTGAACTCACAAGGTGACACCCCTCTCCTTGTCGCAGCTAGGTTTGGTCACCTCCAAGTGGTGGAAACACTTGCGGACCCTAATAATGAGCTCCCGATGCAAGATGATATAGCTACTACTGTGGAGAGTGGACAAAACTTGAGGAGTAGCCGTCATCAATTGGGGCAGCGTACAATACAAGACAATGTGGCAACTCTGGATAATGGAACAAACTCGAGAGACATGACTACTGCTCCGGATAATGAAACAAACTCGAGTAGTCATCATCGTCCAAGAGATGTGGAAGAAGGGCTAGATGATCGTCAATTAGATGTGCCAATTCCCTCCCATTGGCGGGTGACAAATTTGGAGCTGGGTGCTACAATTACTACAGCTCTACACGAGGCTCTAAGGAATGGGCACCAAAATGTGGCACAGTATTTATTACGATTAAAACCCGAAATGGCAGCCTTTCTTAATTTTGCTAGAGAGAGCCCACTTTTTTTGGCTGCAGAGTCTTGTTGCGAGCTATTTATGTTGGATATTTTATTATCAGAACGGCCGTATAGCACAAAAGGCCCCAACGGACTGAATGCGCTGCATGCTTCACGAGATTGTTGTGGTATGTTTATAGTCTTTAGTTCCTCTCAACATGTATAAAGCACAAAATGAATTATCCTTCCACTCTTTCCCTTGAATAATACAGTTACTTGTCCTACTCTAGAATGAATGAACCAGACCTTTGGGGGAATATATCCAATTATCCATTCTACTAGCTAGGTCCCCCACATCCACACACATCTATTAAGATTGTGTTTGAATAATCTTTGATATGAGGAGTTAATTGAGGAATGACAAGAAAATTACAAAGTGAACCAATCTTATGCAACGAGCTAGGATCCAAATCTACACACACAATCACGCAAGGATGAGGATTTACGTAATTTCCAAGCTTGGATACATCCACAAGCATGCTTCTCAACCAGTCATGTACAACTAAATGTTTCGGTAAAATTGCTAGGGAAAGTGTACTTCAACTATTTTAACCATTCGCTTTGCGTATTCACATCCAACGATGTTAGCCAACTATATGTTTCTGTAAATTCATGTTTTTTGGCCAATGATCTTCGAAATAGTTTTGGGTTTTCCGTTTTAGTATCTAGCTAGCTGGACTGGATTAAGCAATGACCCATTTCTTTTCTCTGTTCAAGTATTTATCTTTTCTCCTTTATAGCAAATAAACCCCTCCCATTTCTTATGCGGTTTCTCGCAGGTGAAATTGTTTCTTTACTAATAAAAAAAAACCCGGATCTAATGAGACAATTAGATGGCCGCGGAAAAGCAGCCATTCACCATGCAGTAGAAGCATATTGTTTGGTTTTGCTTGATCAAATGTTGATTGCCGACGCTTCCATAGCCCTCTTTCCCGATGCTGAGGGTTACACCCCTCTCCTTAGAGCAGCGAGTCGAGGGAATTGGGAATTTTGTAAGCTGATACTCATGAGATGCCCAGAATCAATCGAGGCACGCAATCTCAAAGGTCAAAATGCGCTTCATCTTGGCAAAGTGGAGCTGTCCTCTGCCGGGTTTGACGGCGAAAAGATTCCAGAAATGTGGGAGCTTCTTAATGTAGGTGATAATGAAGGAAACACGCCTTTGCATCTGGCAGTAGAAAAAAATCAATATGAGAAGGCTTTGTTTTTAACTTCTTCGGCTTCAATTGACTTGGGAGCTGTCAACAACGAAGGTCTTACAGCCTTAGACCTTTGCGAGTCAGATTGTGAGCATTTTACCGTAAAGGTACAAGTTTTTCATTCAAAAAGTCTAGAGTCACTGCACGCCGTGTGGGGCCCACTCCGGGCCTTACACGGATGATCCGAACCGTTCAATAATTTTTTGAAAAAAATTGAGCAAGCTTTGGAAAAATCAGCTCAATCCAATATGTGTAGGTACTCAATCTAATCTTTCCATTTTTTCAATTTTTCAAAAATATAAAGATTGAATTGAGCACATACGCATATCAGATTGAGCTGATTTTTTAAGGGACCAACTCAATTTTTGTAAAAAATTATTAAACGGCTCGGATTATCCGTGCGATGCCCGAAATAGGCCCCACATGGCATGTCTGTAGCATTGTTGTTATTCCGTGGCTTTTTAATATTTAGCAGCTGGCATGCTATTTAATTAGAACATCTACTACGGAGATGCTAAAATTTTATAGGTTAATGCAATGTTTGGTTTGGTGTTTGAAATTTTTTTAAAAAAATAGTAAGGGTAATAAGTGAAGAGAGATAGAGAGAGAAACGTTGAAAGTAGGGAGAATTTTTTGCAAAATTCTTTTTAAAAAGAAAGAGAACAAGGCATAAAGTATCCACGTAGGTAAAGTCAAGTTTCACTCTACCTTTTTCAATCGGAAGACCAAACTAGTTCATTAATATCCGTCATACGACATTCAAAGATAATCCAATTATAGAGTAAAGCATACAACGGTAATTGATAACCAACTAAAACAGAGGTAAAAAAATAACTGACAGTCCAAATCTGAGATGACTCCATCAAACTCCAAAGTGTAATTGAACACTCTACCTCGTTAAGGATTAATTTAGTTAACAAACTAATAGGTGGTTTATACTTTATATATAAACTAAAACTAGCAATAATCCGTGCTAAGATTTTAACGAAAAAAGAATACAAAATAGACTTTGTCCTTTCCTTTTACAAACATTTTTTTATTAGATTCCACTCAAGATTCTTTGTATCTAATATTTGGTGTATCCATGTATCAAGTGATTTTCAGTTGTAGGATCATGAAGTGAGTGAGTTTCAGCCCGCAGGATCATGAATCTCAATTAATTCTGCAGCTAAATCTCATTTGGTACATGAATATGCCAAAATTTGGGGCACAGAGGATCTCCAGTGGTTGGATTCGCCCCACTTTACTTACTGTTTATAAATAGTAAAGTTAGATATGATTTGGTGAGCCATTAGTTACTTTTAGTACATTGTTCTTTTGAGGAGGGAAAATGATGTTGGAGAGAGAGGTCCAATTAATAAATAAGAAAACCTATTTCACCAAGCTTAATGGAAATAGTGGTTTACGGAGGTGAATCGCGTCCGTCCAACGTATATTGGACGGTTCAGATTTTTAAAAACTTTTCGCACAAAGAGTAAAACTCTTCCGGCGAATTTATTTATTTTTAAATCAAAATCGTCCAAAACTGAAACGGACAGTCAAGATCGTGCAGCTCTGAATAAGTCAATCTCTTAACAAATATTCACCATACCGAATCAATTGGTAGTGGTATATTCAAATTGACTGTAGTTTTATCATGAATACTTTCTGTAATCTTAAATTTTGATTGGTCAATGCCCATATATTTGTCAATATTTTCTTTAGCTGTGTGAAAACGCTTGTTTAGTTTATGTAGGATATTTAAGGAATTCATATTGTTAACTCGGGTGTGTAAAAATGTTAAGAACACATTGCAGATTACCATTTTGAAAATTACATTTCTATAGCCGTTGCAATCGTAGTACTTCTTTCTACGTTAAGTTTATTATAGAAAATAGAAATTATATTCTTGGTTTTTGTTGGTGCCACGTGTCGCATCCACATTTTTTCTCACGAAATGTCATCCTGGAATCCTACATAGATAGATTGGCCCTAACGAAATAATTTCTCGAATTATCGTTTGTTAGAAGAAAAACCGATATTAGGGGAGTTTTTTCACATTGAGTATAGCAGTAGAAGTACAGAACTCCCCCAGAGCAAAACTAATGACCCATTCACAGGCCACAAGTACAGGAGAGAGAGAAAGAGAGGGGAAAGAGGGTGAGGGGTCTGTTAGGCCAGGGCTCAAAGGAAAGAGACGACGTTGTGATTTGAGTGTAAAAATGTCTCTGCGGTGTTAATAAGTTTCCATGTCTTTGATATTCGATATTTTAGATTGCCTTGGTGACAGTGACGTTTGCAAACTCGAGTCCGCTGGCGCTGTCTTGGTATTTTTTTTATGTCCCTTCCGCTGAAATGAGACTTACCCTTTGACGCTTGGGCGTTGATTACAGAGACAGATATGGTTTCATCTAAGGAGACACGGAGCCCGACGTGGCCGACAACCTAATAAGCACATGCTTCCTCGTCGAGGACCGAATATGTTCCTGCAGTATCCTCCAGATGAAGATTGGAAACCTTATGTTAATACCACCGCTTTGATAGCTATCCTCATCACCACTATCACTTTCGCCGCTGCATTCGCAATGCCAGGTGGGTACGACACCAATTCCGACAATTTGGGTGGTCCAACTCTCGTTAAGAGGGCTGCACTTAGGGTATTCATTTTATCAGATACCTTGGCTATGTGCTGCTCCATCACTGCGGTGTGCATACTTACAGCAGCAATGCATGTTCAACAAAATGCACTGCCCCCATACATGGCCGCCAGTTGGTTGTGTCTCAACATCGCGCTTCTTTCAACTTTGATGGCTTTTATGAGCGGTATGTTTGCCGTACTAGCCAAAAATGCCTCATGGGTAGCCATCTTAGTATGTATTGTTTGTTCCATGCCTCCTTTCTTATTAAATGCCAGAAGACATGAGATGTCTCCATTTACCTGGTTTATGCCAATACTTCCTAGAGACATTCTTCTAACAATACGGAAACGACAGCAGATGAAGAAAAGAACAAAAGAGCAGTCTGATGTTCGATCACGGATTCCAAGACCAGCAGTCTGATGTTCGATCAGCAGATGTAGCAAACTAGCTAGCTGGTGTTCGAAAATAAGCCTAAATTGAGGGTGATTGGTGATGTAGGCCAAGGTATGCTTATTAGTGAGAGACGAATTAGTTGATTAAGGAGTAATAAGAAGTTGGATAATTGAGTTGTAATGTGGTTGTAGTCCTTCATGATCTTTGTGTCTGTATTTGATTCTATATATTTTTATGCATGTTATTGTGTGAAACTAGGAGAGAGATCAAAAGAGTAAAAGAGAGAGGGAGGGGGAACCCCAGATGGGATGTTCCCCCCACCCAATGTTGGGTCTATGATTGAGATTTGAGATGTTTCGAGCAGTTAAATAATTAATTGATGTTAATTTGTTTGAGTAAATATGTATGTGCAATTTCAATTCTCTCCCACCCAACAGCATGGTATGGTTAGTTACTTATTTTGAACAACATAGTTGATATACCTCACACAATTTTCTAGTCCTTAATTCGATGCATTATAATTCTTCTTAATTTTTCGGCAAATGCATTATGATTCTTATTATTGGCTTGACGCATTACAGTTGTATTTTGTGTTTGGTCGGTTATTCTATGTTGGTGTGCGTATATGACCAATGCTAGGAGGCATTTGTGGTAGAGAGTGGAGGAGGATGCGGTTGGAGTCTTGAAGACGACAAGGTTTGATCGCAGGGTCTGGAAAAATAGAGAAAGGGTCTGGTGTGGTTTAGTGACGTTTGTTCTATGTTAGTGAACACATATGGTGTATTTTGAAGACTTGGACTGAAAAATGGGTAGGGATAACAATATATACCAAATCGATAGCTACCCAAAACGAACCACTATCATTTGTCAGAATCGTAACCGATTTTTTTTCCCTATGGGTATAGTTATGGTAGAGGCCATGGATAACCAATCGGGTTTCGACTATGTTGTGGTTTGCTCTTACACAAAACGATACCAACCGAAATATGGAAATTATGAAAATTTCCTTCATATATATTCACTCCATCCCAAAAAGGATGTAAATTTTTTATTTTCAGGTCATTTTTCATTACTTATATTTTTCTATCTATAATATTTTTTATTAGTTTGAAAATTTTGTATAATTGAACTAATTGAAAATTATCAAACAAGATCCACATCGAATATAGGGTAAATTCCAGATACACTCCCTATACTTTAGTCGTTTTTCAATTACAACCTCTCTACTTCATTTTTAATCACTCGTATCCCTTGTACTTAAGACTGGTTTGGAACGGTTAGTATTTCCGTCCAAAATAATGAAAAAGCAGGTAATGGCTTGTTGGCGGGAATTTTCCTTTCTAAAACATCTTTTCTAAAACCAAATTGCCCTCAAAACCCATTTACATCCTATATATACTGTGAGAGCCCTTACGTTAAAAATATTAGTACAATGATACTACGTACCATTAATTATTGGTCACGGACGGAGTCATGAACATATTTTACAAGTCAATCGGCCATGCATTTCAAATCTCTGTGTTCTGGATTTTTCCTTGAAATTCCGAGAATGGGGTTATTCTTAGAATAATTTATTTAAGGTACTGTGCAAATTTCATAATTTTCTGAGACCGAAACCTGGACAACTTCTCGGCTACGCGTGCGATCGGGCGTCTGGGACCACTTGCGCATGCAAGGACACATGTCACGCTTATAGACACATGGCATGGCCAATTTGAAACCTAGAATTATACCCATGCATGTGTAAATATATTTGGTTATAACATTTTTTTTATCATCTTGGTAAAAACTAGTCAACATGTATTTTAATTTTTGAGGTAGGGAGCTACGAAATTTAAAGAAAGAGGAGGAGGATGGTGTTCTTCCACCCCCCACCTCAGTTCCACCACGAGCCACCACCTCCCGTCACCATTCTCTCGTCGCAAAACTTATTTTCTTGCCGGTAACTTCTTAACCTTTTCTAACAGCTTTCTGGACCATCACAAATTTGTATTTTGAGAAATCTTCTGCTATGATTCGATTTTTGAAGTCTTCATAACTCTTAAAGTACGTTTAAAGACGAAGATTTTGATACCAAGAACATGCAAAACCGATCAACACAGAATTAGTTATGATTTTCGGAATATGGACTGATACACATGTTTTGAAATCTGGGCAGAGCCATCTTCTTTTTATATTGGGAAACTATCCTATTAAGTTATGAATCTGATATTTTTACTGAAAATAATACTTTATGTTACGAAACTTTGAGAGTTGGTTTCAATACTTTTGTAGTTGAAATGAATTAGTTATGGATTTTCTACAAAGACATGTTTGGCTATCCTGTTTTTCTGTAGAACAGCTTGTTCTTTCGAAATTTGGAGGATATTTGGTCGATAACTAATATTTCAATTTTCACAGTAGATACACATGGATGTTATACAAGTTTGGGCACTGGTTTGAGTATTTTTGGACCTTATATGAATAATTTATGATTTTTCAAAGAAAGGGTGACAGATTTTAGTAAATGAACAAAGTATTGTTTTTATTTCTTAAAATACCTTACATTAATAGGTTTAGGGCTATCAACGTACCACAAATGAACAAAAACCCAAATGATTTTGGGCTATCAAAGTACCAGAAACGAACAAAAACCCTAGACGATTCTGGGGCTATCAACGTACCGAACACAATCTTCTGTTTTTTGAAGCAGATGATTCACGATCTTATGTTTCTCTCTCCACCATTGTAGAACCCGAGCTTTGTAGAGAGAGAAAGGATAATACATAAATGAAAAAAGGGGAAAAAGAAAGTGGAATACGAATGGGTATTTTAGTCTTTTCGTTACTTTGGATAGAAATACTAACAGTTCCAAACCAGTCTTAAGTACAAGGGGTGCGAGTGATTAAAAATGAAGTAGAGGGGGTGTAGTTGAAAAACGACCAAAGTACAGAGGGTGTATCTAGAATTTACCCTCGAATATATTTGGGGATTCACATATAATCCAGGAACATGTTTGAAGGGAAAAAATCCAACATTTTTCATGGGAAATTGAATTCTGCACTTCCTTTTTTGACATCTACACTTCTTTTTTTAGATTTTAGCGTTGAAAGTGTACTGGCGCCTTTGCCTCTCTAAACTGGGCTAAGTTAACCCGTCAATTCTAAAACATTCTCGGAACAAAGACACTAGGACATACAAATACTTTTAACACCCTTAGACACTCCTCACATATAGTGTGTGTAAGAAGCATTTTTCCAATGCATACTGTAATTCTCTATCAAGCTCCACGGCAACCATTGATTTCTTTGCCTTCTTTTGCGTTGGGTTTGTAAAGCATGTTCAGTTTGGTTTGTGCTCTGCAACTATTCGAGAGCTCTGAGAAGCGCTCCCAAAACCTAGATAGAGGTATACGGTAATTGGTGATCATATAAATCCTAGGTTATGAATGCACTTTATCAACAGCATATGTAATGTGTACTCCACATCCATCACTCTATACATCGTAGAAACGGGTAAGAGCCGCAGATGTACTCATAAGAATCTTTGTGTCATTTTTGATTGTGATGTTTTCTTGATTTTTCTCCGCGCCTTATGTGTGTTGTGGTTTGTCTGATTTTGCCATGTCTATCGAGCAAAAAAGCCATGAGAGGAACTGATAATGTGCCAGTACCACCAAAGATTGGTACTAGGGTGCGAGTTTGTATCATTGAACCCCTCGAACTATTCCAATTTGTCTCGCTCACCCCCTAATAGAATTTTACCTACGGACAGACCCCCTGAGCAAAGTTTCCATTTGGAGGGGGTGACGCCATTGGACAGAAGTAATGAAAAGACCAAATTGCCCTTACGTATATATATCACCACAAACCTACATATCCTCATTTCAACACTTCATCTCTTCAACCCTAATCCTCCGACCCCAGAGGCGATCTCGACTCCATTCTGCCAAACCAAACCCTAGTCTATATCATCTCCATTCTCCCAAACAACACCCTAATCTATATCATCTCCATTCTCCCAAACCACACCCTAATCTCGATCATCTCCATTCTCCCAAACAACACCCTAATCTATACCTTGAACCGTTCATGGATCTTAGCCTTCCAAAGCTTCAGCCATTCTTGAGAAATGAGCCCAATAGCTTGAAGATTTGAATGACAAGATTGGAGAGGTTAGGCAGATCTAGCTGAGAAATTTCCATGTTGCTCTGGCAACCACAACCATTTGTCTTCAGAATTAGCAGCAGCAATAGGCATCATTTTTAATGATTGAACCACATGGGGCTAAAAAACTATTGAACGAGACTGACATTCTATGTGAGAGACTGCTACACAGCTCACAAACCATATGAATAGAAGAAGGGTTAATTTGTGGATGAGGAACTTTGTGAGACTCAAGATTAGGAGCCAAGGATCTTCCCATATGTCTGTAGATGAGCCATCGATCTCCATCCTTTTTGCAAGCACCACCAAGGAAAAGATCTCTAGTGTATAAAATTCCTTTCCAAATAGCTGAATCTAAAATTTTCTAACGAACCTCAGGAAAAGAAGAGTGGTCACAGTATTTTGCAGTCGAGATGGAAACCCATAATTTCTTTTCCTTGCTTAGGAGCTGCCACCCTAATTTTAGACAACAAGGCGTTGTTCATATTTTCCATTTTGCTAAAGCCCAATCCCCCAACATGGTTTGACCGATGCATAATCCCATGCCTTGAAGTGAACTTTCCTTTTATCCTCCCCACCAGAACCGAGCTATCATCTTAGCATTCATTGAGTTGCAAATGTGAGCGGAGAGTTTAAAGGAAGACATCGCATACACAGGCATTGATAAGGCTGCAGATTTGTAAGGGTAGATCTACCTGCATATGACAAAGTCTAGCTCTTCCACCCCTCGAGTTTGTCAACCTTTCTGATCTACCAATAAAAAAGAGGTAACCCAAGATAAATCGCGTCTCCATTACGTTTCCTCAAGCCTAGAGCTTGTTTAACTTGAGCTTGAGTAGAATGAGAGGCATTCAGCATAAAGCTCTAGACCGTTCTTGATTGCATTGGCCTCAGCTTCATTTGATCTAGTAAAAATAAGGAGCTCATCTGCAAACATAAGATGCGAAAGAGGGGAACCCTATTTTATTTCAAGACTCATGGAGTCATAGGAATTAAGCTCAAACCGGGAACTAATCCCCATCGCATACTCAGATCTCTTCATCCTTATTACACTGTTACATTTACAATAAAAGCAGCCATTGCCTCATTGACATAAAACTCGATGCGCAAACGATTGACTGCAAAGTAAGAGGCACATTTTGAATTTGCGCCACAAGAGCTATTTCCAATATTGCCCAAGTAATAACAAAATTTCACAAGTATTTCTTTGATAACATGAATTAACTGTTAGATCAAAGGGTTACAAAATCACCCCAGTTCAACTACCCACTCCCACACCCGACTCTATCACACATGCACACATGGAGGTGTGCCCAACGTTGAATAAATGAAACTGAAAGAAATTTTGAATAAACCTCACCAAAATCAAATGCACCTCAATGTTATGGATAGCCTCGGCGCAGGCCATTGGAATGGTCCCCACACTCTCCCCATTCTTCCGCCACAACGAGATCTTTTTATCGTCTCTGGCACTTGCCACAACCAAATCTGCAATAGTAGCAATGCAATTTAACACTAGGAAAGAATTAACGGTGCAAACTATGTCACATAATGCACTTACCAAAATATAAAAAAAGTCACATAATGCATGCGTGTGCGTCAGTGCGAAAGTAGTCTTTTAAAAATATTACACACTACTAAATTCACGAGGGTGAAGATTGAGGGGAGCGCAAGCGAGGATTGAGAGCTGGCGCGGAGGGTACTGGGTGTGAATGCTAACATTAGAAAAAAATTTATGACAATCAGTTCAAATACTAAGAAGAAAGAAAATTGAATTCCTTACTGGTGTGGTTCAATCGCCGGACTCCACGGAGAGCTTGGCGGTGTGGCTGCCAGCAGCCGCCAAAAGCGCCGTAGTGGTGTAGAGAGAGAAAAGTGGTTTTCTGTCCTGTTTATACTCTAGAGAGAGAGGGGGCAGGGGGGTTGAGTTACAATACTGGGTAGTTATTTAAAACGACGTCGCCCTGTTTAATTAGACTTCTCAGGTTTCACATGCGAAGTCTAGTTAAACTACGTAATTAGTAAATTGTGAACTTAATCCAGTTTAGTTTTAGATTGTTTACAAGAGAAAAAATGAAATACTAACAACTATGAATACAAGTCAAAAGGAAGCTATAAAAATAAATTGTAAAGATCCAAAGTAGCTCCAGTTCAAAACAGTGTCCCCCTTGCAGCTGTATAGATAGTAGAAGACATCATCGCTTGTTTGACAAGACAATGGGCCAGATGCATATCCCTGCGATCAACCTTGGTTATCCGGCGAAAAAATCAACTTGGAATTTTCGTGACGAAGGTTGTGCAACAAAAAGCTGTATGTATAGTGAAAATCAGACCGCCCTCCTAGCTGCATTATAGCATATTAGCGTGCAAACAATCAATATAAACAAATGCAACATTAAAATTATGACGCAGGGTCCATGTAACAACTAAAAGTATGGCCATAAGTTTCGTTTGAAGTGGGGTTGAGTTGTAGCAAGAAACGGAGCATTGACGCAGAAGGGATCCATCGGGGGAGGATGCAAAGAAGCCCAAAGCCAAGCTGTGCATAAAAATCATTAAATTAGATAAGTAGTACTCATTTGATACTCATTTGATAAGAAGTGACTGGACTTACTCTCAAGTCTTAACTACTATTTGATTTGCTGAAAAGCCTGAAATGATTATTCATGTGTGGAGTGGTGATTCCTTGTTCTCCCAATGGGATAACCATTAACGCACTCACCTAAATTGGTGAACAATGATTCCAAATGTAAATTATGATAGGTCATTTGTTAGTGAATCAAATGTCAGCATGAGCAGTCATTCCCATTTAGCTAAACCAATCCTACCCATACCCCCTCGATTGGGGATTACATGGGTATTGTTATTGTTATTGTAGAGTTGTAACCCATACTTACTTATTACTTCGATATCAATTTCGTAAGAAGTTGCCCTTCTGAGCATTTACCTGAAAGTAGTCAATTTCAGCCCCTGAAGACAACAACTTCAACAACAAACACGGCTAATCGATCAGTCGCAGAATTGGCCAAACTCCTAGAAAACCCACCGACCCGATTCAAATCCCTAACAGCATTCCTTCGCCACCCTTGGTGAACCCTAATCACCTCATTCGCCACTCTCAACCCCGCCATGGCTTCCTTAAAATACGCAACCTCTTCCATGCTCACCTTCTCCACCACCCCCACCACACCCCCCCACCCCCCTCAACAATCCCATCCACCTCATTGGCATTTAATTGAGTAGATACCGCGCACACAGCCTTACCCCACAGCACCGAATTCGAAACCTTATATGGTAAAGCAGCTTTCGAGCTTTTCGAATTCGATTGGAGTATCCGACCGAGGGCCAAACTAATCGTATAACAAATACAAAACGAGTAAATCACAAGGTAATCGACATCTTTTATCCTAACCCAGACATGGCCTGACGTAACGACGACACTTTTAAACTGTCTAATATCTAATTAGGAGTCTTAAAAGAGAAAAAAGTGTAAAGTTAAAGACAAAAAATACCAAATACCCAGACTATCAGATGTACTCCAGCAAATGATGAACGGAAGTAGCAAATATGAGGGTAATGGATTCACCCTTTAGCTCAAATTGTCTTCTTGAGAGAGGTCTTTTAGGTTTGAGTTGATAGAGCAATACGGGTCTATTGTTGTAACTTATTATCCACTGACATTAAGCTCGAGTTGGTGGATGGCCGGATTGATCGCTCGACACCGCTTTGCAGGAAAATGCTCTGCAGCATCCCCTCTCCTTGATTTTGTCTCTCATTTTAGGCTGTTAATTTTGCCACTCTCTTTTTATTAATGTCACTCTCCTGCAAATGTATTTTTAGTGCAAAAATATACTTACAGAGAAGTGACGTTAACAAAAAAAAAGGAGTGAAAAAATCATTTCCGTCATTATATTTCCTCTTTTAGAATTCTTCTCAATTGTAATTGGTTCTCCTTTCTCTGTCGTGAGCAGAGATGTCAAGGTCTTCATTTATATATTTCACCAAATTTTGTGCCGTCGATAAGGGACATACATATTTGAAAGACTTTTGACCAAAACTTTTAGGGTGGGCGGGGCTAATTTAACACTGTTTGCCATTTGTAAGGAAGATTTGCAGGGAATCACGAAAGAAAAAATGTATTTGGGTCTATTTCGGGTTTCATAAAAATCTAAAAAAATATTCATAAATTTTTGAATATTATTTTATAGGGTCCTATAAAATAATATTAAAAAACATATGGATATTTTTTTAGATTTTTGTGAGACCCGAAACGAACCCAAACGAGTTTTTCCTTGCGTGGTTCCCTGCAAATCTTCCTTGCGATTAGGATTTCCGAATTTATATTTGTGACTTTTGTCATTTTAGTTGTTTTTTTCTTAATCTGTATAAGTTTTGGGTCAAATTTTTACATCAAAATTTCATCTCAACGAGAAAAATAAAAAAAGTATGACAGTAATATAGACCAAAATCGGAAAAAATTCATGAGACATAGACCAAAATCGAAAAAAATTCATATGAGACGACGGGAAAAGATTATTTTAGCTAGTGAAATACTAACTTTTTTAGCATTTTGTGGCTCTTCGGCTTAAAAATTAACGATGGAAGAGAGGAACTCCCTGACCTGAGTACATGAGAGGAATAGCATTTATGTGCTCAGCTGGCTTCACTGCGCTCGTTTCCCCTCATATTTTTTACTCTACGTAGTTGACCGTTGTTAGCATGATCTTTATAATTAAACTCGTCTTAAATTCTGAATATTAAAAAGTAAAGACACAAAATTTTTATCGTGAGAATAATTCTTCATTTCGTATTGTACATTACCAAAGAGAGTTTGAGTAACGACTGATGAGTATCACTAATAAAAGGCCATAATATACAATTTCCACAAAACCTCGATCGATTTTTGAAGATTTTTTTTTTTTTTGTTTTTTGATAGGCAGATTTTTGAAGATTTATAGGTAATTGTTAGTGAGTGAATGGCGCTCTAAGAATGGTTGCAGTGGGTTTTAAGTAAACATGTGATCTACTTTTATTACAAAAAATACAAAAATAAAAATGGATCCTTTGTGTGTGTGTGTGTGTGAGAGAGAGAGAGAGAGAGAGAGAGAGTCCACTGTGTGCAATGCATGAACAAAGAAAACAGTTATGTATTGGGGCAGATGGACATTAACGCAAACGTAAATGAAGTATTCATAAAATTTAAGCAAAAGAGAAAAAAGCACGACACAGCTAGCTTAGTGTGAACTGATAACTAGTAGTATAACTCAGTTGCATTAAGAAGATATTCTTAACATGATACAGGCAAGCAAAAGTATTTTCCTTTTCTTCTGGAACAATGCAGCAAAATTTAGCCAATTAATGATAACCTGTACTAAAACAATTTGTCTGTTGCTTTACTTGATTCTCTATGCGACAATACATTTTCCAGCAATTTACCGGCGAAACCAATGTTGATACCTTCCTATCCCTATTCTTATTGTCTACCAAAACTGCAGGTGCAATACAAAGCAGAAGTTGTAGCTGAGGTCCTCCAATGATGCATGCAGATACATACAGAAAAAAAGCCCCGCGAGAAGAATTCCGGAATATCTAACGGCTGAAAGGTCAGTCCTAAAATCCTGGCTCTTCAGCATCCTCTGAAACTACAATGTTGCTTCCACACTGCGAGCGAAGCAAGCCAAGCGGAAGACAATAAGCATACAAGACGGCAAACAGGGAAACCAATTCTTACTAAATGGAGTAAAAATCGACCCTTCACATTGATGAACAATTAAGCAACAATGGGGGAAGGAGACATTCAATTTTATAGTAATAACATTCTTATTTAGGACATAACTAAACTCTGAATTTGAAATGAAAAACATTTCACGAAGAATGAACATTGGTAACTGTAAGGAAAAATCTGGACCAGAGTACAGGAAAGCAAAGTCTCTCCGCTCAACAAAACTACTTTTAGAGGGGAAGTATTCATACCAATCAGGAGATTGGGACTGAAGTCGATAAAAATCTAAGATGCAACAACGTGGTCATAGACATGGCATGGCAGACTTTAAGTACAAATACCAATAAGCTATAATTCCCCATATCAAGAGTAATCACAGGACTAAAACTAAGTCTCTAAATGAAAATCCAATGATAGAACCTATTGGCAATGCTTGGAGCCTTGGAGAGGCCGTCAGAATTAATCTGGACAAGCTCTAACAGAACTAAATGCATATTACGTGAGTACATGAATATTTTTGATTACTTACATTTTATGTGATGCTAGAAGAAAAGTCTGCGTCAATGAAAGAATTAGCTTTGCTTTGGTACCTGAAAGTAAACCACATTCTTCTTTACTTTGTCTCAGAGAATGTAATCATAACAACTCCAGAGTAAGAGTTGACTTCGCAAAATCAATCAGGAGCACATAAATAAAAATGGCAGATATAGCTTTTGTTACATGACTACCACTTAAGCCACAAAAAGCACAGCCTCTAATTGTTGCATCTGCTCTAAAAAACGGGAGTAAATCCTCCACCTCGAAGTTCCATTCAAATTTGACTATGACACCGAACAAAATCAAGTAATTATAAGCTGGCATTTTTAAGGACAGAGGTTATTTTCCATTATGATGGCATTTTTTATGCATCCCTAAATAAGCTGGCTATTGTTACCTCGAAAAATGTGGGAGATAGCACTCGACCAGCATGAGAAAAAGATGGAAGAATAGAGGAAAGGGATGTATGCACTTAAAATCAAGGAAAGGAAGGTGGGTGTTGACAAGAAATACATGCTACAACTCTTAAAAAAGAAGAACAATTATGATTTCTTCATTAATTGGCAAACACTCAAGGAATTTTCATTTTCTTGTTAACCTGCAAGTTTATTAACTTATGTTCTATTTGATGCCACTCGTATATAGAGTTTACACAAGGATAAGGGAAAAGAGTTGGTTGACAAGGAAGAGAGCCAAATGGCTACTACTTCTTCTAAATTAACTTTCCTTGTATTGTCCTACACGGTCACCATTTTCTTAATATATATACATGCTTTAGCCTTTAAGTTTACTTGATTTTGTTGGATGCATGGTCTAATTTACGCGGCCTGCACTACTTAAATAATCATCACTATATTCTGCATTCAAAAACTCTACATGACCATATCTACGGAATAGTTTAAACTACTTTAAACTACTGGTACTGCTTTCGTACCTATTGCTTTACTTGTCATAGCCCAATTGTAACATCAGGTGATGATAGCTACGGCCCCGTATAAGTTGCTGCCACAAATACTGGACCGAGTTTTGAAGGCTCATTTGCATCCGCTCCTGGACAAGCCTGTTGTATTTTCAGTAAATCTAATCACATGGCATTCCACACTTACTATTAAGTAGTTCCGTACATGTGAAGAAATCTTACCATCTCACAAGACACCTTTGAATTCCCCGAGTTAAGGGGCGAAATAAGGATGGGTCCCGTTGGGCGTATAGCAAACCAACCTGAGAAGGATAGAATAAGAAAAATATAGCGGTTATGTTTAGTCATCCAGAACCCTAATAAGAATCACAAGAAGTCTACGATAAAATGTGGTAGCCAATCCAGGCTGAATGCCTCAGACATCTAATCAAGCACAAAAGCCAATATCCAGGTAACTGGTTCGTAAGTGATTTGGGAGTTTAAAATAGGAAATGCAGTGCAGAGTTAAAATCCCAGATTACCAGATAGCAGAGACACATGAACTTTAAAAAGAATAGAGATACCTCTACCAATGCAACACAAGAAGGATCATCCAGGATTTCAAGGCTACAATCAGCTAAATAATTAACCTGCACCAATTCAAGTAGAAGAATGTTCACAAATTTAAATGGAAAAACATTGGAAAACAAACATCCATAGTAATAACAGCATAGATACATATAAGTGGATAGTGGATGCATCCTCTAACTGCAAGATTATTACACTGGTAACAGAAACAAAATATACTTTTGGATAGGAATTGAAGAAGTGACAATAAAATGACGTAGAATGGAGCACCAACAGAATTGATAACAAACAAAGACACACAAGCAACATTCTCATAGGTTGCTAATCAAATATTATCTATGTCGAAGATTAAACCCAGTTTCCGAATAAAGTTTCCTCCATGGGCCCTAAGGAAATTTTAAGTTCATAAACCTACAATTATTGATCACACATGGGACACCCCAGTGTCACAAGCATTCCCCAAATCAAGACTCGAGATTGAGTTTTTCCATAACGTAACTATCACAATAAAAAATGTTAGGAACTGGGACAAGGCACTAGCAAGCATGATGTTGAATATGAACCATAACCATTTTCATAGCAAAGAAACAAAACCAAAACAGAACAGGGTCAAATTTATGGGAATACAAATTTAGCAACAAGAACCACAAATAATAATGACAAAAAGTAAAACTTCAAATGCAGCATAATCATAACAAATACTAAATAAGATAATGACAGGGAAAGTAGCAAGATTCCTTCAGTTATAATCTCTTTGAAACCTCGTTAACCTCAACAGCAAGCAAAAGAGACACATGTCAAGTAGGAAAAATACCCCAAACTCTGTATTGACAAGAGACTGAACGAAGTCCATTAGTTGAAGCTTAGCCCATTCTAAGCGCAAAGCAGGGTTGTCTGTCTGAGGAGGATGTCTCCAAGGAGCACCAAAGCGTAATCGATCTTTAGGGATTTTCCCATTTCTTGCATCATTAGCAAACTTTTGCAACAGCGACAAAGCTTTATCCATGGCAGGATTTACAACAGTTACCTGTAATTTTGGATCAAAATACCAACGGAGGATGCAAAAGGGCATAAACAAGTGGTACAAAAGTCACAAAACCAAGCTATGAAGATACAAATACTGAAGTGTAAGCTCAAAAAAGTTGTCTTTTAATTGGTCAAAAAAGAGAGAAACTATATTGATTAGTATCTGGAATGGCATAGAAATGAATATAACCAACAAGAAAATCTTTATCTTTGCAAAGACAATATGTCCCATTGCAAAGACAATATATCTACATTGGGACCAACATGATCAGCATAACCAGAGATTTATTCATTGAACTGAACCTTTGGTTACGTTGGGTGTGGTTATATAGATGCAGCAGGCTGGTGCTGATGTGCAATCCAAGTTGACGACGGTTTGCAGGTGGTGGTGTGCAACCGAAATGGCCAACAATTGGGTTTTTCCTGGTGGCAGCGCCTTGGTAGTGGAAAGTTTTGAAGGTGGTGCTGGCTATTGATGAAAATTGCTGGTGGCAGCGACAGCTGATAAGCGATGCTGCTAATGGCAGCGGCTGACTGCTGATTAACATTGTTGGTGGTTGCGACCTTTGAGTGTTTCCACTCTTCTTCTTTTTTTGATTTGGAGATAGTGGTTGTGCAATTGGGAACATTGGTGGTGGTGGTGGTGGTGGTGGTGGTGGTGGTGGTGGATGGAAGAGACAAAGGGGGAGGGGACTCTCTCCCAGGAGCTGGCTTGTGTTTGAACAACGTGATGGTGGTGGGAACCAACTTGACCCACAATTCGGTCAATGGTCCTTGGAATCCACCCTAATGGTAAATGAAAATAATGTCTACATACTGATGCCTCGTCATGGAATTTATTGATCTACAACTTGATTTACCACTTTCATCCAATAGAAATTTGAAGGGTTCAACTTCAAACTTCAAAGTAAGAACATTCAAGCAAAACCACAGACTGACAAGAAATACATATCTTCCCTCTTAGTAAAAAACAATGCAACAATGTCTTTCCCATCTGTCATCTATTCGGCTCAGGGAAGAATTGTATGCAGTGAATGATTATTTCAATCAGAAAACAGAAGCCAGTACAATAAGTCAAATAACAAACAATTTCCAAGGACCTTGCAAACTGTCAGTACGTCAAATGGTTATCTAGACTAAAAACCTCATTCTCGTATTGAAGCAGAATTTATATGAGAATTAAACTTCAGAAAGGACTTGGATCAAACTTGAAAATTATTATGGAAACTTACTTGTAGAAACGCTAAATATGCATCTACAATATCCTCAAATGTACTACCCTTCTCATCCATAACCCTACAATACCCAAAAGGTGAGAGAGCAAGGAAGGTTAAACCCTACACGAATATAAATTGAATACAATTTCACAGATACACTTCTAGATCAAAGCACAGAATTAAAAACGTTCGTTACAAAGGTTTCAATCTATCATAAGCTACGATTTTATGATGTTAAATTGTCAAGATAAGTAAGATGGCATTTATTCTTAAATTCTTAGAATGGCAGCAAATGAGAATCCTACACATATCACCAGGCGGCACTCGGGAAATCACCAAGTTGTGATGTTTAAGATCTCGACCGTTAAAAACTAAAAACACTATAAATCTAGTTATAGGGGAAATAAAGAAACCAGTGAATGCACAAATGTTTAGAACTGTGTTTCCGTACTTCTATTTCACATGATAACTGTACCTTCTAAATCTCAATACCTCCTTAGAAGAAAAGGCGTACCCAGTGCACGAAGCTCCCGGATATGCGGGTCTGGGGAAGGGCAATGTACAGGCTATCAAAGCTTAAGGTCTATTTGAGTGGTCAAAATTGTTCAATATAAATTTAATGACAGTTACCCTTTCAGCAACAAAACAAAACCTATCTGCTAAGCTTAAATAAGCATTAAAATTAGTTAATGCACACGAGACACCCTATCAATACATAGTCATACGTCAAACTAAACACCTCAATACTTACTTCTGGTAAAAATTGCTTTGTTTGAGTGCATAAAGCTCAAAAAGATGTCGTGGGCTAGGCCCTAGAACTTCAACAACCAAATTCCACTGCAGTTTCAACAAAAAAATTGAAGTATTCACAATGAGCAATCTCTCCTATAATTCCAAAGACCTCGTAAAAGAAAAAAATAGGAAACATGCACTTGATACTTGCCCACCTCATATGGACTGAAGTAATCATCAACCATATGCATTTTAGCTTCTTGTGGAGTCCATCCAAAGGCCTGAAAATGGCAAGAGTAAGATCTACTGAATTGTTTATGTATTATATGTGCCCATCAGAGGAACAGAGCCCATTATATAAAACAGACCAAGGACAAACAGACTGTTAAAATGACAGAAAACTAATCAAGCGGGATGTGTGGATGCTCTCACGCTGTCATGCTCATACAACCAGACATTAAAGAACAAAATAAATCAAATGCAGTGTGTGTAACCTCTCGGGATATGAAAATGTCTGGAAACCCAAAATCCATGAAAGCTCGGTAGGAATAGTAGCTGCCAAATAGGAATAAGTGGTCAGATTACGATAAATGATTAAGAATAAAATAACTACCAGTTAACATCAATGTTAAGAGACCAGTTACCATCAATGTTAAGAGACATTATTTGCAATGAAAGAGGGTATCATGACCCCAAATTAGATCAGAGCGTTAAATTAGATCAGAACTTTAAATACCAATGCACAATACTTCCGACAAGCCATGCAAAAATGCTTAAGAAAAGAAGAAAACACTGACAACATAATGTAGAAGGTCTTTAGAATCCATTACATAATTCAATGCGTTGTATAAGAGGACACGTTAACAATGACAAAAGCAATCAAGGGCATAGTAATAGATGCTCGCCACCACCAGATTTGTTGATGTGACCAGAACCTTCTCGCATGAGGGGCGTGAAGGTTTCTTAGCAAGTTGAAACTTAGGAGGGTCATTAGGTTTCAAATTTCAAACTCAGTTAGAACAAAGAAAAGACCAGAGAACTAAAGGAATAAAATAATGCATGTTGAAAGTGAGAAATGGCTGAAGAAGGACGGTAACAAAATACATCGATGGTCGTGTCCTTATGATCTACAGTCAAGTTTCATAGGGATTCAATCTTTGATTGACCAACAGTGGGGCTGCTGATCTGTAGCATCGCATTTCAAAACAAGAGGAGCTACTATTCAACAAGAGTCTCTTACTCTGTTGTGGTCCTCGTATGCAATACCGCAGTACCTGATTAATGGTCATAGTCCTACTATTCAATCCAACTTGTGGGACCGTCAAAAAGCGACTGGATGCTTCAAGCACTCCATGAGCATGTAAGCAGATCATGTGATCTGTAGATGATGAATCACAAATTGACTGCTATATTTAGAAGCTAAACCATAGACCATCGAATACCATAAAAGACTACAAGCATCAAAGCCACAAGATAGAAATACAAGCATTAGTGCACATCGTACACGTGAAATCGGTTTACAAATCTACAGCCATGTTTTACTCCCTTTCAAACTTGCCATACAAACGTAGTAGAACTGTAATAAATTTCCACCATGTATAATTAACTAGTAATAAATATAATAACCAACATGCCGGAAAGGTAAGTCTTATTAATGTGAGTTTTATACTTCCAACCAAAAACACATGCCAATTTAGACCCGTCGCACAGCAGAAGTTACAGCCAAAGACAAAAGGCTGCAATCCATGCACTAATTCATGAAACTACATCCCTTGAAGTCAACTATGTGATACTGACTAACATTACGTAGTCATTGAAAGAAAGAGCTATGGATCAATAACTGCAAAAACAAAGAATTCAGAAGCACCACACTGAAATTACCTATCCGATGTCACAAGAATGACGGGCAAACACCTCTCATTGGCACCCAGAGCAATTATTCTCCATATTAAACTGTCATGGTACAATGACCCACAGACTGTTGAATCATTTGTTAAAACTGCATGCTTTAGAACTTCAATGTTGTTTATAATCAGCTTCGGCTGTTATGTATTACATAAGGAAGAACCTGTCAACTCCAGACCTCTAAAATACACAAAATGATAACCAAAATCGCACAAGTATTCCAGACATGACATTCTTGCCAGTCCCCATTTAAGCTTCTGGGTCTGGTGCAATGCCATGGTGACTGGACTCACTCTCAAGTCTTAACTATTATTTGATTTGCTGAAAAGCCTGAAATGATTATTCATGTGTGGAGTGGTGATTCCTTGTTCTCCCAATGGGATAACCATTAACGTACTCACCTAAATTGGTGAACTATGATTCCAAATATAAATTACGATAGGTCATTTGTTAGTGAATCACATGTCGGAATGAGCAGTCATTCCCATTTAGCTAAACCAATCCTACCCATACCCCCTCGATTGGGGATTATATGGGTATTGTTATTGTAGAATTGTACCCGTACTTATTACTTCGATAGCAATTTCATAAGAAGTTGCCCTTCTGAGCATTTACCTGAAAGTAGTCAATTTCAGCCCCTAAAGACAACAACTCCAACAACAAACACGGCCAATCAGTCGCAGAATTGGCCAAACTCCTAGAAAACCCACCGACCCGATTCAAATCGGTAACAGCATTCCTTCTCCACCCTTGCTGAACCCTAATCACCTCCTTCGCCACTCTCAACCCCGCCATGGCTTCCTTAAAATACGCAACCTCTTCCATGCTCACCTTCCCCCCCTCAACAATCCCATCCACCTCATCGGCATTTAATTGAGCAGATACCGCGCACACAGCCCAACCCCACAGCATCGAATTCGAAACCTTATCTGATAAAGCAGCTTTCGAGCTTTTCGAATTCGATTGGAGTATCCGACGGAGGGTGGCGTTGAGGCCGTGCCATTTGTTTAGGGTGGTGAAGATTTGGTGGGAGGTAATGGTGCCGAGTTTGACGCCGGTTTGGGCCATAGATTCGAGGCAGCGTTCAAGCTGGGTTTGGAGGGCGGGGAGGGGTGGGGGCGGGCAGTTGGACCATGATGTCCATGGGAATGACTGGCCGTGGGCAGGGTGGTGGGATTCGATGGGTTGAGCAAAGTCGACATAGCCGGTGAGGTGAGGGCCTGCGTTCCACTTCTCTAGTAGACCTGGAGAGAGAGATATATGATGAGCAAGATATACAAATGAATAAAGAGAGGGAGAGAGGGGGATTAGTTACGTTCGAGGATGAGGGTTGTTTTGCCGACGCCACCGGGGCCGTGGAGGATGAGGGGTTGGGGGACGCAGTGGTGCTGGGCGTGGTTGTTGAGGATGGTTTCAATGAGTGGACGGGGGATTATCCTCCATGTTTTGTTCACCATTTGCTGTTGCTGCTGCTGTGGTTGTTTCTTCTTCTTCCACTACAAGAAAAATTGCATTGGGTGACGAATGAAAATTGTCACAAATTGCATGTTTTTTGTCACAAATAGTATGCGTGACGAAAAAAAAATTGCCAACTAAAGGTTGTCGAGGATTCCTACCTCGTGATGAAATTTGTTTTTCGTCACCTATGGTGTCTTTTGACGACGAAAATTTTTGCCACAAAAAAATCGCTTGGTGACGAAATTTTTTTGTCATCTATTATTCTTTTTGACGACGAAATATTTCGTCACCATTCTAATAATTATTTGTCACCCATTTTCAATTTCGTCACTAATTGTGCCAGGTGATTGAACAATGTAAGTACATAGGCGACCAAAAAGTTGTCACCGGAGAAATTAATTAAAAATAATAATTGCGACAAAATATTGTCACCTAAAATTTCCAATTAAAGCCAATTAGTGACGAAAGATATAGTCATTGAAAAGTTGATCACAGAAAAATCTTTGGTGATAAAAAAAATTGTCACCTTAAATATGTGTATAGGAAGTAAAAGTGACAAAGTAAATTTTCACAAACACTCTTCTTACAAGACAATATTATCCTATTCATTTTGGAATTCAATTCTCAGCCAAGCAAATGAATTATACGTTACACCATAATAGCCAACGCATCTTCATAAACCAATATAATCACGTGCCAAACTAGACATCCATTAACCACAAGAACTATGTATTCTACACCAAATATCCATTCAACTATAGGATCTAAAGCAACAATGTTCCCATGACAAAAACATGAAAGGTAGACCATACCATATATGGTCATCATAGTTCGGTAGCAGCATTAAAATGAAAATAGAAGACTCGGAACTTCAAACAAAAAAAGAGTTTTTCATAGAAACATGTATCCAGAAAAGAAGACTCAGAACTTCATCCAAAAAATAAGTTTTCATAGAAGCATATATCCAAAAAAGAAGACACGTACCTTCATCTAAAAAAGGAGTCTTCATAGAAACATATATCCAAACAAAAAGTCTTTATAGAAGAGCATATATATACCATCTTCCCCGCTACTAACCTTATGCGATTCACTGAAGAGTAGTTGAACATGCATTAGGTCATTACACGGGATTACTTGCCAAGTGCCTCTTCAATGGAAAGTTATTGAACAGAAGTTTAATTTTGTCATATTGGTTTCAATCTCTCTGTGTTTTCCTCTGCTGTTCAATTCTATCGTGCCTGCTCTGATTTTGTCTTGTGGATAACAGACAGCTGAAGAGTCTAAATTTAAGAGGCACTCTCCCAGCAGAATTTGCTAATCTTACTTTTCTGAAAGAAATGTAAGTGACACAAACTGCATTTAGTAGTCACTAGCATATTGAAAATGCATCTCATTGGTTTACTTTGTTACGTATAATAACCTAATAGTCCATTCACTGCATCATGAAGGCTAAAACCTAAAGTGCTGTTTGGATGTCCCATGCATGGAAACAAAATAAATGATTTGTTTTATTAAGTGCTGCTTGCTGTCAGCTGTTATTTCGGAATGAGGGTATATGGCGATTCTGGTGGTGTTGCCAGAGCCCCAACTTTAGCATGATTAGTTGCTAGTGGTCCAGTCTGGTGACACATTCAGCCATGCCTAGTTATAAAAATCTGAACAGGCTTGCAAAAGCACATAAATGAAGTGCAAAAGATACTAGTCTGCAAATCTTATAATCGATCGCAGTTACCTGTTTGTTTTCTCTTATATATACTAGCACCATCAATATGATCCCTTTTCTCATCCCAGCAGAAACCAACCAACATGAGTTTTTTTTAATACCAATTAACGTGATGACCATTTTGAAATTATCTGCGGCTAACAAGGGCTTGTTTTAGCGCCACAGCGAACTCACTCGCAACTATATCAACGGGACACTTCCAACGAATTTAGCTAAGCTTCCTCTCACCATTTTGTAAGTTTCTACTAACGTGCTCTCGAATCTGTATCAGTTTTTTTCAACTATCTATTAGCTTGGCATTATACTGGTCGGCTGGCTTTTGATCATTGCTACACTACAGGTCCCTTTTGGGAAACCGCATTAATGGTTCAATTCCCAGGGAAATTGGAGATATTGCAACTCTCGAGGAGCTGTAAGTTGTGTACAATAAACTGTGTATTGTACAATGTACTGAAAGGTCAAGTTTGTCCTTTGTTTTAACATGAAACTTTTCTTATCCAGGGTCTTGGAAGATAATCAGCTGGGAGGCCCTCTTCCTCCAAATCTTGGAAGTTTGACCCGCTTGAGAAGACTGTATATCTTAAAATCCATTTTCTAATTGCTGTGCTTGCTATGTCTTTCTTTTCAATTCTGTTGCTTTCTCAAGCTTGTGATACTTGTTCGGTTATTCCCAACCAGAAATATTAGGTGTTATAGTGGAAAGAAACTGAAAAGTTAAAAGCAGAATTGACTACAAGATTGCATTTGCATCCCTGGATAAATAACATAAGATTTTATGCCGGTTATGGGTATGAGAGCATGCAAGGCCTTTGTAGCCAAAGTGGCGGTTGGGGGTGTTAACTGTTCCCCTCTGGTAGATCTAGGCTAGAGTAGGTTATTTCGATGTCATAGAACAAAAATAGGGATGGCAATTTTCACCAAACCTGATGGGTAGCCACCCGCCACACCAACTTGGAGGCGGAGGATATTACCCGATTTCTTACCAAGTAGGAGTGCCGAGTGAGTATGGTAGAACTTAGAAAATCCCCGCTCCGTATTGATTTAATGATATCCGCCTTCGAATAGCCGTATCCACCCTGTCCCCCATTAGTGATGTGTATATAGATCTATAATGTGAGTATATATGGAGGGTTAAGAAAAAGTTCATAGATGATAATTGTTAACATTTTCTATAATCTTTTGGTTGTGGATGGTATTTGTTTTTTGACCTTTTGGGAATTAAATGGGATTTTTTTTGTGGTTCTCGCGCACATGAATTGTTCTTGTTTAGATCTTATCGTTCTTTCTTGGTTAACTAGTTTGGATACTGGTTTACCCGAATCTACCCAATCCCCAGCGAATATAGTGGATTGTCCAATATCCCATCTGGTTATGGAGGCGGGGATAGAGAAGAATTCCCCAATTGGAGATCGGGATGGAATAGGGTCCCCAACCCAAACCCCCTACCCATTGCCATCCCCAGCAAAACGGGAAAAAAAAGGTTTTCCCTTTTCTTTTTTCTTTTCATTGAAGTTTCATTAGTGTGGTATTTTAAACTTTTATTCTATATGATTATGTCTTGCGTAGCGATGATGTTCATGTTGTTGCCTTTCTAGCCTTCAACCGTTGCGTGTATCTGAGATAGCAGTGCCAAAAATCACTTGTATGCATGAACATTGTCCTTTGGATGTCCATAGGCTGAGTATGACTAAATGATATGTCAAGACACAGTCATCAGATCTACTATTTGTCCAATTTTTTTTTTGGGTAGTTCTTCGGAAATTCATGGAAGGATTGTTTCCTGCAGCCTTCTTTCTGCTAACAATTTTACGGGACCAATTCCAGAAGAATTCAGCAAACTGACAAACTTGACAGATTTGTAAGTGGTGGTTATGCTGAAATTTCTTGGTCTCGAACCTCAGTAATTCTGAAAATTTCATTCTCTAACTGCAGTCGGATAGATGGGAATACACTGTCTGGCAAAATACCAGATATGATAGGGAACTGGACAAAAATTGACAGATTGTGAGTAGCACCTCGTCTTTCTTATTCATAATCAATCTTTTCTCACCTGAGGAATTCACAGAAGTCCTTTTAAACTTTAGCAGCTATGAAAGAACTTCTCAAATGAATGAAATTTAAACTTCAAATTTTGTGCAAGAAAATCTCAAATGAATAGCTGATTAACTATGTTTCAGGGACATGCAAGGCACATCCTTCAGTGGCCCTATTCCTTCTACCATATCCGACCTGATAAATTTGAAGGAACTGTGAGGACTTACTTACATTTCAAGACTACTTTATACTATTTAGAACGATATTTGAAGCAATCTGATCTGATCCATCTTAATTTTTCAGGAGGATATCTGATTTGAGTGGATCAGATACAACATTCCCTGATCTGCAGAACATGACAAAGTTGAAAACTCTGTAAGTTGAATATGGATATACTCCATGGGACAATGAAACCTTATGTTGTCAATTTGCTGTTTAATTGCCTTAATGGAGTACATTTTACTTCATTGTATAGGGTACTGAGAAATTGCTTAATTACTGATCGAATCCCAGATTACATCGGTGACCTGGCTAAACTCAAATATTTGTAAGTTCATTTTGTTGATAGTCTTATCAAGCTACTTGTTTCGTGATTTATTAATTCCTTCTGATTTGATATCTCTACAAAAGCAAAATGCCATCTTCGCTATGCTCGTATTCTGTACTGAAGTGGTTTCGTATGTTACTTCACTTGGCATGTTACACTAATGAGACCATTGCTGTTAAGCTAGTCACAATGGCAAAGAATCTGTTTAATGACTTGACATGTTGTAATTGTATGCAACAAATTAATTTGTTTGGTAAAGCAGTTTTGTGCTATTTAATTTTCCTTCTAGATTTTTTGTTTAGGGTACGTCCAGAGTTTTAGAACTACTTGGTGAACAACGTGCAGGAACATCATACAAGTTTGAACTGATTGAAGGCATCTTTTTATATTTTCTCATTTCTGCGGTGTAATTGTATACGATTCAGATATTACATAGTTCTTGCTTGCAGAGATCTGAGCTTTAACAACTTGAGTGGCCAAATTCCAGGTTCACTTCAGAGTTCTGATTTCGATATCATGTAAGTCACTAGTTGTAGATAGTTGTATACCCAACATTTTACATAGTGTGTACATTGTTTGCTAACTAATGTTTGAAGCTGCTTGTCAGCATCATGCTTGATTTCTATTTCGCGCGCGACGTAATATTGGCTGATGATGCAGGTTACTGACTAGCAACTCACTGACTGGAGCAATACCTAGTTGGATTCTGAGCAACAAAAATGATATGTTAGTATCTTTCCCACCTTCTGATTCATTTGCAGCATAAATGTTTACCACGTCCTGATTTGGGAAGGACGTTAAAGTTGAGCTTAATCACCAACAAATTTGTTACAAATGTCATACCTATTCCTATTGCAGTGATGTGTCATACAACAACTTTACTGAGTCATCTGCATCTGGTTGCCAGGCATCTAGTGTGTAAGCTTTTTGCATTATTAGTTCTATTTGACTTCCAATACTACATATCATCGAGAAGTCACCCTTTGTATATTGGTCAACAGGAACTTAGTTTCCAGCCATTCATCCACAGAGAGCAACTCGTAAGTTCGTAACATTGAAAGCAATTAACTTATCTAATCTTACTGTAACACCAGCAGATATGATGTCATGGGTGAAAGAAACTAAATTCGTTTTGCAGAATTGAATGGTGCGTGAAGAAGGATCTCCCTTGCTCCACATCACCCAAATGTAAGCAATAATATGTTCCCCAGCTCTTCTATTATGACATTGATGCATCTACATTTTAAGTTTATGGTCTCTTTGTTATGTGCAGACCATTCATTATACATCAATTGCGGAGGCAGCCAAATACGCGCCGAGGGGAATGAATATGAAGAAGACTTGGCCAGAAAGGGTCCATCATACTTTTTTGCCTCTTCACAAAGATGGGCTTATAGCAGCACAGGGTTTTTCATGGGCAACGGGGATGCTAATTTTTTAGCAAACAACTCATTCTCTTTGAATATTACTGGTGCGGAGTACTATAAAACGGCCCGCCTTTCCCCAAATTCACTCAAGTATTATGGGCTTTGCCTGCGTAAGGGCAGTTATAAAGTGCGGCTTCACTTTGCTGAAATAATGTACTCTGATGATCAGACATATAGCAGCCTTGGAAGACGCTTTTTTGATGTATCAATCCAAGTGAGTTAGGAGACCACTGTTCTGGTAGATTTCATGCATGTCTCATTTACCATTTTACCAGATTTTTATAATCAAATTGCTTTACGGGCTCTTTCTTTTTTGGACTATGGTTTTTTGTGAAATGCTAATGATCACCCTTAAGGCAGTTGTCAGTGTGCATAAAATGTATTGATAATCGTGAAGCAGTTGTAGAAATCTCTGAATATGTATTGAAGTTCTAACTTCAACTACTCATATGGGTAGCAAGACCATTCATTTTTTCAGCCTTAGAAAGATAAATAATGCTAGCTTTTGGCTAAAGGGTAACTTTTTCTCCTTCCTCAGGGGAAAGAAGTTTTGAAGGATTTTAACATAAAGGAGGAAGCTAAAGGTGTCGGCGTAGGCATCACTAGGGAATTTGATGACATTCTTGTTAATGGTAGCACTCTGGAGATACACTTGTACTGGAGAGGGAAAGGGACTACTGCAATTCCTGACAAAGGTGTATATGGACCTCTAATATCTGCTATCACAGTAACTCCAAGTGGGTAATATCTTCTATTTCGGGTTAGTCTTTTTTTCTTTTATGCTAGCTCCTTACCTTGTCAGAGACTGATTTTCCTTTTCCCTTAGATTTTGATGTTAGTACTGGCCTATCTAAGGGAGCAATTGTTGGCATCGTGGTTGCTTCCTTTGTACTCCTTGTGTTGATCCTGGTTCTACTCCGGATGAAAGGGTGCCTTGGGGGGAAAGATCTTGAAAATAAAGGTAAGATTTGATCAATGCTCAATGAATTCTGCATATGATATTCTATTGCCGCTGCATATAAAATCTACTAGATAGGATGGGTGCTTGAGCTTTTGATGGGCCTGGATTTGGTGCAGTATCTTGTGAATTATGCAGATGCTACTCACATGAGTAGAAGGCCAATTGAAAATTTCATATGAAAAAAAGCCCGATCGTGAAATCTAAAATCTTAAGTATCTCTCGTCATGCACTTCTCGTACATGGTTTATCTATGAATGTTATCTAACGTAGGCTACAGCCTACAGCTGATAAGATTGACTGTTGTTGTACGTGTGGTTTGATGACGATTAGGAATTTAGGAGTAAAATAAATGCTGCCGTGAGCAGGAATGCGCTGTTCATATAGCACAACTAATGCGAAGTAGCGTGAGTTGTGCAGCTCATGCTGTTTCAGAAATAGTCATGTCATGGTTCATGTAGCGCAACCACCGTAGGATTGGTTTTAAAATCTTAATCATTCTTCTTTAGCTGTGTTTATTTTGTGCTTTTCTAACTTCTTCCATTTTCTCTTGGTTACAGAACTTCGAGCACTTGAGCTACAAACAGGTTATTTCACCTTGAGACAGATCAAAGCCGCAACCAATAACTTTGACCCTGCAAACAAGATTGGTGAAGGAGGATTTGGGCCAGTTTACAAGGTAATATTCATGCTTGTCTTTCACCTTTGGTTCTATAACTTTTATCCATCAAACAATCTTAGGGTATATTTGGTTGGATGGAATCAAGGTTGGAATGGAATAGTCATTCCAATGACTTACTTATTCCAATGTTTGGTTCACTATTGAATAATGGAATAGTGATTCCAAATGGAATCACTATTCACCTTAGTAACGGAATTGTCATTCCATCCAAAAAAACTAACGAATTGTTATTCCTTTCTTTGTCACACCAAAAATACTAGTGCCACTACAACATTCACTATTGCCACACCAAAAATTATAATTGCCACTCCAAAAATTACTATTGTCACTCCAAAAATTGCTATTGCCACACTATTCTATTGGAAATGAGAATGACTATTCCTAAGCACAACCAAACATGAGAATGGGAATGATTATTCCATTCTCAATTCCTCCAATTCTATTCCATTCACATTCCATTCCGATTCACATTCCATTCCATCCAACCAAACGCACCCTTAAGGTACTCGAAACTTAGAAATTTTTAAATGTTGTTCTTCCTAAAGGGCACGATGAATTCCTAATGGGGATTAGTGCATTTATTTGAATTGATTCTTTTATCACGTTGGGCGATTTGTATATATGCCTTATGGTATCGTATCCTATGGCTGTTCACTTGATAATTCTGTCATATTTGCACTGTTTACCCAGGGTGTACTGTCGGACGGTGCTGTAATCGCTGTGAAGCAGCTGTCCTCTAAATCAAAGCAGGGAAATCGTGAATTTGTAAACGAGATAGGCATGATATCTGCCTTGCAACACCCACATCTTGTCAAGCTGTACGGTTGTTGTATTGAAGGGAACCAGTTGTTGCTAATATATGAATACATGGAAAATAATTGCCTTGCCCGTGCTCTCTTTGGTAATTGCTTCATTACCTATCTTTCTATGCCATTCTACATTTTTGTTTTGAGAATTACTATGGTATCTCTCTCTCTCTCTCTCTCTCTCTCTCTCTCTCTCTCTCTCTCTCTCTCTCTCTCTCTCTCTCTCTCTGCGAGCGTGCGCGCAGGTCATGAAGAACAACAGCTAAATCTGGACTGGCCGACAAGGAAAAAAATATGTGTAGGGATAGCACGGGGCTTAGCTTATCTTCACGAAGAATCAAGGTTGAAAATTGTTCACAGAGACATTAAGGCCACCAATGTGTTGCTTGATAAGGATTTGAATGCTAAAATATCGGACTTTGGTTTAGCCAAGCTTAACGAAGAAGAGAACACCCATATCAGCACGCGAATTGCTGGAACCATGTGAGTTTTTTCCACCCTTTCTTTTTTGATAATCTATCAAGTGGTTTTTGTTCTTTTATGAGCTCCAATATCTGTTCCTCCCCACCGAAAGCTAATACATGTACGTTGGGTGAACAATTATTCTTGGAACTTGTTTCGCCTATTTGTTGGCGTTTTGGTTAATTTAATGGTTTATGTTTAATACGTAATCGTATTTTCTTTTTTCTTTTTTTTTTTATTTGTAGAGGATATATGGCTCCCGAGTATGCAATGAGGGGTTACTTGACAGACAAAGCAGATGTTTACAGTTTTGGAATCGTAGCGCTAGAGATTGTCAGTGGTAAAAGCAACACAAATTACAGGCCAAAGGAGGACTTTGGTTACCTTCTTGATTGGGTAATTTATGCTTTTCAGAGATGTCCTTCATTGGCAGTCTTTTGCATTACATACAAAGCTAGCATTTTCTCTCTCTCTTACATACGATTTCGATTACCCTCTGAAAGAACTTGAAAATCAAAGACTTGTGTTGCTTTTCACAGTTACAAGTAAAAGTGCACGTGCAATGCACATGATTATTTCTTGTCATACTATCTTATAATGAAATCTTTCAAACATACGACTTTTTAGAGCAGGTTTATTCCGATACTCTACAGAGTGAGGATAGGTACTCCAACAAGGCCACAATAAGAGAGTGGAAAAAATTGTTAGAAATGAACTTTTTGAATATTAATCAAGTATATTAAAAATAGAGTTCATAATTTAGTTAAGTATGCTAAAAAAAAAAAGTCCTGACTATTAAACTCACAAAACATGGTTTTTTTTTTTTTGAAAAGAAATTATTTAAAGTGACTATGACTATGTTATTTCACTTTATTTTTTATGGGAGTGTTAATTGCAAATAGAGTGATATTCAAGTAGTGTATGCCTTACACTCTTTGCACCAAATGAGGGTTCAAACCCTATTAGCCTCATTCCTTTTTCCTAGATTAGTAGAGTAGTAAAATAGGATTTGCTTCTGTCAAAACAAAAAAAAAAAAAAAAAAACCTTCACATGTGAAACTTAAAAAACATCACACATAAGGGTGGCCACACCCAAAGCCTTAGAGCTTCTCCAACCCAATGTCCTCTATAACTCTATTTGGGAGGATAACTAAATCTCCCAATAAAGTTTTATCTCTATTTTTCATCTTCATTTCAAGTTTTATCTCACTTTGAGTCCAACCACTGTGTACTTCAATGTCAACTTCAATTATTTAATTCTCTAGTTTTATATTCAAAAAGTGGTTTTGAAGGATCTTTCATTTTCTTTCCTCATACTTTAAATATGGAGCATGAAAATCAATCCTCCAAAATGGTGACAAATATGGTGGATGGATTGAGTGCATAATTTCTCAAGTGGAGGATTGGATGGAGATTTAGAGTTATGGAGTATGCATTGGAGATGCTCTTACATAACTCTGCCTCTGATACCCTAACAACTCATTTCTCCTCCAGTTAGGCTTAGGTGCTTCTAGATGACGTTCTGCATGTACAAACATAAAACAAAGAGAAAGCTTAAGAAGCCATTGAATAATGCAACTCTCTCAATCCATCTCACAAACACCCACCAAGAAAATTGTGAAACAACTTGAAAATAAAGTACGCAATGACGCTTAATTCTTTTTTATGTTAAGTTCCCAAGCAATACAAAACCAAATAATGAACTTTTTTTTTTCACGGCAAACGAAACTTTTATATCACTCAAAAGAATACATCAAGCTGGCTTGAACACAGTAAGATTACACACTTGTTCAAACAAGAAAAAGAACAACTAAAACAAAACCCTCCAACAAAAAGTTGGATGGCAACCATCTCACCACCCAATCAAATTACAGTTTCAACAACCTGACTCCATTCAGAAAAAAACTAAAGTCCTCCACCGAATACACCTTTATGTTAAATTTTGTCTTTACCCACATTGCGACTCTAGTTTTAATCAAATCACCTACTTCCCCAGCACTTGTAGTTGCATTGTTGAACACAGAAGCATTTCTTACCAGCCACAAAGACCACAAGGTTGCGAAGAACGTAGCTTCCCGCAAATGTTTCTCCCACTTCCTGATTCTGTTGTCTCCCCACCAAATAAAAAGGTCTTCCAAAGAGACAGGGCACACTCATCTCACATGCCACCAATCCAAAATATGCGACCAAACATCCCAAGAAAATTGACAATGTAAGAATAGGTGCCGAGATGTTTCCAAGTGCACCAAGCAAAATGGGCAGAGAACAATTTGTCCCTCGGGAATCAGGTTTCTACCCAATAGCTCAGCTCTAGTGGCCACCTTGGATTGGATAGCCATCCAAACGAAAATTTCCACCTTTGGGGGACAAAGGACTTTCTAGAGATTTTCCAACACCAGATTTCTTGAGAACCCATCAATCTCCCACTGATTTTACCGAGAATTGATTGTCCAAGATCATTTCCAACGTACAGAATTCCGCCTGGCCGAATCCAGAGTTATGAAATACAACCTCTGTTTTAACTCCTCCACTTGCAAATTTTCTGAACTTTCATAGAACTTTTGAAAGAAATAATAGACTTTCGTGCAATTTCTGTACTGATAATGGCAAAACACACAAATTTTATTCTGTAATGGTGTTTAGGAGAAAGGATGATTGCTGTATTAAAGGGCAATGTCCACTTTGACCCCCTGTGGTTATCGTCATGTGCGGATACCCCCTCATGGTTCAAAACTGACCACATAACCTACCTGTGGTTTTGAAAATGTGTGGATAGACCTCCTGCCGTCATATTTTCCATCCATATTAACGAACACAACATTGAAAGACCGATTTACCCTTATTATGTCCCTTGATTCTTTTTCTTTTTTAAATCTAACCACACCATCCCCTTTACCAAAAATTGAATCCAAACCGTTGATATTGTAAATTTTGACGAGTACTACATCTATGTCAAAATTCAAGCCAATCAAAAAATGAAAAGCTCATGGTCGAATCGATTTTGTTATGAAATTAAAATTTCAAATTTGAATTTACTAAAAATTAGATGATTTTTTACAGAGATACTCTATTCTTTATTTAACACATTATGAACGACTCAGATTACATTCTAGAGGCATATGATATACACCTACGTTAATATGGATGAAAAACATGACGGCAGGGGGTCTATCCGCATATTTTCAAAACCACAGGTAGGTTACATGGTCAGTTTTGAATCATGAGGGGGCTATCCGCACATAGCGATAACCACAGGGGGTGAAAGTGGACTTTGCCCTTTTTTTTAATCAAATAAATCCAAAACAATCGTAATTTAGAAGTCAAAAACATGAATAGATTACCTGTTTGCGATATGTAGAAGATTGATGACTACCAAGTTAAGTATGAATCGTCCATGGCTATTACCAGTTGGGAAAAAACTCGGCATATACAGAAAATCCAAAGAACAGTTTTATTGATAATGTAACAATTACATAATCGAAATAAAATACAAGTACAAAACAGATTGAAATAGTCGAGATACAAACTGAATTTTTAGAATATCGAATCGAGCCCTGTGTTAGACCACAGTCTCCTTAAGAAAGATTCGTCGCCTACCGTAGGTGTAGTAAGATCTGGTTCGGCATCTTCCTCCCAAGGTTGGCTCGGCTAAACCGCAAGCCGTCGGAACACCACCGTCAACCGCCTTGGTGAACTGACTACCACCTGTTTTTCTATCTCAAAGAACAATATGCTGGAAGGATGTTAGAAGCACACTTGATTTCTGATGACTTCTCCAAGAACGTGAGCCTCCTTTTATAGGGTGAAGGAGGCAAGAGATGTGTAATGCTGCCATTAACAGGCCAATGAATTCTGCCAATGAATAGGGAGGTTATGAGAGTAATACACCATCATAAGGAGGGTTACAGGAGTTACAGAATTCCATAATTCAATTTTTTATTGATTGTGGTGCATCCAGATTCAACGAACCCGGAACGGGCACAGTTACCTCGAGAGACCCTCCGGTAGCCCCAATTTCATTCATCTGAAATTTCGTAAAATTTCCAACAACCCCTCCCCCCCCTTTAAATGGAATTGGCAGGCATACTGGTGTAAAGTACAAAGCTGATCTGAGAGAGCGACAAAGGATAATTCCTGCATAGGATAGGTGGCTTTTGGCTTGGAACCTTCTCTTGTGATAGCCTATTGGGTTTACTGGCCGCCGCCAATGTAAACCAAGACAACAGACGTCACATAGGACTTCTCCTAACGTAGTTTTGTTCTCACTGTTGGGTTCATTTTGGCCATGACACCCCTTTCCTGGTTCTAAGAGTATTTTCTCGAGAATTTCGCCACAATTCTCAAAGAAGCGACCCCACTTCATACTAACATAGGTGACCTTCCTATAAAGGGTATCCTGTTATACCCCGCCTAGCAACTAGCGCATAGGAGTTATTAAAAGCAATGTTTAACCTTTTTCCATTTGCAGGTATCACTGTTCTATATCATAGGAATGGACAGGAGACCAAGTCTCCTCAGTGGTCGTTCTCGGCCACTTGCGAAAGATAGTCTCATTGAACCTAGATTTTGGGATCACCAGTCAACTAGGTTGGCTACCCCCTCGGTAACTATGAGCGTAGTGGCTTTAGCCTCATCCCTTTCGATGCTCGCTCAACTAACTCTCGGTTAAACCCTTTGGTTAGCAGATCCACAATATTGTCCTTTTACCTCACATAGTCAATAGCGACAACCCCACTTAAGAGTAGTTGCCTGATGGTATTAAGTCTACGTCGAATATGTCTAGACTTACCGTTATACGTATTACTCTGTGCCCTACCAATTGCAAATTGATTGTCGTAATGGATACTAATTGGTGGCACAAGTTTCGGCCATCTTGGAATATCTTCCAAAAACTGACGGGGCCACTCGGCCTCCTCCAATGTGTTATCCAAAGCGATAAACTATAATTCCATCGTTGAACGTGCTATACACGTCAGTTTTGAGGATTTCCAAGAAACAGCTACACCACCAAGTATAAAGACATCCACTTGTGGATTTTGAGTCTTTCATATCTGATATCTAGTTTGCATCACAATACCCTTCCAGTACTGCTAGATATCTGGTGTACTACAACCCCAAGTCACGAGTATACCTTAAATAGTGCAGAACCCTAACTGTAGCCTTCCAATGATCACGGCCTGGATTACTCATGTATCTACTCAGTCTGCTGACTGAGTAAGCTATATCGGGCCTTGTACAACTCATTAAGTACATCAAGCTCCCAATTATCCGAGAATACTCTAATTGAGATATGCCTTCCACCCCATTCTTAGATAAATGCAGACTTAAATCCACAGGGGTTCTTGCGATACTTGAATCAGACGGGTTGAACTTCTCAAGAATCTTGTCAACATAGTGTGTCTGAGACAACGCAAGTCCGACAGACGTTGTGGTGATCTTGACACCCAGAATGACATCTGCACGGCCCATATCCTTCATGTCAAACTTCGAGTTTAACATATCCTTGGTAGACTAAATGACCCTTTCATTGCTAGCAACAATGAGCATGTCATCAACGCAGAGACACAAAATGATGAACCCTTCGTCTGTGTCCTTGACATAAACACACTTGTCACATTCGTTGATCTTGAAACCACTTGACAACATAGCAATGTTAAATTTCTCATGCCATTGTATTGGTGCTTGCTTCAACCCATACAAAGACCAAACAAGCCCATACAAAGACCTAACAAGCCTACATACTTTCCTTTTTTGACCTGGCATAGAAAAACCCTTGGGTTGTTCTATGTAGATCTCTTCATCTAAATTGCCATTAAGGAAAGCTGTTTTTACATCCATTTGATGTATCTCAAGGTTACACAAAGCTACGATCGTGATGATCATCCAGATGGAAGTAATCCTCAAGACTGGAGAGTAAGTATCAAAGTAATCTAAGCCTTCTTTTTGTCTGTAGCCTTTGATAATAAGCCTAGCTTTGTACTTATCAATTGACCCATCTGCTTTCATCTTCCTTTTGAAGATCCATTTGTAACCGAGAGGCTTACTGCCTGGTGGCAAATTCACCAATTCCCACGTATGGTTTTGCAATATGGAGTCAATCTCACTCTTAATGGCCTCTTTCCATAGAGGACCCTCAGGGCAGCTTACAGCGCTTCCTAGTATGTCTGAGGACCAAAAGATGTTGATGTTCTAGCTCGCTTGCTACGTCGTGGTTCAACATCAACTTCCTCTTCTTGGCCTTATCTGCTTTCATTAGTCGGATGCAAAGTCCGTTTGGCAGAACTTGACTCTCCAATGGATCTATAAGGGAATATGTGTTCAAAAAACACTGCATTCCTTGACTCCATGAGAGTATTCCTGTGAATATCTAGTATATCTGACTTATACACAAGATATCGATAGGCACTACTATCGTCTACATAACTGATGAACACACAATCAACGGTTTTAGGGCCTATCGTCTCTTTCTTAGGAAGAGGTATAGCCACCTTCGCTAGACAACCCCATGTTCGTAAGAATGTATATGTAGGCTTCCTAACATTAAACAATTCATATGGGGTTTTACCAATGTCTTTCTGAGGTATTTTATTGAGAATGTAATTAGCGGTGAGAACAGCATCTCCCCACATGTTCTGAGGCAACCCAGAACTGATCAACATAGCGTTCATCATATCCTTCAATGTACGATTCTTGTGCTCAGCAATTTCGTTAGTCTGAGGCAAATAAGGTGCTATGGTTTCATAGATAATCCCGTGTTGGGCACAGAATTCTCCAAACGGTGACTGAAATTCATCACCACAATCGCTTCTGACCACCTTAATCTTTCTTCTCAGTTAATTCTGAAACTGAGTCTTATAATGAACAAATTTGTCCAGGGCTTTATCCTTATTTTTCAGCAAATAAACATATCAAAACCGAGTGCTATCATCGATAAAAGTAATGAAATACTTGTTACCAGCTCGAATTTGAACATATTTCAGATCACACACATCAGTGTGGACTAAACCCAAAGGTTATGTGCTTCTTTCTACTACTTTAAAAGATGCTCTTGGTATTTAGCCTCTAAACAAGTCTCACACTTGTGTTTTTTATTAATTTGGAAAGGTAGAATATGGTCCAAGTTAATTAATCTACGCATAGAATCGTAATTATCATGACCTAGTCTACCATGCCACAAAAGGAACACTCAAGCACATAAGCAATAGGGGATTTCTTTTTATTGATAGTAGGGATAACAGTCATTACATTGCTTCGTTCCGTCCAATATAGGAATATTACCCCAAGCGTAGGGAATAAAGCAACAACTTTAATTAAGACAAGAGTAGCAAAAGAAAACTAATTAAGGCTGGAAATTAAGAACTTAGTTGCTGAAAATGAAAAACAAAATAAGAACAATGCAAAAAGTAAATTGAATCTAATCTTAGATCTAGAAAATGTACTACTCAATCTATCCTCCTTGTTTTTGGGTCTAATTACATCACGCAATATATTCCGCGCTTGGAATATTCCCCAGATGCTCTGAAGATGCCCCGCTAATGCCCTCGGCATCGATGGCAACAAGCATAAGCTGGGCCACTAAGGGGCTCGGCATCGATGTAAAGCCATTTAGTCCATCGATACCGAGCTTGATAAAGGACTGGAGCACTAATGGCCTTGGCATCGATGTCAAGTAATTGGTTCCATCGATGCCGAGCTTGATAAGCCTTGCTCGCTGTTTTGGCTGCTGGCCTGCTCGAGCGGTGTCTTGGTCTTGCCTTGGCAATGCTGCTTCTGCCTTGGCGTTGCCTTGGTTGGGTAGTTTCTGCCTTGGCAATTCACTGGCCATTGCTTTTCTGCCCGGGCTGTTGGTCTTGCTTTGGCTCTGCCTTGGCTGCGCCTCGGCCGTCGGGTCATTCTCAGGCCATGACATGCCTTAGGCCTTTAAAGCTCCTTATTAGGCGATTCACCTACAAAACAAAGCAAACAAACTCTACGAGCAAACATATCTAAAAACAACTCATTATCAATTAAATTAAACTAAAACTAAATACTAGCGCACCCTTTCATTACATTTCCGGGTGCTTATCACGCCCCCCAACTTAAGATTTGCTAGTCCCTAGCAAATAGCATACGAAAAAAATAGAAAACTAGAACTATGCAATCCTTCCGTATTCACAACTTAGAACATGCTCAACATTACCAACTAGCATGATTTCAACAATCCTGCTTTTTATTTCATTTCTACAATTCACAATTTCAGCCTCCAATTAAACAGGCTAAGTAACAAGCAAGTTAAAGAGCAAGCTAAAAAGGTTTATGTCCTCGAACAATGGGAGGATACGGGACACAAAACTTGCGAATTCAGAGTCAATCCACATCCACCGAAAAAGTGCTTGACAAACAGGCAATAGTGAACAAGAAATACTATGCCTCAAGAAATTACAGCACTTTATTCAACAGAATTAAACACAGGCAGATGAAATTTGGATAACGAAAGGAAAGCATGCCATTAACTAATTATGCAACCATCAGACAGTCAATCATTAAGGAATCCAAGAGCACAAAAGATCAACTAAGGTCTTTTTAAGCTTGTAATGACCGTGGTTACAAAGAACAGGTTAGCAAAAATGGGCGACGGTCTATTTCTAGCTTCGTTAACTACCCGAGTGACCACCGCCAACATAAGAAATGAACCAAGTCAAGGCCAAACCGGCCAAACCAATAAACCAACTACTAGCTAACAATGTACCAAACTAAACTATGAAATGACATGACATGAAACGAAATAAAGCAACGGATAGAGTAGTTGGCATGTCAACCAACCAAGACCCCGACCAAGTAAGGGGAATTTCTAAAACCACCAATCTCTGCATCAGATCACCACCACATCACCAAGTCATCAAATCATCCCATCAATCAGCCCACTCCTCACTCTCATAACCAACAAAATCATCACTAACTTCCCCCTCATCAACTGGTCCTGGCTCATATTTCACCCCAAATTGTTGCTCCAATACAGCTGTTTGCCAAGATATTTCTTTCCTTTGAGCTTCCTGCTCCCTCATGATCTTCCTCCTCTCAATCTTCCCCTTCCTTTGGCTATTAATTATTGAAACCCCTTGACAAAACAATTTCTTGATCCAAGATCCCTGTTTCTCTTTCCTTGAAGGCATTGTAATCAAGTAATCCCCCCTTTTTGCTTGTTTACCCTTAGCCGTGTGAATCTGAGAAGAGCTCTTCACATCAAAAGTATCATCTATCGTCCCCGGAGAAAGCTCCTCCAATTTCTCATAGGCTGCCCCCCTAACTCCTTTTTCCTTAACCAGTGATCATACAAGGGAATGGCATGTTGGCATTAATCAAAGTGTTAGCCCTAAAATCACGCAGCTGAGTAAAGATAAACATAGCCCAATCAACTGTCAAATCATTGGCTGCAAATGTAAACAGAATTTCTCCACTCTTCCTTGTTGGTCTACTCTCTGAACCTCGGGGATAAAGATTATAATATATCACTTTGTTCAAAAACCTAAAACTTGCTGTAAAGTTCCCGGGCACATGGGGTAATGAAGCCAAAGCGGGGTCACTATACAAAGTCTCATTCACAACTTGCAAATCAATCAATTCATCTTTCCTAAGGTAATTCACATCCTCAGGAGAGGGCCTTTGAATTCTCAAATACCTTGCAATATCATCCGGAGTGATTACAATATCAACTCCGCCCACTCTAGAAACAATTCTAACAGCCGGATCATTTTCCGAATCACCCTCAGGAATAACCATAAACTTATAAAACTCAATCACAGCATTCTTATTATATCCAAGCAATTTTTCAGTCCAGAAGTTCAAACCTTTCCTCGTGATGTACCGAAGCCCCGTGTGACCATCGGGCCATGCCTTATCATCCACTTGCCTCTCATTCTTGAACTTTCTGCCCACAAAACTGCTCTCCCAAGTCAGCCTTTTATCCGATGCAATCTGAGCCGGAATCCTACACCTCCGCTTACTTCGAGATCCACTAGCCTCCTCGAGCTGAATTTCTTCCTCACTCTCAGCCATAAAGTCATCCTCCTCTTCAATTTCAGATTGAGAAGGGGCTGCCCGGTGCGCGGTTTGTTTAATTCTCGGCATTGGGGTAAAAGGAATTTTATGTTTTTAAATTGGGAATTTTCTGATTTTATGAGGGGTAGGGTTTGGAAATCTGATTTTTGGTTAGAATAGGAATGTAGGGTAAAGAATATGGTGGGGAATGGATTTATGGGTAGAAAATAGGAAACAATTTCGGATTTAAAGAGAAAAATAGGAAGCAATTTCGGATTTAAAGAGAGAATAGTGGGTTTACCTCTTTTTGGCTTGGAAACCCAAAATTGGTGGAGAAAACTTGAAGATTCTTGAGGAGGTTGAAGAAATTGGAGGTTTTCTGAGAAAATATGGGAGATTTGGTGAGTGATTGGAGGATTTGGGCTAGGGTTTTTGGTGGTTTAATGGAGGAAGGGAGAGGGAACAGTCGGCTTCTGAAGATGGAGTGGGTTTTGCCTTGGTTTCTGACGAGGCTCGAGTGATCTGTTGTTGTTAAACCTTCTCGGCATCGATGTAAAGGAATTGAACCCATCGATGCCTACCCTGTTAACGGCCCGGAGAACTAACCCCCTCGGCAGCGATGTAATCTCATTTCATCCATCGATGGCGACTGCGTTACTGCTCAGGAGGATAATCACTTCGGCAGCGATGTACATGGTGCATCCCATCGATGCCGAACCCCTTAATTCCAAAAACTTCCAAAAATTCCCCAGAACTTCCAAAAATTCATCCAACACCCCTAAAACACCTTTAAAGCAGTGAACACTCAACAAAACAACCCTCCAAACACCGGTCACCTAAGTTAATGCAAAGAGCAGGAAAATAACAGAATGCAAAATAGGACAAGGTGACTCATTTGTGGTATGATCATGCAAAGAATGCCTTGTATCCTTTCTTAAGTGCGCTTTGGATTCCAAAATAATTGAAAATTGACATTTAAACACAACTAGGCATAGACATGCGATTATTCCCTAACTACAAGCAATTTATTGAGAAGGTGGGGATATGGACCAAAGCTTACTCAAAAACTTGCTCAAAACTTAACCCATTCAATTGTCAACTAAGCATGCAAATTGAGAAGCACGAAATTCCTTAGGATTGCCATGAATTCTTGCCAGCTAACAATCATTGAGCATGCAATAAGTCATGAACAAAACTAAAAACTATGACAAAAGGAACGAATTGCAAGTAAAAAGCTTTTATTTGTTTTTGAAATTTTGAATTTTCTCAGTTTTTTGGATTTTCAATTTCTATTGTTTTTGAATTTTTCAAATTTAACATAAATCACAAAAATCAAACAAATAGCACATAAGCTAACCCCTCCCCCCAACTTAAAGCGATGCTATGCCCTCATAGCATTAGGAACAAGAGCAAAGAAAGGAAGAGCGCGCGAATGTACCGTCCAAGGGGAATGTCAACCCCTAAATACCTCGACCAAGTTGGAGGATTTTATGCCAATGTTTTGCTCCAGCCAGATTAGATGCTTCCAGGGTTCACTCCTTCGGTTCTACCAACTCGGAACCATAGCTAGTCACACAGGGCCATATCCAAAGCTTTATCGGACTAACAACCGGGGCACTTAGCCGCACCCATGCTTAGGGCTCTTGAACGCCTCACTCACTCCGGCTTTAGACCCAATCCACCAAGGCTGGTGTGGTAGCATATAAACCCTGTAGAAGACTTAAGAGAACGACCTTCCACAAAACAATTGACATTAGAACCATCGGCCCGTGTTATCCGGCTTCAAACCAAACAAAAAGTAAAAGACAGAACATAAAGAAAATGCAAAGAACAAATGAAAACATGCAAAACAGAATGAAATGCACCACCCGATCATCACGCGATCACACGAGCCATACTTTTCTTCCCATTCCCTACCGGTGGGGTAAGAAATGGGTGGCTATACTAGACCGTTGAAATGTGTTATGCTAGCGCCCGTAATAAAATCTATCGCTCGACCTCGCCAAACAAATAAGTTCAGCGCCCCCTGGATCAAAACAAAGCAAGATAATGATACAACCTAGCGTGCACTCTAGGCAAGACCAAACCTCACCCATAGACCTAAACTGCCACCGATAGGGGTCAATCTCGGAGTGCATGGATCATTAACGATAGACTATTACCAAGAAAGACTACTAAAAGCCCTTGGTACACTAGCACATTAGTGAAATCTTTTTATGTGATTTATCCCCAAGATATTATTCGATGCAAACAAAATGACAAAACATAACCAAAACAAACCAAACATGCATAACTAAACAAAAGAGAACAAAGAAAGAAAGAACGAACAACACAGATATACATAACTAAACAAAAGCGAACAAAGCAAGAAAGAAAAAACAATTATGCGACCGTGTAAACTGGATCGCGTAAGTCCTCATCCGGTTCTCCCACCTCAAAAAGTCCAAGAAACGGTTTAAGCTTTTGGCCATTTATTTTAAAAGATTTACCATTAACAAGATTCAACACATTAACAGCACCATGAGGATGAACATGTTCAACAACATACGGGCCCGCCCAACGAGAACGTAATTTATCGGGAAACAAATGAAGCTTAGAATTGTATAAGAGTACCTTCTGCCCAACCTCAAAATTTTTCCGGTGAATTTGTTTGTTGTGGAAGGCCTTGACTTTGGCCTTGTATATGGTGGTGTTGTCATAAGCATCTCTCCGAATCTCTTCAAGCTCGTTGAGTTGGAGCCTTCTATGTGCTCCAGCGGCCGGCAACCGATAATTCAGGGCCCGAATTGCCCAATAAGCTTTGTGTTCTAGCTCGACCGGGAGATGACATGCTTTCCCAAAAATCAAACGATACGGCGAAGCTCCCAAGATAGTCTTGTATGCCGTGCGATAAGCCCATAGTGCATCATTCAAATGAAGACTCCAATCTTTACGGTTCGGATTTACGGTCTTTTCCAAGATATGCTTGATCTCCCTATTTGCCAATTCTGCCTGCCCATTCGTTTGTGGATGATAAGCGGTGGAAACCTTGTGAGTGATGCCATACTTCTTCATCAAAGCTTCAAAGATTCGATTACAAAAATGAGCCCCTTGGTCGCTTATGATTGCCTTTGGCATCCCAAAACGTGAAAGAATGTTGTCCTTGAGGAACTCCACAACTACCTTGGCATCATTGGTACGCGTTGCAATGGCTTCAACCCATTTCGATACATAATCAACTGCCAATAGAATGTACAGATTTCCAAAAGAAACAGGGAACGGTCCCATGAAGTCAATGCCCCAACAATCAAAAATCTCAACCACTAGTATGTTTGTTAGTGGCATTTCGTCCTTCCGAGTCACACTTCCAAGTTTTTGACAACGTTCACAAGCAACGCAAAAGTGATAAGCATCCTTGTGCAAAGTTGGCCAATAAAATCCGCATTGTAGCACCTTGGCAGAAGTCTTCTTAGAAGAGAAATGGCCTCCACACGCTTCTGAATGGCAGAACTCGAGAATTCTCTGTTTATCCAAATCATGAACACAACGGCGCACTATTTGATTTTGTCAATACTTGAAGAGATAAGGGTCATCATAAGAGAACATCCGTACTTCATGAAGGAAACGACGACGTTCTTGAGGGGACCAATGAGATGGTAAGAGACCTGTAGCCAAATAATTCACAATGTCAGCAAACCATGGGGTACTCGAAACAGCTAGCAATTGTTCATCCGGGAACGTGTCCACTATAGGAAGACTCGGAGTAGGATCCTCAAACTGTAACCTCGATAAGTGGTCGGCTACCACATTTTCGACCCCCTTCTTGTCTTTGATGGTCAAATTGAACTCTTGAAGAAGGAGAATCCATCATATCAGTCGAGCTTTGGCATCTTGCTTTGTAAGGAGATACTTAAGAGCGGAATGATCCGTGTACACAATGATAGGAGCACCACCGATTAGATAAGACCGGAATTTATCAAGAGCAAACACCACCGCAAGTAATTCTTTCTCTGTGGTCGTATAATTCACTTGAGTATTATTCAAGGTTTTGCTCGCATAATGAATCACATAGGGATGCTTGTCTTTCCTTTGCCCCAAAACAGCTCCCACAGCCTAGTCGTTTGCATCACACATAAGCTCGAAAGGTAAGCTCCAATCCGGTGGTTGCACAATAGGAGGAGTGGTAAGACTAGCCTTCAACTTAACAAAAGCTTGCTCGCATGTGGGAGACCACTCGAAAGGTACGTCTTTGGCAAGAAGTTGGCATAGGGGACGAGAAATAGTACTGAAGTCCTTGATGAATCGGCGATAGAATCCGGCGTGCCCCAAGAAAGAACGGATGTCCTTCACACATTTCAGAGTAGGGAGGTTCCCAATCAAGTCAATCTTGGCCTTATCCACCTCGATACCCTTAGAAGAAACAATGTGACCAAGAATGATGCCTTGGGTTACCATAAAGTGACATTTCTCCCAATTCAAAACCAACTTCTTTTCTTCACATTGTGTTAAAACTTTGTCCAAATTCGCCAAACAAGACTCAAATGAGTCACCAAAGACAGAAAAATCATCCATGAAAACTTCGACGATCTTCTCGACCATGTCACTAAAAATTCCCATCATGCATCTTGAGAAAGTACCCGGAGCATTGCATAAACCAAATGGCATCTGACGATAAGCAAAGGTTCCGAAGGGGCAAGTGAATGTTGTCTTCTCTTGGTCTTCTAGCGCAACTTCGATCTGATTGTACCCAGAATATCCATCCAAGAAATAGTAGAAGGCGTGCCCAGCTATCCTTTCTAAGATCTGATCGATAAATGGCAAGGGAAAATGGTCTTTTCTGGTGTTTGCATTGAGCTTTCGATAATCGATACATACTCTCCATCCCGTTTGAACACGTGTTGGCACAAGCTCATTCTCCTCATTACGCACCATGGTGACTCTAGATTTCTTTGGTACAACCTAAACTGGGCTAACCTATTTACTATCAGCAATAGGATAAATGATACCCACATCCAAAAGCTTCAATACCTCAGCACGGACTACATTCTTCATAATCGGATTCAAACGACGTTGAGGTTGGCGAGACGGTTTGACATTATCCTCCAAGACAATATGGTGAGAACAAAGAGTAGCATCGATCCCTTGAATATCCGCAATAGTCCACTCAATAGCTTTCTTATGCCCCTTTAACGTCTTGAGCAACTTCTCCTCTCGGAGATTCCCAAGAGAAGAAGATATAACCACAGGATAGGTCTTGTTATCTCCAAGGAAAGCATATTTCAACGTGTCAGGCAAAGGTTTCAACTCCAACTATGGTGGCTCAACATTGGATGGTAGAACTTTCTTCGCAAGTGGGGGAAGCTCTTCAAATTCGTCAAACTTTGGAACCCAAGAATTTATAGCACATAGTTCATCTTCCTCATTGAGTAGCGACAATAAATAATTCACTTCAGAAGACTCAAGAAATTCGACCTCTTCAGCTGTAAGAGCAACTTCCAAAGGATCACTATAAAGCAATTTATCCACGTGTTCTTCCACAAGAGTATCAATGAGGCTCACTTCATTCACGTTCTCGTCATCCCCAATTTGACTCCCCACATTAAACATTGACCTCCATCTTCATGTTACCGAAGGTCATATTAAGAAGTCCATTGAGACAATTGATAATTGCATCCGCCGTGGCTAAAAAGGGTCTCCCAAGAATAACCGGAGTAGAAGTAGCCAAAGAGTCATTTGGATTGGTGTCAAGAATTACAAAATCCACCGGATAGACAAACTGGCCAACTTGAACTAGAACATCTTCTACTACGGCCCTTGGATTACGAATACTCCGATCGGCCAACTGTAGAGTAACTCGAGTAGGTCTCATCTCCTCCAAGCCAAGTTCTTGATAAACGGAGTATGGAAGTAGATTGACACTTGCACCAAGATCAAGTAAGGCTTGTTCGATATGCTTCCCTCCAATGGTGACCGCGATAGTAGGACTCCCCGGATCCTTGTACTTCAGAGCGATATTCATCTGAATGATAGAACTCATTTGCTCCGTAAGGAATATCTTCTTTTGAACATTAAGCTTGCGCTTCCGAGTGCATAGATCTTTAAGGAACTTGGCATATGACGGAATTTGCTTGATTGCATCCATAAGAGGAATGTTGATCTTCACTTGATTGAACAACTCATGCAATTCCGCGTTCAAATTTGGTTTCGCCAAAGCCCTCAAACAGTTAGGAAATGGTGCCGGTGTTGGAATAACTCGAGAATCCGATACACTTTGTTCCTTCGCCTTACCCTTACCATTTTCCTTTGAAACCTCTTCGCTTGCCTTCTTGGGAGATTCCCCAAGGGTTGATGTTGGAATTGAACGATCGATAGGAGGGGGCAAATAAGATGGTTCTAGAGGCATCTCCACTTGGTTGTCAACCACCTTTCCACTTCGAAGAGAAATAATAGCCTTTGCTTGCTCGGGGAAAGTCACCGAAGAGCTAGCAAAGTGAAGACCTTGAGAATTAGGCGGAGTGGATGTCGTTTGCGGATTGTGTTGGAAACTTCCCCTTTTCTTGTTGAAGCATACCCACGGCAGTTGTCAACTTCCCCAACTGATTTCTAATGTCATTCATCATCTGAGTTTGTTGCTCATTGATCGCAGTTTGACTTTGCAAGAGAGCACTAAATTGATCTTCCCAAGAACGCTTTGGTGGTTGTTGAAACTGTGCAGGTGGTTGCTGAAATTGGTTTGTATGTGGAAACAAACCAGAAGAAGCAAATCCCGGCGGACCTTGAGCTTGAGGGAAATGGAAAGCATTTTGAGGTTGCTTCCAAGGCATTTGAGGAACAGGAGGAGCTTGAGAAAACCCCCTCAACTGGTTAACTCCAACGGAAAGCCGGATGTTGACGTGTCTCCGGGTTAAAAGATTGAGAATAAGGATCAAAACGTTGCACGACCTGAACTTCCTCCGGAGCAATCCCATTAATCACATTCTTCAAAGCAGGAATGTTTGGACAAGCATCGGTAGAATGACCCACCATCTCACAAATGACACAAACTTCCTCCACTTGGCGTACTACTTTGACTTCTTGAGAATGAACACTTTTAAGTTCCAACTTGTCAAGCTTCCGAGCGATCTCCTCCAAGCGAGTTTCAAAAGCACTTTGCTCAGTAATAGAAAATTTCCCCAAACCAGTGGGACCTTGATTGAACATTGCTCTTTCCCCCGGATCTGTGAACTACCATGCTTGAGTTTTCTCGGCCAAAGACTCGTAATAATCCCAAGCATCCTCCGGTGTTTTCCCCATAAAGTCACCTCCACCCAAAGTGTCGAGAAGCTTTTTACTTTCTTGAGAACACCCCATGTAGAAATAGTTGACTTGAAGATACAACGGAAAATTGTGATGAGGAACCGCCATAAGTAAGTCCTTGTACCGTTCCCAATACTTGTGAAAAGTCTCGTCCTCCCTTTATTTGAAATTCTGAATCTGATCCATAAGCAATTTCGTCCGACTGGCCAGAAAGAACTTTGTAGTGAAAGCATCCTGAACTTCCCTCCAAGTACGTAATGAACGAGGCTACAATGAATTGAACCACTGTTTTGCCTTATCCTTCAAAGTGAATGGAAAAAGCTTAAGGCGAGCTTGATCAAGTTGATTCTGAGCAGGGACCAAGGAATGCAAAACAGACTCAAACTCCCGGATATGAGAATACGGATCCTCCAACTCTCGGCCTCGAAATTCTAGAATCACCCGAGATACTCAGCTTTGAATTCAAAGACATTCCCAACAGCTGGAGTCAGAATAACGATAGCCGATATTTGAGGACCCCTTTCTGGATTAAGATATTCGCGAAGAGTACAAACAGCAGCTTCTTCTGCCATTGGGCCTTTGCGAATAAGTTTGCGATTTAATTTGCAAGGCGGAGAATGCGCAGGATAAGCCCGAGTGATACTCCGGATTTTAGGCGAAGAAGAAGAACGATGAAGCCGATTGGAAGTTGGGCTTCGGAACACAGGCATACACAAAAGAAATACTACTAACTAACTAACTACCAACAAACTACCAGACTGGAGGGGCTATGCTGCCACCTCATCTCAGCAAACAGAATATGCGAGGGGTTATGCCACCACCTCGGCTAAGCAATGCAATCAAATTAAGCAAAGTAAACTAACTAATTAAACTAAACTAACTAAGAACAAACTCAATATTTGGCCTGGCTTCGTTACACCTCAAGTTTGACAACAAGGTCAAGTTAGAGGTATCCACCAAACTAAATATGAACAACTAACACATAAGCTACTATACTACTACTAAAAGACGAAAGCGGGATACTTACAGTGGTTTGTCGAACCTCCAAGAAAGCCATAATAAGATATCCCCGGCAACGGTGCCAAAAATGCTTCGTTCCGTCCAATATAGGAATATTACTCCAAGCGTAGGACTTAATACGTCATTTGAAGCATAATAATCTGGAAGACCGGGATCGTACCCAAGAGAATAATTATATGGCTTGGTTGGATTTGTAGATGCAAGTAAGGATTTCGGCTTTTAGACAGCCAACTGTGTTTTGCTTTAAAACGGTGGAAATTAACAGGCTAGATTAAAGCGAATTAACTAGAGAAAAGATAGGCTAGGTCTAGGAATCACTGGTACTCATGACTTGAGCTAAACCACATTTTCACCAATTCACGCAGTTTAAGATACGCAATTAAGGTTCCTAAACCCGAAAATAGAGATTCAATTATCAAGCTAGCTCTAGAATTCTTTTGGTAAACACCTCGTGCGACAGAGCACTAAGCATCACGTGTGGTGGGTAGGCAATGCTCCCACCTACACGTGATCAAAGAGGTTAATACCTCGGTAATTTGCCAAACGAATCCAAACCCCACATCAATTTTCAAATCCAAAATTTAAAGCTTTATTGGTGAACAGTGCAATTTTCGCCCAAGCCATGGGATGCTAATCATCACATGACCTAACCCTTGAAACTACTCACACATATCTATGAAGATAAGAGCAAGCAAAAATCTACTTAGCATAATTGAAAAGCAAGACTAGAATTAAACTAGAGATTAAGATAGATCGGGAATAAAGCAACAACTTTAATTAAGACAAGTGTAGCAAAAGAAAACTAATTAAGGCTGGAAATTAAGAACTCAGTTGCTAAAAATGAAGAACAAAATAAGAACAATGCAAAAAGTAAATTGAATCTAATCTTAGATCTAGAAAATGTACTACTTAATCTATCCTCCTTGTTTTTGGATCTAATTACATCACGCAATATATTCCGCGCTTGGAATATTCCCCAGATGCTCTGAAGATGCCCCGCTAATGCCCTCGGCATCGATGGCAACAAGCATAAGCTGGGCCACTAAGGGGCTCAGCATTGATGTAAAGCCATTTAGTCGATCGATGCTGAGCTTGATAAGGGACTGGAGCACTAATGGCCTCGGCATCGATGTCGAGTAATTGGTTCCATCGATGCCGAGCTTGATAAGCCTTGCTTGCTGCTTTGGCTGTTGGCCTGCTCGAGCGATGTCTTGGTCTTGCCTTGGCAATGCTGCTTCTGCCTTGGCGTTGCCTTGGCTGGGTAGTTTCTGCCTTGGCAATTCACTGGCCGTTGCTTTTCTGCCCGGGCTGTTGCTCTTGCTTTGGCTCTGCCTTGGCTGCGCCTCGGCCGTCGGGTCATTCTCAGGCCATGATATGCCTTAGGCCTTTAAAGCTCCTTATTAGGCGATTCACCTACAAAACAAAACAAACAAACTCCACAAGCAAACATATCTAAAAACAACTCATTATCAATTAAATTAAACTAAAACTAAATACTAGCGCACCCTTTCATTACATTTCCGGGTGCTTATCATACATTCATGTTAAACAGACCATCGGTCAAGAAACCTTTCCTTATATACATTCCAGCTTTAGTTAGAGTGACCCTATCAACCTCAAAAACCAGGTTGAAACTGTGCTTGCGCAATAGTGAACCAAAAACCAAATTCTTACGGATATCTGGCATGACCAACACATTATTCAGAGTTAACTCTTTTCCCGAAGTCATCTTCAAGACCACTTTCTCCTACCCCACAACATCTGAGGTAGCTGAATTCCCCATAAACAGCTTCCACCGTTAGCAACCAGCTCGAAGGTAGTGAACAACTGCCTGTCACAACAGATATGGCGTGTGGCCCTAGTGTCTACTCACCATTCCTGCGGGTTAGAACCAACCATGTTTACTTCAGAAACCCTAGCTGAGAGGTTGATATCGGACACTCCTGCCTCCACGTGAGCCAAGTGCTCCTCAGTGCGAGGGTTAGGCGGCTTCTTACACTCCGAAGCTTTATGCCCGAACTTTTTGCAATTGAAGCATGTACCCTGAAACTTCTCTTTCTGTTTCTTGGCAACACCACCTCTCGGTCCCAAATGAACACTTTTGTCCTTCTGTTTAGCAGCTTGCTTGTCAGGCCGCTTGACAGAACGTCTGTCATTTGGTTTTTCCTCACACCGGAAGATTGATCATGCTCCATCATATTTGCCTTGGCCATGTAGGAGGCCTTTGCACTCTTATCCATACCCCGATTCTCCTCTTCTATACGGAGCTTGATGAAAAGAGCCTCCAAGGTCATCTTCTTATTCTTGAACATGAGATAGCTCTTGAACTCTTTCCATGCTGGGGTAGCTTGTGGATCACCGCAGCCACCTGGAATGCTTCACTCAGAATCATCCCGTCAATCTTGATCTCATTGAGTAGGAGCTGCAGCTTTTGAACTTGGACTGCCACAGACTTGGAGTCCACCATCATATAATCAAGGAACTGGCCCACAATGAACTTTTTGGACCCGGCACCCTCGATCTTGTATTTCATGTCTAAGGATTCACATAACTCTTTGGCCGACGGAGCCTCGCCATACACAGAATACAGCAAATCATCTAGAGCATTCAAAATATAATTCTTGCACATGTAGTCATGCTCTTTCCATTTGGCCACATCAATCCGCTTCTGAGTGTCAGGATCATCCTCAACAATAACAGGTGGATCCTTGACAAGCCACTTTGCCAAGTTCAAGGTGGTGAGATAGAACAACATATTTTGTTGCCACCTTTTGAAGTCCACCCCAACAAATTTGCTCGGCCTCTCCACGTGAGACATTAGAACAAAGGGAATCCCAGGAATAGGAGCGTTAGTTAAAACAGCACCATCGTCATTTTCATTGCCACTGACACTACCAATCTCTTTGTATTTGCCAGTGACGGTAGTTTTTCTTTACTCAGTTGTCAAGTTCTCCTGAAATAGGAACGACCACACATAAGAGAACAATTCTCAAAATGACAAGCTATATAGATTAATGATCTATCAAACAAGCTAAGTCTAACATCCCCCACAATACCACGCACTTCGGGGATCCTGGGGGCAGCGCCCCCGGGCGGAAGTCTGAGGGCTGGCCCTCTGCTACTTGCAAGACTATGGTTGTACTCCTTCCCCTTCTATATTTGGAGTCCAGTCCATGTACCAGAATACTACACTCGCTGTGCACAAGGGCTGAGCATTCAAACCGTCCACTGGTTGAGTACTTCAGGCTAAGAGCAAACCCAGGCATCAAGCACATGAACTGCACACCGGGCAGATCACAAACACAAAATCAATGCCAGGTGATGTCAAGGCAGAAGCCAAGTAGATCACCCCAGAGGTCAACCAAAATTGATCCTAGGCCAAGCCGCTCACGACTGCCTTAGGCCGTAGCCTTTCTGTTCGCATCATGATCGAGTCACGCATGACTGATCTTGGCCGAAGCCAAACAGGTCAGATTTATTCTCATATCAATCTCCAAACAATCTGCTGAACAAATTGATAACGCTTCTTACACCAATGATACACCACCATGAAAACTAATCTGTTTCGAATCTGTTCTTGCAACCCAAACGTTAGTCCAAAACAAAAATTGTTTTCTGGAATCCGTTGCCGATCAGTGATCAAAAATTCTTTCTTAAGCTTGTTGGGAAAAATCTCGGCATATACAGAAAATCCACAGAACAATTTCATTGATAATATAACAATTACATAATCGAAATAAAATACAAGTACAGAACAGATTGAAACAATTGAGATACAAACTGAATTTTCAGAATATCGAATAATACCATAGTTTCCTTAAGAAAGATTCGCCGCCTACCGTAGGTGTAGTAGGATCTTGTTCGGCGTCTTCCTCCCAGGGTTGGCTCAACTAAACTGCAAGCCGTCGAAACACTACTGTCGACCGCCTTGGCTAACTGACTACTGTCTGTCTCTCTCTCTCAAAGAACAATATGCTGGAAGAATGTTAGAAGCACATGCACTTGATTTCTGATGACTTCTCCAAGAGCGTGGCCTCCTTTTATAGGGTGAAGGAGGCAAGAGAGGTGTAATGCTACCATTACCAGACCAATGAATTCTGCCAATGAATAGGGAGGTTATAAGAGTAATACACCATCATGAGGAGGGTTACGAGAGTTACAAAATTTCACAATTCAATACATCTATTGATTGTGGTGCATCCAGATTCAACGAACCCGGAACGAGCACGATTGCCTTGAGAGACCCTCCAGTAGCCCCGATTTCATTCATCTGAAATTTCGTAAAGTTTCCAACACTACCCTCCTTCTCTTCCACTTTAGAACCAATTCTGGTTGTGGCAACCATGTTAGTAATTCAGCAGTATTGGCTCTTGTCGAACCCACTCATTTGTTGGAAGTCGTGTTCAGTCCATTCGACGGCTTCTGTAGCCGAAGCCTCATGGTAGTGAAGAAGAAGAAAGTGGCGAGGGTTTTCGGTTAGGTTTCTCTCCCGTGACGATGAGGTGAAAGATTTGCATAAGAGAGATGATGAGACCCAAGATGGAGAGATTACGCGCGAGTTCGAGATTTGAAATCACGAGTGGTTTTCCTCTCCCAGTCAAGAGCGATACAGAGAATGGGATGAGACGTTTGAGAACAAAAATACTCTAGTCACAAATTCCAAACGGTGTTACCTTTCCAAAAGAGGCGTAACCATATCGCCCTTCAATATTGATGGCCTAACAATTGTAATCTACTGTAATTTCCTACTATGGTACGTTTGGAAAGAAAAGTGTAGGAACTTATTGATGACTTCCCACTTTTTGGTGGACAAGGGGAGTAACGTTTCTACGGTAGTATTTTTTTCTGTTCGACATTGTGTCGTTTACCAAGGGCCACTGGGCAAATAAGGGAAGGGTTATAGGATATAGGACAGAAATTCACAAAACTCTTGGGGGCATTTGTGGAAACCAAAAAGTAGGAAACATTTTCGTACTTTAAAAGAAGTAGTATAGATAAAACACCCTTGTGTACTCATTTATCATCTGTTTAGGTATTGCTAATGCTTTTAGAATGCTTAGTTCTACTTCACATGGTATTCTGACTGGAAGTTTTCTGTTTCTTTTGCGTCTAGACACGCGACACAAGCGTCTGAGTTGTGTCAAGAAAAAGAATAATTTGGAAAAGGGAAGAGATAATGCCCATACTGTTTGTGCTTCGTAGCAGTAATGTCAACGTTCTTTTTAGTGAGAGTCACATCTATCACGTCTTCGATCTCCATTAAAACAAATCTTCTTCAAATCAAAACCCATGCACATCAAGGACTCGAGTTCTAACTTAACGAGTGTTTCTCCGTAGGCACTTGTCTTGAAGCAGAACGGGAACATGATGGAGCTGGTGGATCCTAAATTGGGTTCAGACTTCAACAAAATAGAGGTCACAGGGATGATAAATGTAGCTCTTATGTGCACCAACGTGTCACCAGCAGTTAGGCCTGCAATGTCTTCAGTTGTCAGCATGCTCGAAGGCAGAACCGTCCCTGAGACGTCATCAGTTCTAGATCCGGATGCCTCCAATGAGCAGATGAAACTGAAGGGAATGATGATTGAGCTTCAAAAAAGCCTTGAGACTGATACCAGTGAAGGCCAAATTCAGATTGTGCCAACTGACGGACCCTACACTGTTTCTTCTGCTTCTGCTGGTGATCTCTACCCCTACACTGCTTCTTTTGCGTCTGTTAGTGATCTCTACCCCCTCAACTGGGACTCCAAAGTTTTGGAAAACCAGTATATTAGATAAATACCGGATATTGACATTATTGGTCTTCATGTTTTCGTTTTCCTTTTACAATTTGATCGATCGGTTTTAAGCTTTTTTAGGGGATATCATTACAGCTTCTGAATGCACAATGCTTCTGCAAAATTGCACAAATACTTGTGTAGCAACGTGCTTAATGCTTTAATGATATCTCTCAAAAAGCCAAAAACCGGGCGATCAAATTGTAAACGCAAAGCGAAAAACTTGAATGCACAATGGTTCTGCAAAATTGCACAAGTTTTTTCTCTTGCATTAGTACTTATTGAGCTTAAATGAACCGAAATTGCAAATTCTTGGTTTACACTTTCTTGGTCCTTTTAGAGTTGAGCCTGTAATAATATGTACTATATTTACATCATGGATGTGACAGAGATCATAACTATTATTATAGACTTATATTGACAGGTACAACTTTCAAGTTGCAGATTTCTAGACTTGGGAATGACTTGGGTATCCCCCTTTGTCTCCTCTTACGGTGTCCTCCCTCTATGCCTCCGTGTGAGAACGGCTATGCCCATTTGTATGAGGTGTTATGCCATTTGGGAGGACACCGTAACAAATGAATAGTAACCTTATCTGGGGGACACCAAAGTGTTATACTCATTTGTATGAGTTGTTATGCCATTTTTGGAAAAAAAAAATGACTTAATGTGTTCTGCCATTTTTAAAAAGTGTTATGCCATTTTTCAAAAATGGCACAACGTGTTATGCCATTTGTGTTTAGGTTATGCCATTTTTGTCGGGTATCCCCCAGACAAGAGACGGGATACCTTGGCATCTTCCGATAGACTTGGCCATTGTATATATGCTTATCCTGAGCCTTTGTGGTTAGAGTTTTTCGTTTCGTTGGCCCCCTTAGAAAGAATTTCAAAAAGGGACGAAAAATCAATTTTTTGCTCTAATATTCTTTTCTACGAGGCTAATGAACAATTTCGACCATCGTGTTGGCACTCTTGATGGGGACACTTTATTTTCATAATCTTTTGCGCTGTACATTCGTCATTTATGATAGTAGGAGGTAAAACTGTTCGATGTAGCAATAAAAATAAGGCTACATACATACTCATGAATGCACCTTGAACTAAATTTTCTGTCGTAAGTGTTACTCCATTTAATTTTTATTTAATTTCCCCTTAAATGTTCCGAAAACACCTACTATAATATATTTCATGCATCCAACGGACTCTTTACCGGGATCGGTCCCACGTACTGAATGGAACCGGGGCTGGGGGACTCTACTGCATGGAACCGGGGCCGGGAGATCCTGTAGTGCACAATTTGTTAGAGATGGACGGCTCGAATTACACACTACATACCTGTATCGTCCCGGTGTCTCCTATTGCACATGCCCATCCAATTTGCAAACTCCATAATCTCTCCAATATCAGAAGAAGTACAATATAAACCCTGCTACAAGATTTCACAACCCAACAGTTTTATTCCTTTTTGTTACTACAAACGTAACAGTTCACACGGCCAATTAATCTCTTACCCATCTCTCTCTCTCTCTCTCTCTCTCTCTCTCTCTCCAATATATGTAAGGAGAGGAATTTTATTTGAAGAACCTTCTCTCTCTCTCTCTCTCTCTCTCTCTCTCTCTCTCTCTCTAATATATGTAACGAGAGGAATTTTATTTGAAGAACCTTCTCTCTCTCTAAATGGGTTTGTGGGTTCGTTGCAATTTGGCTGTGCTGCTGCTCAATATCATTGCTATTGAGCTAGCAAATGTGCACAAGTGTTTAGGGGAATGCATGTGACTTGTTCCAGGGGAGTTGGGTGAGGGACCCATCGTACCCTCTCTACAATTCCACCACGTGTCCCTTCATCGAGAAAGAGTTCGATTGCCAGAAAAATGGACGGTCGGATCGCGACTATCTCCAATACAGATGGCATCCCACTGGATGCAATTTAGAAAGGTACTCGTTTCGTCACACCATACTATTATTTGTTCATCGTGACATCAAAAGTTATTTAGTACTTATTTACTTATGTTTAGATTTTTTTTTGGCTAAGAGTGGTTTTAATCTGGATGATGCCTTTTTTGGGTAAGCATCATCCCTTGTTTTAGAACAAGTACGATGAATAATGTGATCCCGGTAATCGGATCAACGGAGCGATAGACACAAGGGGACTATTTACGTAATTAGGCCTAATAATCGTATTAACGATGAAATAGGACCAGGGAGCCAATAGAGGTGAGATTAAGCTTAATACATCCAATTATAAAAAGAAAACGAAAAAAGGACCGATGCCCCAAACTATTTATTTTTAGTTAAAATTAGTGAATTGTTGAAACGCTTTGCAGTCAAAGTAGTATTAATTGCAAACCTACAACTTTTATTTCTCATGTTAAATAGAGTGCATGACGGGCGGGTTTGGCGCAACGGTAAAATTGCTCGCGGATTTAAGTCGTGAAAACAGTCTCTCTACTTGTAGAGTGAAGGTTGTAACCTCGGGCATTGGGTTTGCCTTTTTTTTATGGAGTGCATGTAAGTTTAGAATCCACATCTTAAAATTACATCTTCCTCCTTATTTTAACCACTTTAATTACTTACATATATATATATATATTTCAGTCTTCTTCAGGCCAGGGATGTCTGATTTTCTTATGGTCCGGATCTCATGAGAAAGTTCACTTTTCCGATCAAATTTTGATGATCTAAAATCTGCTTAGATCAAGTCATTCCCGGTCATATTTTTTGCCGATTTCTCGTGGATGCCCTTAAAAACATGTTTTAAACATATTTAACGGTTTGAATCACAATGAAGTGCAGATTGTAACAAAATCAAGGATTCCGGACTTGAAAATTTTATGTACATATACACGCGCGCATTTTTATGACTTTATACTGGATTTCTGCATTTTTGATAGATTATGGGGTGAAATAATTTGGATATTGTAGATTTGATGGAGTTGGGTTCTTGAAGAAATTCAAAGGGAAGAAAATCATGTTTGTAGGGGATTCCTTGGTTCGAGACCAATGGCAGTCCTTGACATGCTTGCTCTACAATGCAAGGCCTAATTTAAAATACACTCTAAAGAGGTCTGGTATGATCTCCACTTTCACAATCAAGGTATGGTTGAGTACCCTTCAAACTCTATTGACATAAGCAAATTTCTTACTACTTAGCGCGCTCTGAGAGTACCGGCACGCAGCATGACAAGGGTTTTTTTCACCACGCATTCATGTAGAGCTTAAGACTAAGTGCATGAAACCCACCTGAATGTGCGGTGGTAGATGTCCCTGGAACACAACGTGACGGTACTCCTGGAGCACAACTGCTTTTAAAATCAATTGGGAAAATGACAGCCTAGGATATGTGTTTTAATAATTAATACCCGCCAAGGATATTTTCAGCATCAACAAATGTTCTCAGCATATTCTTTTTCTTTTTTTTGCCAAAACCGATAATAGAGAATATTATTATGCATCAAAACATCAAGCAGAGCTCTGATCCCTTAATAAGGGATCAAGAATCCACGTAGGAGGGGACTCAGTCCAAAGACTATACCTCTCACCCACTAAACCCTTAGAAGCCAAAACATGTGCAACATTGTTAGTAGAGCGCCTAGAGAAAGAAAAAATGCAACTATGAAAATTCCTCCCTAAAGCCCTCGCATCATTCAGAACAATGCGCACATCTTGACTAATTTCAATTTGGCCACTGAGCATATTGATTATAGATTGAGAATCACTCTCCATCACAACTGATGTCAAGCCCAAATGAAGTCCCAACTGCATCCCCCGTCGCAATGCCATTGCCTCCGCTACTATAGGACTAGAACACCCCAATGATACTCCCATAGCCGCAGCCACAAAACAACCTGTATCACCCCTCACTATTATCCCATACCCTCCCTTGGATGACCCCACTTTCCATGATCCATCAACGTTAACCTTAACAGCACCCAGCCAAGGACGCTGCCATCTCTCTTGAACTTGACCCGTATCCCCAACCTTTGCATTACCACTGCCTTCCTCCCCGTTCCCTATTCGGTTCGCCACCTGGAACTCTTGCAAACCCCAAAGCCCTTTTACTAATTACATCAGGCCGAAGCACTTTTTGCTCAAACAATGCCCCATTTCGGCCCTTCCAAATATGCCACATTGTAACAGCAGCCAAAGACAAATTCCAAATTCTATTTTGAACATTTTGCCATTGCATACTCACGCATCCCATAGGGCATAAAAAGAATTAAATTGTGCACTCCCAAAATTCACGATAAGACTTGACATAGCCCATACCTGTCTTGCAAGCAAGCATTAACAAATGTTCTCAGCATATCCTTAACGGGTATTAATTATCAAAACACGTCATTGGCCGTCATTTTCCCAAAGCACGAGCAAATTAGAGAACGGCAACTTCAAAAGTCGCCCTCAGATGAAATTTTGGATTCTTATTAGAATTGTGCTAGCTGCACTGATGAATTGAATACAGACAATACACAAACTTTTTTGTGGGGTCCACCTAGGGTCTTGCAAGGACAATCGAAACCGCTCATGTTTCTTAAAATATTTTTTCAAGCATTCATGTAAAAAAAAAAATTCATCTCAATACGCTCTCGGTAAGGGTTTTGTTAAAATTCGGAAGGCGAATTAGTCAGTTTCGCCATACGAATTTTGAAAAAGCCGTTTCAAATATCCGATTGAGATAATTTTTTTACAAAAATGCATATATTCAACGATAATTTAAGAAAAATGAGCAACTCGAATCATCCTTACGGGACCCGGGGTGGGGCCCCGTGAAAAATCCATGCGTTATCTGTGCAATTTGACTTCTTGTTCTTACTATACTTTCGTCTAATATTTTGCATATATATATATATATCTGAGCACTTCTACAAATTCCACTCATAATCTAAAAAACTAATACAATCTTAAATCAGAAACTCAAAATAAAAATTAGCTCCCAAACATGGCCCTCATTATTGTCATAATGGTGGCATTGACCGGCCCAGGGACACGGGCAGGAGCCACTGGTCCTTCTAAAATATACTACTACTAGTATGTATTTTTCACAACAGTCCTTCTGAGCTGTGAAATTTTTATACTTCCCTCTGTCCGTGTGAAATTTTTATACTCCCTTTGTCCGTGTTTGTTCATTTTCGGCATTCATATCATATTTTAGATTGTCTATATCTTTTCAATTTATAATGGGTTTCAAAATTTTAAAAATCTCGCATTACAAATTTAATTGAGATCTATCAAATAAGATTCATATTTCATATTTTTAGAGATTCGTATGGAAAGACATGTACAATTTTTAAGACGTATGGGATAGTAAAAGTGAACTAACATACACGAACGGAAGTAACATTTTCTCTCTTTTCCAAAATTCTTGCTTCTCCAGTGGTGGTCTGGGATGTTAACAATTTAAACAAAAAAGCTACTGGCACAGCAAGAGGTGCACAGCAGCCACGCACAGACCGGTTTTGTGCCGGTCTCGGGTCCCGTAAAGATGATCGGAGCCGCTTATTTTATTTAAAATATATCGTTTAGGGTCCTTGTAAAAAATCAACTCAATCCGATATTGGGAAGGATGTTTACGAACCATCCAATTTTGCTTCAAATTTTAGCCTAAAATTTTGAAGCAAAATTGGATGGTTCGTAAACATCCTTCCCGATATCGGATTGAGGTGATTTTTTACAGGGACCCTAAACGATGTATTTTAAACAAAATGATCGGCTCCGATCATTTTTGCGGGACCTGAGACGGGCACAAAAGGGGTCTGTGCGTGGCTGCTGTGCACCTCTTGCTGTGCCTGTAGCAGCATTCCAATTTAAAACAAGAGGACCAGCAAACAAAAAACATAGTCAAATCATTGCCCATGATCAAAAGAAAAAAAACATAACCAAATCATTTGGTGATACAGGGATACGGAGTTACAGTGATGCTTGATCGCAATATGTACTTGGTGGATATCATAAAGGAAAGCAAGGGCCGAATCTTGAAGCTCAACTCGATTGAAGATGGCAAGAATTGGAGAGGGATGGACATGCTGATATTCAACACATGGCACTGGTGGGGTTACAGAGGAGCCCACCAACCGTCAGTCGATCAAAACTTCTCCATCTCAACCGTTTAATTTGCTCCTTAAATATTACAAGTACTTACGTGCACTGATTAATTAAAAAGTTATCTTAATTAAGTAGTACTAGTATTTTGAATTTGCAGATGGGATTATATTCAAGTGGGAGATCAGGTGATGAAGGACATCGGACGGCTGCATTCGAGAAGGCGCTGGCTACATGGGGTACTTGGGTGGACATCAACATTGATCCATCCAAAACTAGGGTTTTCTTTCAAGGGATTTCTCCTAATCATTACCGGTAATTAATCGAGTGGTGGCATTTACTAATTAAGTAGTCCTGTATTTTTGTATGTCAAAAAAGAAAAATAATTTTCGCCTTCCCCTAGCTTTTATCTGTTTGCACTCTTTTTCTTGTCTATGTTCACATGACATGACAAAAATGCTACCTAAAAAAAAAGTGAGTGAATAAGTAAGGATTGTTTGATAATTTCATGTGGATACAAAGTGGGTGCAAAAATCATTTCTTGGCACCCATGTATATATGCATTGCTTTCCTGAGAATTTTCTTCATGTATGCATTACTTGAATGGCATCATATCCCAATGGGTGTTCTCTTGGTTGGCTTCTTGCCAATCTCGGATTTGGGTCTCAGATTTTTTGGTACATGATTTTTCTTACTTAGTTTCGGGATATGATGCCGTTCAAGTCCTTGTTTCTTTAATCTTTGTAATAATTTCAAAGATTAATTAATTTTTGTCTTTCAAAAAAAAAAAACCTTTGTCTTTCAAAAAAAAAAAAAAAAAAACTTTCTTCACGTATCTATAAATTTTTCTAGAGGAACAGCTCTATCTTTTCTAACGTTAGTCCTTTTTAAAAACCTTTTGCTATTTTCGAACAAAAAAATGAAGTACTTTTGTCACTAATTAATTTCTTGAAATTTTTTGTACCAATAAAAATCATACTGTTTTTTTTTCGAAAGGCAAAAAAAATCCGAAAAGGTGTTTTTTTGTACCAATTAAAAGGTGTTTTATGTTTTGTACCAATTTTCGGTTTCTAAAAAAAAAAACGAAAATTGTAGGATGGATGGAGTACTTACTTCTAATTAACCATATACATTACTGATTGTCATTATGTTAATTTCCTATGCTTTAACCAGAGGCTCGGAGTGGAATGAACGCGGAGCGAACAAATGCCAGGGGCAAACGACGCCATTATCGGGCTCAAAGTATCCGGGAGCCTTACCGCCAGCAGTTGCCGTGGTGAGAAGGGCTTTGAGCAAGATCAAGAAGCCTGTCACTCTGCTCGACATAACCTCCCTATCCCAACTGAGGAAAGATGGGCATCCTTCTATTTATGGAAATAGTGGTGGAAGAGGACTTGACTGCACCCATTGGTGTGTTGCAGGAGTCCCTGATACTTGGAACCAGATCCTTTTCCAACTTATTTCTCATGAAAAATGATGAGCTTATACCATTATTTATAGGCTATTGAAATGTCTTTATAGTTCAAATTTTTTTTTTTGTCTTTATAGAAAATCATGGACTCAATAATAAGGGTTTAGTGAGTAATGGGTCTTTTGAAGTAGTAGTGTACTGCAGGAGTCGTTAATACTTGTGTTGGACCTAAGGTTTGAAAACTTTGCTCGATCAATTAATATTCTTAGTTGTAGTTAGTGAGGTTTAGAGGTGGCAAATGAACGGGTTGAAATGAGTCATGGGTTAAATATGGGCGGGTCAAATACGAGTCGAATGGTAGACAGATTGAAACAGGTCGGGTCGAATATGGGTCACGTCAAGCCCAAACCCACCCAACCCGACCCATTTTCCCTTCTTTTTTTTCCCCTCCTTTTCTCTCCCCCTTCCCCTTCCTTCTCCTCTATCTTCCCCCAATATGGGTTGAATATGAGTCCACTTTGTGGATACTTCAAAACTAACGAGTAGCAATATATATTACGGGCTCTATTTTTTTTGTTAATATTAATGTAGAAATACATGTGGTTGGCCACCGCGAATAAATCCTGCGTCCGCCGCCAGGAACTTCGTGTTTCAATTCAACCAACCAGTAGAGAGGTTTTTAGTTTGAATGCTCTCAAACAACAACAATAACAGTTCCGATGGTAATAACAAATTAATTGAAACAGAATCGAAGAAAGAGAGAGAGGGAGAGAGAACTCCTGACCTTGTTAGATTACTTCGATTGGATGCATATGCAGAGAGGGTCGAAGGATTTGTGTATTAAAACTGCCTATTGATGCAATCAATTTACCCTAATATATATTTTTGTCATATCCAAGATTTTTTCCTTTAGTTTACTTTCACATCAAATTTTTTTTTTTAGATTATTGGTTCGACTCAATGCAAAGAATCGAAAAAATAAAAAATTATGATCAAAACTTAAATTTTTTTTAAATAAAGGTGAAAAAATTTGATGTATTGGCTTATGTTTTGTCTTATCCAAAAATGTTTTGAATTTCAATCTTAATTTTTTATTTTTTAGATTTTTCTCGTCATGAGGACACAATAATTCACAAAAAAAAAAAAGGCAAAAACTAACAAATGCAAAAAAATTAAATAAATACAAAAATTATAAGCCAATTAACAATTTAAGCCAAAAAGAAGCCTCAATTATAATTATATCTTGTAGCTCCAGGGAGTTGGTGGGTCTTGGAAGTCTTTGAGAGAGAGAGAGAGAGAGAGGGGGGGGGGGGGGGGGGGGGGGGGGGGGGGGGGGGGGGATCACCGAACCCATTTTCTAGAAGAAATAAAAAACGTAATCCAGTTCGCTCTTTTGTTGTTTGTGTACAGGAGGCCAAAAATACTTATTCCAGTTCACTCTTGTGCAAGAATGGCCTTTTAATTCTAACCCATATTGAATCCATTTTTAATCCATTTAAACCCATGTAAATATGGGTTGATATTGGTTCAATCCATTATATAATATGGGGGGATTGGGTTAGGTTAAAAATGGGCGAATTTGGACAAGTTAAAAATTATGGGTTGAAATTGTCACCTCTAGTGAAGTTCATAGAGGAATTTACTGTTTGTCTATTGGGGGCCTTTGCCACTCCCAATTTGAAAAAAAAAAAAAAACTATAATTTTTAAGGAATTTTCATTTTATATATAATACTTACCATGTTCGGACCCCTCATAAATTAGTTATCCGAGAACGTAACACCTTCGGTATCCCTCACATGTCTGGGGACACAGTATCCTCCGATCAGACGGTACGGTTGAGATGACGCCACATATGCAAGATTTGACCAAATATGACCGGTCATAGGAACGGGTCATCTACCTTTAATGTAACAAAACAGTAAATGGCATAACAAATGCCGAAAAAGGGCATTAAAAAAATCTAGAGGGCATAAAGATGAGTATAACAATAGTATAACAAAAAACCAGAAAGGGCATAACGAAAACAAATAGGCTACTGAGGTCCAGGCCAATTACATGATTGGTGTGGTGGTCACTCCACTCCATCCCACGAGCAGCAATTGTTTATACTTCCGTCTAGCTTCCATGATTTAACCTTTGGATAAGCGGAAGGGTCGACAGAGGCAAACTTGTTAAGGACAAAGCTGTGCTTGAACTGCATGCACCAAGGCTGAGCTCTCATTGTCATGGCACAGTGGCTGCATGGAAGAGTAAGAGTTGGTCAATATGTTAAGATTAAAACAACATAACATCACTAACATACGGAGATACAATGATGAACCAATGTTTTGTAACCGACTGTTGTTACCAATCTTGGGTGCCAAAGCTTATTTATGGCTAGGATGTGCTTTTATAGTTGGAGATCTCAACTTCAAATGCTACCGCATGCCATAGAAGACTAAGAAGAGTCTACCATCTGCCACGTACTGTCCGTGTGGGGTTCTCGATCGTAATTCATGCTCAACCTTCTTGAATATGGTTGGAGTCGATTCAAATCCTATTTTCTTTTTATGTTATTTTCTGAGTCAAGTCACATCCATCGTGCTAGATGATTATGAAGGAAACTAAATTTTTTCCAGTAAATGGGGAAAAAGAGAAATGAGAAGGCTTGGAAAGACTTTTGCACATGAAGTAAACAGAGGGAAATCATGTTTAACTAATTACTACCCCAATAGCAGACCCATCCTGTGGGACATCATTCTAATTAAGAAGTGATTTCAAACCCGTAGAAGAGGAGTGAAAGGGTATAAAGAAAATACATTAGGGGTTAAGAAACTTTTCAGTAGACTTTTGTTTTTTTTATTGTATTCCAGCAAAAAGTAGATCAAGTAGCTATTTTTCTAAACAAAACTGGCAATTTTTTCATCTATAATATATAATCTTTTTGACTATGCGTTTTTAGATCACGTGAAGTATGTACGTTTTACAATTGAGTAATGCCATGCTCAAAAGCATGAACAATTAAGGAGTTGGCGTACAGTCAATGACGGAGCCAAAATTTAGATCGGAGGGTGACGCTGTTTAATGGGGGTCCACTTGCATTATTGAATATTTTTTGTAGAAATGTGAAGAGAAAAGTTGACTGTTAAGTGTAAAACGATGCTGTGGAAAATTTCCTCCTTTCTTCAATTCCTTGCATGTCATCCGTTCAACTAGAAGATAAGTATAAACCAAGCTTTTCATTGAGAGTCTACAAACAATAATGGCTGTACTGTCCTTATGGAAAATTCCGTTCTTCTCTCTATGCAAAATTTAGAATTTATGGTCAACCTTCTTGAATCCGTCGACATCCATGCTTTTCCTAGTAAATGGAGATCAGATTTTGAAGCAGACAAATAAGTCTTGGAAAAAATCGTGTTTAACCAATGGTCAATTTTGATAAGACATTGTGATATTTCAATTTTTTTTAGCATTTATTAGTTTACGCCAAAGTTTATGTGATATGGGTGAGTAAGGACGAAAGGAATCGGAAAACAAAAAAATTATGACTTTTAGACAAGTATTTTGGGAAATATTCAAGAAAAATTTCAAAAACTGACTTTTTGATTTTTTCTTTAAATATTTCTCAAAATACTTGTGTAAAAGTTAAATTTTTTTACTTTTCTAATTCATTTCATCTTTATTCACTCATATCACATAAAAGTTTGGCGTAAAACTAATAAATGCAAAAAAAAATTGAATAAAGACAAAAACCAAAAAAATGTATTCTTTCATAAGTATGTTTTTTTTTGGGTTAATCCCATGTTTTTTTTTGGGTTAATCCTTTGTCTCGATGAGAGGAGTCTCAAAAAGTATAAAATTATGACCAAAAGCAAAAAGAAAAAATTCACTAAGACAAAAAAAAGTATCAAACAGCTGTCTTTTCGAGCTTAAGTGCTGTCTTATTTGAATTTTTTTTAACATCGATCCATATTTTTATATTTTTTCGATTTGTCTTGTCGAAACGAATGATTAACCTTAAAAATTATGATAAAAAGTTACAAAATGCAAAAAATACTGAAATAAGTTCCAAACTTATAAGTTCAAAAGAACACAACCTTAGAATGCACATCTTAAAATTATGTCTTCGTCCTTATGACTTTATGACTTTAAATAGAGTGCGTATATATGTACATCTTTATGACTTTTTATTGGATTTGTGCATTTTTGATAGACTATGGGGTGAAATAATTTGGATATTGTATATTTGATGGAGTTGGGTTAATTTCCTGTCGCATCATTTCTTTGGACAAACGTCACGTTATGTTGTTGGAGTTTACCCAAGATCTTGTGAAATAAGGGTCGACTCATTGGAAAACGTTGCTGAAACAACTTTTTGTCATAGAGCATGCTCACAAAAGTAATCAGCATTGAGTCATTGGTCGGCAGCAACTCTGTCATGGGGGCTCGACCGCTTGTAGAACCAACATGACCTCCTTGTTGGCGTCTTCTTTGGAATTTTCGATACTGCATGGTCATGATCAATTGCACCATTGCAATCTCATCATCATCGGAGGAAGATCCGTCAAATTCTCCAAGTAATATTCTTTGGATTAAACTGCTCATGATGATTTTTTTTTGAAAGAGGAGACTGTATATAGATTTGAGTGTGAGAATGAATAATAGGGAGGATAGGTCTATATATAGATGGTAAGTAAATGGTGTAGTTGAGAGTGGATGAGAGTAAATGAGTGAAGTAAATGGTGTAGTTGACAGTGGTTGAGAGTAAATGATGTAGTTGAGAATGGATATGAGTAAATGACTAAAGTAAATGGTGTAGTTGAGAGTGGATGAGAGTAAATAACTGAAATATATGGTGTAGTTCAGAGTGGGGAGTAAACGGATCAGGTTAATGATGTGGTTGAGAGTTGATAAGAGTAAATGAATGAAGTAAATGGTGTAATTGAAGTGGATACCGGATACCAAAATTATTTTCCAACGGAAGTAGTACTTGAATTAGGGTTAAGAAAGTTGGGGAAAATTAAGGAGGAAGGAAAGTTAGTTAATTATCCATCCATTTTTTACATCTCACCATTGGAGAGGGGTGAGTTCTATTTTACATCAAACTAACTTTTAACCACTTTTTACATCTAAAATAACTATCCATCCCCTTCTAAAATACATCCCCATTGGGGATGCTCTAAGGCCCCTTAAAAAGTTGGAATTGAAATTCCCCCTAAATTTCCCACTTTTAGCTAACTCATATGTCTATATGCTTGTTCATTTGGTGATTTACAGGCCCAGAAGAATGCCAGTTGCAATTGGATTGGTCGACAAGGTACAAGATCTGCATTGGCATAGCTAGAGGTTTGGCTTATCTCCATGAAGAGTCAAGACTTAAGATTGTCCACAGAGATATCAAGGCTACTAATGTGCTGCTTGATAAAAATCTTAACCCAAAGTTTTTTGATTTTGGTTAGGCCAAACTTGATAAAGAGGATGATACCCACATCAACACCAAAATTGCTGGAACCTAGTGAGTCCCTATGCTTCCAATTATACTAGTTCAAATCCGAGTCCCGGAAATAGCCTCTCTGCTTGTAAGAAAGGTTCCGCGCGTACATCCAACCCTTCCCTAAACCTTGTAGTTGTTGGAGCCTCGTGCACTGGGTATAGCTCTTTTTAGTTATAATTGTTTGTAGGTGCATTGACCATAAACGCGGTTAATCTCTTATGAGATAAAGCTGTGGTTTTATGATGTTGTTCCCTATAAATAGCATTATTGGACCATATATCATGCATATAACTGTTAAGTTACCAATTGTCCCAAAAGCTTAAGCTATTAGGAAATGCGATCAACAATATATATCAAGCTATTCTCACACCCACCCTCACATGCAACCCTGTCTTGCATGTGGAGATGCAAAACATCCGTACTGGAGCAGTGATACCATCTTAAGTTACCAATTGCCCAAAAAGCTTAAGCTGGTCGGGAATACGTGCAACAATGTACACTATTCAATTCAATAATAGGAAACTTGTATGTGACAATTGTTTACATGCAGCGGATATATGGCACCTAAGTATGCAATGCGTGGTTACTTGACTGACAAAGCAAACGTTTATAGCTTCGGAATAGTCGCATTGGAGATTGTCAGTGGGAGAAGCAACACAAGTTACAGGACAAAGGAGTACTGTTTATATCTTCTTGATTGGATATGTTGAATACTCTCTTTCTAATCTTGCATTTTTGGTTACAACATCTTCTGTCGATATATCAACCAGGAAGATACAGATTTGGATTCTATCATTAGATTGATACAAATATCAAAATGGGTGGAACATGATGTACTTTACAAATTTTGCTGCTCTACTTTGAGAGAAAGGCTATATACCTCTTATCAAATCACATAACTTGAAACCTTCTTAAACAAGTTGGCAAGTGATCAGCAAAAAAATTATAGTGATGCTTAGAGGCATGTAGCCGGACATGGGACATATACTTTATATGTGTGAATAAAACATCGATCTCTTGCTACATTTATTCCTCGTAGTTTCAAAATTCCTAATTTGAATGTGTAAAGAACAATGAAAAAAAAAAATGAAGAACAATTAAAAAGGAAATGGACATCACTTTGATTCCCTTTCCTTTAATCGATTTCAGTTCACGAATGACTTTAGTTTTACACCGATTTTTTTATGTGGATCAATAGTTGTAGTTACATTCACGGATCATACCAATTTAAACAGAGTACAGAAATTACATCGGTTGCCGTGTGACTAAGTATTTATAACCTCGGTTTATCTCACAAATTACGGTACCCTATGTTATGTAGGTGTAGGAATAAGTAACAAACGGACCAACCACATGATAGGTAAGAGTCTGTGGCCTAAATATCCTAATTGTCTTCACCTTTAATTGTCATAATTAATACTAACCTAATAAGCAAACCCGTTCCATGTATATCCATACGATGAAATAGTCGTATAACCACATATCAATGAAATAGACGTATAATTTTTTTGATAATTCAAGTGTTCGAGCTAATTTACACGCATCTCAACTATATGCCGACCCTGGACACCCTAAGTCTTTTAGAAAGGAAAAGAGGCAATGTTTTTGGTGAAATGTGTTTATTGACATTTTAATAATAAGTTACCATTGTGTTCTCATATAGTTAAAGATTAAAAAACGCCTTTATCTTTGAATGAATACAACCTTCGGATATTTTTATTTAATATAACTGAAGTTCTGGATAATTATCTGGCAGCTCCCATTATTGGTTTATTTGTGAAATTATGACTTACTCATTTGTCTGCTTCCAAATCTTCCAAATTTACTAGTATAAGCATGGATGTCGACAAAATCCGAACATTCAAGCACGTTGACCATAAGTTCTAAATTCTGTGCAAAGAGATAGAACAACAAAATTTTCCACAAGGACAGTTACAACCATTATTGTTTGCAGACTCTCAATGAAAAGTTTGGTTTATAATCTTCTAGTTGAACGGATGACATGCAAGGAATTGAAGAGAGGAGAAAATTTTCCACAGCGTTGCTTTACACTTAACAGTCACCTTTTCTCTTCATATTTTCTACAAAAAAATATTCAACAATGCAAGTGCACCCCCATTAAACAGCATCACCCTCCAATCTAAATCCTGCCTCCGCAATTGACCGTACGCCAACTCCTTAGAATTGTTCATGGTTTTGAGGATGACATTACTCAATTATAAAAGTTACATACTTCACTTGATCTAAAAACGCGTAGTCAGAAAGATCTTATATAGACAACCATGTTGCCAATTTTGTTTACGAAAATATCTACTGGATCTACTTTGCTGCAATACGTTCAAAAAAAAAACTACTGAAAAGTTTCTTAACCCCTAATGTATTTTCACTCTTCTTCGGGTTCGAAATCAATTCTTAGACCACCAAAAGTAGTAAAACTCATACTCATTAAACATAAAATACGAAAAGGTTATGCTACATGATTCAAGACACTAGATCAACTCGTTAACATCACAATGCAGTAAAGAAGACTAACTTGCTAACCTCATCAACTAACCACAATTTTAAAAAAAAAATCGAGTGGACTTATTAAAAATCTGTTCAATGTATTAGGCTAAAAAATTATATATCAAAATATTTGTCAAATGTGCAGTACACATCTAGGCTACCTAGCCGCTCACATCCATCATGGAAATACATATAACTGTCCAAAAACAAATTGGCTTCACATAGCGAGGATTGATCGCAACAGGGGTCTTTTCATATGATTTATGAAACAAATAGTAGTTGTGACAACACCAAGGCATTAATGTCCAATTAAATGACATGAGACTTAGAAATTTACTTGATCTTAGTATGATCTTAATGTGTTAGGTTCGATTTTCCTTGTTAAGAACTCTTTGAGCCATATATCTCATTTCACGCATAAGCGTGTTAAACAATTGTAAGAAGGACAATAAAAATTAATTTGAGATGCGCGTAAGTTGACCCGTAAGAGAGTGAACATCATCCTCTTACGAATTTTAAATAGTATCACATCTTTTGATATCTCGCACTTAATTTGTGAGATTATATCTCCGATGTACGTTTAATTTGGTCGCTAAAAGTTCGGAGTAAATAAAACACCGGATATGTAATTCCCATGAATATATAATCTCTTCTGATGCCGATGATCATTTCGAATTACATAAATACGTTTTTTTTTTTTTAAATTTCCGAAAGACTAGGCTGGCTTGCTTGCTTTTATGCAGTTTTATGGACCGCATGGACAGGGAGAAATAATGTTTGTCTTTAACAATAAAGCTTGGGAGAAGGATGAGATGATAGACTTGGTGGAGACAAGAATTCTGGCTTGTTCGTTTGGGGGTCTCAAAATTGAAATAAAAGGTAATGATTTGGATCATTCATTATCTTTCATGTTCAGTTTCAATGTACCCATTATTGAGTTTATCTATAATTTTTTTGCCGTTTCAAAAAAAAATATTGTAAAGACAAAATGGGCGAATTTTGAATTTATGTTGTATGCTGTGAAATCTAGATTGACTAAACATATTATTATCATATATTCCATAGAATGCATTTCTATATTTACCTGTATATCATGCACAGTTTTGTCATGAGTTTGTCTATCTAATATGTATTAGCTCGCTTCAAATGGAAATGTATTAAGTTGGTTTAGCTCCTTTAGATAGGAAAGCTCACAACATACTAGTCGACCATCACTCGCATGATTAGTAAATCTAGATTGACTAGTCATGTGAGTGATGGTCGACTAGGATGCTGTGAAGTTGTTCAACTAGTATGCTGTGAAATCTAGATTGGCTACTAGTTACGCGAGTGATGGTCGACTAGTGTGCTTTGAAGTTTTCCACATAATGGTCGATTTGTTTTCCCATGGGATGATCACTCGCATAAGAATAAGCTAGATTGACTAGTCATGACTACCGTTGGATCTTAGATAATTAATTTTTTTTTTTTGGAATGGCGAAGAACATTTTCATTTATCACAAGGAAAAAATAAACATTGAGAGAGCTTTAGAAAGTGCACAATAGTCCTACTACTGGTACTCGCAAAGTCTTAAGCTATCTCCCAAGTCCCAACCTTTCAAAACGATAATTGAATTTTTCATGAAACATATACACATTTTCATGAGTGGTTTTCCTTAATTGTTGTATTTATAATTTTTCCAATTCTCGTTAAGGGGCAGGAGCTGCACATGATCCTGGAAAATGGAAATGGCATTCCCTATATTCTGTAACCCTCCAGAGAAAAACAAGGACGAAGGCATTTACTTGCTTTTTAATGTGCCATGTTCGGCCTACTAAGCCAAATGGGTTTTTTTTTTTGTCTTTATTCAGTTTTTTTTTTTTTTTTGCATTTATTAGTTTTTGTTAACTTTTTGTGAATTATTGCTTCTTCATGACTAGAGGAATTTAAAAATAAAAAATTACGATCGAAACCTAAATTTTGAATAAAGACAAAAATAAGCCAATAAGTCAAGTTTTTTCGTCTTTATTTAAAAAAATTTGGGTGTCTATTATAATTTTGTACTTTTTAAATTTTCCTTGTCATAACGAACCGATAATCCGTAAAAAGTTGACAAAAAACTAACAAATACAATTTTTTTGAATAAAGATAAAAAAAAAAGTCATTTGACTTATTAGGCCGAACAACTAATTGTGCAAAGGCTCTTTACCAACCAATTTTAATTTTTTGCCAGTAACTTGACCCTTGGTGAGTGGAATTTTTTGTGTATATATCTGACTGTGAAGACTATATAGTCCTATTCTTTAATACTGCCAGGTGATTGGGGGTGGGGGGGGGGGGGGGGGGTGGTGGTGGTGGTGGTGGATGGGTTTCGGGCAGTGCCTTGAAAAGACTGTCATTTGCAGCACCCTAAAGACTATGTAGTCCTATTCCTTCTGAATGGTCTCTTTTCTTTCTTTTTTTGCCGATCAAAAAATAAACTTAGGTCATCCAGAAGGAATTTGGGTGCTTGTAGGCTGTGGCGCCTTGGAAAGATTGCCATTTGCAGTGCGCCCAAAACTACAGATATAGTTTTGGGGGCATGTTAGGCCATCTAGAAGCAAAACCACGTTGTTCACATATCACCGAAAACCTCTTCCATAATTCGTGAGGAGTCCTAATAATTGTTTTTGTAGAAATTATTTCGGAATCTTCCGTTATACCATATGGCACTGTTAGAAACATTCAAAGACGAAATTTTGCTTCACTAGCCATTGGAATATTATTCATTTCCTTCACAACTTTTGCCTCTGCAGCCACTCTTCTTCCCCCTGAAGAAGGTATTCAAACATAATTTCATTTATTCATGAGAGAGATTTAAATTTTAAGTTTTGTTTTTCTTGTTTGTTTTCTATATCCTTTTCATTGTTGTTCTTTCCCCATAATTTTCCTCTATTCTTTCCCCATAGGGGCAAATCGACAAGTTTGAGTTTTGAGGGAGGTTTTTTAAGAGTAATGAGTGGATAAAGACAGGTAGAAAAAATTTATTGGAGATCATACGTAGGGGTTCTAAGACTCATAACGAACAAAGAGAAAACAGCCTCAAGACTCGATCAAGAGTCAACATCCGATTCCAGCAGTACTCGAATTTGGACCACGACTACTATATTTTTGTTGGTTTCTTCTACTACTACTGTATGTAAAGAGATGGCTATTCATTCAACTACGTGCAATCAATGCATGCAAGTGGGTACTCTGAATTCTTCACCGTTAAAATCCATTTCGGATTCAGCCAATGAGAGAATCAAATACAGAGAGTACCTTACCCCACTCGGGCACTCACCAAACATCATTGTTTAATTATTAGAGTTGAGAAATAGTCCAACATTGCACGAACTCATAACAGCTCTATACTGATGTATGGTCTGAGTGGTATGTAATGTAGGTTTTAAAATGCTGCCACCAGAAATTAAAATTTACAGATCGAGATACAGATGTGTTTGAGACCGTTCAATATGTGCTGACTCCACACTTAATGTGTGCACGTCTGCATGTGTTTGTAGCTAGGCCGGCCCACTCACAAGGCCCAAGAGGCCTGAGGCTTGGGCATCTCCAAAATTCCAAGTTTTAGGGGCACTCAAATATTTTTACTACTTCGATTTGGGTAGGACTCTTTTTAAGAAAAAAATACCCAAATAAAAAATATGGTAGTTCTGCTTTTTTAGCAAAACATGGGGTTAACTACACAGTTTGTGCGCGAGAAACTCGTGACACGCACCCGGTTAATTGGTTTCCGGATCAATTTTTTCAAATTGTCTTCGGCCTTGGCCCATTTCCTTGAGCACACGAGACCTCTCCTTGTGTCTAGCCACATTTACAAGTCCGCTAAGGTGCATTGTCATTTAAGGTAGAAAAAAGGTTTTGTAACTAGCCAATATGGGACAAGGTTTTGCAAACTTTATATTGGTTTAGTTTTCTCGTATTGTGATTGTTGCTGTAAAAATTATTAATTATTAACTCTTTAAGGGCACATTTTTTTTAATAGGTCTTGGGCTCTAAAAACCTTTGGACCGGCCCTGTTTGTAGCATTGTGCATGTTATTTATCCAATACGGAGGGAGGAGAGACAAAGCTTTTTTGAAAGGGCAAGAGGGTAATTTTACATACCAACTCACATGGACAAATGATGAGGAGAGACAAAGCTTATCCATCCTCTTTTGCCCAATTTTCTTAATTAATAAGGAGTCCAATGCACATGCCATGTTGCTTCTCTTTTTCCTTTACAAGTATTTCAGTGACTTGAAAAGAAAATGCTTCAGCATGAGAATTCGTACGACCAAGATTTTGTAAATAATTCACCATAACCATAAAAAAGAAGACATACAATGAAGCCCAAAGTAAAAACACAATACTTATTAACCAACAACCACGTGCGACATGCCTAGCCTTACCCTTCGAAAGGTTCTCCTAAATATTTCAAACAATTTTGATAGAACCACAAATATTCACACACGGTAGGCTCTGCACACGCTACACACCAGTATGTGGGGCCCATATGTATTGTGAGCGTTTGTGCATTTGTTTGTGGTTCTAGAGTTTTTGAATTTTAAAAAGGACAAAGCTGATAAATAAAAAAAAACAAGAAATTTCTTGAAGGGAGGAGGAGCCAAGGGTGTCCAGGGCCACCTCCAACTTTTGAATATTTTCCATGTATAGCACCTCTAAATTATGAATTTTATGCGAAATGATTTTTCTAATTTCTTGAAATTTGTTCTCATGGCATATATTTATTTCATGACAACCGTTCAAGAGTATAGCTTCACTCCGCTCACTTTCATATCATGCAATGGTAACCCTTGTAATTATCATTACTCCTTTCATAGAACTGTTTATACACAAAATATATTATTGTTCAGAAAAGTTAGCCTCTAAAAGTGCACAATATTCTCCTACTACTATTACTCGTACACAGGATCGGCCCAAGGGTTTTTATTGCCAAAGGTCTAATAAAAAAACTTGTCCTTAAAGAGTTAATATTTAACAGTTTTTACATTAATAATCATAATACGAGAAAACCAAATCAATATAAAGTTCTATTAATCATTACATAACACAAAATACAAAGTCTCCAAATAGTCAAGAATGCATGAGTATCACTTGAATATTACTCGTGTTGCATTTCTAGAAGCAAATATATCAATTGAGCATTTTTTTTCATTGTACTGGACTTAAAAAGAGTCCTATTCAAATTCAAGTAGTACAAATATTAGAGTACTCCTGAAATTTGAGATTTTTGAAATGCCCAAGGCCTGGACATCTCGAGCCTTGTGCCTGCGCCGGCCCTGCTCGCAAATTCTTAACCTACCTCTCAACCTTTCAAAATGATAATCGAATTTTTCATGAAACCAAGACACATAATTTCACGGGTGGTTGTCCTTAATTGTAGTATTCGTAATTTTTCCATTTCTCGTTGAGGGGGAAGGAGCTGCTCATGATCCTGGAAATGGCATTCCTTATATTTTTGTAACCTTCCAAACAAAAACAAGGACCAAGCTGGTAGGATTTACTAGCTTTTTCTTTGCCATTAATAATTGTGCAAAGATTCTCTTTACCAACCAATTTTAATTTTTTGCCAGTAACTTGACCCTTGGTGAGTGGATATTAACCTTGGCTAGTGCTTATATATATTACTCTGGTTTTTGGTTTAGCAAAAGGGAATTGATTTTAACATTCTAAAAATTGATGGAGGGGCTCCAAAACGACATCGTTTTGTGTATTAACATAGTGTAATTTTCGAATCCCTTTATTAATTTTTGAAGTGCCAAAATCACGATCTTTAGCAAAATTAATGACCAGAAAACTCAAAACAGCACAAGAGTAAACATCCGATTCCAGCTCTAGCTAGAATTTGGCTTCGGATCCCCTGTCCGAATATGCCTGTCCCCCTTCTTTGTCCCACCCTTAAAACAATGACACGTGTCCTCCTTAGCAAAATCCAAAAGATCACACCACACCCAATCCCTCCCTTTGTCTTCTCACCTGTTCCTTTGCCCCACCACGGACCATCGCCGACAACAGAAATAGTTTGTGGCCGGAGAGGAGAAAGACAGGGAGAATCATTGACAGCTACTATGAAAACAGAGCGATCAATATGGCAAATTGAACAGAGAACTTTCAAAACCCTAAGAGCATCCACAGTGGAATAAGCAAAATAAAAAATTGCTAAAGTTAACAATGTTTGTTTAAAAAAGTGCTCACATTAGAATAACCAAACTTAACAACCTCTAAGCAACTCATCAAATTTTGACTTTTGAATAATCAAAACTAGCAATCTTCAGCCAATAACCAAATTTAGTGGTCCCCATATTTTATCAATCAAGTACACCCATCATTACACAAAAATCTTATCTCTCAACAATGTTTTCAAAAAATAATTATAAAAAACTATTCTTACTTTTCTTTTTAGAAACTTTTTCTTAAAAAAAAAGTCTTTATATGAACTATTTTTAAAATTTTTTTATGAAAATTGTTTCTTCAATTTTGTAAAAATTATTTTTAAAAAAAAATTGTATTTACACAAAGCTATTTTTTTACACATTTTTTTGCATTAACTATTTTTTTATCCAACTCTTTTTTTTCTTCCAAAAACTGTTTAATTAACTCTCTTTTTTCAAGAACAAATATTTTTTTTATAAAAACTGTTTTTAACATGAACTAATTTCTCAAAAACTAGTTTTTCAAAAGATTTACGTGAAATGAAAGGGAAAAATTTGGAGAAAACTCATGGAAGGAAGTAATGATTCCATTGGTTTTGATTATGAACAAAAAATAACCAATGTGAGACTTGACATTGTTAACTTTAGCAACCTCTGAATGGATAATCAAAATCTGATGTGGCATAATTTGATTATTCACTTTTGCTTATTCCGCTGTAGATGCTCTAACGTTGATGTTTTTTCTAAGGTGATCTGCGAGCTATTGTCGGCAAGACAAAGGGAGGGATTGGGTGTGGTGTGATCTTTTGGATTTTGCTAGGAAGGACACATGTCATTCTTTTAATGGTGGGAGAGAAGGGGGACAGGCATCTTCGGACAGGGGATCCGAAGCCCTAGAATTTGGATTAGTATTGGTCTACCCTTCTACTGTGCCTAAAATAGATGGCTACCCAACTATGGTTTTTTTTTTTGACAATAGCTACCCAACTACTTACTTTACGTGCAATCAGTGCAGGCACGTGGGTCTGAAATATTCTTCACCAATCCATTCTCATCCATGCAATGAGGAGAAAGAGAGAGATATGGGTAGTGTTTAGTTGGGAGTTTAGTTTAGTTTAGTTTTGGTAGTGGGTGGAGAGAGAAATAGAGTAATGATTGAAAATAGGGGTAATGATTGGAGAGAGATAGAGAGAGATGAGAAAGAAATAATTGAAAAAATAAGGTAATGATTGGGGAAAGAAGTATGGTAATGATTGGTTTCCAAAACTAAAATGAAAATGAAAAGGCTACCGAACAAAGCCATGAAAACTTCGTTCATCTTTGATCAATTGCTTCCACTCACTTCTTTCTTTGAATCTCGGGATTAAACAGCGCCTGGAAACATCGTCGTTTGGGGCCTAGTTAGACAGGCCATTCTTTCACCTTTCGCTCCTCTGCCATACTCTATCTTTTTGCCAGTAAAGATATAGGTACCGACGGATTTTCCATGGAAATCGTATTGACGGCCTCGCCGGGATATCTCCGGCCACCGGACGGCCGATCCGAGCCGTCCAATAAATCTAAAAAAAAAAACCGAGGGGGTCTTAAAGAGAAAAAATGGCATCCGACATGTGTAAAGTGTTGGATCAAGCACCCTTTTTTTCGTGTATATATTTAAAATTTACATATATACACGAAAAAAGGGTGCTTGATCCAACACCCTACACACATCGGATGCCATTTTTTCTTACGTAGGCCCCCTCGGTTTTTTTTTTTATAGAATTATTGGACGACTCGGATCGGCCGTCTGATGGCCGGAGACGGCCCGACAAGGCCGTCGGTACGATTTCGGTGGAAAATCCGGTACGGATAGCAGCACTTCATCTTTTGCTCCTCTCTTTATTGTATGGATTATTTTGACCATTAAAATATTTTTTCTATGTTAAAGAGTTACCCATTAAAATATTACTTTTTTCCTCTCCCTACCACTCTCTCAGCCTCTCTTGTTCTTTATATATTACTAAACAGTTTTAAAAAAATGTTCTAATTTACAATCTGTTTGAATTTGTACAAAAATTTTATTTTTAAGATCATATTACTCTACAGAATGATGATTAATTTTTTTTTCTTGGGCTCTCATAATTAATATATAAACAGTCTAAAAAAATTAAATACTTCAATATTTAATCTTTTTGAACTGATGCGAATATCTTAGTTTTTGATCATTTTATCCTATAAGGACATAGGGTCATAATTAATTTTGATTTCTAATACTCTCATAATCAAGTATCTGCTCTACAGAATTTTAATAACGAACAGATTCTTAATTATGAGAGCCTTAGAGACAAAAAGTAATATGACCTTTTAGTATAATGATCAAAAAAAATAATTTTTTTGCACCGGTCCAAACGAATTAAAAATTAGAGCACTTACTTTTTTTATCATATTTTTTTAATGTATAAGTAGTCTAAAAAAATTAAATAGACAAACATATATATTTTAATAGGTGTTAGGTAATAGTATTGGTGTAATTGTGAAAGAAAAAATTAATAACTTAACCAAAAATATGCATTGTTCATGAGGTAGTTACAGTATTTATTAGTGTACATGCTCCAAGAGATAAAGGGAGAGAGAGACAGAGTAAAAAAAGAGCGAAAGATGGGAAGTGACTTGTCTTACTGGATCCCGAACGCCCACGTTTCCTGTGGTTGCTATTTCCAGCGCTTGGAAGGGACTCGGAAACCCCCCCCCCCCCCCCCCCCCCCCCCCCCCCCCCCCCCCCCCTCTCCCCTAGTCACCTGGCAGTATTAAAGAATAGGACTATATATAGTCTTCACAGTCGGATAGTGTATACTACAAGATCCAGTACTGAAGCTCTCTCATTCCTCTCTGAAGGAACATATCATGAGGATATTCCTACGAAATTTTGCTTCATTAGCCATTGGAATATTATTCATTTCCTTCACAACTTTTGCCTCGGCAGCCACTCGTCTTCCCCCTGATGAAGGTATTCAAACATAATTATATTTCAACTTTTTTCGTGTTTTTTTTTTTTCCCCCCTTTGCACATACAACAGGGGGAAATTGTTGTACTTTCCCCATGACTTTCCTCTGTTTTAGATTCCATTTCTTTTTTCTTTCTTTTCTTTGGCGTGGCTTTTACAAGTTTCGAACATAACTTTTGGATAATAAGCAAAGAAAAATGAGAAAAAGAAACTAGATTTCCTCGAGAAATATCTTTAATTTTCTTCTTTCACAACCCAAGTAAAATAAAAAGAAGAAGAAAAGGTTTCCTTTGTGTTTTTGTAACTTTGCTTTCCAGATTTCTTTATCCAACCGATTTTGTCGAGAAATATCTTTAGTTTTCTTCTCTCATAACCAAGTACATTAAACAAAAGAATAAAAATTTTCTGTTGTTTTGTTGTACTCTGTTTTATTTACCCAATTTTTCTTGGAAACTTGTTTGGTTGATGATTCTTGAAACTTACAATTTTTTCATAATTTTCTGGAAACTAGATCATTTTTCTAGGAAAAAAAAAAACCATTCCTCGAAAACGAATAAGATAGTAAAATAATGGCTGTTTATATATCTAATATTTAGTGTGGTGCTATTTTGTTTGTAAATTGGTTCTGGAAATTATCAACAGACAATAAATTGTGGGTTTAATTCAACACATATATAATTTTTTTTTTTTTTTTACAGTGGAAGCATTGAACGAAATTGGGAAGACATTGGGGAAGACTTGGAATTTCAGTGTGGGTACTGATCCCTGTAATTATTCCACCAAGAACCCCGACCTAGTTAAATTTGGTTTTGAGGATTCGGTCACCTGTGCCCCTTGCAATGACTCCTTCTGCCACGTTACTCGCATGTAGCTCTCTCTCTCTCTCTCTCTCTCTCTCTCTCTCTCTCTCTCTCTCTGTTTCTTGGACTGAGTCGATCCAATCCAGTCTAGTATTCTCGTGAGACAATAATCGTGATGATCCGTCGTATGATTCCTATGTGTGCAAAATGAGACTCTTTAACAACTATGCAAAAAGTATAGTATATCGGTAAATACTTGCTTGAATTATATTTGTTTGAAGAGAAATAGACAATCAGAGTTTTTCTAAAACTCGTTAAGTTCCCTATCTAAAAATACTATTTAGAATCGTTCAATTTGAATTAGCTTCAAGTAAATCAATCTTGGGTAATTTAATCTTTTTATAAATCATCAGTCAAACGAGGTGTGTGCTGGCCTCTTCGAAAGCTAAAGTGAATTTTCAAAATAATTGAAGCTTATGTTTGTTTACAAAAACAAGCCGATGAACGAGCTTTTAACGAAACAAACTTGACTTCAAATAACTCAACTCGTTTATCAGCCCTATCGGTAAACATTGTCGAATTCTATGCTAATTAATTCCTACTAGTATTAACCAAATCAAATAAACAATGTTACTCCATACTCAAATTAGCCAATTTAAACAGACAATTATCATCTCAATAATTAACCATACTCAAATATTGGTGAAATGCAGAACATTGAAAGCACAGAATCTTCAGGGCACGCTCCCACCGGAATTGACGAGACTCACTTACCTCAAAGATATGTAAGTAACCCATATGTCATTTTCATAATAAACGGTATGATCTAAATTAATTTGTCATAAATATAGCCAGTACTATATAGTATGGTTTTCAGTCAAATTTTTTTTCGTGTAATTATTCGAGAGAGCAATTACATTAATGACAGTTGTTTCTAATTATTATTTTTTGTCTTTTGTGTTTTTTTTTAAAATTTTTGGTAGTAGTTTTTTACTTTTCAATTTCTTAATTTTTTACATTTTAAATTTAGGTAAATTACGTTGACCTCCCTCAAGATTTAGACTTAATACAATTCCCCCCTCACATTAGAGAAAGTACGCTAACCTCCCTTTCAGTGGTTGTCCCTTAAATCTAGCTGGATTTTTCATTACTGCCCTGACATGATGAATTTTCACCTCTCCCTTAAAACTAGGAAAAATTTCAAAATGGCACCTGAACTCTGCACCAAATGTCACAGAGACACCTGAACTTAAGTTTATTTCAATTAAACACCTGTACTAACAAAATTTCTAAATTTAAACACCTGAACTTAAGTTTATTTCAATTTAAACAACTGTACTAACAAAATCCCCAAATTTAGAACCCCACCATTATACTCCATCCCAAAAATTGTTGACATGACATCTCCAACCCGTTTAAGTTGCCCCGTTGCACATGTTTCCAACAAGGGACGATGCACCCAAGCGAAACCCATAGGCAAACTTCATCGTCCCTTGTTGGAAACAGTACAATGGGGCAACTTAAACATCTTGGACATGTCATGTCAGCAATTTTTGGGACGAAGTATAACGGCGGGGGTCTAAATTTGGAAATTTTATTAGTACATGTGTTTAATTGTAATAAACTTAAGTTCATGTGTCTAAATTTGGGATTTTGTTAGTACAGATGTTTAATTGAAATAAATTTAAGTTTAGGTGTCTCTGTGACATTTGGTACAAAGTTCAGGTGCCATTTTAAAATTTTCCCTTAAAACTACAATAATTTTGGCAAATTCTTTGCCCTCATTTCCTCTATTTTACTAAACCCATCAAAAGCTTTTACATATTTGACAAGCATTTGCACTTTTATTCCCCCAGTGATCTCTCTCGCAACTACCTCAACGGTACAATCCCTCGAGAATGGGGTTCCATGAAACTTATCAACATGTATGTATCACCAGTTATTTTTTTATCTCTCTATGCGAATACTTAAATGTTTACATGTTTATGTATCGTATCTTGAGGACTTTCTTGTTCTTGGTTCCTTATTTGTCAAAATGCAGCTCACTCCTTGGAAACCGATTAACGGGTCGAATCCCAATAGAGTTTGGAAACATCAGCACGCTTGAATCTCTGTAAAATAATCTGTTTGCGCATTTCAATTCATGATTATTGATGTGGAAATATTAATTGATTAAATTGCTTAGGGTATGAATTTTGATATTTGTAGAAGCCTGGAGTTCAATCAGTTGTCTGGACCAATTCCTCGAAAGCTTGGGAGTCTTCCTCTCTTATGGAAACTGTAAGACCCATGTTGGCTTGGTGTATTTATTTTTATTTTTTTTAATGTTGGATAGACTCAATTACGCTAAAATTTTCAGTAGTCTGTATCAGAGCAAGAGCACCTTGTCGGATATCGAATACGACTTTGGAACGACTAGAAAATAACAAGAATGAAACCGTTCTTTTTGAACATACATTGTATGAGAAAGTCTACGAATGCACCTGCCACTGCAATTGGGTCAATAACCATTTTGCAATCACCAATGATGCAATGCCACATTTGCATGTTGTTACACACTTTGATGTGTTAGTAGATTTGCTCAAATGGTATAATGATAGTGTGGAGGGAAGACCCAACGGGTGGCCCCAGTGGTGAAATTAAGGCTACTTTATACTCACCAGGGATGGCCTTTCCATGTGATCCTAAACATGAAAAATTTGTTTTACATTTATTGCCATATGCACCTCCCTCTAACAACTTTAGCTTTTAGCTATTTTACATTCTTATCAGGTGTGATTGTGTGTCTAAGCCTTAGACCTTTAAACCTTAAGTCTTAGATTATCGCGATATGTGTTCATTTTAGTATGGACGGAAACATGTCTTCCATAGTTAATCCTCTGTACCATATTATTTGTGCATTGTCTATTTTCGATACTCAGGTCTTCAATCAAATCAACAAATAGTATACTTATGTGAGTTCGTTTTTGTAATTTTTCTCACCTAAATGCATTAACTTGTTGATTCCTTCTATTTAGGGAAAATTTCAAAATACCCCCCAACCTTTACGCTAAAATTCAATTAGACTCTCAATCTTTTAAGAATTTCAATTTTATTTCCAACGTTATCTTCCGTTAATCAAAACGCCCCCTTCCGTCTGAATGACTAACAAATTTCGTTAAAAGCTCTGTTAATTAGCGTCCCGATCGAATTTCGATGATCCGAGCCGCTCAATATGTTCAAAACGTGATTTTAAGAGTATTGGAGAAAAATCAGCCAAAAAAAATGACCGGGAAGGGCTTCATCTTAACAGTTTTTTTTGAATAGTTCGATGAAAACTGTTCAGATGAAACCCTTCCCAATCATTTTTTTGTTGATTTCTCATGGGCACCTTTAAAATCACGTTGTAATCACATTGAGCGGCTCGGATTATCGAAATTTTTTATCGGAAAAGGGGAGGTGCAGACCGAAGCAAAATCCGGACGTCCGAACTTGAACAAAATCCGGAACGATCCGCACCTCCCTTTTGCCAATCGAATTTCAATGACCTGAGCTACTCCATATCATAGTTGTCAAATCCGTTCCGTACCGGTCCTTAAACGGAACGCAAAAAGTGATGCTCCGTTCCGGTTGAAATACCGGCCTGTTCCGGCCAATACCGGGTGTACCGGACAATACCGGTCTGTTCCGGCCATTTTCCGGTGTTCCGTTCTGGTACAAAATTACAAATTTTTTCTTTTTTACATTTTGTTTATGTTTACACTTAAAATTTTAAAAAATGGTAGATATATATTAAATATATATATAATATTAATTGCGGTAAATCCAGAACGGTACCGGAATACAGTCCGGTACCGGTACGTACCATTCCAGTAGTGAAAATGGTACGCTGGCCGGTACGGTATTGACAACTTTGCTCCATATGGTACCCACGACAAATCAACAAAAAAAATTAATCGGGAAGGGCTTCATTTAAACAGTTTTTTTGGAATAGTTCAATGAAAACTGTTCAGATGAAGCCCTTCCCAGTTATGTTTTTTTATTGATTTCTCGTAGGTACCCTTAAAATCACATTTTAAACACATTGAGTGGCTCAAATTATCGAAATTCGATCGGGACGCTATTTAACGAAGCTTTAAAAAAATCTATTAGTCATTCGGACGGAATGGGGCGTTTTGATTAACGGAAGATAAAGTTTGGAGTAAAATTGAAGTTTTTAAAAGATTGAGAGTCTAATTGAATTTTGGTGTAAAGATTGGGAGGTATTTTGAAATTTTCCCCTTTATTATGGGAAAATAGACAAACAATATGGGACAAATGGAGCCTTTTGTATATATAACGCATGGTACTCCAGTCTCCTAGATTATATGTTGGGAAGTTATTGAGAAATGTACTTCAAATCAAATGGGATAAAGAAAGCAACACGCAATTCCTATTTCAAAAAGGGTAGCAATAATGTCAAAACTGGTTTTGTTAGTGCCAAAATTTCAGTGCGTAAAAGTCTTGTATATTGCAAATAGTACAAGCATTTTGTGGACTAGAATTTTGACACCAACAAAAACGGTTTTGACATTATCATTTCCCTTTCAAAAAGTATCATGAAATTAGAGGATTGAAATATCGTGATCTGATCTAGTACTGTTGGATATGCATCCCACACCCTTACCAAAGTTTCACCGACATGGTACTTTGAGATTCCATGTTATATAGCCTAGATTTTTAAGAACAATTGATCACTGGTTGGCTGCATTTTATTGTTGAAGGCATTTGACTTCAAACAATTTTAGCGAGGAGCTTCCGAAAGAACTCGCAAACCTGACCAATTTGCAAGAATTGTAAGTTCATTTTCTTTCCATTCACAATTTGGAATTCTTAAATTAGGTACCGCTTTTAAAATTCCTTTGAATTATCAATTAATTCCTTAGTATAATGCAGCCGGATCGGTGACAACCACTTTACTGGAAAGATACCAGATTTCATCAAAAACTGGGTAAATCTCACCAAATTGTGAGTGTTTAACCTGTTTTGATTTATTCAATGGTTGGTTAGCTTTAGAATATTTACTTGACCATGTTTTTGTTTCAATCGTGATGTATGCAGAGTGATTCTGGGTAGTGGATTGGAAGGACCAATTCCTCCTGGGATCGGTCTTTTGACAAAATTGTCTGACTTGTGAGTGAAAGCAGAACCCTCTAATCCCATGGTTTTTTATCATGCCACAATATTGTATGGTTGATTCTTTTTTAAATGCAGGAGAATCAGTGATTTAAATGGTTCCCAACCATCTTTTCCCTCCGTTAATTTGACAAGCTTGAGGACACTGTAAGTTGATTCCTTCTTTGGAACCCTCTTTAAAGGATATACCAGTTTGTTGCTCATTTGAAGTGCTATGAGTTGTTTGTGTTGCAGGATTTTGAGGAGTTGCAACATTAATGGCCCGTTACCTGAATACCTTGGAACAATGACAAACTTGAAGCTATTGTTAGTAAATATATGCCTTTTCCACTTTTTTATTTGCATATAACTGGTAACTTCTCTTTAAAGACCCTTTTGCCCAATAGCATTGTGGAGAATTGTTTGTATCTTCAAATCTCTCAGAAGTTCATAACAAGCCATTGATAGATAGAGTTCATCCCACTCATTTTGTGCACAATACTTTTATAAAGGGTAAATTTCACTTACCTCTCCCCTGCGGTTTTTAACAAATACAAAAACCTCCCCTGACATTTTTGAAATTGCACTGACCTCCCTTCTGCTGTAGTTGTCGATTGCAAATTTCCCCATGCCATTCGGAGACCATTCCTAAGTACTGGAAATCGCTAACATCACCAACTAAACCTGTTTTTTTACCCATTTTACCCTTGAAGAATGATAGTTTGACATGAATGCCCTTCTAAACTCAATTTAAAAGACATTAATGTTCCCAATCATTATTTCTTAAAAGATTTTTATACATATGTAAGAATAGAAGAAAAACAAGGTAGAAACAACACTCGTTCATTTTATTATTGTGAGATTTATACAAGACTCGTTTATAAAATTCAACTAAGAAAAAAAAACCCTCGTTCATTTTTATCACGAATTTAGTTGCCATGGTTAAAGAAAATGAGACAAGGGAGAAACATATTTTAGATAAAAATAAAAATACTCTCGTGCATAACTTTTTAATTTGCACTAATATAGATGTCTTAATATGTTGTTTAAGTTATTAAATATCTAAAAACTATTTAAAAATTATCCTGACAATTATAAATCACGTGTGGGTCTAATTATAATAGTTGATAACATGTTAACTCAATATTCAATCAATTTCCTTGACTTGTTAGTGAATAATAAACCAAAAAGTGTAAGAAATTACATAAGAAAAGATTTTTTTTTCTTCAGGAGAGGTATGTTATTATTACAAACCTCATGGAAGGTCATTGAAGGGGTAGAAAAGTAAATTAACAATCTCCGTTAACAAAAGTTACCCTACAAGACTGATAGGGGAGGTTAGTGCAATTTTAGAAACGCTAGTATTTGCCAAAGACCTCTAGGGAGGTAGGTAGGTGAAATTTACCCTTTTATAAACTACCAAGTGAAATAATGGACGCAACTGTGGTTGAAGATGACTACAGTATGCCACCTTTGTGAGAATTGAAACATATGCCAGCTTTGTGAGAACTGAAATCATTTTGAATCTTAACGTCTTGTTATTTTTATTGCAGAGACTTGAGCTTTAACAACCTGAGTGGGAAGATTCCGGACAATTTCATTGATCTGTCAAAAATAGATTATATGTATGGATACCAACATCTTTTATACTTTCTAGTATTCTTTATTTTATTGGCCAACTGGTACCATTTGAAAATGATCGTACAATTCAATCTATACCTGTAGCAAATTTAATTAGAGAAGTTGACAGCGGCCCAAAGTAACCATGCACCCTTCTTTATCCCACTAGTCAACACCTGTATAACATGAGAATCTCATAATACTAAATTTTGTGAGCCTCCAGAAGAGCTAGAATCTCATAATACTAAATTTTGTCTGCAATAGAGAAGAAAAGAAAGGGACTCTCCTTTGTTGCATGTACAACAAAAATAGAGTCACTTTTGAGGCTAAATTAGGTTTACTTTATATTGTCTTCAATGAGGAGGACACTTGTTTTATAGCAGATAATTTCAAGGGAAGAATCGATTCCGTATTTGATCAAGAAGAAGTTTTTTTTTTTTTTTTTTGGTAAATGATCAAGAAGAAGTTAGTTTTCAACTATCGATGATTCTTGACTGTCTTATCAATTGATCATGCTTAATATGTTTATAAGTTTAGTATCCATGGCAAAGTAGGATTTGGGCTTGCAATGCCAAACTTGGAGCCAAATTCAACCAATAGTAAGTCAAAATGCATGTACCAAGTGTTCCATTTTGAAATGCTTGCATTGTTAATAACTTAATATAGACAATTGTTTGATGGGAAAGTCTACAATACACACCCCTTAAAAGGGTGTACCATATGCACCTATTTTATGATTCATTCATAACATTTTAGCATGTTTCGTAACTTTTGTTCAAGAATTCATAACTTTTTAGCTGTACGATTCGTAACATTTTCATTGTGATTCATAACATTTTGGTGTATATCGTAACCTTTATACGATTCGTAACTTTTTAGCAATACGATTCGTAACATTTTCTCTATAATTCATAACATTTTGGGGGTGCATATGATACACACCCAAATAAGGGGTGTGTATTGTAGCATTTCCCTTGTTTGATTCATGATTTATTTTTTGCCACAATACTCGTGCTCTTGTATGTGAAAAAGCACATAGCCAGAGTGAATCATTAAGACTAGTTTTCGTTGTAGGTATTTAACTGGGAACTTGCTAAGTGGACCTGTGCTTCCTTGGATGATGGCACCAACTTCAAACGCCCTGTAAGTTAGCTTCCTAAACCACTTTTATCATGTCTATGTTATGCAATACTCAATTCTCCTGCTGTCACACTGTAAATTACATATTAGTTTTCTTTGCATTTGGCCTTTCTGGTGGGTGTGAAGCGCATTTTTGATCGATAATCCATTTAAGTGTCTGAAGATATAGATTATTAATACCTTTTGGTCTTGGTCATTCTATGAAAGAAAGCATTCCTAGTTTCTAATTAAGCTTTAGCTCTCTTGAGAATATCTTCAATGCATTTTTGGACAGCCATTCTCATTTGCATAATTATCTATAGCAGAAGCTGAAATAGGCATCAAAATGTTAGAAGCATCGACAGAAATACAATACTGCGGCCCTTTATTGTATCAGGGTGGTGCATATAGCTATTAAGATTTCAAGCGATTAATTGACATGGCTGGGTAAACAATTCTAGCTAGTACACTAGATAAATTGAATGGGAAGTCAACACTTAGATGTTTAGTATTTTTCTACCCTGAAGGCTGATTGTTGGTGAGGAAATACTTGGGGCAAAATTACTTGATTAGAAGGCTGATATTGTTGGTGAGGAAATACTTAGGGCAAAATTACTTGATTAGAAGGCCAAGCTGTTACTTTCGTTCTAATTATGTTATCTTCTTAAATGCATGGACGTATTCCTATCTTTCGTGACATTCAACTAATGGGTAAATCACGGTGTGAATTCTTCATTTGCAGTGATCTTTCATATAACAACTTTAGCTTTGAGACGTCCCAAGATTGCCCACAGGGGAATCCGTAAGATCTTATTACTCAGTCATTGTAATACGATATGTGAGGTCTTCACTTTCTCCATTTCACTACAGGAACTTGTTTGGAAGCTCTTCAAAGGGTAATTTTTCGTAAGTTCCTAAAACTTGATCATGATAATTCTGTTGCTTGCATAATTTGTTTAATTGTCACTACAATTTTTTATGGGGTACGTATTATCGCTACAGTTTATTTCCTGTTTGCGTCTCTCCTAGAAGTAAGGTATAATGCTGAATAATTCAAGATATCATATTGTTTTTACAGTGAAAATAACCCCTGTTTGAGCTTGAGAGGCTTTCCCTGCAATAAAAGTAAGTTAAAAATATTTTTCGTTTTGTAGACTGCTATTTTGATGTCATCGCTCTTGGTAATTCATGCTGGCATTTGTACTATAAAGAAAGACGTAAGGAGCATAGGAGTAGACATGGGACATGCACCCAACTTGACATGAATTTGTGGACATAGACAAATCCTTAAAATAGTATGTTCGACACTGTGGACATTGAAATGAACTACTTTTTTTTTTTTGTTTCCTATTTATGTATTTGAAATGCAGACCTTGATTGCAACTTAAAAAGTGTGCAACCAAATATGCCTATTATAGAAGCTGAAGTTCTAAAAATATTTTAAATACAATTATACCACATTTATACACAGCTACAATCTTGTTATATCGTTCTCGGATATTTTGATTCTTGAAATGCAAAGAAAATATCCATCACAAGCGTTACTTGTCTCTCTCTCTACTTGTTCATACTTGTTGAAGAAAGGCTGGAACATTTTGTCACACTCCACCCTAGGCTAGCACTCTAATGAGCCCAATCTGACGTGAGGGTGCAACATCAACCACCAACCCATTCCTATAATTTAAGTTCTAGCAATTAAGTTAATCAACAGACACTTTATTGATAGCACAAAATACAACGTTCTAACAAACACAGCGAAAGTCTCAAGAAAGCAAATTAACTATACAATGAACTAAATATTGACATAGGCTGCAACTACACCCCTATCTACAGCATCACGCCAAAACTCGTCCAGTCTCCTCGACACACTACCCTAAGCGACGGTACAACCACACGACGATCAGCGGTGGATGTCTACAACGCCTGCAAAAATTGGATTCCATAATGGAATCCGGGAGTGTTTACGAAACATGGATGCAATCCCATATTAAATATACAACCTAAAGATAATCCCAATTTGTTAAACAGTTAATCAAGCAATTAAAAGCAACACTGGGCACATGCACAACCAATAATTTAAGGCATAAAAGCGTTTTTCGACATTTCAAAGACTGTTTTCAGCAACCTATACACAGATTATGCACCTTAAATTCATATTTCCTGCACCTAACTTTAGTTTCCAGCACGTTTAGATCAATTTCCTGCACCTTAAACCATAATTTTCAGTTCACAGATCATGTTTCTAGCTCTAAAGTGCAGTTCCAGCAAAGAAGAATTCAGGTTTTAATATTTTCGGCAACCTAGTACCAAGATCAACTCTTAGCATTAAATTCTATTGCTTCTAATCACAAATATTCGTTCATAAGGAAAAAAAAGACAATGAATTGTACAAATATGATTTCTAGGGCAGCCAAAACCCACTTGCTTTCAAAACCCCCAAAAACAATTCAAACACAAGAACCTGTAAATTAATTACCATATGTAGGATTTAGAAGTTACTTACCAAAATTAAGGTTTCAATTCCCCGCGCCCCCCGCCCCCTCCTAACAAAGAACAACCTTCCCCTTCGGGTTTCTTCTTTTTTTTTCATTGAAAAAAAAACACACACACCGCACAAATGCACAACACTTAGAAAAAAAAATGCACTTTGGCCCTTTAAGTTACTAAAGTATAACATTAAAGCACCTCATGAGTAAAGGGTGTTACACATTTCAAGCCTCCAAGGGTAACCCTCTTGTCGCCGATTATTATCATCTAGATATGGTTTCTACTGTGATGCGCTTACATTGTTTACTGTGATGTGCTAGGAGCTTCCATGATGTGTCTCAAAATCTAAAATCTTGTATGTAAATTGTAGCTATTTTTTCAAACACATTTATAGAACTTGGAGTTTAGAAGAACCTTTGTTGTTTGATATGGCAAAGCCTCTCTTTAGAAAGTTCTATGCTATTTATTAAATGGTAGACATGATCATGTTATGTTTTATCAGAATGGCGGTCTTCATTCCACATAAATTGCGGTGGTGAAGAAGTATCTCTTAATGGAAAGAAGACATATGAAGATGATAGAGATCAAGGTGGAGCTTCAAATTCAAATTACCGAAGTACAACAAACTGGGCGTTTAGTAGCACTGGCAACTTCATGGAGGATAATCGCACTAAAAAGTCTTTTACTTTGACAAATTTATCAATACTTTCTATGAAAAATTCCAAGTTGTACATGGATGCACGGATTTCGCCCATATCACTGACGTACTATGGGTTCTGCCTAGTAAATGGAAACTACACCATAAACCTTCACTTTGCAGAAATTATGTTCGATGATGGCAAAACCTATAGCAGCCTTGGAAGACGTATATTTGACATTTACATTCAGGTAAGTTTCATTTTCTGTTTTTTCCCCCGCCTTTTCTTGGTTCATTGTTGCAGAATAGGTACTGTTAAGTTAGTGGGTTCTCTTGTGGAATCGACCTAACACACACACACACACACACAAAACATCGCATGAAGAATTAATCAAGCAAAGAATATAAACAAAAAAGTGCAATGCAAAAATTTCACATGACTCTCCCATGGGGAAATTGGGTACATCCACAGCTCACCAGTTTTCACTATTTGTCGAATGAATGAATGTACTAGTTACATTGGCTGCGTATAGTACATAATATATCCTAGGATTTTATATCACCAATTACCGTAATGGCTGTGTCTAGGTTTTGGGGGCACTTCCCTGTGGCCCCTAGGGCCCCTAACTAACTTAGCAAAGCAGCAAATCAAAGCCGAATCATGCTTTTGGAACCCAAAAGGTTCATTCTAATTATGTGTATTTTTAGTTGCAGATTCAATTTGCATGCAATCTAGTACTCCCTCTATCCCATTCTGCTAGTCCTTTTTGGGAGATGTAACTTTTCAAGGGAGCATGCGATTAGTGTAATTGCGTTAAAATTTCGTAGCATTGATTCCAGCAAATCCCTTTTAAATATTCCAAAATGGAATAGAGGACTAAAACTGAGGGACAGAGGGAGTATTTCACCTCTCGGCTCTCATGGATGCGAATTCAATAGTTTTTAATCTAGAAAGCCTAACAAAACAACATATGATGTCATGAGAAATTTTTTGTAGGGAATGAGGGTACAAAAGGATTTTAACATTGTGGATGCAGCAGGAGGCATTGGTAAGGAAATCATAATGAATTATACTGCAAATGTGACTGATGGTACACTGGAGATCCGCTTGTACTGGGCCGGAAAAGGGACAACTGGTCTCCCCGTTAGAGGAGTTTATGGTCCTCTCATTTCAGCTATTTCTGTGCAAAACCCTGGTAAGCTGAATAGAACTCCTTTGGACTTCAAGTTCTTTGTGATTTCTTGGGATAATGTTTGGGACAGAAAATGTATTCACAAATTTTAGATGTGCTACTCGGTTGTTGACATTAAGGAGAGTAAGTCTTTTTTTTGGGCGGACTTATGGGGAACCATGTGGAATTATTCATATATAATATCGTATGAAATGTTCTCTCGACCTTTTTGCTCTCTTCTTTCTAAAACTTTGGGATGTTAAGAGATGAACTCTAGTCAAGAGTAAAATTGTCAGCAGTTGATAATTACTCTCATTTCACTATGAATTTCCATGAGCTAGGTTGTAGTCTGTAGAAGTAGATAACTAACCATGGCACAAACAGAGATCATTTCACATTCATTGACAAATGGATATGCTTTTATCCTTTGGCTGATACTGTTTCAATGGAATGTTTAACCAAACTACTCAAAATTAGGAGTTAATTTGTGTACCTTAGTTTCAACTTTCAAGGCATCTCATTAGCTAACACAACTTTGTGTTAATAGATTGCGGGCTAAAAGGTTCCATACGTCTTTCGAAATGCATAGGAACATGATAAGGGTGCATGTGTGAAGTAACTCATTTCTCCTCAAATTAAATTTATTATCGGTAGTAGTAAATTTGTGCTTATTAAACTGTTTATCACCGTTATTAACAGTATCATATTATCGATCATCCCGATGCACAAAGCTCCTACACCTGCAAGGTCTGGGAGAGGTTGTAGGGAGAAATTTGAAATCCTCACCTCACCTCACCTCACCTCACTTTCACTTTTTTTTTTTTTTGGTGGTAAATAGCTATTGCCATGGTGCAAAGTCAAAACTCTTATATTATATCCTTTGTCTTCTTGTTTTCCCTCCTCCATGCAGATTATAAACCGTCAAAAGGAATATCTACAGGCGCTGTGGTTGGTATCGTGGCTGCAGTAGCCTTTGCTATCATCTTGCTTCTTGGTATTCTTTGGTGGAGAGGATTTCTAACCCGCAAAGACACAATGGATCAAGGTATTTGATACAGTAAAATTGTACGGCATAGATATTTTCTTACCATGTCCATTTTTCATCTTTCTGACTTATCTGATATTTCTCGATTTTTATTCAAATCTTTTGTCCCTTGATTAGTATGTAATTTTACAATGATGTCTTCACGCATCTCAACTTTTATTTAAAGAAAATTCATGTTCAAAGCATCATTCAGATATCAAAACATTTAGCACTTCACTAGCACTTGAATATTAGAATTATGGCTCGTCATTTTTTCCTATATGAATTCTACTTAACTTACTTGGCTTGTTTAACAGATCTAAAGGGTCTAGACCTGCAAACTGGTTCATTTACCTTGAGGCAGATCAAAGCTGCTACAAATAATTTTGATGAAGCTAATAAGATCGGAGAAGGCGGTTTTGGTTCAGTATACAAGGTATCCTACAGGACGTACTCTGATTATTCTTTCGTGCTTCATTGTCACATCTAAGTACCATAATGCGTCCTGGCTAATGTGAAAAAACCCTGAACTGTAGGGACTTCTATCAGATGGCACTTTAATTGCTGTCAAGCAGCTTTCTTCCAAATCAAAGCAAGGAAATCGAGAGTTTGTGAATGAAATAGGAATGATTTCTGCTCTGCAACACCCTTATCTTGTAAAGCTGTATGGATGTTGTATCGAGGGAAATCAATTGTTGCTGGTATATGAATACATGGAGAACAATAGTCTTGCACGTGCTTTGTTTGGTAAGCTCTAATTTTATATTCAATTGCTTTCAATGATATATCATCCATGCACGTACATATTTAGAATGTAATACTCGTTCCGTAACCTTTGGTCAGTTCATTTCATGGCTTCCAACTTTTAAGGGCACTTAAAAAGTTGGAATGGAAATTTCTCCTAAATTTCCTGCTTTTACCTGACTCGTATGTCTATATGCTTGTTCATTTGGTGATTTAAAGGGCCAGAAGAATGCCGGTTGCAATTGGATTGGCCGACAAGGTACAAGATCTGCATTGGCATAGCTAGAGGTTTGGCTTATCTCCATGAAGAATCAAGACTTAAGATTGTCCATAGAGATATCAAGGCCACTAATGTGCTACTTGATAAAAATCTTAACCCAAAGATTTCTGATTTTGGTCTGGCCAAACTTGATGAAGAGGATGATACCCACATCAGCACCAGAATTGCTGGAACCTAGTGAGTCCCCATGCTTCATTCAGTCCATCCTATATTGTTGTTTATGTTTTCACCCTTGTTTTCAAACTTTTTAGTTTTTGTTGCCGGTGGATTTTTTTCTCTCTTTTTCCAATTATAATAGTTCAAATCCGAGTCCCGAAAACAGCCTCTCCGCTTGCAAGAAAGGTTCCGTACATCCAACCCTTCCCTAAACCTAGCAGTAGTAGGAGCCTCGTGCAGCTAACCTCTTATGAGATAAAGCTGTGGTTTTATGATGTTGTTCCCTATAAGCAGCATTACTGGACCATATATTATGCATATAGTTGTTAAGTTACCATATGTCCCAAAAGCTTAAGCTATTAGGAAATTGGATCAACAATGTATATTAAGCAATTCTCACACCCTCCCTCACGTGCAACCCAGTCTTGCACGTGGAGATGCAAAACATCCGTACGGAAGCTGTTATACCATCTTAAGTTACCAATTGCCCAAAAAGCTTAAGTTGGTAGGAAATACACGCAACAATGTACACTATTCAATTCAATAAAAGGAAACTTGTATGTGACAATTGTTTACATGCAGCGGATATATGGCACCTGAGTATGCAATGCGTGGTTACTTAACTGACAAAGCAGACGTTTACAGCTTCGGAATAGTCACATTGGAGATTGTCAGTGGGAGAAGCAACACTAGTTATAAGACAAAGGAGTTCTGTTTATATCTTCTTGATTGGGTATGTTGAATACTCTCTTTCTAATCTTGCATTTTTAGTTACAACATCTTCTGTCGATATATCAACCATGATGATACAGATTTGGATTCTATCATTAGATTGATACAAATATCAAAATGGGTAGAACATACTGTATACTTTACAAATTTTGCTGCTCTGTTTTGAGAGAGGCTATATACCTCTTATCAAGTCACATAACTTGAAACCTTCTTAAACAAGTTGGCATGCGAGCAGAAAAGTTATAGTGATGCGCGCTTAGAGGCATGTAGCCGGACATGGGACGTATACATGCAGGTACGAAGAACATTGACATGACGCTGATATGGCCAGAAGCCAGGGGTATTTCTCGACAACCAAAAAAAAAAGGAAGAAGGAAGAGATTCGGACACGAATGGGAATATTGCAACACATTACACATTTGTTTCTGTACTTGTATTATTAGGTATATAAAAAATCGAACATGCATAAGCCACCAAAAGTAGTAAAACACGTACTCATTAAACATAAAAAGAAAAAGGTTATGCTACATGATTCAAGACACTAGATTAACTCGTTAACATCACAATGCATTAAAGACTAACTTGCTAACCTCATCACCTAACCACAAATATTTTGAACTGAGTATCGAGTGTACAGATATACAATCAACAACATTTTGCGTCTAACACACGACACAAGCGTCTGAGTTGTGTCAAGGAAAAAAAAATTGAAAAAGGAAAGAGATAAGGCACATACTTTCTGTGCTTAGTAGCAGTAATGTCTACGTTCTTTTTATTGAGAGTCACCTCTATCATGTATTTGATCTCCATTAAAACAAATGTTCTTCAAATCAAAACCCATGAATATCTGGGACTCAAGTTCTAATGTAACGAGCATTTCTCGGTAGGCACTTGTCTTGAAGCAGAAAGGGGATTTGATGGAGCTGGTGGATCCTAAGTTGGGCTCAGACTTCAACAAAACAGAGGTCACAGTGATGATAAATGTAGCTCTTCTGTGCGCCAACGTGTCACCAGCAGTTAGGCCTGCTATGTCTTCAGTTGTCAGCATGCTTGAAGGCAGAACCGTACCCGAGACGTCATCAGTTCCAGATCCGGATGCCTCCAATGAGCAGATGAAACTGAAGGGAATGATGATTGAGCTTCAAAAAAGCCTTGAGACTGATACAAGTGATCAAGGCCAAATTGAGATTGTGTCGACTGACGGACCCTACACTGCTTCTTCTGCGTCTGCTGGTGATCTCTACCCCTACACTGCTTCTTCTGCGTCTGCTAGTGATCTCTATCCCCTCAACTGGGACTCCAAAGTTTTGGAAAACCAGTATATTAGATAAGTACCGGATATGGACATTGTTGGTCTTCATGTTTTCGTTTTCCTTTTACAATTTAATTGATCGGTTTTAAGCTTTTTTTGGGGGTATCATCATTACAGGTTCTGAATGCACAATGCTTCTGCAAAATTGCACAAATACTTGTGTAGCAATGTGCCTAATGCTTTAATGATATCGCTCAAAAAGCCAAAAACCGCGCGATCAAATTGTAAACTTAAAGCGAAAAACATGAATGCACAATGCTTCTGCAAAATTGCACAAGTTTTTTCTCTTGCATTAGTGATTAAGCTTAAATGAACCGAAATTGCAAATTCTTTGTTACACTTTCTTGGTCCTTTTAGAGTTGAGCATGTAATAATATGTACTGTATTTACATCATGGATATGACAGAGATCATAACCCTGGAAATTCTACGGTGTCCACCCGACAAACGGGGACACCGTAACTTTTGGCATAACGGACTATTAAAAACATAACAAAAACCGGTGATGTGTATAACCAAAACCTTACAAAGGCATAACCTCCAAATCCCCAGAAATTTCTGGGGATTTTGGAGGTTATGCTTTTGTAAGGCCAGTGTTATACAAATCACTGGTTTTTGTTATGCTTTTAATGGTCCGTTATGCCAAAAGTTATGGTGTCTCTATTTGGCGGGTGGACACCGTAGCATATCGACTTATATTGACAGGTACAACTTTCAAGTTGCAGATTTCTAGACTTGGGAATGACTTGGGTATCCCCCTTTGTATCTTCTTACGGTGTTCCCCCATTATGCCTCTGTGTGAGAACGGTTATGCCCATTTGTTTGAGTTGTTATGCCATTTGGGGGAACACCGTAACAAATGAATAGTAACCTTATCTGGGGGACACCGTAGTGTTGTATCCATTTGCATGAGTTGTTATGCCATTTTTGAAAAATGACGTAATGGGTTATGCCATCTTTAAAAAGTGTTGCGCCATTTTTGAAAAATGACATAACGTGTTATGCCATTTGTGTTTGGGTTATGCCTTTTTTGTCGGGTATCCTCCAGACAAGAGGGGAATACCGTAGCATCTACTGATGGACTTTGTCATTGTATGCTCATCCTGAGCCTCTGTGGTTAGAGTTTTTCATTTTGTTGGCCCCCTAGAAAGAATTTCAAATTAAAAGGGACAGAAATTTTGATTTTTTGCTTGTATATTCTTTTCTACGAGGTTAATGACAATTTCGACCATCGTGTTGGCACACTTGATGGGGACACTTTATTTTCATAATCTTTTGCGATGTACATTCGTCATTTATGATAGTAGGAGGTAAAACTGTTCGATGTAGCAATAAAAATAAGGCTACATACATACTCATGAATGCACCTTAATTGAACTTAATTTTTTGTCGTAAGTGTTACTCCATTTAATTTTTTTTTATTTAATTTCCCCTTAAATGTTCCGAAAACACCTACTATAATGTATTCCATGCATCCAATGGACTCTTTACCGGGATCGGTCCCACCTACTAAATGGAACCGGGGCTGGGGGACTCTAATGCATAGAACTGGGGCCAGGGAATCCTACAGTGCATAATTTGTTAGAGATAGATGGCTCAAATTACACACTACATACTTGTATCGACCCGGTGTCTCCTATTGCACATGCCCATCCAATTTGCAAACTCCATAATCTCTCCAATATCAGAAGAAGTACAATATAAACCCTGCTACAAAATTTCACAAACGTAACAGTTCACACGGCCAATTAATCTCTTACCCATCTCTCTCTCCCTCCCTCTCTCTCTCTCTCTAATATATGTACGCAGAGGAATTTTATTTGAAGAACCTTCTCTCTCTCTCTAAATGGGTTTATGGGTTCGTTGCAATTTGGCTGTGCGGCTGCTCAGTATTATTGCTATTGAGCTAGCAAATGTGCACAAGTGTCTAGGGGAATGTGACTTGTTCCAGGGGAGTTGGGTGAGGGACCCATCGTACCCTCTCTACAATTCCACCATGTGTCCCTTCATCGAGAAAGAATTTGATTGCCAGAAAAATGGACGGCCCGATCGCGACTATCTCCAGTACAGGTGGCAGCCCACTGGTTGCAATTTGGAAAGCTACTCGTTTCGTCACACCATATTATTATTTATTCATCGTGACATCAAAAGTTATTTAGTACTTATTTACTAAGAGTGGGTTTAATCTGGATGATGCATTTTTTGGGTAAGCATTGTTCCTTGCATTTTTCCTTGGAAGTAGTCGTCACATACACCGTGGCCTAAATATCGTATGTGTGTGATCATGTCTAAATGTCGTATCAACGGAGCGATAGATACAAGGGGACTATTTACGCAATCAGGCCTAATAATTGTATTAACGATGAAATAGGCCCAAGGGAGCCAATAGAGGAGAGATTAAGCTTAATACGTCCAGTTATAAAAAGAAAAAGAAAAAGAAAAAGAAAAAAGGACGGATGTAGGCACAAGGGAGCCAATAGAGGAGAGATTAAGCTTAATACGTCCAGTTATAAAAAGAAAAAGAAAAAGAAAAAGAAAAAAGGACGGATGCCCCAAACGTTTTACTTTTAGTTAAAATTAATGAATCGTTGAAATGCTTTGCAGTCAAAAGTAGTATTAATTGCAAACCTACAACTTTTATTTCTCATGTTAAATAGAGTGCATCAAGGGCGGGCTTAGTATAACGGTAAAATTGCTCAATTATGACTTAGAGGTCACGGGTTTGAGTCGGGAAAACAACCTTTCTACTTGCAGGTTAAGGTTGTAGCTAGTCTCGGGCATTGGGTTTGCCCTTTTTTTTATAGAGTGCATGCAAGTTTAGAATCCACATCTTAAAATTACGTCTTCCTCCTTATTGTAACCACTTAATTACGTACGTATATATGTATATATATATTTCAGTCTTCTTTAGGATAGGGATCCTTGATTTTTTTTACGGTCCGGATCTCGTGCGTAGGTCCACTTTTCCGATCAAATTTTGATGATCCAAATCGTTCAATGTGTTTAAAATATATTTTATAAAAAATTGCTTAGATCAAGCCCTTCCTGGTCATATTTTTTGCCAATTTCTTAAGGTACACTTAAAAACACATTTTAAATACATTGAATGGTTCGGATCATCAAAATTTGATCGGAAATAATGAGGTGCAGACCGTAACAAAATCAGGAATCCTTGACTTGAAAATTTCTCTCTCTCTCTCTCTCTCTCTCTCTCTCTCTCTCTCTCTATATATATATATATATATATATATATATATATATATATATATATGAGTGTGTGTGTGAGCGCGCGCGTGTTTTTATGACTTTATATTGGATTTGTGCATTTTTGATAGATTATGGGGTGAAATAATTTGGATATTGTAGATTTGATGGAGTTGGGTTCTTGAAGAAATTCAAAGGGAAGAAAATCATGTTTGTAGGGGATTCCTTGGTTCGAGACCAATGGCAGTCCTTGACATGCTTGCTCTACAATGCAAGGCCTAATTTGAAATACACTCTAATGAGATCTGGTATGATCTCCACTTTCACAATCAAGGTATGGTTGAGTACCCTTCAAACTCTCTTGACATCCGCAATTTTTACTTAGCGCGCTCTGGGAGTACCGGTATGCAGTGCACCAAGGGTTTCTTTCATTTATGTGGAATTCAAGACTAAGTGCATGGGCCCCATCTGAACCTGAATGTGCGGGGTAGATACCCTTGGAACACAATGTGACGGAGCACGGCTGCTTTTAAAATCAATTCAATGAAAATGCATTACCACCAGAGAATTATAGAACGGCAACTTCAAAAGTCGCCCTCAGATGAAATATTTGGATTCTTATTAGAATTGTGCTAGCCACACAAATGAATTAAGCACAGATAATACGCACACATTTTGTGGGGTCCACGCAGATCAAAACCACTCATTTTTCTTAAAATATTTTTTCAAGCATTCAAGTAAAAAAAAAAATCATCTCAATCTGCTATCGATGGGCTTTGTTAAAATTCGTAGGGTGAACCAGTCAGTTTCGCCATACAAATTTTGAAAAAGCCGTTTCCAATATTCAATTGAGATGATTTTTTCACAAGAATGCATTCAACAATAATTTTAAAAAAAAATGCGCAACTCGAATCGTTCTTACGGGACCCGGGGTGGGGCCTCGCAAAAAATCCATGCGTTATCTGTGTTTAATTTATTTATATGTGCAATTAGACTTCTTGTTCTTACCACTCACATGAGTGGTGGGTCCCACACACATTACACACTCTAGTTTATGTATGGAGCCCACTACTCATGTGAGTGTGAGTGTGTATTTAGGTGCGAAAATGGATGTGTCACTAGAATTATTGAAATAAAAATAAAAATTAGCTCCCAACACATGCCCCTGATTATTGTCATAATGGTGGCATTGACCGGCCCAGGAACACGGGCAGGAGCCACTGGTTCTTCTAAAAATATACTACTAGTATGTAGTTTTCACTACAGTCCTTCTGAGCTGTGAAATTTTTATATTCTCTTGGTCCGTGTTTGTTGGTTCATTTTCGGCATTCATGTCATATTTTAGATTGTAGATATCTTTTCAATTTATAATGGGTTTCAAAATTTTAAAAATCTCGCATAACAAATTCAATTAAAATCTATAAAATAAGATTCATATTTCATATTTTTAAAGATTCGTATGGAAAGACATGTACAATTTTTTAAGACGTATGGGATAGTAAAAGTGAACTAACATACACGAACGGAAGTAACATTTTCTCTCTTTTATAAAATTCTTGCTTCTCCAGTGGTGGTCTGGGATGTTAACAATTTAAAACAAGAGGACCAGCAAACAACACAACAAAACTAAAATCAAAACATAGTCAAATCATTGCCGATGATCAAAAGAAAAAAAAACATAACCAAATCATTTGGTGATACAGGGATACGGAGTTACAGTGATGCTTGATCGCAATGTGTACTTGGTGGATATCATAAAGGAAAGCAAGGGCCGAATCTTGAAGCTCGACTCGATTGAAGATGGCAAGAACTGGAGAGGGATGGACCTGCTGATCTTCAACACGTGGCACTGGTGGGGTTACAGAGGAGCCCACCAACCGTCAGTCGATCAAAACTTCTCCATCTCAACCCTTTTATTTGCTCCTTAAATATTCCTTACGTACACTGATTAATTAAAGAGTTATCTTAATTAAGTAGTAGTATTTTGAATTTGCAGATGGGACTATATACAAGTAGGAGATCAGGTGATGAAGGACATGGATCGGACGGCTGCATTCGAGAAGGCGCTGGCTACATGGGGTACTTGGGTGGACATCAACATTGATCCATCCAAAACTAGGGTTTTCTTTCAAGGGATTTCTCCTAATCATTACCGGTAATTAATCGAGTGGCGGCTTTTACTAATTAAGTAGTTCTGTATTTTTGTATGTCAAAAAAGAAAAATAATTTTCGCCTTCCCCTAGCTTTTATATGTCTGCACTCTTTTTTTCGTCTGTGTTCACGTGACATAACAAAAATGCCCTTAGTATGTGAAAAGTGGGTGAATAAGTAAGGATTGTTTGATTACAAAGTGGGTGCAAAAATCATTTCTTGGCACCCATGTATATATGCATTGCTTTCCTGATAACTTTCTTCACGTATGCATTACTTGAAAGGCATCATATTCCGATGAGTGTTTTCTTGGTTGGCTTCTTGTCAATCTTGGATTTGGGTCTCAGATTTTTGGGTACATGATTTTTCTTACTCCTTCCGTTCCTTTTTAAGTGTCCTGTTTCATAACTTCAACTTATTAAAAAGACATCATTATTATATATTACCTTTCACATCAACTTTTTCCTCCACTTTTCCTACTTACTCATCATCATTACACTTTTACTCACTAATTTTTTAAAATGGAATCTATTTTTAAGGACAAAATAGACAATGTACTAATTTTTACCCACTAACTTTACAAAATGGATAATTATTAAAAGATAACCCAAAATGAAATACTGAATTCTAAATAAGGGACGGAGGGAATACTTAGTTTCGGGATATGATGCCGTTCAAGTCCTTGTTTCTTTAATCTTTGTAATAATTTCAAAGATTAATTAATTTTTGTCTTTTAAAAAAAAAAAAAAACCTTTCTTCTCGTATCTATCAATTTTTCGAAAGGAACAACTCTATCTTCTCTAACTTTAGTCCTTTCTAAAAACCTTTTGCTATTTTCGAACAAAAAAATGAAGTACTTTCGTCACTAATTTCTTGAAATTTTTTGTACCAATAAAAATCGTACTGTTTTTTTTTTCAAAAGGCAAAAAAAAACCGAAAAGGTGTTTTTTTTTTTTTTTTGGTACCAATTAAAAGGTGTTTTATTTTTTGTACCAATTTTCGGTTTCTTAAAAAAAAACGAAAATTGTAGGATGGATGGAGCAATTACTTATAATTAACCATATACATTACTGATTGTCATTATGTTTATTGCCTATGCTTTAACCAGAGGCTCGGAGTGGAACGAACGCGGAGCGAACAAATGCCAGGGGCAAACGACGCCATTATCGGGCTCAAAGTATCCGGGAGCCTTACCGCAGGCCGTTGCCGTGGTGAGAAGGGCCTTGAGCAAGATCAAGAAGCCTGTCACTCTGCTCGACATAACCTCCCTGTCCCAACTGAGGAAAGATGGGCATCCTTCTATTTATGGAAACAGTGGCGGAAGAGGACTTGACTGCACCCATTGGTGTGTTGCAGGAGTCCCTGATACTTGGAACCAGATCCTTTTCCAACTTATTTCTCACTAAAAATGATGAGCTTATACCATTATTTATAGGCTATTGAAATGTCTTTATAGAAAATCATGGACTCAATAATAAGGGTTTAGTGAGTAATGGGTCTTTTGAAGTAGTAGTGTACTGCAGGAGTCGTTGATACTTGTGTTGGAACTAAGGTTTGATAATTTTCCTCGATCAATACTCTTAGTTGTAGTTAGTGAGGTTCATAGACGAATTTACTGTTTGTCTATTGGGGGCCTTTGCCACTCCCAATTGGAAAAAAAAACTATAATTTTTAAGGAATTTTCATTTTACATATAATACTTACCATGTCCGGACCCCTCATAAATTAGTTATCCGAGAACGTAACACCTTCGGTATCCCCCACATGTCCGGGGACACAATATCCTCTGATCAGACGGTTGAGATGACGGCACATATGCAAGATTTGACCAAATATGACCGGTCATAGGAACAGGTCATCCACCTTTAATGTAACAAAACAGTAAATGGCATAACAAATGCCAAAAAAGGGCATAAAAAAAAATCTAGAGGGCATAAAGATGAGTATAACAATAGTATAACAAAAAACAAAAAGGGGCATAACAAAAACAAATAGGCTACTGAGGTCTAGGCCAATGACACGATCGGTGTGGTGGTCACACTCCACTCCATCCCACGAGTAGCAATTGTTTGTACTTCAGTCTAGCTTCCATGATTCAACCTTTGGATAAGCGTAAGGGTCGACAGATCGAGGCAAACTTGTCAAGGACAAAGCCGTGCTTGAACTGCACCAAGGCTGAGCTCTCATTGTCAGGGCACAGTGGCTGCATGGAAGAGTAAGTGTTGGTCAATATCTTAAGATTAAAACAACATAACATCACTAACATACGGAGATACAATGATGAACCAATGATTTGTAACCGACTGTTGTTACCAATCTTGGGTGCCTAAGCTTATTTATGGCTAGGATGTGCTTTTATATATAGTTGGAGATCTCAACTTCAAATGCTACTGAATGCCATAGAAGACTAAGAAGAGTCTACCATTTGCCACGTACTGTCCATGTGGGGTTCTCCATCGTAATTCATGCTCAACCTTCTTGAATGGTTGGAGTCGATTCAAATCCTATTTTCTTTTTCTTTTTCTTTTTTTTTGTTATTTTCTGAATCAAGTCACATCCATGAAGGAATCAACTCATTTTTTCTCAATAAATGGGGAAAAAGAGAAATGAGAAGGCTTGGAAAGACTTCTGCACATGAAGTAAACAGACAAAGGGAAATCATGTTTAACTAATTACTACCCCAATAGCAGACCCATCCTGTGGGACATCATTCTAAGAAGTGATTTCAAACTCGTAGAAGAGGAGTGAAAGGGTATAAAGAAAATACATTAGGGGTTAAAGAAACTTTTCAGTAGACTTTTGTGTTTTTTTTATTGTATTCCAGCAAAAAGTAGATCAAGTAGCTATTTTTCTAAACAAAACTGGCTACTTTTTCATCTATATATAATCTTTCTGACTATGCGTTTTTAGATCACGTGAGTATTGTATATTTTACAATTGAGTAATGTCATGCTCAAAAGCATGAACAATTAAGGATTTGGCGTACAGTCAATGACGGAGCCAAAATTTAGATCGGAGGGTGACGTTGTTTAATAGGGGTCCACTTGTATTATTGAATACTTTTTGTAGAAATGTGAAGAGAAAAGTTGACTGTTAAGTGTAAAACGATGCCGTGGAAAATTTCCTCCTTTCTTCAATTCCTTGCATGTCATCCGTTCAATTAAAAGAGAAGTATAAACCAAGCTTTTCATTGAGAGTCTACAAACAATAATGGCTGTACTGTCCTTGTGGAAAATTCCGTTCTTCTCTCTATGCAAAATTTAGAATTTATGGTCAACCTTCTTGAATGTTTGGATTCCGTCGACATCCATGCTTTTCCTAGTAAATGGAGATCAGATTTGGAAGCAGACAAATAAGTCTTGGAAAAAATCGTGTTTAACCAATGGTCAATTTTGATAAGACATTGTGATATTTCAATTTTTTTTAGCATTTATTAGTTTACGCCAAAGTTTTATGTGATATGGATGAGTAAGGACGAGAGGAATTGGAAAACAAAAAAATTATGACTTTTAGACAAGTATTTTGGGAAATATTCAAGAAAAATTTCAAAAACTGACTTTTTGAGTTTTTCTTTAAATATTTCTCAAAATACTTGTGTAAAAGTTAAATTTTTTTACTTTCCTAATTCATTTCATCTTTATTCACTCATATCACATAAAAGTTTGGCGTAAAACTAACAAATGCAAAAAAAAAATTGAATAAAGACAAAACCAAAAAATTATTCTTCATAAGTTAATCACTAACTTAAACCCCCAGAGTTCAATGCATTTGCACCGGTAAATCAAATTCATACTCTTTTACGAAAACTTAATTTCTGTAATTGTGATGTACTGAAAAATACTAACATGATGATAGAGAATTTCAGTATATGTTTTGGTCTCTAGACTAATGTCCAAATATTACTTTTTTCCACCATAAATACAATTTAGTTTATTTACATAAGAGCCATGAGTTATCTTAAATAGTGAGTATTTCTTGATTGAATACAAAAAATATCGTTTAAGATGTGTTTTACTAATTAAAATAAATATTTATTTTTTAATAAGAATCTTAACAGAACTAATTAGTCAAAAAACTAACTTCGTTTCGCTTTTTGAAAAAGTGGATTTTTGAAAAAGAACGTAAATTTTAAGATCAAAAATTATATATTTATGTAAATAATTTTTTGACCAATATAGATTTTGTTTGATAGATTTTATTGAGATCTTTTAAACGGTGTAAAAAAAATTATAAAATTATTTTTTATTTTCATTATATTTGAGTTTGAAGTTTGAAAAAAAATTTCAAAAAGTATGACTCAAAAGTAGAATTCAAAAAAGAAAATGCTACGTACAAAAAATGACACGTGTCATAAAAAATTAGCTTTGGTCGTACAATTTTGGGCCAAGCATCCAAGCGGAGAAAAGTTTGTGGAAAAGGCAGAAGGGGTGACATGGGTGAAAAATTACTTTTAGAAAAAGAAAGTTTTTTAAGTTTAAAAATTATGGCATTGTTCGTTTAGCATATTTAGTTTGTTTTAACTTTATTTTTCAATCATTACCCTATATCTTTCTTCAATCATTACCCTATTTCTTCAATTATTAATTTCATTTCTCTCTCTATCTCTCTTCATTCATTACCTATCTCTCCAATCATTACCCAATTTCTCTCTCCACACACTACCAAAACTAAAATATCCAAATGTGCTAAAGGAATATGGCCTATGTGTTTAAATAAATAATTTTTTTACCAATATAAATCTTATTTGATAAATTTCATTAATATTTTTTAAACGGTGTAAAAAAATTAATAATATCTTTTCTATTTTAATTATATTTAAATTTAAAATTACCTTCGTTTGAATTTATTTATTTTTTTAATAAAAGTAGAATGCCCCAGCCGCCTGACATTACAGCAGAAAGGCTGTCAAGTCGGCCACGAAACACGGGCACATGGGCGGTACCTTCCTTCCTGGAAATCTCTCTCTAACGGCCCGTTTGGATGCTGGAAAAAAATTGGAGGTATTGGTTAGTAATAGGGTGTATTAGTTAATAAGAAATGACCCATATTGATGTGATGTTTATAGGGGTGGTATTAAATAGTATTTCATTTGGATGAGGTATTAGAAAGAGAGATAAAATTGAGTGGATGATGTAAAAACTATTAAATGACTTTTTTGCCCTTTTACAATCTCAAATTAGATCAAAACTCAATTATTTAATTATAATGAATCTATAATAATTTATTTTTCAAAATTGTTTGATTGCATTATTCCACACCATTGAATTGGGTTGGTGGGATCAAAACAGTGGGAGTAAAAACCGTGGGTTCCCAGCTTCCAAATGACTCTCTCTCTCTCTCTCTCTCTCTCTCTTGGGGGCTATGAGACTCCACTCTCTCACCTGGATCTTCACTGCCTCCTATTCCTCCGCCACCATCTTACAGCGCTCACCGTCAATTTTCTGGCACCACCACCGTCTCCGCGTCCCTCCATGGCAGCTGACCCCCGCCAGTTTCTTCGCCAGAGCTCTACTGATCGAAACTCTTTTTGGTATAATACTCTGTAAATTGAAATGGTGTCGTGCTGCAAATTACAGAGTATTAGTTAATTTGCTTGTTTAATTTGTCTGGTTATGTTTGAGTTCTGAGTTTCATTTGTGATTTGTTGGGTGGATTTGTCTCCTCCTCCTCCTCCTCTTCTTCTTCTTCGTCTTCTTATAAACTGAGGTTGGGGAAGGGCGGAAGAGGAGGGGTAATCTGGTCAAAGTCCAGCTGGATGACCCCGGATTATCTATGGACTGGGTTCAACCCATCCATATTTTATCCCCCCTTGGGTGGATTAAAAAGTCCCAGCCATAATTTATCCGGGCATCGAAATGGGCTGCCAAACGGGGACAAACCTTGGTTTCTGTGCTTATCCGGGCTGATAAGCTAAGTTTAAAAATTATGTGTTAACGTAAATAATTTTTCTATCAATATGGATCTTGTTTGATAGATCTGATAGATCTTATTGAAATCTTTTAAAGGTGCAAAAAAAATTAAAAAATTATTTTTTATTTTCGTTATATTTAAGTTTGAAATTATCTTCTTTTTTCAAAAACCTTCTTTTCCTTTCGTTGAAACACCACCTGAGAATTATATATGTTGGTAAATTTCAACTTCTCCCTCAGTCAGTCCAGCTCAAGGTGTTCGTCTTCCATCAGTAGGGTCAGGTATGCAAGATCCAATATAATCGCTGTGCAATCCTAGCTAAAGCTCTCATTCCTCTCTGAACAGAACAACATGATGAGGATATTCCCACGAAATTTTGTTCCATTAGCTATTGGAATATTGTTCATTTTCTTCACAACTTTTGCCTCTGCAGCCACTCTTCTTCCCCCTGATGAAGGTATTCAAACATACTTAATTTCGTTTATTATTTATTCATGAGAGAGATTACAAATTTAAGCTTTCTTTTTCTTGATTGTTTTCCATAACCCTTTTCGTTTCCTCTGTTTTAGATTCCCTGTTTTTTTTTCCTTTTCTTTGGTTTGGCTTTTATAAGTTTCAAACAGTAACTTTTAGATAATAAGCAAAGAAAAAGAAACTAGATTTCGTAGAGAAATATCTTTTCTTTAATTTTGTTCTTAACCTCATAAGCCAAGTAAATTAAACAAAAGAAGAAAAGATTTCCGTGGTTTTGTGATACTCTGTTTTCTAGATTTATTTACCCAATTTTTTTTTTGGAAACTTGTTTGGTTGATGATTCTTGAAACTTATAATTTTTTCATAATTTTCTGGAAATTAGATCATTTTTCTTGAAAAAAAAAAACCCATTCAGCAAAAATGAATAAGATAGGAAAATAATTTCTGTTTATATATCCGATATTTAGTGTGGTGCTATTTTGATTGTAAATTTGGTTCTGGAAATTATCAACAGAAATTGTGGGTTTTTTTCAACACAATTTTTTAAATTTATTTTTACAGTGGAAGCATTGAAGGAAATTGGGGAGATATTGGGGAAGACTGATTGGGATTTCAGTGTGGGTGCTGATCCCTGTACTTTTTCCACCGATAACAACCACCTAGAAAATTTTGAGAATTCGGTCAACTGTACTTGCAATGGCACCGCCGTCTGCCACATTACTCGCATGTCTCTCTCTCTCTCTCTCTCTCTCTCTCTCGTACTCTGTTTCTTGCACTGAATGGATCCAATCTAGTATTCTTGAGACAAAGATCGTGATGATCAAGTTAGCCTTGTTGTGCTTAACAATTCTATGCAAAAAAATTGAGAATATCGGGAATTGGCAAATAATTGGTCGAATTATATTTGTTTGAAGAGAAATAGATGATTCTATTTCTCTTGTCACAAATACGACTCATTCCAATGAATGCAAATGCCCAGTGAACTTGATTTTTGCACAGACGTTAAAAAACACAAGGCTTACAAAAGAAATTGTTCTCCCATTTTGTGTCGCGTAAGGAATTATGTGAGGGATCTTTGATTCAGTATGCTTCTCAACTCTTGAGCTCTTGTGGACCTAAACAATGACCAAAATAGTTCATGTGGTTGAGAAGATTGCCACACAAAAAGTCATTTGGACGGGATATCTTTTGCTAGCGTTTTTGCGAGAAAAAAATGGGTAGCAAATTTGGTTTGAAACTCCGACTACACATTTGTTCAAGCAATAACACGACTGTTCATGTAGCAAACAAGCTTTGATCAAAACTTATTTTGGGCATGAGTGATCTTCTCATCAAGTTTTATAAATATGAACTATTGCAGTAATTTTGTTGGATCCGGTTGATCCCAAATTTTTGTTTGAATTATAGGGTTTAGCTTGCTTTAACTCAAAATTAGAGGAAACTTAACGAGTTTAGTAGTATTTTAACTTATTTCTAAAACTCGTTAAGTTCCTATCTAAAAATAAGTAGAATCGTTCATTTTGAATGAGTTTTAATTAATTCGATCTTGGGTAATTTAATCTTTTTATAAATCATGAGTGAAACGAGGTGAGTACTGGCCTCTTCGAAATCTAAAGCGAATTTTCAAAATAATTGAAGCTTATGTTTGTTTATGACATAAATCGATCTTGAACGAGCTTTTAATGAAACAAACTCGACTTCAAATAACTCAGCTCATTTATCAGTCCTATCGATAAACATTGTTGAATTCTATGCTAATTCCAACTAGAATTAACCAAATCAAATATAAACAATGTTAGAAAGAATACAAATTAATCAATTTAAATAGACAATTATCTGCTCAATAATCAACCATACTCAAATCTTGGTGAAATGCAGAGCATTAAAAGCACAGGATCTTCCAGGCACGCTCCCATCAGAATTGACGAGACTCACTTACCTCATAGATATGTAAGTAACTCATATGCCATACCCATGATATATGTTATGATCTAAATTAATTTATCATAAATATAGCCAGTACTATATATATAGTATGGTGCTCCGTCAATTTTTTTTGGTGTCATTATCCGAGAGAGCAATTACATTAATGATAGTTGTTTCTAATTATTATTTTTTGTCTTTAGTGATTTTTTAAAATTTTTGGTGGTAGGTTTTTACTTTTCAATTTCTTAATTTTTTACATTTTAAATTCTGGTAAATTACGTTGACCTCCCTCAAGATTTAGATTTAATACAATTCCGCCCCTCAAATTAGAGAAAGTACACTAACCTCCCTTTCAGTGATTGTCCCTTTAATCTAGCAGGAATTTTCATTACAGCCCTGACATGATGAAATTAGATTATCTAATTACCCTTTAGTGCGCTATCGCCTCTCCCTTATAACTATTCTCCCTCGGTTCCCATTCTTTAATCCCTTTTGAGAATTCCAACAAATTAAGGAAATACAATCATTGCACTTTTGAAAACTTATTTTCCTCATTTTACCATTCAATCATTATATTTTCTTACTTTTTAGAACTATTAATTGAAAAATGAAGGGGTAAAAGAGAAAATTCCTTATCCATTACCTATTTAGTTTTTATATGGGACAATCTTTTTTGGACGAAAAAAAGTGTTAATTGATACTAAAGAATGGAGACGGTGGGAATGAGTAATAATTTTGGCTAATTCTGTGCCCTCATTTCCTCTATTTTACTAATAAACCCATCAAAAACTTTAACCAGTATTTGACAAGCATTTGCACTCTTATTCTCACAGTGATCTATCTCGCAACTACCTCAACGGTACAATCCCTCCGGAATGGGGTTCCATGAGGAAACTTGAAAAAATGTATGTATCACCAGTTTTGTATGTCGATCTATGTGAATACTTACATGTTTATCAATGTATAGTATCTTGAGGATTTTCTTGTTCTTAGTTCCTTATTTCTCAAAATGCAGCTCCCTCCTTGGAAACCGATTAACGGGTCCAATCCCAAAAGAGCTATCAAACATCAACACGCTTACAACTATGTAAACAAAAATCTGTGCACCCATTTCAATTCATGTTCATGCTTGTGAAAATTTTGAATGATTTTATTGCTTAGGGTATGAATTTTGATATTTTTGTAGAAACCTGGATTTCAACCAGTTGTCAGGGCCCATTCCTTTAGAGCTTGGGAGTCTTCCTCTCTTAGAGACACTGTAAGACCCATGTTGGCTGTGGTTTTTATTTAGTTTTTTTACAATGTTTGATATACTCGATTGTGCTAACATTTTCAGTAGTCTGTATCAGAGCAGGAACACCTTGTCTGAATTCGAATACGACTTTGGAATTCGAAATGAAAAATTGGTTAACTCGATTAACGGAATGAGGAAAAATGACAAATCTACCCCTAAAAATTGTCCACGCTGACGTATTCATCTTAATGATCATTCAGACAGAAGGGTGCTTATTGATTAACGGTTATAGTTGAAGGGGTCTGTATGGCTATTTTAAATGTTAGATGGTCTTCGTGGGAAAAAAATGATAGTTGAGGGGGTCTTTGTGTACTTTCACCATTAGAAAATACTACCTCTGTTCCAATTTAATTGTCCTTTTTGGGAGTCCATGTCACTTTTCATTTGATTATATCTTGTAATTTATAATGCTTTATGTGATTTCGAAAACATTGTATTATAAAACTCATCGAGATCTATCAAATAAGATCCATATTGGATATAAAATTTATTACCAATTTAAAGATATAACTAGTTTTTTTTATCCGGTTAAACTAGAATTGGGACAAGTAAATTAGGACAGAGGGAGTAACAAAAATGAAATCATTCTCTTTGAACAAACAGTACATTGTATATAAGAAAGTCTACGAACGTACCAATGGGTACGATAATCGTACAACGTGCTGATGTGCCACTGCAATTGGGTCAATGACCATTTTGCAATCACCAATGATGCAGTGCCACATTTTATAGGGATGGCCTTTTCATGTGATCCCAAACATGAAAACTGTTGACATTTATTGCCATATGCACCTCCCTCTAACAACTTTAGCTTTTAGCTATTTTACATCATTTCAGGTTTGATTGTGTGTCTAAGCCTCAGACTTTAAAGCTGTAATCTAAGGATATTTTGCGATATGTGTTCATTTTAGTATGGACGGAAACAGGTCTTCCATAGTTACTCCCTCTCTCTACCATGTTGTTTGTACATTGTCTATTTTCGATACTCGAGTCTTCAATCCGATCAACAAATAGTGTACTTATGTGAGTACGGTTTTGTAATTTTTCTAACCAAAATGCATTAACTTGTTGATTCCTTATATTTAATTTTTTTAATTTTTAACTGTCGAAAATGGACAAATAATACGGAACAAATGAGACCTCTGTATGTATAACGCACTGTACTCTAGTCTCCTCAATTATATGTTGGGAAGTTATTGACAAATGTACTTAAAATCAAATAGGATAAAAAAAGCAACACGCAATTCCTATTTCGAAAAGTATCATGAAAATTAGAGGATTGAAATATCGAGATCTGATTTGGTGTTGGATACACTCCCACACCCTTACCAAAGTTTGACCGACATGGATAATTACTTTGAGATTCCATGTTATATAGGCTAATAGAGAAAATGTACATTGGCGCTAGATTTTTAAGAACAATTGATCACTGGTTGGCTGCATTTTATTGTTGAAGGCGTTTGAGTTCAAACTATTTTACCGGGAAGCTTCCGGAAGAACTCTCAAAGCTGACCACTTTGAAGGACTTGTAAGTTCATTTTCTTTCAATTCACAATTTGGAATTCTTAAATTAGGCATGGCTTTTGAAATTCCTTTGAATTACCAATTAATTCCTTAGTATAATGCAGTCGTATCGGTGACAACCACTTTACTGGAAAGATACCAGATTTCATACAAAACTGGGTAAATCTCAACAGATTGTGAGTGTTTGACATATTTTGATTTATTCAATGGTGGTTTAGCTTTAGAATATTTACTTGACCACATTTCTGTTTCACTCTTGATGTATGCAGAATGATTCAGGGTAGTGGTTTGGATGGACCAATTCCTCATGGCATTGGGCTTTTGACAAATTTATCCGACTTGTGAGTGAAAGCAAAACCCTCTAATCCCATGGCCTTTATGCATGCCACAATATTATACGGATAATCGTACTTTCTTATTTAAATGCAGGAGAATCAGTGATTTAAATGGTTCCCAAGCATCTTTTCCCCCCCTTAATAATTTGACAAACCTGAAGACACTGTAAGTTGATTCCTTCTTTGAAACCCTCTTTAAAGGATATAGTACCACTTTGTTTCTGATTTGAAGTGGTATGATTTGATTGTGTTGCAGGATTTTGAGGAGTTGCAATATTATTGGACCTTTACCTCAATACCTTGGAACTATGACAAACTTGGAAATACTGTTGTTAGTAAATATATCCCTTTTCCACTTTTTTATTTCATATAACTGATAATTAACATCTCTTTAAAGGCCCTTTGCCCCATAGTGTTGTAGAGAATTCTTTCCGTCTTCGAATATCTTAGAAGTTTATAACAGGCGATATATAGATAGTTCATCCCACTCATTTGTGCACAATACTCTTATATATAAACTACCAAGTGTAATGATGGACGCAACTTTTGTTGAATATGACTGTAGGCACTTCATGGACGAGTTTGAAACATATGTCAGCTTTGTGAGAAATGAAAATGATTTTGATTTTTAACTTTTTTAAATTTTTCTTGCAGAGACCTGAGCTTCAACAACCTAAGTGGGGACATTCCGAGCACTTTTGCTAGTCTGTCATCAATTTATAATATGTATGGATACAAACATCTTATATAGTTTCTTGTATTCTTTATTTTACTCGCTAGTTGGTACCATTTGAAAATGATCGTACAACTTAATTTATCCCCGTAACTAATTGAATTGGATTGGAGTATTGGATAGCGGCCCAAAGTAACCATGCACCCTTATCTATCCAACTATTCAACACCGGTAACAAGATAATCAAGAAGTAGATAATTTGGCGCTTTGTGATCCTCTTGAAGAGTTAAAACTTAAAACACTATAGATTCTGAGAAAGCTATAACTTCTGTCTGCAATAGAGAAGAAAAGATAGGAATTCTCCCATTCTGATGTACAACAAAAAGAGAGTTACTTGTGAGGCTAAATTTATAGGTTTGTTTTATATAGTCTTTGATGAGGATTTCTGTATCAAAAATATAATTTATAAAACAAGAATTAACTAGTATTCCATGGAACAGTTGTTAAGTTCAGGATCGTTCACATTAGGGCTTTCTAGCGGTCAGATTTAGTCAGATTCGGGTCAGGCCCGACCAGACTTTAATCGGATTGTTGAAATGTGCACCCGAGATCGACCCAACCATTGGTCGGGCTACGACTGAAATGGCGTTGGGTTGAAATTGTCAGGTTCGGTCGGGTGTCAGATTCAAAAAAAAAAAAAAGAGAGAGGCTACATACAGAAATATTAGGAGTGAGAGATCGAATTCCATATCCAAGAACTTCACTTTCACTTCCAAAATAAAAATACATATATTGTTACATACGGATTACATAGATGAATGAAGAAGTCCTTTAAAAATTGCTGATTCAACAAGTCCTTTGAGAACAGCGTCGTCATTGACAGATCACCTTTGTTGTCAATCAAGGAAGAAGAAGACCAGAACGGCGATGATTGACGGAGCCACTGTCGACGGAGACTTGGAGAGAAAGATCGCCGATTTGCCGGAGTTGCTGAATCGAGGTTGTACCGTTTGAGTATGTGAGAGTGATGCAGATGCCATAGCAGAGGAGTACCACCACAAGCATGATTTCTACTAGCCGGTATTTTCGTAAATACCTTACTGGGGGATTTGGCTTTGGGCCCACTTGGGTTCAATCCGAAATGGTTCAACGGTCAAGACACATCGCTTCCGGCCATGTGCTGTGTATTTTTTAGCCGTTTATGGCCGTTTAGGGTCTCGAAAGCTCAAATTTGCCGTTTAAGGAAAGATTTGATTTGCTTATAACTTGGGCAAGGAGAATCCGAATTAAGCCGTTCTTTCGGGAGAAGTCTTAGAATTTCCTCTATTTTCCAGTTTTCTATTATTCTGAATTTTTCCGTTTTTGGCAATTTTCGTCATTAATTGATTTGGTTTCTAGTTTGGGGCGAATCAATCAGGGTTAGGGTTTTCTCTACTATTTAATAAGTTGTAAGCCTTCTAGGCAAGATAGTTATTGATTACTATTAAAATTAAAAGAGTCTAGAGAGTGTTTTCTCTAGTTTTATAGTTTGTGTTCATCTTTGTTGTGCGTTTATAGTTTGTGTTCATCTTTGTTGTGCGTTTATAGTTTGTGTTCATCTTTGGAGGAGGAGGAGGAGGAGGAGGCGCGATCTCGTCTAGAGAGAGAGGAGGCGTCTGAGAGAATAGGGTAGGAGAGTTTAGACCAAATGGAATTAGGATTTTTTTTCCTTATATATATTTTCGGTCGGGTCAGGTTGGTGGAGAAATTATCTGTTGCACCCAACACCCAACTGATTTTCGGTCGGTTCAAGTTGGTGGAGAAATTATCTGTTGCACCCAACACCCGACTGATAAAAACGAAATTCTCAGTTTCTGGGCCTGAAACCGTCCGATCTACCCGATTAGAACCGTAATTTTTTTTCGGCTTAGGTTGTCAGGTCGATCGGACAAAATGGATAGCCCTAGTTTGCATGGAGTAAAAGCTAAGTTGCAATACTTTCAATTAATTTCTAAATTAATTCTAAAATCAAAGGGAAGTTGGATTTTGATGATTTGAACTAAGATTAAACTACAATTAACTAAAAACCAATTAAAAGGTTTTGTAAACAAGAGAGAGAAGGGACTAGGGTTTTCGATTCAATCTCTCATTTTTAATCGAAACCTAGGGTTCATATTCAACACAGGGACTAGGGTTTCCGAGTTAGTCTATCAACGACACTTTTTTTTATGACAGATAATTTCAAGGGAAGAATGGATTCCTTATTTGATGGAGAAGAAGTTAGTTTTCAACTAAAAACAATTCTCCACTCTCTTATCAATTGATCATTCTCAATATGGTTGTAAGTTTGTATTTGGGCTAAAAGTAGGATTCGGGCTTGCGAAGCCAAACTTGGAGCAAAATTCAGCAAGATAGTGTGTCAAAGTGCATGTATCAAGTGTTCCATTTGGGAAACGCTTGCATTGTTAACATAGATAATCGTATGATTAATGATTTATTTGTTGCCACAATACTGTGCTCTTGTAAGTGAAAAAGCACATAGCCAGAGTGAATCATTAAGACTGGTTTTCGTTGTAGGTATTTAACTGGAAACTTGCTAAGTGGACCTGTGCCTCCTTGGATGCTGCAAAGTACTTCAAAATTCATGTAAGTTAGCTTCCTAAACAACTTTTTATCCTGTCTATGTTATGCAATATTCAATTCTCATGCTGTCACACTGTGAATTACGTATTAGTTTTCTTTGCGTTTGGCCTTTCTGGTGGGTGTGAAATGCATTTTTGATCCATAAACCATTAATTAGTGTCTGAAGATGTAGATTGGAGTGATACCTTATGGTCTTGGTCATTCTATGAAAGAATGCATTCCTAGTTTCTAATTGAGCTTTAGTTCTCTTGAGAATATCTCAAATGCATTTTCGGATAACCATTCTCATTTGCATAATTAGCTATAGCAGAAACTGAAATAGGCATCAAAATGTTAGAAGGCATTGTCAAATATACAACAATACGGCCCTTAAGATTTTGAGTGATTAAATTTGTTAGAACTTGTGACTCATATGTCAATATGAAGAGATGCTAAGAAGTTCAAGAAAAAGACCAGTTGCTGGAGCAGAACGAGTGGAACGGAGCGACGGCAATTGGCCCATCACAAATCCAGTGGAGTGGACTGGGCTGAAGGCCCGTGGGTTGGGGGGTGCGCAGAACCACCTATATTCTGTGTGTTGATTCTTTACTGTTTTCAATTCGCATATATATATATATATATATATATCGTGTGTGTGTGTTTCGGTTCAACAAAATTAAATAGCTAGGTTAGAAGGCATTAACAGATATACAACAATATGGCCTTGAGATTTCGAGTGATTAAATTAAATAGTTGGGTTAACAATTCTAGTACACTAGATAAATTGAATGGGAAAGTCAACAATTTTATGTTTTGTATTTTTCTACCTGAAGGCTGATATTGTTGGTGAGGAAATACTTAGAGCAAAATTACTTGATTAGAAGTCCAAGCAGTTACTTACGTTCTAATTATGTTATCTGCTGAAATGCATGAACGTATTCCTATCTTTCGTGACATTCAACTAATGGGTAAATCACGGTGTGAATTCTTCCTGCAGTGATCTTTCATATAACAACTTTAGCTTTGGGACGTTCCAAGATTGCCCACGAGGGAAGATGTAAGATCTTATGACGCAGTCATTGTAATATGATAAAATCTTTTGTGAGGGCTTCACTTTCTCCATTTCACTACAGGAACTTGTTTGGAAGCTCTTCAAAGGGTAATTTGTCGTAAGTTCCTAACCTTTGTAAGAAGCTTGATCATGGTATTATCGCTATATATAGTATATTTCGTTTTGTTTGCATCTCTCCTAGAAGCTCAAGGTATAGTTGCTGAATAATTCAAGATCTCATATTATTTTTCCAGTGGAAGTGGAAATGTCTCCTGCTTGAGCTTGAGAAACTTTCGTTGCGAACGAAGTAAGTTACAAATATATTTATTCTGTAGACTACTATTTTGATGTCATAGCTTTGGGTAATTAATGTTGTCATTTGAACTATAAAGAAAGCCGTAAGTAGCACAGGCATAGACAGAGACATGGGCAGTGGCGGACCGAGTAAGGGGTACGTGGGCTCACGTGCCTCTACCCCATCCCTTTTTCTATTCTTTTTTAAATTTATAGTTTATTTTTTATGCAAAAATCAGAGTTTTTTTTTTTTGGGCAAAAATGAGTGGGAGAACAAGAAACTCACACAGAGAACTCAACGGGGAGAACTCGCTCGATGCTTGATTTACTTGGTCATTGCCGAACGCTTGTTTCTGTGGTTGTCGCCCGTCACCTCACCAATTATCAATTAAATTTGGGGCTACATGGCAAAAGTAACATTTTATTGCAAGGAGTTTTACTTTGGGGCTACATAATTTAGGACTTTTTATTATTTTCTTTTAAGGTTTGTAATATATATCTTGATTGTTTGGAAAAATTAGGCGTTCATTTCTTTAGTTGAATTTTACCCAATGAATGAAATTTACAATTCAATATTCCACAGTTTGTCCCTTTGCGCTTAATTTCAATTTTTGCTTAAGGTTATTAGTATAATGTGTCCTCATGTGAAGCAAATCCTGGGACCACCATTGGTCACGGGACATGCAACCAACTTGACATCAATATGGGGACACGACAAATCCTAAAAGTAGTTTGTCTAACACTAAGGACATTAAAATGGACTACATTTATCGTTTTCTATTTATCTCTGAAATGCAGATCTTGATTGAAACTTATAAAACGTGCAACCAAATATGCCCCTATTGTAGAAGCTAATTCTAGAAATATGTTAAATATAGTTATGCTACATTTATAGCACAGATACAATGTTGTTATATCATTTTCGGATGGTTCGATTCTTGAAATGCACAGAAAATGTCCATGAATAGTGTCACTAGACATGGAAATCTGAGCGAAATCATCCTTCCTCTCTCTCTCTCTCTCTCTCTCTCTCTTTAATTGTTTGTACTTTTTGAATAAAGGCTAGAGTTCAAGCCTCTGGAGGTAACTGTCTTATTGCCGATTACTATCTAGGGGAAAGTCCACTTTCACCCCCTGTGGTTATCGCCATGTGCGGATACCCCCCTTGTGGTTTAAAACTGACCACATAACCTACCTGTGGTTTTGAAAATGTGCGGATAGACCCCCTGCCGTCATTTTTTCCATCCATATTAACGGACACAACATTAAAAGACCGTTATACCCCCATCACGTCCCTTGATTCTTCTTCTTTTTTAAATCTAACCACACCATCCTGTATACCAAAAATTGAATCCAAACCGTTAATATTGTAAATTTTGACGAATACTACGTCTATGCCAAAATTCAAGTCAATCAAAAAATGAAAAGCTCATGGTCAAATCGATTTTGTTATGAAATTAAAATTTCAATTTTGAATTTACTAAAAATTAGATCACTTGGTTATTGATGCTTGATTGAGATAATTTTTTTACAGAGATAGTCTATTCTTTATTTAATACATTATGAACGACTCAGATTACATTCTAGAGATGTGTGAGATACACCTCCGTTAATATGGATGGAAAAGATGACGGCAGGGGGTCTATCCGCACATTTTCAAAACCACAGGTAGGTTATGTGGTCAGTTTTAAACCACAAGGGGGGTATCCGCACATGGCGATAACCACAGGGGGTGAAAGTGGACTTTCCTCTACTATCTAGATGTGGTTTCTATTATGATGTGCTTGCTTTGCGTACATAATGTGCTAGGAGCTTCCATGATGTGTCTCAAAATCTAAAACCTGTTTGTCAAACCCATCTATTGGACTTGGAGTGTAGAAGAACCTTTGTTGTTCAATATGGGCACAGCCTCTTTTTAGAAAGGCCTGTGCTGTTTATTAAACGGTAGACATGATCTTGTTATGTTTTGTCAGATTGGTCATCATTTTACATAAATTGTGGTGGGAAAGAGGTATCTCTTGGTGGAAATATAACATATGAATATGATGGAGATCCAGCTGGGCCTTCAAAGTTCTACCAAAGTAAAACCAACTGGGCGTTTAGTAGCACTGGCAATTTCTTGGACAATGATCGCAACCGAGATTCTGTTAATTCGTCACTGGTACCAACAATTTCTGTGGAAGAAACGCCATTGTACGTGGATGCACGGATTTCGCCCATATCATTGACGTATTATGGGTTCTGCTTGGTAAATGGAAGCTACACTGTGAAACTTCATTTTGCAGAAATTATGTTTAATGATGGCAGTGCATATGGCAGCCTGGGACGACGTATATTTGATATTTACATTCAGGTAACTTTCATTTTCTGTTTTTTTTTTCTTTTTCTCGCATATTCTTGCAATAAACTAAACAAAATCAATTGGATTCTAACTTGTGAAGCAAAATATAAATTTTTTTGTATCTTTTATATCTCTGAGGATCCCATTTTGACTGAGAAAACCTGTTGGATTAAATTTTAACAAATCTTTCGGTAAGTTGTAGAAAACGTATTCTTTGTTAAATTAGAAGACAATAACAAAAGAAGCATAAAAGACAAACAAAAGAAGAATAATTTTTTTTTATTAAAAATAGGACAAAGTATGGAATACCTCCCTCACGATTGGTCATTTGGCAAAATACCTCTCTGAGTTTTTTTAATGAACAATTTATCTCCTTATGGTTTTGGAGTAAACTGCTACCGTCGCCTTTTCCTTCTAAACTAATGAAAGATGTAAACAACACTCCTATTTTGAGAGTGGAAATGAAAAAAATAAAGAAATAAAGGTAAAGTTTTGTGTAAGATGACAACACTACCCTTTTCCATCACCTTCTCTAACAAATTAAAACATACAGAAAACCAACCACAGACCAACCCTAGCCAGAGACACCCCATGAACCCCCAGCCACCACAGCCGCCCATCACGACGGCCACCGAGAACCTTTTTCATTTTCTGGCCTATTATATCATCTCTCTGAAATATATATCCAAGAAAATCGAACATGATTATCAGCAATGATAATATCAAAATACCATAATTTCAGTTTTACCCGCCACTGCGGCCCTTTCCAACCCCTTCGCTGCTCAACTGTGTGTCCCCTTTTGCGACTCGGAGCTCTGGGAAACCGCCTACGAGGTCCTCGTCAAGTCCTGCCAGAGTATCCACGGGAAGCCACCCACTTACATCTCTCAGTCGCAGAGGACGTCGCTGGCGCCGAAGAGGTCATTGTCGATGATCGTGGATATCGACGACGGCAGGCAACGTGAAGAAGGCCTTTGGGTTGGGGAAATCGTCGTCAACAAAAAAAAGGGTCAGGATGTGGCGGCGAGCTCGGGTAAGGCGAAAAGACTGTGATTGGTGACCTGGTGAGGAAATCGTCGTCGTAAAAGGGTCAGGATCCGACTTCACGTTCGTAATTACATGCTAGTTAGTTTGTGTTGATAATTAGGATTTCGATTTGAGAATTCGAACCAGAATTGGTCCTCTTTGCTTTCTTGCTTAGTGATTATCATATTATCAAGACTTAATAAGTTGAGCTTATAATTTCGTTTTTGGTGGTCTGGAATGAGATCTATCGAAAACAATTTTTCTATTCATTTCGTTTGATTTACTCTGTGTGATTTCATAAAAATCACACCAAAATCTCCATAGCCATCTCTCTCTCTCCCCCTCTGTGTGTCAGTAAATGTCTTATCTAAAAAGGGTAGCGTAGTCTTTTTACTTCTGCCGTTTACGGAGTTAGGAGTTCCACACTTTACTCCAAAATCATAGGGGGTGATGTGGTCATCAGTGAACGTTAGGGGGGTCAGCTGCAAAATGTCCAAACCTGAGGGAGGTAGTCTGTACTTTGCCCTTAAAAATATCTTGTTTTTCATGCCGAAAGGAAAGATAAATAAGGAATATGTACTGTTAAGTGTGTGGGTATGCTCACACAATCACTTGAAGAATAAAGCAAGGAACACAAACAAAAAAGTATGACACAGAAATCAAACTGTGGATGGGGTACATCCATGGCTCACCAGTTTTCACCATGGACCAAATTAATGTATGAATGAATGTACTAGTTACATCGGCTACGTATGGTACATTGTATAACCTGGGGGTTTACCATTACCAATTACCATAATGCCCTTGTCTAGGTAACGGGGGCGCCTTCTCGAGCCCCCGAGTTAGCAAAGTGGCAAATTAAAGCCGAATCATGCTTCACGAACCCAATAGTTTCATGCGGATTATGTTTATTTTTAGGAGATGGGATTTGCCGGCAATCTTTTACTCCCTCCATCGTCCCATTCTGCTTGTCCCTTTTGAGAGATGCAACTTTTTGAGGGAGCACGCTATTAGTGTCGTTGAACTCATAGTTCATAGCATTAGTTCCAGCAATACCCTTTTATTCTCGTTTGTTAGCACTTTTATCCCCAGTTATGAAGGTTCGTTTTGGAAATATAAATATATTTTTCTGTGACTTGTTGAGGAGGAACAATGTTTTAATTGGGACATCCCAAATGGGAATTGAGGACTAACGGTAAGTGCCCGAGGAAGTATTTCATTTCTCATGGATGCGACATTCCATAGTTTTTAAAAATCAAGAAAGGTTAACAATATTACATATGACCTTGTAAGAAAATTGTTTTAGGGAAAGCTGGAGCAGAAGGATTTTAACATAGCGGATGAAGCAGGTGGCATTGGCAAGGCAATCGTAAAAAATTATACTGCAGTAGTGACTCATGGTACACTGGAGATCCGCTTGTATTGGGCCGGAAAAGGGACAACCGGTATCCCCACTAGAGGAGTTTATGGTCCTCTCATTTCTGCTATTTCTGTGAACAAGCTTGGTAAGCTGAATTGAACTCCTTTGAACTTCAAGTTCTTGTGGCTTCTTGTGATAATATGTTAGGGACAGAAAATGTATGCACAGCTTTTAAACGTGCTACTCGGTCATTGTCTTTAATGTGATGGGTTATGCAAAAGTAAGTCCTTTTTCATGGCGGACTAAGGGGGAACCATGTGGAACTATTGATCATATCTATCGTATGAAATGTTCCTTTGACCTTTTTGTTTTCTCTTTTCAAAAGTTTTGGATGTTAAGAGATGAACTCTATTCACGGGTAAAATTGTCGGTGGTTGGTGATTACTTACGTTCATTATGAATTCCCATTACCATAGTGGAACATATTTTTGATAACCTGATTTTCATTGCTTTGCTCTAGAAATATATAACTAGATCATGGCACAAATGGATATCTTGTCATGTTCATGAGACAAATGGTTATGCCTTTATGCCTTGGCTTCAATTGAATGTTTAACTGCACAATTTAAATTTAGGTGTTAATTTGGATATCCATAGTTTCAACTCTCAAGGCATCTCACCTGTCTATTGTTAATGAATTAAGGTCAACAAACCGAACGAACTGCAAAAGATACATTGGTCAAAGTTTCATGATTACCTTATTCCATGTCAATTGTTTCCCTGTAACTATCCAATACCATTATGAAAAATTGATCACATCCAAGCGATTCCGGGGTCGAATCCACTTTGAATTTCATATATATATATATAAGGTAGAATGAATGCAACTTAGTGTTGATAGGATGCAGGCTAAAAGGTTTCAGACGTTTTTCAAAATGCATCAATACATGTGTGATGCTTTTCTCCTGGAATTAGAAACTTTTTTCAATTTGGAGTGTTAGCACTATTATTGATAAGGATTGGGAAGGCGAACTCCATGGGCCCCACAAGTTATTTGCCTATGATCCTGGAGGATATTAATCTTGGTGTAGTTGTCTATTTAGTTTTTAGCATTTTCCTGAGTAGTTTAAGTTGTTATTTTGGAAGTTATCCTATTTTGAATCTAGGTTAGGTTTCTTATCATTATCCTCTTATTATCTTGGAAGAGGCTATTTAAGGATTCTATATATGATGTTTAAGTCAGTTGATGAAATATATGAGTTTGATTATGGTTTTGGTACAGGGATATCGATCAATACTTCTTTAGGCACATGGATGCCTTGGGGTCCTTAGGCTCGGGGAATACCTAGGGTTTTATCTTCCTTTATTTCATTTTTTAAATCGTCCTGCATCAAATATTGTTTCATTTGTTTCGTGTAAATAAATTGGTTTCAATGGTTCGTCACCTTAACAGTATCATCTTAGTGGTCATCCCAGTGCACAAAGCGCGCTCTTGTACTTATAGGGTATGGGAGAGGTAGTAGGGATATACCTAAAAGCCTTACCTCAATTTTTTTGGCGGCAAATAGTGCTTGCCATTGTGCTAAGTAAAGACCACTAATATCATCTCGTTTGTGTTTATTTTTTCCCTCCTCCATGCAGATTATGTACCGCCACCAAAACATTCAAAAAGAATATCTGCAAGCGTTGTGGTTGGGATCGTGGTTGCAGTAGCCTTTGCTATCATCCTGCTTCTCAGTACTTTTTGGTGGAGAGGCTTTCTAAACCGCAAAGACAACATGGAACAAGGTATTTGCATACCTTAAAATGGAGCTAAATATATAGCTATTTTCTTACCATGTCCATTTTAATCTTTCTAACTTATTACATACTTCTCGGTATTTATTCAAATCTTTTGTCCCTTCACCATTATGTAATCTTACACTAATGTCTTCATGCATCTAAACTTGTTAAATGATAGTATTGTTCAGATATCAAACCATTTAGCACTTTCACTAGCAATCAAGATAATCGCTTGTCATTTTTTCTCGTCATACGAAAGCTACTTATCTTTTTTGGCTTCTTCCACAGATCTGAAGGGTCTAGACTTGCAGACTGGTTCATTTGCCTTGAGGCAAATTAAAGCTGCCACAAATAATTTTGATGAAGCTAATAAGGTTGGAGAAGGGGGTTTCGGTTCTGTATATAAGGTATTCTACATGGCAACTTGCTCTCCCCAGAATCATCATCACATCCACCTATCGTAATGCATTCTGTTTAATATGAAAACTGTAGGGAGTTCTATCAGATGGCACTGTAATTGCTGTGAAGCAGCTGTCTTGCAAATCGAAGCAAGGAAATCGGGAGTTTGTGAATGAAATAGGATTGATTTCTGCTCTGCAGCACTCTCATCTTGTGAAGCTATATGGATGTTGTATTGAGGGAAATCAATTGTTGCTGGTATACGAGTACATGGAAAACAATAGTCTTGCTCGTGCTTTGTTTGGTAAACTTTACAACCTTATATTTAACAGCCTTCCATAGAATAGCATCCACGCACACAGATACTTTGTATGCACAATGATGGCGGACAAGAAAGAGAGAGAAGGGGAGAGAGACCCACACAAGGGTCAAAACCCTACTTCTCAAATTTTCATTAATCAAGTCTAACATTGTTGAACATCTTATTCATAGACTCATAACCCTAATGGAAATAAAAGCAAACATTTAGCCTAATGGAAATAAAAGGAAAACTCTGGCGACTAGGACATTAACATTCCGCATCACACAACTCGCTTCGTTGCTCTTCATCAATTCCTTTTTGGGAGTCTGGGACTTGCAACTTCTTTAGGCCCCTTAAAACGTTGGAACGGAAATTCTCCCAAAATTCCGACTTTTAGCTGACTAGTATGTCTGAATGTGTGTTTATTTGGTGATTTGAAGGCCCAGAAGGATGCCAGTTGCAATTGGATTGGTTGACAAGGTACAAGATCTGCATTGGCATAGCTAGAGGTTTGGCTTATCTCCATGAAGAAGCAAGACTTAAGATTGTCCACAGAGATATCAAGGCCACTAATGTGTTGCTTGATAAAAATCTTAACGCAAAGATTTCTGATTTTGGTCTAGCCAAACTTGTTGAAGAGGACAATACCCACATCAACACCAGAATTGCTGGAACCTAGTGAGTCCCCACGCTTCATTCAAAGTCCATGCTATATTTTTGTTATATATAGTTTCTTCATTCTTACTTCCATACTTTTTGTTTTTTGTTTCTGATAAAAAGAGGTTTTCTCCCAGCTATGGTAGTTAATAGGTGTGCTGACCATAAACACTATAACCTCTTGTGAGATAAGGCTCCAGCCGATTTTATGATGCTCCCTATTAGATAAGAATATAATGTATCGGACTATAAATCACGCACATAGCAAAATTTTATGTGACAATTGCTTACATGCAGCGGATATATGGCACCTGAATATGCTATGCGTGGTTACTTGACTGACAAAGCAGACGTTTATAGCTTCGGAATAGTCGCATTAGAGATTGTTAGTGGGAGGAGCATCACTAGTTACATAACACAAGAGGACTATTTATATCTTCTTGATTGGGTAAGTTGATCCATCTCTTTCTAATCTTGCATTTTTTGTTACATGATACATCTACATCTCCTGTCAACATATAACCACAATGTAGGAATCGAGATTCTATCATGAGACTGAAACAAATATCAAATTGTTGGAACATGATTTAAGTCTTTACTCATTTTGCTGCTCTGCATTGGGAGAAAGGCTATACACCATGTTAAAGCATCCAACTCAAAATAATTGGCAATTAGTGGATAGGCCGCTCAAGCCCATATACTAGTTTTGGAGGAAACAATTAACCGATATGAGACAAACTTCAACACGCCTCTTATCAAATAAATAACTTGAAACCTTCTTAAACAAGTTGGAAAGTAATAGGCTTACCGGAAAAAAAAAAATTGGAAAGTAATAGTGATGCTTAGATGCTCGGAGACGGACATGGGACTCCTGCATGCAGATGGGGAGCACATTGAAATGGATACGGACATGGACAATGGCATTTTTTGAAAAATTGTGTTCGGATACGAACACAGGGATACGGCAAACACATTAATGTATCGAACATACATAAACCACCCAAAATAGAGAAACCATGCTTGGTGAGATGGTTTGCTCATGTCCCCCCTTTGTGGAGACCAAGGTTCGAGTCGCACAAAGGGCGGAGTTTGGATTTCAAGGTCATGGATAGCCTCAGAGCCCCCTTGTTGACTACCCACTAAAGCCCCGCCAACTATAAAATACATGATTTTTAACAAGATTCAAGACGCTAGAGCAACTCATTAGCATCACAATGCAGTGAAGAAGAATAACTTGCTAACCTCATCAACTAATTGTTGGAGCTCTGTTATGAGCATACGTATATATAATCAACGGCGTTTCAACTTGTCTTCAGATTTGTCCTATGTGTTTTCACTAACACATGACACACATGTCCGAGCTATGTCCTACAGCAAATAATTGCGGAAAAGGAAAGAGATATGCCGCATACTGTCTGTGCGTCATAGCAGTAATGTCTACCTTCTTGTTAGTGATACAGTACCATCATGTTTTTTTACCTCCATTGAAATGAAGCTTCTTCAAGTAAAAACCCATGCACATTAGGTACTCGAGTTCTAACATGGGGAAGGTGTTTCTCGGTAGGCACTGGTCTTGAAGAAGAAGGGGAATTTGATGGAGCTAGTGGATCCTAGGTTGGGTTCAGACTTCAACAAAATAGAGGCAACGGTGATGATGAATGTAGCTCTTCTGTGTGCCAGCACGTCACCAGCAGTTAGGCCTGCTATGTCGTCGGTTGTCAGCATGCTCGAAGCAAGAACTGTCCCCGAGTCATCGTTGGTTCCAGATCCGGATGCCTCCTATGAGGAGTTGAACCTAAAGGCAATGATGAATGTGCTTCCAAAAAGCTTTGATAGTGATACAAGTGATGGCCAAATTCAGAGTACATCAGAGTACTGATGGACCCTGCACTGCTTCTTCACCTCTACGTACCTTCTCAATTGAGATTCAGACATTTAGGAGACAGAGATTAGATAGGTGGTGCATGTTGGCCTTATCGGGTTTCACGTTGTACGTTTTCCTTCTACAATTTTATCTCCCGGGATTTGTTTGTTTTGGGTACCTTTACAACTGATGAATGCATAGTGCTTCTGCAAATAATGTACACAGGTGTTTGTGTTGCAGCATACATAATTTTTACTTTCTCACCGGTGTTAATTACACTAGTTTGATCACTTGAATAAATTGAATGTTGAGCATGTAACACAATGTGTGGTTTGTAATATACGAGGAATAATTTTGGCAGACAATGAAAAGTTGTAATATTTAAGGATTTTGCGAGCAACTATGTAATCTGAAAATAACCTTTTGAGAGCCACGTGTTAGGCGAACGGTCAGCAATTCAATTGGAAAAAATTATTGTGCGGGTCGTTACATATATGGGTGTCAAATTCTGGAAAAAAATTATTGGGAGGTCTTATAGCACCGCCACTTGGTTGTCGTACACCTCTCAACATATCTTGTGGTATAGAAATGTGTGGTGTTGTGAGGTGTTGGTGTGCCCTAATACCACTGGATGATAACTTCAAATATTGACAGTTACAACTCTCAAGTTGCAGATGTACCAGACATGGGCCGTTGTGGGCTTATCGTGAGCCAACTTTTGTCATCACAGTTGTCCATATCCTTGACCCAGTTGAAAATAACATTTATGTAGAAAATTAAAGTGCTAGACTATTAATAGTTACATAAACAAATCTTTCGACAAGGGACGGAAAATGTGATTGGCATAATTTTGATCCGATATTGAGAGGTACCATTTCGGATTCATCGCTATTTATGTTATACTCCTAGAATTTAGTATTATTGGAATTTTCATTGATGTATTATTGATTGTTTAACATGTCTTTATACATGCTACAAGACATGTAAACAAATAAGAAAAAATAGACACTCACATATATTCGAGTTTCTTCCCTCTTTCTCTCACAAAACTCTAGCCACCACATATATACTTCTTCTCCCTTCCCCTCCCCACCCTAAGGTTTCACACCCTTGTACGGCGGTGGGAGGGGAAGGCTATGGTCTAGTTTTGTCTTCTTCTTTTTTCTCTCTCGTCTCTTTAGATTAATGACTTGTCATGATCTGTGAGAATTTTGTCTCTTGCCTTCTCAAGAGTTTTTAGTTGCATCTTTGGATGAAGATTTCTTCTACAGATGAGGTACTTTCAGAGACGATGTTGCTTTACGATGATATCTGTGCCAACAATGCTATTTCCTATTTGATGTTTTTGGCGGAACAACTCGTATGACTTGTCAGATTTGTAGTTTTTGGAAGTTCATTAGTTCGTTCATACTTGGTTAGAGTCTATCTGATCGTTTGAGTATTTGTTGTCTTTTATCTTTGGCTAACATTTTATCTCTTTTAAGACTGTTGATTCGAAGTAAAAATATACAACAGATTGCAAGTGTCGCTGTTTGCGTTAGGTTACGTCTGGCTTAGGGTGAAAGATATCGACTACCTGGTGCTTTCTCCTTTTACAATAGTTAGACGATTAGTTTGGCTTTATCCAAATTTTTTGTAATGAACTCTATTATGTAAGTGCCGCTGGGTAATTATTAATACTCCTTTCGTCCCTTTTTAAGTGTTCTGTTTCGTAACTCCAACTCATTAAGAAGAAATCATCATTACACATTTCACATCAACTTTTATCTCCACTTTTCTTATTAACTCTCTATGGAGATATCATTATTACACTTTTACTCACTAATTTTTCAAAATGGAATCTTTTTTAGGGGCAAAATGAAAAATGCACCAACTTTTACCCACTAACTTTACAAAATGAACATTTATTACGGGACATCCCAAAATGGAATAATGGAATCTAAAAAGGGACAGAGGAGGTATAATTTTTTCAATTTTGTTAAAAAAAACAAACAAGAAAAAAGAGGCAGTCAGGCACAATGAGAAAACATAAATAATATCCTATATTAAACATGAAACACAATAATAAAACCTAAAAAACTTGGTAACATAATATTCCTAATATTATTCTAACATGTATTCTAGTTCCGTCCCTAGTTTTCCCATGTACAAACTAAATAGGAAACACAATAATAAAACCTAAAAAACTTGTTGCTATTATGGTCTCTCCATATAAAAAAAAATTCTAGTTCCGTCACCTGTGAAGTTTAAAGTACCCTTGTGAAATGCATGAAAATGCGTGTGGTTACCTCTAAGTCTAAGCTACCATTCCACTTGCTTGCGTAATAGAAACATTGCTTAACAGTAAATTGTGGTTACCTATAGTGATGTTTAGAGACATGTAGCCGGACATGGGACATATACATGCAGGTAGGGAGCACATTGACATGACGCCTATATGGCCAGAAGCCAAGGGTATTTCTCAACAAAACAAAAAAAAAAAAAAAAGGAAGAAGGAAGAGATTCGGACACGAATGGGAATATTGCAACACATTACACATTTGTTTCTGTACTTGTATTATTAGGTATATAAAAAATCGAACATGCATAAGCCACCAAAAGTAGTAAAACACGTACTCATTAAACATAAAAAGAAAAAGGTTATGCTACATGATTCAAGACACTAGATTAACTCGTTAACATCACAATGTAGTAAAGAAGACTAACTTGCTAACCTCATCAACTAACCACAAATATTTAGAACTCAGTAACGAGTGTACAGATATACAATCAACAGCATTTTGTGTCTAGACACACGACACAAGTGTCTGAGTTGTGTCAAGGAAAAAAAGATTGAAAAAGGAAAGAGATAAGGCACATACTGTCTGTGCTTAGTAGTGGTAATGTCTACATTCTTTTTATTGAGAGTCACCTCTATCACGTCTTTGATCTCCATTAAAACAAATGTTCTTCAAATCAAAACCCAAATTCAGAGTATCTGGGACTCGAGTTCTAATGTAACAAGCATTTCTCTGTAGGCACTTGACTTGAAGCAGAAAGGGGATTTGATGGAGCTGGGGGATCCTAAGTTGGGTTCAGACTTCAACAAAACAGAGGTCACAGTGATGACAAATGTAGCTCTTCTGTGCGCCAACGTGTCACCAGCAGTTAGGCTGCTATGTCTACAGTTGTCAGCATGCTCGAAGGCAGAACTGTCCCCGAGTCGTCATTGGTTCCAGAGCCAGATACCTCCAATGAGCAGATGAACCTGAAGGGAAGGATGATTGACCTTCAAAAAAGCCTCGAGACTGATGCAAGTGAAGGCCAAATTCAGAGTATGTCGACTAATGGACCCAAATGGACCCAGCACTGCTGCTTCTACGTCTGGCGTTGATCTCTACCCCCTCAACTGGAACTCCGACTTTTTGAACAGATAGATAGGTGGTGGAAATTGGCATTGTTTTTCTTTTCTTACATTTACATTTTGATCGCGCGGCTTTTGGCTTAAGTAGGTACCGGGCTGCTTAATTGTTGTAACTTTTAAACCTGCATTTTAAGAGGTCCGTGGAATATTAAGTATGATGAAATATGATTATCAAACTTAATGATTTATTACTTAATACATTCTATTTTAAGTGCTGAATTGGGCTATCAAGCAACCCCATGATTACCCAATTTTCAATTTAGAAGTTTGGTTGCGGGAATCTGAATGAAAATCATTTGATTTAAACAAACAGTTACCTATGACCCATTGCATGCGATTATTATTATTTTTTTGCAGGGTTAATTAAAATCTTATATTGTAAGAGATGAACTGTTCCATCCATCAAAAGGGGACCATGTTCAATGTTCGCACACCTTTAAAGGTGGGTGAACAAAATTGAACAGTATTGAGCTTTTAAAATGGAACAGAGGGAGTGGTACAAAAATGATCTTATTTTCCCCTCCTGAAGTGACATTTTTTTCAAACAAAATTCAGATGTTAATATCAATGACTAATCAAAATGGGGAAAGATGGTACTTCAGCGGTTGAAAGTAGTACTACCAGAATATTTATGAAAGATGAACCAAGGGAAGCTACACATCTATGGAAAAAATTTCAGTGCCGGGCGGATATCACGTGGTGCCTGCTCGATGCATCCGAACCGTCCATTGCGTTTTTGGATGCCTCGAATTTGGAGAGAGAAAAATGAGAGAGAAAGTGTTGGATAAGAGGAGAGAGAGGGTTTCAATCTGAGCCATTCAATAGTGTATTGGACAGCCCGGATGTACTGAACGGGAACCACATGAGATATACTCACCCAGCACCCAAAATTTCTCTACATCTAGACTATCTTTTCAAAGAAAATTCAGTGTTAATATCATGAGTACTAATCAAAATGGGACAAGTTGGTACTTTAGCGGTAGGAGTATCGAAACCCTAAGAGTTGGTACTTTAGCGGTAGGAGTATCGAAAACCCTAAGTCCGCCGACAGCTAGAGCACTAATTGGGAATCGATGGACAGGTGGGGCCCACTTCGGATCTCGTACGAATGATCCAAACAGTTCAGTAATTTTAAATAAAAAAAAAACCGAGTGGACTTATTAAAAATCTGTTCAATGTTTGGTAAAAAATTATATATTCCCTCCGTTCCAATTTGAGAGTCCCGCTTTGGGATTCCAACTTTTTAAGAGAACTTAATTATTACATGCATCGAATTTGAAATTTCCATTTTTGCCCCTCAAATTTTTTGCAGTAACTTTTTAACCAATTTAAATTAGTATCAGTTTAAATATTATCGTATCCCAAGATGATGTCAAGAGCCAAAATTGGCTCCAATGTATAGGTAATGTGGGGAGCGAACTTGGCAGAGGAATTCAAATTTGAATTCTAATTAAAAGCTACAAAACTGATAATTGAATTTGAAGGAGGGTAAAAAGGGAAAATAGAATACTTATTGTTGTTAATTTTGGAAAGTGGACAACCAATTTGGAACATCCAGAAAAGGAAAGTTGGACCTTCAAATTGGAACGGAGGGAGTATCAAAATATTTGTCAACTGTGCAGTACACATCTAGGCTACCTAGCCGCTCACATCCAATGTTCTGAATACTGTACCGGTCAGGGTACCGGTTTTCCTACTGGTACGGTATGTACCGGTACCGGTTAGATGCCGGGTACCGTTTTCAGATTTACCGCAACTACAATATATATAATAATTATATAAAATCATAATTCAAAAAAATCCCCCATACTATGCAATTCATCATAAAATACCTATGTATTTGCATCTTGTCCCACATTGCCTAGCTACAAACTTTTTTCCATCTTAAATGACTTTACACACTAGTGGCCTTGTAAATGAGGACCCAAGGTGAGGTCTCGTGCGCTCGAAAAAATGGGCTGTGGCCGAAGGTAATTTGGAAAAACTGATTCGGAAACCAATTAACCGGGTGCGCGTCATGGGTTATTCGCGTGCAGGGGGGATGCAAAGTCGGGATTTGAGCCTCGCGCACATACTATAGTTAAGCCTACGTTTTGCTAAAATTTTGAAAAAGGTTTTTTAATTTTTTGGGGGGGTTAAGATAACCCAAAAAAAAAATTCTGGAACGTTTTTCTTTTTACCAGAAAATGATAACATGACAGTAAAAAAAAAGGAAAATTTTCAAAATGGCACCTAAACTTTGCACCAAATGTAAAAGAGACACCTGAACTTTAAGTTTATTTTAATTAAACACCTATACTAACAAAATCCCCAAATTTAGACCCCCGCCGATATATTTTGTCCCAAAAATTACTGACATGGCATCTCCAACCCGTTTAAGTTGCCCCATTGCACATGTTTCCAATAAGGAACGATGCACCCAAGCGAAACCCATAGGCAAACTTCATCGTCCCTTGTTGGAAACAATGCAATGGGGCAACTTAAACAGATTGGAGATGTCATGTCAGTGATTTTTGGGACGAATTATAACGGCGGGGGTCTAAATTTGGAGATTTTGTTAGTAAGGTGTTTAATTGAAATAAACTCAAGTTTAGGTGTCTAAATTTGGGAATTTTGTTAGTACAGGTGTTTAATTGAAATAAACTTAAATTCAGGTGTCTCTGTGACATTTAGTGCAAAATTCAGGTGCCATTTTGAAATTTTCCCAAAAAAAAAACTCTGCAAAATCTCGGTCGGAATTTCCAGTACGCCGGTACCGGCCGGTATTATCCGAGATGACCGGTATCAGGCGGTAACGATTGGTATTTGGTCCGGAATGGTATTGGGGGGTTAGGGTACCGGTATCTCTCAAATCCGGTACGTACCGGCCGGTACGGTACGGGATTGATAATATTGCTCACATCCATCATGGAAATACATATAACTGTCCAAAAACAAATTGGCTTCACTTAATGAGGATTGAAGGTATTAATGTCCAATTAAATGACATGAGACTTGGAAATTTACACGATCTTAGTATGATCTTAATATTTTAGGTTCGAAGCCATATATCTCACTTCACACATAAGCACGTGAAACAATTGTAAGAGGAGCAGTAAAAATTAATTCAAAATACGCGTAAGCTGCTCCGTAAGAGGGTGAACATTACCCTCTTACAAGTTTTAAATAGTACCACATCTTATGATATCTCGCACTTTCTGAGATTATATCTCCAATGTTTGTTTAATTTGGTCGCTAAAAGTACGAAGTAATTAAAACACCGAATATGTAATTTGCATGAATATATAATCTCTTCTGATGCCGATCATGACATAAAATACGTTTTTTTTTAAATAAATAAATAAAAATTCCCGAAAAGACTATGCTGGCTTGCTTGCTTCTGTGCAGTTTAATTTATGGACTGTATGGACAGGGAGAAATAATGTTGTCTTTAACAATAAAGCTTGGGAGAAGGATGAGATGATAGACTTGGTGAAGATAAGAATTCTGACTTGTTCGTTTGGGGGTCTCAAAATTGAAATGAAAGCTAACGATTTGGACCATTCATTATCTTTCATGTTCAGTTTTAATGTACCCATTATTGAGTTCATCTATAATATTTTTTCCATTTCAAAACAAATATTTGTAAAGACAAAATGTATGAATTTTGAATTTATGTAGTATGCTAGGAAATCTAGATTGACTAAACATATTACATCATATTCCATAGAAAGCATTTCTATATTTATCTGTATATCATGCAAAGCTTTGTCATGAGTTTGTCTATCTAATATGTATTAGCTCGCTTTAAATGGAAATGTATTAGGAAAGCTCACAGCATACTAGTTGATTAACACTCGCATTACTAGTCATTTACTAGTCATGCGAGTGATGGTCAACTAGTATGCTGTGAAGTTTTTCGACTAGTATGTTGTGAAATCTAGATTGACAAGTCATGCGGCGAGTTATGGTTGACATCCTATTATGCTGTGAAGTTTTTCGACTAATATGCTGTGAAATCTAGATTGGCTAGTCATGCGAGTGATGGTTGACTCGCATGATGATCGACTAGTAGTATGCAATGAAGTTTTTCGTATGATGGTCGATTTGTTTTCCCATGGGATGATCACTCGCATAAGAATGAGCTAGATTGACTAGTTATGACTACCGTTGGATTTTAGATAATTGAATTTTTTTGGAATGGCAAAGTAACATTTTCATTTAGAATTAGAAGATGGTGCTATGTAGTAGTGTGCATACACCGTGCTACGCACCTCCAAGCCGTCGGATCTTGCATCTGACGGCTTGATTCTCATCTTGGCAACCAACAATCGAGAACCGTTCATTGCCGATATAAGATCCGAGCTGTCGGATGCATGATTCGACGGCTCGAAGATGCGCAGCATGGTGCTGTATATCTCACTGCACAGCACTAACCTGAAGTCCTTTCATTTATCACAAGGATAAAAATAATAATAATAATAAGAAAAGAAAAATATTGAGAGAGCCTCTGAAAGTGCACAATAGTCTCTTACTACTGTTACTCGCAAATAGGATCGGCCCAAGGGTTTTTATTGCCCAAGGTCTGATAAAAAAAAGCGTCACCTTAAAGAGTTAATACTTACCAATTTTTATAGTAACAATCACAATACAAAAAAATCAAACCATTATAATGTTGTACTAATTATTACATATGAACACAAAATACAAAGTCTCAAAATAGGCAAATATATATTATCTCAATAGCGCATGATATCACTTGAATATTACTCGTGTTGTATTTTTGGAAGCAAATGTATCAATTGGGCATTTTTTTTCATTCACTGGATTTAAAAAGAGTCCTACTCAAATCGAAGTGGTAAAAATATTAGATTACTCTTAATATTTGAAATTTTTAAAATGCCCAAGGCCCAAAACCTCTTGAGTCTTGTGCTTGGGCCAGCCTTGCTCGCAAATTCTTACCCTACCTCTCAACCTTTCAAAACGATAATTGAATTTTTCATGAAACCAAGACACATAATTTCACGGGTGGTTCTCCTTAATTGTATTCATAATTTTTCCATTTCTTGTTAAGGGGCCGGAGTTGCACATGATCCTGGAAATGGCATTCCCTATATTTTTGTAACCTTGCAAACAAAAACAAGGGGACCAAGTTAGGATTTACTTGCTTTTTCATTGCCATTAATAATTGTGGAAAGACTCTCTTTACCGACCTCTTTTAATTTTTTGCCAGTGACTTGACCCTCGGTGGGTGGGCTAGTATTGGTCTCCCCGAGTCAACATCCGATTCCAGCACTAGAATTTGGACTAGTAAACGGTATCCCCTTCTACTGTGCCTAAAATAGATGACCCCGTTCCGTTTTCTTAAAAATCTTTTTTTTTTTAAAAAGAAAGTGATTTTAAACTTATAATAACGAAAATGAAAATTAATTTTTTAATTTTTTTTGCACCGTTAAAAATATCTCAATAAAATCTATCAAATAATCCATATTGATAAAAAAATTATTTGCGTAAATATATAATTTTTAACATTAAAATTTACCTTATTTTTTAAAAAGTAACTTTTTTAAAAAAATGGAACAATATACTGCAATCAGTACAGGCAAGTGGATCTGAAATATTTTTCATAAAGTTACTTTTTAAAAAGAGTCATGCTATATGCACCGACAGATTTGTAGGGAAATCGTACCGACCGGCCGCGCCGGCCCTTCTCCGGCCACCGGACGGCCGATCCGAGCCGTCCAAAAATTCTAAAAAAAAAAACCGAGGGGCCCACGCGGGAATCAACGGCATCCGATGTGTGTATAGTGCTTGATCTAAACACCCATTTTTCGTGTATATATACAAAATGTATATATACACGAAAAATGGGTGTTTAGATCAAGCACTATACACACATCGGATGCCGTTGATTCCCGCGTGGGCCCCTCGGTTTTTTTTTTTAGAATTTTTGGACGGCTCGGATCGGCCGTCCGGTGGCCGGAGAAGGGCCGGCGCGGCCGGTCGGTACGATTTCCCTACAAATCTGTCGGTGCATATATCATTTTCGTTTTAAAAAAGTGAAAGGACGTGCAATCAGTGCAGGCAAGTGGGTCTCAAATATGGAGCTGGGCTGCTGTCCCTTGAAGGGATAGCAGCGTGCTATCCTGGCATAGGGAGCCCCGCTCCAGTATCGTTCGAACGATCAGAAATGTTCACTTTGTAGAGCTCATCGAGTTGAATAAGTGTATTAAAAATCAGCTCGATCAGATATCATTAAATGTCTAATCGAAACCTTTTTGTCTTGAAAATAATAGATCCAAAACACTGGATCAAATCTACTAGAACCCATTATTGGCAAGTTATATGTGTTTCGATTAGGCATTTAATGATATCCGATCGAGCTAATTTTTTACATACTTGTTCAACTCGACGAGCTCTACGAAATGAACATTTTCGATTGTCAAAACAAGACCGAAGAGGGACCCCCTCAGCCAGAACAGCAGCCCCCCAAGTCCCTGAAATATTCTTCACCAATCCATTCTCATCCATGCAATGAGCAGAGAGAGAGATTTGAAACTTCACACATCTTGAATGGCTTCCACTTCTCAGAATCTCGGGATGACAAGTCTTCCTAATCCCCCCGACACACCCTCCCGGGGCCCCACCTCCCTTTTCCGGGACTATCCCCACTCCTCTTTCTCTCCCTCCCTCCTTTCTGGACTTTCTTTCTTTATTTACGGTTTGCTTTTCTTTTCTTTTTTCCCTTTTCTTTCCAGTTCGGTTTTTTTTTTTTTCATTTTATTTCCTTTTCTTTCTTTTTTGTTTGAATTTTTTTAGATTCAAGTCTAATTCTAGGCTTTGTAAAGTAATTGAGAGAAAAAAAGTATTTCAATTGATCATGTTTATCCGACTGTTTTATTTTTCTTTTTTTGTCCTTTATAGATTAAAAAATATAATTACAAAAATAAGTGTTTCAATTTTCAATCCATTTGAACCAGTGCAAAGATGTTATTTTTTTGATCATTTCATCCTAAATGGTCGTAATAAATTTTTGGTTCCAAGGCCTTTCAATGAACACCCTAAGAGAGTCCTGAAACTAAATAATGAGTCTTAAAGTACTTGTTGAAAGGCCGTAAAACAAAAAATTCATTAAGATTACAATTAATGTTCGGGAACTAATTACGAAATGTATTTTGCAAACGACATACTAATCCAGAATACAAATGTTATATTTAGGATTACTTTTTTTAACTATAGTACAATTTAATAAATTTGTTAACCATTATTTAGCATAGATCCTCTTAACTGATTCAGTAGTATGTTGCTTCAAATCACGTTTCTACTCCATAGGATTGCAAATGGCTGGTTTCTATTTTTTTTAACTAAAACGGCAGCAGAGCCCTTGGGTCCCCCTATTTTTTAATTTATTTTTTTATTTAATTACTTATATCTTATTTATTTAATTTCTATAAATACACCCTTTGTATATTTAAAAATATAATTCAAGAATTAAGTGCTTTAATTTGCAATTCAATTAAATCAGAACAAAGATCTATTTTTTTATTTTAAATGATCATAATGAATTTTTTGGTTTAATGTTTTTCAACAAACACCCTAAAACTCATTATTTAGTTTCAAGACTTTCTTAGGATCTCCATTGGAAGGCCTTGGAACAAAAAATTTATTACGACCATTTAGGATGAAATGATCAGAAAAATAATATCTTTGCACTGGTTCAAACGGATTGAAAATTGAAACACTTATTTTTGTAGCTATATTTTTTAATCTATAAAGGACAAAAAAAGAAAAATAAAACAGTCGGATAAACATGATCAATTGAAACACTTTTTTTTCTCTCAATTACTTTACAAAGTCTAGAATTAGACTTGAACCTATTATTAAAGAGAGAAAAAATTCAAACCGGAAAAAAGAAAAGGAAATAAAATTAAAAAAAAAAAAACCAAACTGGAAATAAAAGGGAAAAAAAGAGAAGCAAACTGTAAGGCTCCGTTCAGTTGTCGAGAAAGTTGTGTGGGAAATTGGTTCCCAGAAAAAGTGAAGTGAGGTGAAGTAAAAGAAAAAGAAAATTATTTTCCTGTGAGTGTTCATTTGATAAAAGAATTTTGCAAGAAAAATTAAGGTTTAGTTGTTCATTTGTTAGGAAAAGAAACTTTCGGGAAAATTTTGTGAGTGTTCACTCATTTTCCTTTTCTCGCGACGCAAAATTCTGTCACTTTTGCAGGATCACTTTTGCAGGAAAGTAATTCCTGCAAGAAAACTTAAATTGGTAAGTCTTAGAATTTTCCTGCCAACTGAACACTAGAAAAGTTATGGAAAAATTGATTTTCTTATCCTTTCCTGTACTTTCCTGGCAACTGAACGGAGCCTAAAGAAAGAAAAAAAGAAAAGGGAGAGAGAGAGAGAGGCGGGGGTAGTCCGGAAAAAGGTAGGTGGGGCCGGGGGCGTGTGTCAGGGGGGTAATAGCAGGTCTCATCGACTAATACTGTATTCAAGAAGACTTGTCATCCCGAGATTCAAAGAAAGAAATGAGTGGAAGCCACATTCAAGACGAGTGAAGTTTCAAATCAAACTCTCTCTCTCTCTCTCTCTCTCTCTCTCCTCATTGCATGGATGAGAATGGGTTGGTGAAGAATTCAGACCCACCTGCATGCATTGATTGCATGTAACGTAGTTGGGTAGCCAATCTATTTAAGGCGCACAGTAGAAGGGGAGACCAATACTAGTCCAAATTCTATTGCTGGAATCGGATGTTGGCTCTTGAGCTGTTTTGAGTTTTGGGGTCAATAATTTTGCTAAGGATTATGATTTTGGCACTTTAAAATTGATGGAGGGACTTTAAAATTGTTCTATATTGATACACAAAATGATGTTTTAGAATTCTTCCATCAATTTTTAAAGTGCTAAAGTTAATTTCCTTTTGCTAAACCAAAGACCAAAGTAATATATATAAGCACTAGCCCAGGTTAATCCGCTCACCAAGGGTCTAGTTACTGGCAAAAAAATTAAAATTGGTTGGTAAAGAGAGTCTTTGCACAATTATTAATGGCAATGAAAAAGCAAGTAAATCCTACATTGTTCCCCTTGTTTTTGTTTGGAAGGTTACAAAAATATAGGGAATATGCCATTTCCAGGATCATGTGCAGCTCCTGCCCCTTAACGAGAAATGGAAAAATTATGAATACAATTAAGGAGAACCACCCGTACGTGAAATTATGTGTCTTGGTTTGATGAAAAATTTGATTATCGTATTGAAAGGTTGAGAGGTAGGTTAAGAATTTGCGAGCAGGGCTGGCCCAGGCACAAGGCTCAAGAGATCAGACGGAGGGGGGCTGCTGTCCCCAAGGGGACAACAGCATGTTGTTGTGCCCCATTTTGAGGCCCACCCCGGTCTCGCTTCGATAATCGGAATCGTTCACTTTGTAGAACTCGTCGAGTAGAACAACAATGAAAAAAATCAACTTAATTAGATATCATTAAGTGCCTGATCGGAACTTTTTTATCTTGAAAAGAATGAATCCGAAACACTGGATCAAATCCACTGCTACCCATGGACTCAGAGTTATATGGGCTCCGATCAGGCACTTAATGATATTCAATTAAGCTGATTTTTTGGATAGTTATTCTACTTGACGAGCTCTACAAAGTGAACGATTCCAATCATCGGAGTGAGACCGTGGTGGGCCCCAAAATCGAGGCAGCAGCACGCTGCTGTCCCCAAGGGGACAGTAGCCCCCCTGCATCCCAAGAGATCTGGGCCTTAGGCATTCCAAATATCTCAAATTTTAGGAGCACTGTAATATTTTTACTACTTAGATTTGAGTAGAACTCTTTTTAAGCACAGTAGCATGAAAAAAATAATTGCCCAATTGATACATTTGCTTCTAGAAATGCAACACAAGTAAAATTCAAGTGATTCTTATGCGTTCTTGACATAATATGTATTTGTCTATTTGGAGACTTTGTATTTTGTGTTCGTATGTAATGATTAGTAAAACTTTATATTGGTTTGGTTTTCTCGTATTGTTATCGTTACTGTAAAATATTAATTGTTAAGTATTAACTCTTTAAGGGCACATTTTCTTATTAGATCTTGGGCAATAAAAACCCTTGGGCTGATCTTGTTTTCGAGTACCAGTAGTAGGAGAATATTGTGCACTTTCAGAGGCTCTCTCAATATTTTTCTTTTCTTATTATTTTGTTTTTTTATCCTTGTGATAAATGAAAGGACTTTTGGTTGGTGTTGTGCAGTGAGGTGTACAGCAACCTCCAAGCTTTTGGATTGTGCATCCGACAGTTTGGATGTCATCTCGGCAATGAACGGTTCTCAATCGTTGATTGCCAAGATGAGAACCGATCCGTCGGATGTGCAATGCCCCTAGCCGACCACTGGCTTAGTGGCCTGATTTTTGATCCACAAGCCACGCCACATGGCCCAAAGAGTTAAGCACAAGGTACTAGTAATAGCCCATAAGGTTTGTTATATGCCCAAGATCACCCATATAGACTTCCTATGTGGGATTAAGAACTCACTTCTCCCAAATCTTGTGGTATTACAATCTCTCTACCTGCAGACCACTGGCCCAATACCCTTATTTTTTATTTACAAGCCACACCACATGACTGAAAAGCTTAAGCACAAGGTATTAATAGTAGCCCACAAGATTAGTTATTTGCCCAAGATCACCCATGTAGACTTCCGATGTGGGACTAAGAACTCACTTCTCCCAAATCTTGGGGTATTACATGATGCACGATCCGACGGCTTGGAGGTACGTAGCATGGTGTGCACACACTACTACACAACACCACCCCCAATTCTAAATGAAAATGTTACTTTGCCATTCCAAAAAAATTTAATTATCTAAAATCCCCAACAGTAATCATGATCAGTCAATCTAGCTTATTCTTATGCGAGTGATCATCCCATGGGAAAACAAATCGACCATCAAGCGGAAAACTTCATAGCATACTAGTTGACCATCATGCGAGTCAACCATCACTCACATGACTAGCCAATCTAGATTCCACAGCATACTATTACGTTGACCATAACTCGCATGACTTGTCAATCTAGATTTCACAACGTACTAGTCGAAAAACTTCATAGCATACTAGTCGACCATCACTCGCATGACTACTCAATCTAGATTTACTAGTCATGCGAGTGATGATCGACTAGTATGTTGTGAGCTTTCCTATTACATTTCCCTTTAAAGCGAGCTAATACATATTAGATAGACAAACTCATGACAAAGCTTTGCATGATATACAGGTAAATACAGAAATGCTTTCTATGGAATATGTTGTAATATGTTTAGTCAATCTAGATTTCACAGCATACTACATAAATTCAAAATTCTCCCATGCCATTTTGTCTTTACAATATTTTTTTTTGAAATGGCAAAATAATTATAGATAAACTCAATAATGATTACATTAAAACTGAACATGAAAGATAATGAATGGTCCAAATCATTACCTTTCATTTCAGTTTTGAGAATCCAAAACAAACAAGCCAGAATTCTTGTCTTCACCGAGTCTATCATCTCATCCTTCTCCCAAGCTTTATTGTTAAAGACAACATTATTTCTCCTTGTCCATACAGTCCATGAAGCTGCACAAAAGCAAGCAAGCGAGCCAGGATAGTCTTTCGGGAAATTTTTTTTTTTTAAAAAAAAAAAACGTATTTTATGTCATTCGAAATGATCATCGGCGTCAGAAGAGATTATATATTCATGGGAATTACATATTTGGTGTTTTAATTACTCCGTACTTTTAGCAACCAAATTAAACAAACATCAGAGATATAATCTCACAATTAGTGTGAGATATCATAAGATGTGATACTATTTAAAACTCGTAAGAGGGTAATGTTCACCCTCTTACGGATCAGCTTACACGAATCTCGAATTAATTTTTACTGCCCCTCTTACAATTGTTTCACACGCTTACGTGTAAAGCGAGATATATGGCTCAAAGAGTTCTTGATAAGAAAATCGAACCTGAAATATTAAGATCATACTAATTACGATTCAGTAAATTTCCAAGTCTCATGTCATTTAATTGGAAACATTAATGCCTTGGTGTTGTCATAACTACTACAGTATTTGTTTCACAAAGATCATATGAAAAGACCCCGTTGCCATCAATCCTCTAGATGTGTACTGCACATTTGACAAATATTTTGATATATAATTTTTTAGCCTACATTGAGCAGATTTTTAATAAGGCTCCGTTCCGCAACTCGATTTAAGTACTTATTTTTTAAGAAGGCACTTTCAAGCTCAAAAATAATGTGTTTACGCAAATAATTTTCCTACCAATATGGATCTTGTTTGATAGATCCCATCAAGATCTTTTATACGGTGCAAAAAAAATTAAAAAATTATTTTTCATTTACATTATTTTTGAGTTTGAAAATATGAAATAAGCTGCTTATTTTTTAAAAAGGTTTCTGGAACGGGGCCTAGTCCTCTCGGATTTTTTTTTAAAATTACTGACGGTTTGGATCATCCGTATGAGATCCGGAGTATGTCTCGCGTGTCTATTGATTCCTTATTAGTGCTCTGGCTGTCGGCGGCCTTAGCATTTTCGATACTCTTACCGCTAAAGTACTATTCCCTCCGTCACTTTTTAAGTGTCTTGTTTCGTAACTTCAACTTATTAAAAATACATCATCATTACACCTTTCATATCAACTTTTTCCTACATTTTTCCTACTTACCCATCATTATTACACTTTTACTCACTAACTTTTAAAAATAAAATATACTTTTAGGGACAAATTAGACAATACACCAATTTTTATCCCCCTAATTTTTCAAAATAGACACTTATTAAGGGACAACCCAGAATGAAATACTGGACTCTAAAAAATGGACGGTGGGAGTATCTTGTCCCATTTTGATTAGTACTCCTGATATTAACACTGAATTTTCTATGAAAAGATTGTCTAGATGTGGAGAAATTTTTGGGTGCGAGGTGAGTATATCCCATATGGTATCCGCGCTCGGCACATCCGAGCCGTCTAATACACTTTTAGATGGTTGTTCTGATTGAAACCCTCTCTCTCCTTTCATCCAACACTTTCTCTCTCCTTTTTCTCTTTCCAAATTCGAGTCATCCAAAAATGCAATGGACAGTTCGGATACACCAAATGGACACTACGTGGTACCCGCCCAGCACTGAAATTTTTTTCATAGATGTTAGTGTTCCGTTCATCTTTCATAAATATTCTGGTAGTACTACTTTCAACCGTTGAAGTACCATCTTTTCCCATTTTGATTAGTCATTGATATTAACAGCTGAATTTTCTTTGAAAAGAATTAATTAACCAAACTTGGATGATTTGAACGAGGGACGTGGGAGCGCTGCTGGATTAGGCAAATACTTTGAGTTAGGAAGTGAAGGGCAAAAAGTTCTAGATCTTCTAAAAAAAAAGGGGAAATTGCACATCAGTGGACAAAGGGGTAAATAATGCCCAAGTGATGGAGAGGTTTTTTCAAAATTGCATAAATATGGAAAGGAGGAAAAAAAATTCCCCATACATGAAATGGAGGGAAAAATATTCCCCATACATGGAGTCAGTTCTGGGTTTCCTAAGTTGCTCCTTCTGTGAATTTATGTTACCCCTTCTATGAATCTAAGTTGCTCCTTCTACGAACCTAAGTTGCCCATTCTATGAATTTCTTGGGTATTCAATTTTTTGAGCATTTCTTTAATTTCCTTACCATTTCTATTATTTTTTGAGAAATTCGGGATCTGGGTTATTTGTAGATTTGCATGAAACAGACCAACTGAAATTCTCCATGCATGAAATGGAGGAAAAAAAAATTCAAAACATGAAGTCGATTTGTAGTCAAATCTGAATTTAAACCTAAGTTACTCCTTATATGAATTTAAGTTCCTTCTTCTATGGATGTAAGTTGCCCCTTCTATGAATCTAAGTTGCCCCTTCTACGAACTTCATGAGTATTCAATTTTTTGAGCATTTTTTCAATCTACTTACCATTTATATTATTTTCTGAGAAATTTAAGATCTGAGTTACTTGCAGATTTGAGTTTTTAAAGTACTTTAATATTAGTGTATTTTGGGTAAATTTTTTAGAAAGAAAAATAATAGAGAAAATAAGATGTATGTATCAAAGTATTTTAAAAACTCAAATCTGCAAGCAAACCAGATCTCAAATTTTTCAAAAAATAATACTACGTATAAATGGTAAGTAGATTGAAAAAATGCTCAAAAAATTGAATACTCATGAAGTTCGTAGAAGGGGCAACTTAGATTCATAGAAGGGGCAACTTAAATCCATAGAAGAAGGAACTTAAAATTCATATAAGGAGTAACTTAGGTTTAAATTCAGATTTAACTACAAATCGACTTCATGTTTTGAATTTTTTTTTTCTCCATTTCATGCATGGAGAATTTCAGTTGGTCCGTTTCATGCAAATCTACAAGTAACCCAGATCCCAAATTTCTCAAAAAATAATAGAAATGGTAAGGAAATTAAAGAAATGCTCAAAAAATTGAATACCCAAGAAATTCATAGAATGAGCAACTTAGGTTCATAGAAGGAGCAACTTAGATTCATAGAAGGGGTAACATAAATTCACAGAAGGAGCAACTTAGAAAACCCAGAACCGATTCCATGTATGGGGAATATTTTTCCCTCCGTTTCATGTATGGGGATTTTTTTTTCCTCCTTTCCATATTTATGCAATTTTGAAAAAACCTCTCCATCACTTGGGCATTATTTACCCCTTTGTCCACTGATTTGCAATTTCCCAAAAAAAAATGGTTTTGACAAGTAAAACCCTGCCTTCATGCTGGCTCATACCCCAAGGGTTTAAAATATGATTTGAATCCTTGTTTATGGAGTTCATCCAATAGAATATAGTATATCATTATAAAAATAAACTGAATATAGTATCAATTTAGAAAAAATTTTAGGAGAATGATTTCGGCGCTCCTGTTTTCCACACTGGCGCTCCTCTTTTTGGCCTGATTTGGTAAAATTCCTAAACTATCCTTGTACTTTCTTCTGGGTGTCCAAATTGCCCTTTTTGATTTTATTTACTCCCAGTCAGAACATCATCTTCTTCGGCAACACTTTTTGGGTGAAAAGTGAAAACCCATTTCACTGGTACCCATCTTCTTCGTCTACACACCGTCCACTCCGACGAGGGCGGAGTTCAGTCGTTTCAAGCAACTATGGAATTTCCAGATGAAGATTTTTCAACAATGGAGGGTGAGAATCCAGATATTGGTGGCTTTCAAACAACCATGGGATTTACGAATGAAGATTTTTCAGAACTAAATGATATCGTGAATCTCACAGCCACAAACAACATTGAAGAAATTTCGGAGTTCTACAAATCAATCTACTCTACAAATGATTCTGGTAATTTCCTTTCCTAATATGCCTGAGATACTAAATCTAGGGTTTATTTTCTACAAATGATTCGGGTAATTAATTTTCTTTCCTAATATGCTTGAGATTCTAAATCTAGGGTTCATTTGTATACTATGGAAATGGTAAAATAGAAAATGTAACATGTGTTAGTCATTTGTGGTTTGGTACGTAACAGGTAGTGTAGAAGAAAAAATACCAGTTGTGGAGAATGGTGAGTCTAGAGAACTTTCATCACTGTTAGTGGAGAATTTTTTAACTCGGGAAGAGCTCCTAGATAAGGTTCGCAAAGTGGCATTAAAAGAAGGTTTTGTCACAACAATTAAAAAATCAAAACAGGGCTGTTATGTTATTATTGGTTGCGATAGAGGTGGGAAATATCGAGGCACTAGTGTTCTGTTGAACAAAAGGAAAAAGATATCGGGCTCTCGCCTTATCAACTGTCCTTTTGAGTTGTGGGGAAAAAAGAAAGGCAGTGAGTGTTGGAAAGTGGAGATAAAAAATGCCTCTCATAATCATGAACCGTCAAAAGATATGTCCGGACATCCGTATTGCCGTCGTTTTTCAAACGAAGAGGTACTAAGTATAAAACGAATGACCACGGCTGGTATACCTCCTCGACAAATTCTTAGTTCATTGCGGCTAAGTAATCCCAATTGCAAAGCAATAGCAAGGACGGTTTATAATGCAAAGGCTAACATCACAAAAGTTGTATTAGCGGGTCGTACAATGATTCAAGCATTATTTGATGAATTGGGTCAAGGGGACTTCACTTTTGATATAAAACGTGATGGAAATGGTCGTTTGACTCATTTGTTCTTTGCACATCCTTCTTCAATTGCATTAACCAAGAGTTATCCCTATGTCTTTGTGATGGATTGTACTTATAAGACAAACAAATATAAGATGCCATTACTTGATATAGTGGGAGTTTCAAGTTTCAATGGATCATTTTATTCTTGTTTTGCTTTCATGCAAAAAGAGGAAGAAGGAGACTACGTGTGGGCATTGGAAAGATTTAGTAAAATTTTGGGCCATGACCAGCAACCTTCTGTAATTCTGTCAGATAGGGAATTAGCATTAATGAATGCCATTAAAGTTGTTTTTCCGGGAACTGCAAATATTCTATGTGTGTGGCACATTGAGAAAAACGTTCTCTCAAAGTGTAAGTCTCAATTTGAAAAAGGAGAAGATGGGGAGACTTTTTTATTGGCTTGGACTAATTTAATTGAATCTCCGGATGAAAGTTCCTTTGATGAAGCTTGGCGTCTTCTTGAAGTTGAATACAAAGAGAAAGAATATGTTCTTAATTACATCAAGAATAATTGGCTCCCTTTCAAAGAGAGATTTGTACATGCATGGACGGGAAAACATCTACACTTTTTGGTAGGAACTAGTTAGGAAACTTTAGGAAACTGCTAGAACATATAGTATATTGTAAGGATTTTGGTTTTCGCGCTCCACTTTTTATTGATGGCACCTCACTTTGTTTATGAAGTTACTAATAACTTCACGTTAAAAATGGAAAGCCATCAGTAAAGATTGGAGGGCGAAAATCGGTTTCCTATTGTAATGTCATCTGCAGTTTTTTTGTTGGACTTTATGAAGATCGAATGATTGGAGCTCTCTATTGGGATAGATGATGAATATTTGTATGGGTTTTTGGAGTAACATTGTGCGAACTTCTTGTGTCTTTTAGACTTAATCTGGGAATGGTCTTGAATTTCAGAAAAATTCAAGCATCTAATTTGGCCAAGATTGTTTTAAGATTTGCAGGATTTTAAGGTTGTATAAATTCTGGGTGTATGGTTTTTTTTTTCTTTTTTTTTTTTTTTGAATTGGAATCATGCGTTTTTTTTTTTTTTTGAAGTGATTATGGGTATCGTTTTGTAGTGGAATTCTGGTAACACAAGGAAGTGCCAGGCCAATGAAAGCCAGACATGTACAAGAAAGATTAAAGAAAGAAGGAATGACTTTCGTAATTAATTTATTGTGAGGGTAGTTAAGGTATTTTGCCATTGAAAGATTAAAGAAAGAAGGATACTTTTGTAATTTTACACAATGAGGACAAAAATTGGAGTGCCATTGGACAAAGTTGGAGTGCTAAAATCAATCTCCAAAATTTTAAAAATAAACACTAAGAGAGTTCTTTCGAGCGACACTCACATGCAGTCCAGATGCACGTAGAAGTATAAATTGACGAGATGAAGCGATGGATTCGGACAATAGAGACTTGACCACATGAAGTGAGGTCTAAATACTTAAATCTAATACAATGTTAAATTTCTCGGAGGATTTCCAATCTAAAACTAATGAACAATAGACTCAAGATTATAATTAACCAGGTGGTTTGGATGAGGGACATGACTTGGGATAAAGTGACAAAATAGGTGAGCTGCTGGATTGGGCAAATCCTTTTAAGTCAAAAAGTGAAGTGCAAGAAGTTTTGAGTAGATCTTCTTTGGGCAAATTTCACTGACCTCCCCTGAAGTTTTTATCACGAACAGAAACCTCTCCTGAGGTTTCTGAAATGACACTGGCCTCCCCTTCTTTACCTGACAATACCAATGGATCCCCCCTCCGTTACCTGCACGTTAGAAACGGATAGAAAAGGTGATTTCGGTCCCTAATTTAGTTTTGTTTTCCAATCATTACCCTACTTCTTTCACTGAGAAATTATTCGTTGTCCCAAGGGCAACACGTGGACTTAGCCAGGTGGTGCCTCCCACCAATAAAAATTTGCCCCACTGACACACTATTCTTCTCTCTCCGGACATAACTTTCTCTAAAAAATCAAGTGTTCCAAATTACAATCCGTTTGAATGGGTGAGAAGATTTTATATATGTTCCTATTCTTTAATGGGAAAGAGAGGTGCTACAGTTTCCGATGGGCGGGATCCCGACCGGATTTCCGACGGCGCGTCGGGCGCACTCCGTCCACCGGACGGCTGATCCGAGCTGTCCAAAAATTTTGTAAAAATAAAATGGAGTGGGCTCCCGTGAGAATCATTGGCATCCGATATATGTAGGTGGCCGATCCAAACACTCCATTGTTGTAAGTATATATACACACAAAAATGGAATGAATATAAGTCAACAAGCCAATTTTTTCGTTTTTATTAAAAAAAATAGATTTTGATCGTAATTTTTTACTTTTTAAATTCCTCTTGTCATGATAATCTTTAAAAAATTGACGATAAACTAACAAATACGAAAAAAATTTGAATAAAGATAAAAAAATAAATCAATTGGCTTATTAAGCCGAACGGGGCCTAAGTAATCATGAACAAGGAAGGAGAAATTTCAAGTAATGAAAGTGGGTTATTGACACGTGTCATAAAACTAGCATAGGCCGTGCAATTTGGGGGCAAGTTGACCAAGGGAGAAAAGAATTTGGTGAAGGCAGGGGTTATTTTTGTCATTTGGCTTTCACATCTTAAATGCGTTGTCCTGTTCCGCTTTCTCAAAAAAGTAACTTTTTCAAAAAGAAGGTAATTTCAAATTTAAATATAACGAAAATGAAAAATAATTTTTAAATTTTTTTCTCACCGTTTAAAAGATTTCAATTAGATCTATCAAACAAGATTCATATTGATAAGAAAATTATTTATGTAAATACATAATTTTTAAGTTTAAAATTACTTTCTTTTTCAAAAAGTAACTTTTTTCAGAAACTGGAACAGCAGTTAGTCGATGGGTGATCTATATTTTCTTTTGTCATAAAAGTAAAAGAGATTGTGTACGGTAGACATCCCAGAAAGTTGTACGATATGTCCTTCGTATTTTGAGCCACAAAATTTCATAACAATAAGTCATAAAATTCATATTTTGAACCACAAAAAATGGTAAATAACACCACAAAAATTCGTAAAGAGGACCACAAAATTCGTAAAAGTAAGCCATAAAATTCGTAACCTAGAGCTGTCTTTTTTTACTTTTAGCCGTCTTTTTTACCACAAAATTCGTAAAAGTAAGCCACAAAAGTTATAATTGTAGCCACAAAATCTCATTTATGGGGCCACAAAAATTCATAAAAATAAATCACAAAATTCGTAAGGGTGTACCGGAGGCCGAGTCCTTGCAGTGCTTTGAAAGCGCCGGAAAAAGCAGCGCCTGGAAACTTCATTGCTTGGGCCCTAGTTAGACTGGCCATTCGTTCACCTTTTGCTCCTATCTCCCATACTCATCTTTTGCTCCTCTCTTTATTGTATGGATTATTTTGACCATTACAATATGAGTAGTGATAATGGCAAAATCGTTTTTGTTAGTGTCAAAATTCTAGTGCACAAAAGGTTTTGGTACCAACAAAAACAGTTTTCGCATTATCATTTCCCTAAAACATTATTTTTATGTTAAAGAGTTACCCGTTAAAATATTACTTTTTCTCCCTCCCTCCTACCACACTCTCATCCTCTCTTGTTCTTTATATATTATTAAACAATTTTAGAAAAATTAAGTGCTCCAATTTACAATCTGTTTGAATTAGTGCAAAATTTTTTTTTAAGATCATATTATTTTACAGAATGATGATTAATTTTTGTTACTAGGGCTCTCATAATTAATATATAAACAGTTTTAAAAAATTAAATACTTCAATATTCAATCTTTTTGAACTAGTGCGAAGCTCTTCTTTTTTGATCATTTTATCCTATAAGGACATAGGGTCATAATTAATTTTGATTTCTAATACTCTCATAATCAAGTATCTGATCTACAAGATTCTAAATAAAGAACAGATACTTAATTATGAGAGCCCTAGAGACAAAAAGTAATATGACCTTTTAGTATAATTAATGATAAAAAAAATAAAATTTTTGCACCGGTCTAAACAAATTGAAAATTAGAGCACTTAATTTTTTTATCATATTTTTTTAATGTATAAGCAGTCTAAAAATATTAAATAGAAGAAAATGTATATTTTAATAGGTGTTAGGTAAAATAAATAGTGTTGGTGTAATTGTGAAAAAAAAATTTGATAGCTTAACCAAAAATATGTAGCGTTCATGAGGTAGTTATTTATTAGTGTACATGCTCTAAGAGATCAAAGGAGAGAAAGACAGACAGAATAAAAAAAGAGCGAAAGATTTATTGAAAATTATGCCGAGAGTTAAAAGTAACTCTCAAAATGTTGAACCCAACGGAATGGAAGTGACTTGTCTTACTCGACCCGGAACGCCCACGTTTCCTGTGGCTGCCATTTCCAGCGCTTGGAAGGGACTCGGAAAACCCCCTTGCCGCCGAACAAGGCTACTTACTTGCACATATATTTTTACACAGATTTTACACATACATTTTTATTGGACCCATCTCGGGTCCCATCAATATGATCCGAACCGCTCATTATTTTTAAAATAATTTTTGAAGAGTTTCTGTAAAAAATTAACTCGATAGGATATCAATAAGGGGTTTTTCAAAAATCGTAGGGTGACCCTGCAATTTCTGAAAAAGCCATTTTCGAAATTCTATCGAGTTGATTTTTTACAGAAACTCTTAAAAAATTGTTTTAAAAATAATGAGCGGTTCGAATCAGATTAGTGGAACCCGGGGTGAACCCCATAAAAATATATGTACAAAATATGTGTAAAAATATATGTATGCTTAGTTTTATTGCCCGATACCACCCCCCACAAACCCGCCCCCCCGCCGCCGGTCACCTGGCAGTATTAAAGAATAGGACTATATATAGTCTTCACAGTCAGATAGTTTATACTACAAGATCCAGTACTCAAGCTCTCCTCTCATTCCTCTCCGAAGGAACATATCATGAGGATATTCCTACAAAATTTTGCTTCATTAGCCATTGGAATATTACTCATTTCCTTCACAACTTTTGCCTCTGCAGCCACTCGTCTTCCACCTGAAGAAGGTATTCAAACATAATTTCATTTATTCATGAGAGAGATTTAAAATTTAAAATTTCTTTTTTCTTGATTGTTTTCCATATCCCTTTCAATTTTTTTTTTTCTTTCCCCCTTTGCACATACAACAGGGGGATATTGTTGTACTTGCCACTCGTCTTTTTTCTTTCTTTTCTTTGGTGTGGCTTTTAAAAGTTTCAAGCATAACTTTTAGATAATAAGCAAAGAGGGAAAAAAAGAAAAAAGAAAAAAAGAAAACTTGATTTTGTTGAGAAATATCTTTAATTTTCTTCTTTCATAACCCAAGTAATTAATAAAAGAAGAAAAGCTTTCCTTTGTGTTTTTTTCACTCTGCTTTCCAGATTTGTTTTTTAAAAAGATTTTGTCGAGAAATATCTTTAGTTTTCTTCTCTCATAACCAAGTACATTAAACAAAAGAATAGAAATTTTCTGTTGTTTTGTTGTACTCTGTTTTATTTACCCAATTTTTCTTGAAACTTGTTTGGTTGATGATTCTTGAAACTTACAATTTTTTCATTATTTTCTGAAAACTAGATCATTTTTCAAGGAAAAAAAAAACCATTCCGCGAAAACAAATAAGATAGGAAAATAATGGCTGTTTATATATCCGATATTTAGTGTGGTGCTATTTTGTTTGTAAATTGGTTCGGGAAATTATCAACAGACAATAAATTGTGGGTTTTTTTCAACACACATATATATTTCTTTTTTTAACAGTGGAAGCATTGAACGAAATTGGGAAGACATTGGGGAAGACTTGGAATTTCAGTGTGGGTGCTGAATCTGCTGATCCCTGTACTTATTCCATCAAGAACTTCGAGCTAGATAAATTTGGTTTTGAGGAAATCATCACCTGTAACTGCACCGACACCGTCTGCAACATTATTCGCATGTCTCTCTCTCTCTCTCTCTCTCTCTCTCTCTCTCTCTCTCTCTGTTTCTTGGACCGGAGTGGATCCAGTCTAGTATTCTCGCGAGACACAGATCGTGATGATCCGTTGCATGATTCCTATGTGAGCAAGATGAGACTCATCGCGGTCTTGTTTGGTTGATGATTCTTGAAACTTACAATTTTTTCATTATTTTCTGAAAACTAGATCATTTTTCAAGGAAAAAAAAAACCATTCCGCGAAAACAAATAAGATAGGAAAACAATGGCTGTTTATATATCCGATATTTAGTGTGGTGCTATTTTGTTTGTAAATTGGTTCGGGAAATTATCAACAGACAATAAATTGTGGGTTTTTTTCAACACACATATATATTTCTTTTTTTAACAGTGGAAGCATTGAACGAAATTGGGAAGACATTGGGGAAGACTTGGAATTTCAGTGTGGGTGCTGAATCTGCTGATCCCTGTACTTATTCCATCAAGAACTTCGAGCTAGATAAATTTGGTTTTGAGGAAATCATCACCTGTAACTGCACCGACACCGTCTGCAACATTATTCGCATGTCTCTCTCTCTCTCTCTCTCTCTCTCTCTCTCTCTCTCTCTCTCTCTCTGTTTCTTGGACCGGAGTGGATCCAGTCTAGTATTCTCGCGAGACACAGATCGTGATGATCCGTTGCATGATTCCTATGTGAGCAAGATGAGACTCATCGCGGTCTTGTTTGGTTGATGATTCTTGAAACTTACAATTTTTTCATTATTTTCTGAAAACTAGATCATTTTTCAAGGAAAAAAAAAACCATTCCGCGAAAACAAATAAGATAGGAAAATAATGGCTGTTTATATATCCGATATTTAGTGTGGTGCTATTTTGTTTGTAAATTGGTTCGGGAAATTATCAACAGACAATAAATTGTGGGTTTTTTTCAACACACATATATATTTCTTTTTTTAACAGTGGAAGCATTGAACGAAATTGGGAAGACATTGGGGAAGACTTGGAATTTCAGTGTGGGTGCTGAATCTGCTGATCCCTGTACTTATTCCATCAAGAACTTCGAGCTAGATAAATTTGGTTTTGAGGAAATCATCACCTGTAACTGCACCGACACCGTCTGCAACATTATTCGCATGTCTCTCTCTCTCTCTCTCTCTCTCTCTCTCTCTCTCTCTCTCTCTGTTTCTTGGACCGGAGTGGATCCAGTCTAGTATTCTCGCGAGACACAGATCGTGATGATCCGTTGCATGATTCCTATGTGAGCAAGATGAGACTCATCGCGGTCTTATTTTACTTCATCATACAAATCATTCATTCAGTTAGTCTCGATGTGTTTAACAACTATGTAAAAAATATAGAATATCGAAAATCGGCAAATACATGGTCGAATTATATTTGCTTGAAGAGAAATAGACGATTCTATTTCTCGTCACAAATGACTCATTCCAATGTATACAAATGTCCAATGAACTTGATTTTTGCACGAACGTGAAAAACGCAAGACTTACAAAAGTAACTGTTCTCCCATTTTGCGTCACATAAGGAAGGAATTCCAATGTATACAAATGTCCAGTGAACTTGATTTTTGCACGAACGTGAAAAATGCAAGACTTACAAAAGCAACTGTTCTCTCATTTTGCGTCACGTAAGGAAGTAATCATGTGAGGGATTTGATTGAGTATGTTTCTCAACTCTTGAGCTTTAGTGGACCAAAAGTCATTTGGAGGGGATATCTTTTGCTGGGGTTTTTGCAAGAAAAAAAATGGGTAGCAAATTTGGTTTGAAACTCCAACCGCACATTTGTTCCAGTAAAAACACGATTCAATCAAAACTTATTTTGGGCATGAGTGATCTTCTCATCAAGTTTTATAAAAATGAACTATTACAGTAATTTTTTTAGATCTAGTTGATCCCAAATTTTTGTTTGAATTATGACCTTGTTCGGTTTGGTTTTTGGATTCTCTCTCAGCGTATGGTCTCCAATAAATTTTCTTCCAATCATTATTCTTATTTCTCTCTATCTCTATCCGCTCAAAATCCAAAGTTCAAAAACCAAAACGAACAAGGTCATAGGATTTAGCTCGCTTTAACTCAAAACTAGAGGAAACTTATCGAGTTTTAGTAGTATTTAAACTTATTTCTAAAACTCGTAAGTTCCCTATTTGAACTTAACGAGTTTTGGGTAATTTAATCTTTTTATAAATCATGAGTCAAATTAAATGAGGTGAATATTGGCCTCTTTCGAAAGCTAAAGCAAATTTTCAAAATAATAGAAGCTTATGTTTGTTTATGAAATAAATCGATCTTGAATGAGCTTTTAACAAAACAAACTCGACTTCAAATAACTCAGATCGTTTATCAGCCCTATCGATACAATAGTCGAATTCTATGCTAATTCCTACTAGTATTAACCAAATCAAATATAACCAATGTTAGAAAGAATACAAATTAGCCAATTTAACGGATAATTATCTGCTCAATAATCAAGCACACTCAAATCTTGGTGAAATGCAGAGCATTGAAAGCACAGGATCTTCCGGGCACGCTCCCACCAGAATTGACGAGACTCACTCACCTCCAAGATATGTAAGTAACCATATGTCATACTCATAATAAATGGTACGATCTAAATTAATTTGTCATACAGTATGATTTTCCATCTATTTTCTTTAGTGTAATTATTTGAGAGAGCAATTACATTAATGACAGTTGTTTCTAATTTTTTTCTTGTCTTTAGTGATTTTTTAAAAATTTTTGTTAGTAGTTTTTTACTTTTCAATTTCTTAAATTTTTACATTTTAAATTTGGAAATTACATTGACCTCCCTCAAGATTTAGATTTAATACAATTCTGCCCCTCACATTAGAGAAAGTACCCTAACCTCCCTTTCAGTGATTGTCCCTTATATCTAGCAGGAATTTTCATTACTGCCCCGACATGATGAAATTAGATTATCTAATTTTGGCTAATTCTTTGGCTTCATATCCTCTATTTTACTAAGCTTATGAAACCATCAAAAACTTTTATTTGACAAGCTTTTGCACTCTTATTCCCACAGTGATCTCACTCGCAACTACCTCAGCGGTACAATCCCTCTAGAATGGGGTTCCATGATGAAACTTAAAAAAATGTATGTATCACCAGTTCTCTATGTCGATCTATGCGAATACTTACATGTTTATCAATGTATGGTATCTAGAGGATTTTCTTGTTCTTATATAGTTCCTTATTTTTCAAAATGCAGCTCCCTCCTCGGAAACCAATTAACGGGTCGAATCCCAAAAGAGCTGGCAAACATCAAAACGCTTGCAATTTTGTAAACAAAAATCTGTGTACCCATTTCAATTCATGATTATTGACGTGGAAATATTGATTGATTTTGTTGCTTATAGTATGAATTTTGAATTTTGTAGTACCGTGGAGTTCAACCAATTGTCAGGACCCATTCCTCCAGAGCTTGGGAGTCTTCCTCTCTTAGAGCAACTGTAAGACCCATGTTGGCTTTGGTTTTTATTTTATTTTTTTACAATGTTGGATATACTCAATAATTACGCTAACATTTCCAGTAGTCTGTATCAGAGCATGAACACCTTGTCTGAATTCGAATAACATTGTATGAGAAAGCCTACGAATGCAATGCACCAATGGGAATGTGTACAACATTAATCATACAATGTGCTGACGTGCCACTGCAATTGGGTGAATAACCATTTTGCAATCACCAATGATGCAGTGCCACATTTGTATGTTGCACACATTGTTGTGTTGGCAGATTTGTTCAAATTGTATATTGATAGTGTGGAGGGAAGACTCAACGGGTGGCCCGATATGTGTTCATTTTAGTATGGATGGAAACAAGTCTTCCATAGTTAGTCCCTATGTACCATGTTGTTTGTACATTGTCTGTTTTCGATACTCGGGTCTTCAATCAGATCAACAAATAGTGTACTTATGTGAGTACACTTTTGTAATTTTTCCCGCCCAAATGCATTAACTTGTTGATCCCTTCTCTTTGTTTTTTTCAATTTTCGATTATCGAAAATGGACAAACAATATGGGACAAATGGAGCCTCTATATGTATAACGCATGGTACTCTAGTCTCCCAGATTATATGTTGGGAAGTTATTGAGAAATGTACTTCAAATCAAATGGGATAAAGAAAAATATCATGAAATTAGAGGATTGAAATATCGTGATCTGTTCTAGTACCGTTGGATAAGCAACCCATACCCTTACCAAAGTTTGACCGACGTGGGTAATTACTTTGAGATTCCATGTTATATAGCCTAGATTTTTAAGAACAATTGATCACTGGTTGGCTGCATTTTATTGTTGAAGGCATTTGACTTCAAACTATTTTACCGGGGAGCTTCCAGAAGAACTCGCAAAGCTGACCACTTTGAAGGACTTGTACGTTTATTTTCTTTCAATTTACAATTTGGAATTCTTAAATTGGGCACGACTTTTCAAATTCCTTTAAATTATCTGTTAATTCCTTAGTATCATGCAGTCTGATCGGTGGCAACTACTTTACTGGAAAGATACCATACTTCATCCAAAACTGGGCAAATCTCGAAAATTTGTGAGTGTTTGACCTGTTTTGATTTATTCAATGGTGGTTTAGCTTTAGAAAATTTTCTTGACCACGTTTCTGTTTCAATCCTAATGTATGCAGAGTGATTGTGGGTAGTGGTTTGGATGGACCAATTCCTCCTGGCATTGGTCTTTTGACAAAATTATCCAACTTGTGAGTGAAAGCAGAACCCTTTGATCCCATGGCATTTACACATGCCACTGTATGGTTGATCATATTTTCTCTTTTAAATGCAGAAGAATCAGTGATTTAAATGGTTCCCAAACATCTTTCCCCCCCCTTAATAATTTGACAAGGCTGAAGACACTGTAAGTTGATTCCTTTTTTGGAACCCTTTTTAAAGGATATACCAGTTTGTTGCTAATTTAAAGTGCTATGATTTGATAGTGTAACAGGATTTTGAGGAGTTGCAATATTAATGGAACATTGCCTGAATACCTTAGCACAATGACAAACTTGACACTATTGTTAGTAAATATATGCCTTTTCCACTTTTTTATTTGCATATAATTGGTAACTTCTCTTTAAAGGCCCTTTGCCAGATAGTGTTGAGAAGAATTGATTGTATCTTCGAATCTCTCAGAAGTTCATTAACAAGCCATTGATAGATAGAGTTTATCCCATTCATTTGTGCACAATACTTTTATAATGGGTAAACTTGACTCACCACCTCCCCTGACATTTTTGAAATTGCACTGACCTCCCCTCTGCTGTAGTTGTCGCTTGCAGATTCCCCTAGGCCGTTAGGAGACTGTTACTAACTATCAGAAATCACTGACGTCAACAACTAAACCTCTCCTTTTAACCCATTTTATCCTTTTTAAAATGATGGTTTGACATGAATGCCCTTCTAAACTCAATTTAAAAGACATTAATGTCCCTTATCACAATTTCTTAAAAGAATTTCATACATATGTAAGAACAAAAAAAAAACAGAGGGGAAACAACACTTGTTCATTTTAATGTTGTGAGATTTATACAACACTCGTTTGTAAGATTCAACTAAGGAAAAAAACAGCACTCGTTCATTTTTATCACCAAATTAGTTGCCACAGTTGAAGAAAATGAGACAAGGGAGAAACACATTTTAGATAAAAATAAACATACTCTCGTGCACAACTTTTCAATTTGCACTAATATAGATGTCTTAATATGTTGTTTAGGTTATTAAATATATAAAAACTATTTAAAAAATTCTTCTCACAATAAATCACATGTGAGTCTAATTATAAGAGTTGATAACATGTTAATTCCATATTCAATCAATATCCTTGACTTGTTAGTGAATAAAAAAAATAAAAAGTGTAAGAAATTACAAAAGAAATGACTTTTTTTTTCCAGGAGAGATATCTATTTTATTACAAACCTCATGAAAGGTCACTGAAGCGGTACAAATATAAATTAACAGTTTCTGTTAACAGAAGTTACCTAACAAGACTGATCACAAGGGAGGTAAGTGCAATTTAAAAATGTGAGTGGTGGTTCTGTATTTGCCAGAGACCTCTGGGAGGTAAGTGAAATATACCCTTTTATAAACTACCAAGTGAAATAATTGATGCAACTGTGGTTGAAGATGACTACAGTATGCCAGCTTTGTGAGAATTGAAACATATGCCAGCTTTGTGAGAATTGAAACATATGCCAGCTTTCAAATATACCAACTTTTAGATGACTACAGTATGCCTGCTTTAACGCTTGGAAGTGTTTGAAACATATGCCAGCTTTGCGAGAATTCAAATCATTTTGATTCTTAACGTCTTGTTATTTTTCTTGCAGAGACTTGAGCTTTAACAACCTGAGTGGGGAGATTCCGAACAATTTCAGAAGTCTGTCAAACATAAATACGATGTATGTATACAAACATCTTATATACTTTCTAGTTTTCTTTATTTTACTGGCCAATTGGTACCATTTGAAAATGATCGTACCATTTAACCTATCCCTGTAGCAAATTGAATTAGAAAACTGGGCAGCAGCCCAAAGTAACCATGGACCCTTATTTATCCAACTAGTCAACACCTATAACAAGAGAATCAAGAAGTAGACAATTAGGGGCTTTGTGAGCCTCCAGAAGAGCTAGAATCTCAAAATACGAACTTTTGTCTGTAATAGAGAAGAAAAAAGGGACTCTCCTATTTTGCATGTACGTACAACAAACATAGAGATGCTTTTGAGGCTAAATTAGGTTGATTTTATATTGTCTTCAATGTGGAGGACACTTGTTTTATGTCTCATAATTTCAAGGGAAGAATCAATTCCGTATTTGATCAAGAAAAAGTTGGTTTTCAACTATCGATGATTCTCAACTGTCTTATCAATAATCATGCTTAATATGTTTTTAAATTTAGTATCCATGACCAAAAGTAGGATTCCGGCTTGCAATGCCAAACTTGGAGCCAAATTCAATGAGATAGTAAGTCAAAATGCATGCATCAAGTGTTACATTTCGAAACGCTTGCATTGTTAATACATATAATCGTTTGATTCATGATTTTTTTTTGCCACAATACTCGTGCTTTTTTACATGAAAAAGCACATAGCCAGGGTGAACCAGTGAGATTGTTTTCCGTTGTTGTAGGTATTTAACTGGGAACTTGCTAAGTGGACCTGTGCCTCCTTGGATGCTGCAAAGTACTTCAAAAAGCATGTAAATTAGCTTCCTAAACAACTATTTATCCTGTATGTTATGCAATATTTCAATTCTCCTGTGGTCACATTGTGAATAACATATTAGTTTTCTTTGCATTTGGCCTTTCTGGTGGCTGTGAAGCTGATGACGGTCGATAAATTAATTATTCTAGTAATATAAGAATTTTAGGTTATTATTTTTGACATTAGTATTTCATTAGGAATCTTTTTGTTCTGGCATAAACTCCCAATTGATATTCCGATCGATCTGTTGGTCAATCTGTCTAGTCCCACACAAGTCAAAAGGTTTCGATCGACTCTAGATGGATAATTAGATCGATCTGTCGGCCGATTTGCAGATTTGTCATTTTTGGAAATAATCGATTTGCTTATAAGTTTTGGTAGGAAATTCCATTTTCGTTGCCGTTTGTTTTGGCATTTTTCTTATTTCATCCAGTATTTGATTTTGTAGTTTATTTTTAATTTTTCATTTATGGTAATTTTTGGTAATTGCTTTAATTTAGGCTTGATTAGCAAGTCTATTAGTTTCCTAGTTGGTCTAGGGTTTCTTTGCCCTATAAGTATCATTGTAGACCCTGAGGCAGGAGATGGTTGTTGATGAATTAATGAAAATTAAGAGTTTTTCTCTATATGTGTTTATGTTTCAAAGAGAGAATTTTTAACATAAGCAATTACGTGATCTCTTCTTGCAACTAGTTTCGTAAAAAGAGACTGCGCTACATCAGAAGCGCATTTTTTATCCATAAACCATTTAGTGTCTGAAGATGTAGATTATTAATACCTTATGGTCTTGGTCATTCTATGAAAGAATGCATTCCTAGTTTCTAATTAAGCTTTAGTTCTCTTGAGAATATCTTAAATGCATTTTTGGACATCCGTTCTCATTTGCATAATTATCTATAGCAGAAGCTGAAATAGGCATCAAATGTTTTAAGGCATTGACAGAAATACAATAAAGCGGCCCTTTATTGTATTAGGGTGGTGCATATAGCAATTGATTAGAAGGCCAAGCAATTGCTTTTGTTCCAATTATGTTATCTGCTGAAATGTATGAACGTATTCCTATCTTTTGTGACATTCAACTAATGGGTAAATCACGGTGTGAATTCTTCATGTAGTGATCTTTCATATAACAACTTTGACTTGGGGTCCCAAAATTGCCAACGGGGGAGAACGTAAGATCTTATGACTCAGTCATTATAATGTAATAAAAATCTTCTGTGAGGTCTTCACTTTCGCCATTTCACTACAGGAACTTGTTTGGAAGCTCTTCAAAGGGTAATTTTTCGTAAGTTCCTAAACCTTGATCATGGTAATTCTGTTGCTTGCATAATCTGTTTCATTGTTGCTACAATTTTGTAGGGGGTAAGTATTATCGCTACAGTTATTTCCTGTTTGCATCTCTCCTAGAAGTATAAGGTATAATGCTGAATAATTCAAGATCTCATATTGTTTTTTCCAGTGGAAATGTCCCCTGTTTGAGCTTGAGAGGCTTTCGCTGCAATCCAAGTAAGTTAACAATATTTTCATCATGTAGACTGCTATTTTGATGTCATCGCTCTTGGTCATGCTGTCACTTGTACTATAAAGAAAGATGTAAGTAGCATAGGAGTAGACATGGGACATGCACCGAATTTGACATGAATATGCAGACATAGACAAATCCTTAAAATAGTATGTTTGACACTGTGGACATTGAAATGGATTCCTAATTATGTATCTGAAATGCAGACCTTGATTCAAACTTAAAAAGCGTGCAACCAAATATGCCTATTATAGAAGCTAAAGTTCTAGAAATATCTTAAATACAATTATACCACATTTATACACAGGAGTATATCGTTCTCGGATATTTTGATTCTTTAAATGCAAAGAAAATGTCATCTTTCTCTCGACTTGTTCCTACTTTCTGAAGAAATGTTGGAACATTTCAAGCCTCCAAGGATTTTGCTTCGAGACTATCCAAATAAAAGCCATCCTTTACATTTTACCAAAACAAATTAAAATAATAAGTAATTGAAGCATGCATAATGAAAGAATAATAATCAAAACTGCTTACCCATTGCTTGTAACAGTTAGGATTTTGGGTCAAACACCATATGATCACATCCCTAGATATATAGACCAGCTTCGCCCATAAAATACTCCTTACATCATACATCAATCCCAATTTAACTATGTGGAAATCAATTTTTGGCTGAAATCAAAGTCCAAATCAAGAAACCCAAAGTAATCTAACGGAGTAGCTAATTTTTTACTCTTCAAATAAAAAATCTCGATACTTATATACACAAATAGATATACACAAATAGTGGGTTTACGGTTACAGGTTTCAGAGTTTGAGAATTGGGGTTTGGGATTTTTCAAAAAATTCATCACCATCTTTGAGAGAGAGAGAGAGAGAGAGAGAGGTGGTGCGGTGATGGAGAGGACTGGTGCCGCTGATGGAGAGGTGGTGCGGTGCTATTGGTGTTGGGTCAGTGGTGGTGGATCGGAGGGAGAGAGGGAATCGACAGAGTTAGGGGAGACACAGAGATACGATGCTATCGGTGTAATGGTGGTGGGTTGATGGAGGGAGGAGGGATGAGGGAGTCGCGAGAGAGGGGAAGACAGAGAGATGTGGCGCTGTTGCTGTTGATTTAACCAAAAATCATTTAACTAAAATTGAATTCGTATAAAATCACTCCATGATTATAGAGGTTACCAAAAATACAGAAAATTCGAAATTAGAGTTTCGTATAGAATCACTCCATGATTATAGTTATAGGTATTACCCAAAATTACTGAAATAAGACTAAATCATTTTCTTTGTTCTCTCAAAGCCAATCCTAGTCCACCATTAATTATAGATTACCATAATTAGTCACTAATTTCTGGAAAATTAGTCAATAAAAGAAAGGATTTCAGTTATGAAAAGGCATGATTGATTCAAAGGCATGTGAAAAGATTCAAAGGCATGTTTTGTTTCCTTCAAAAAGAAGGTATGTATTGATAGAGACTTACGTGATTAAAAAGAAGGTATGTATTTCCAAATCAAAGATGAGAATTGTATTTCCTTAAAAGGTATGTATTTTGATTTTTGTCAGAATTGTATCTCCAATCAAACGGTAAAAAATATGTACCAATCCAACGGTGAAAAATATAAACCACCCTCCCATATTATATAAATAGATTGTCAGAATTGTATCTCCAATCAAACGGTAAAAAATATGTACCAATCCAACGGTGAAAAATATAAACCACCCTCCCATATTATATAAATAGATATAGGGGCCGATTCCCCTCACACATTTTTTGACACAAAATTTGACACTCAATCTCAACCATTCAAATCAATGGCTGAGATGATATTGTATTCTCTCCCATCTTTCTCACTCACACCTAATCGCACTCTCTTTCTCTCTCTCCACTTCACGCCAGTCTCCCCTCCCCTCTCCGGCACCTTCATGTCCGGCTGACCCGGCCCCAACTCCGGCCAGCTCCATCTCCGGCGAACCCCACACCGTTCCCACCTAAAACAAAATCTCACCTGCCACCGCCGCATCGATTCCAAAAAGTGGATGGGTTGGAACCTGAAGTTAAAAATCTAAATTGTGTTTAAAAAAATATGTTGATGGGTTGAAGAATCTGTTGGTGGGCTAAAGAATCTGTCGATTCCAAAACTTGTTGTCTGATTGTGTTAAAAAATCTGTTGATGGGTTGGAACCTGTTGTTAGTGTAAAGTAGAAATCTAATGTGCCCGGTTTTGCTCGGATAGAAATATGTTGTTAGGGTAAAGTAGAAATCTGATGTGACCGTGTTAAAGAATCTGTAGTTGTCTGATTGTGTTAAAGAAATCTGTTGATGGGTTGGAGCAATATGGAGCTGAAACAGTGTGCTCGGAGGCGGGTTTAAACTGAATGTTGAGGTTAAGGAAGAACCTGACGTGGACGGGGTCGATAGGGGGTTTTGACGGTTGCGGGATAGAGGTCATTTGAATATGGGGTTCACCGAAGATGGGGCATGCTGGAGTTAGGGTCGGCCGGACATGCGGGTGCCGGAGGGGGGAGTGGAGGCTGCCATGACGGAGGGAGGGAGAGAGAAATTAGGTGTGAGTGAGAAAGATGAGAGACAATACAGTATCGTCTCATATATATACTTATATATATACATATACATATATATATATATACACACACACACACACAAAACTTCAGGTAAGGGCGCCTTTCCCTTGTTAAGGTAAGAACTTCCCATTTTTCGATCGAATTTCGATGATCTGAGCTGCTCAATATCTTCAGAACGTGATTTTAAGGGTAATCACAAGAAATCAGTAACTTCATCCAAGCAGTTTTTATTTGTTTTCATCGACCAGTTCAAATAAAAATTGCTCGAATAAATCCCTTCCCGGTCTTTTTTTGGCTGATTTCTTGTACGTACTCTTAAAATTACATTTTGAATATATTGAGCGGCTCAAATCATTGAAATTCGATCGGAAAATGGGAGAAAATGGGAGGTCCGCAACTTAATACGGTAATGGCACCCTTATCTGAAGGGAACTCATATATATATATATATATATATATATATATATATATATATAGAGAGAGAGAGAGAGAGAGAGAGAGAGAGAGAGAGAGAGAGACTGGGAAGAGCTTCATCCGAGTAATTTTTGTTTATTTTCATCCGAGCAGTTTTTGTTTATTTTTTATCGAACGGTTCAAATAAGAACTGCTCAAATCAAGCCTTTTCCAGTCAATTTTTTTGCCGATTTCTCGCAAGTACCTTTAAAATCACGTTCTGAACACATTGAGTGGCTCGGATCATCGAAATTCGATCGGAAAAGGCGAGAAATGGGGAGGTCTGCATATAAGGTCCTCATTTTAAGGTTTTTACTTGAAGATATATATATATATATATATATATATATATACACACACACACACACACACACACACATATATATATATATATATAGAGAGAGAGAGAGAGAGAGAGAGAGAGAGAGAGAGAGTTAGATTCCTATGAAGGATCCCGCATTTTCTTACGGTGTGGACCTCACCTTCCAGATCGAATTTCGATGATCTGAACCACTCAAAGTGATCAGAACGTGATTTTAAGGGTCTTTGTGAGAAATTAGCCAAAAAAAAAGGACCGTGAAGGGCTTCATCGGAACAGTTTTCATTGAACGGTTCAAATAAAAATTGCTCGAATCAGACTTTCCCGGTCATTTTTTTTATTGATTCCTCACGGGTACTCTTAAAATCACGTTCTACACACATTGAAAGGCTCGGATCATCGAAATTTGATCGAAAAAGTGAGATCCAAACCGTAAAAAAAATGCAGGATCCCTCATAGGATCCGTGGGGTGTATGTGTGTATACTATATATATACAGTTCGTATCAAGTCCACATCCATTCTTGTCCACACCGTCCACATCTCCTCTTTTCTGATCCAATTTCAAAGACTCGAGCCGCTCAATGTGATCAGAACGTGATTTTAAGGGTACCCGCGAGAAATCGACAAAAAAAATGATCGGGAAGAGTTTCATCCGAACAGTTTTTATTTGTATTTTATTGAATGGTTCAATAAAAAACTGCTCAAAGCAAGCCCTTCCCGATATTTTTTTTGCCGATTTCTTTCATGTAGCCTTAAAATCACGTTCTGAACACATTGAGCAGCTCAGATCATCAAAATTTGATCGAAAAAGAGAGTCGGCGCTTCCTTGAGGACCTTTTAAAATCCTGACTCTCTTTTTCAATCAAATTTTGATGATTTGAACCGTTCAATATTTTTAGGAACGTAATTTTAAGAATGCCCGCAAGAAATCAGCAAAAGATATGACCGAAAAGTACTTCATCGGAGTAGTTTTCATTGAACGGTTCAATGAAAACTGCTCGGATGAAGCCCTTCCTATTTTTTGTTGTTGATGATTTCTCGCAAGGACCTTGAAAATCACATTCCGATCACATTGAGCGGCTCGTATCATCGAAATTCGATTAGATAAGGGAAAAGGGAACGTCATCACTTTGCTAATTGCAGACACCTTACCCTTCCCATCCACACCTTCTTACCATTGGCACTGTCTGCACCTCCCCATTTTCGATCGATTTGCGATGATTCAAGTCGTTCAATGTGTTCAGAGAGTGATTTTAAGAGTACCTGCGAAAAATCGGGAAAAAAAATGACCGAGAAGGCTTGATCCGATCAGTTTTGTGTAAAAAATGCTATAATAGCATTTTTTTTTAATTTCTAGCGGGTACTCTTAAAATCACTGTTTGTCCAAATAGCAACCCAAGAGGGGGTGAATTGGGTATCTCAAATATAATACGGAATTTTAAAAAACTAATTGCAATCTATTCAACTACAATTCCAATTTCAATGATATTCTATTCTACTCATATGATATAGATATGCAAAATTGAAAGTAAAGAGATAATCGAACACAAGGTTTTGTAGTGATTCGGTCTGCAACTTCACGGTCTAGTCCACTCTCCAAGTGTCCAACTCAGGATTTGCTGCACTATCTCCAATAGTTACAATCTTCTAGCTTCGCAGGTGCTAGGCAACCTTTACAACGAGAAATCTATCCCCAATCACTCTGACTAGTTTTGACTCGGGTGCTAGTCACATCTAACCTAACTAGTTTTGACTCCGGTGCTAGTAACACCTAACCCTAAGTGATTTTCTCTTCAAAATCACTCACAAAAAGATTTAGGGTAAATTTCACTAACCTCCCCTGAGGTTTCTGACAAATGCAGGAACCTCCCCCGAGGTTCTAATAATTGCACTGACCTCCCTTACTTTACAAACTAGTATTCAGATTCCCCCATTCCGTTAAATCCACACTAACACCGTTAGTATTATCTACTAAATGACTTAAATGCCCTCAAATATAATGTAAACTATAAAATCAATTCTTCTTGTTCCATTTTTTTCTAATTGGAATTTTTTATGTTAAATTAGAACTAACTAAATATATTTGGTCAGATTACCTTGATTTTTACATATTTTTCATGAACAAAGTCAATGTATCTTCTTCTTCTTTTTTTAATTTTTATGTTTGTGTGTTAGTTTTTTTCTTTAATTGACTTGTAATTTAATATTTAACAATGTCATACTTGAGTTATACATACTTTGGTCAAGCTTGTATAACGAGTTATGCATTTTGATAATTGATCATGATCTATTTTTTCCTCTCCTACGTGGGTTTTGAAAAATAAAAGAGGCATGTGAATGCCTAATTCCACATACAAAAAAATTATCGTGTATTTTTTAATATGTTTTCCGACTAAATAAATTCGGTATAAAAAATTCTTTAATCTTTTTTATTTTTCCTTCTTATTTTCCCTATTAGTTCATTAGTAATAATTGTGTTTCATCTCTAATGCACTAGTTGGGTGGGGGGGAACGCAAAAGAAAATTTTGAAGAATGATCAATGTGTAAATTATATTGAGATCATTTCTTAGAAAAATTGACATATAGAGTAATGTTTATTTTTATTAGTACGTGTCCTCCATTTGAAAAATCACACTTTAAAGAGGGAAAAAATGACTACGATAATGTAAAATGCATGATTAATTATTCAAATTCGACGAAAGTTTGTATAATTGAGTCTAATTTTATGTTGAAGTTATCTTATATAACCAGTATAATGTTACTTTTAATATTTTAAACTTCAATTAAATTACAAAAAAGAAGGAAAAAAGACTTGATCGTTTAGTAATATTCAAGGGCATTTCAGTCAATTAATAACAAAAACTAATGGTGTTAGTGTGGATTTAACGGAATGGGGGAATTTGAATAATAGTTTGTAAAGTAAGGGAGGTCAGTGCAATTATTAGAACCTCAGGGAGGTTCCTGCATTTGTCAGAAACCTCAGGGGAGGTCAGTGAAATTTACCCAAAGATTTAACTCTCACAAGAGTATGAGTAAGGGTGAACAATCCCTTTTACAATCTTTGGCTCAAGAACAACACTCAAACAAATATTCAAGATGTAAGCGCAAAGTCGACAGATAGAGAGTGGTAAATGCAAATTTTTTTCTTCAAGCTTTTCTGTTACCTTTCTTATGTTGACTTTCTTTTATTTAAGCTCGGAGTACTTTCTTTTATTTAAGCTCGGAGTGAATGATTTGAACGAAGGAGGCTCCACTAGCCGTTGGAGCAAATAATGCAACCAATAAATCTTCTATTTGATTGTTTCCTTTTTTCAACTTTGAAACCAAAATTCCACTTCCTCAATGAATCCACAACTAGCCGTTAGAAACCATTTAGGAAGCCATATTCCACTTGAGAAGTTTGCTTCCTTTCTTCCCGATATAGAAGAATATTGCCCCAAGCGTAGGGCTAATGAGTCGGTTGAAGCATAATAAACCGGAGAAGTCCGGGATCGTACCCAAGGGAATTAGTTCATGGCTTGCCTCGGATTGTTAGATGCAAGTAGGGTTTTCGACTTTTAGCCAGTCAACTTGGTTTTACTTTGAACGGTAGAATTAAAATGGCTAAATTAAAAATTAATTAACTAGGAAAATATAGGGTAGGTCTAGGAATCCTAGCATTCATGACTCGGGTTAAATTGCACTTTTCACCAATTTACGCGATTTAAAATACACAATTGTAGGTATCTAAACCGGGAAAAAGAGATTCGATTATCAAGCTAGCTCTAGAATTCATTCGATAACCACCTCGAGCGTCAGAGCTCTAAGCATCATGTGTGGTGAGTAGGCGAGGCTCTCACCTACACATGATCAAAGAGGTTAACACCTCGGCGGTTAACCAAACAAATCCGAACCCCACTTTGATTTTCAAATCTAAAAATTGAAGCTTTATTGGTGAAAAATCCAATTTTGGCCCAAGCCATGGGATGCTAATCATCCCATGACCTAACCCTTGAAACTACTCACACATATCTAGAGAGATAAGAGCAAGCAAAAATCTAGTAAACATAATTGAAATGCAAGACTAGAAGAAAATTAGCTTAAAAGATAGATCGGGAACTAAGTAACAACTTTAATTAAAGCGACTATATCAAAAACTAACTAAATAAGGCAGAAATTAAGGTATTCAAAAGCTGGAAATGAAGAACAAGTAAGAACAATACCCAAAAAGCAAATTGAATCTAAGCTAGATCTAGAAAATTGTACCAAAAAACGTTCCATTCTCTCTGTTTCGGATCCCTTTTTACATCATCTTTGGAATATTCCCTGAATATGCCCCTCTAGTGCCCTCGGCATCGCTGGCAACGGCCATAAGCTAGGCCACTAAGGGGCTCGGCATCGATGCCAAGTGAAACATCCCATCGCTGCCGAGGTGGTTAAGAGGTTAGGCCGCAAAGCAGCTCGGCATCGATGTCAAGTTTGGCATCCCATCGATGCCGAGGCCCATAAGAATCTGTGCCTTGCTTTTGCCCGGGCAATGCTCGAGCGTCGCCTGCCTTGCCTTGGCGTCGGCTGCTTCTGCCTTGGCCATGCTTCTTCTGCCCTGGCAATGGCTCTTCTGCCCTGGCAATTGCTTCTCGTTTTGGCTCTGCCTTGGCGTTGCTCAGCTGTCGGTCACGCCTTAGCCTTGGCCTCGCCTTGCTCAGCCTTGACGTCGGGTAACTTTTGCCTGAGATGCGCCTTGGCCGTCGGGCAATTTCAGGCCATGACATGCCTTAAGCCTTTGAAACTCCTTATTGAGTGATTTTCCTACAAAACAAACCAACCAAACTCTACGAAACAACTAAGTTAAAAACAATTAATTAAAGAGTAAATTAAACTAAACCTAGACACTAGCGCACCCTTTCATTACATTTCTGGGTGCTTATCAAAGTTCCATAAAATCATGCAATTAATAATTCCATCCATTTGTATCAATCTCTAGCCAATTAAGTTAGGAGAAGATTTGTCCTTAATCTTCCTCCTTTCAATTTATCTTGACTATTGAGATAGTGATTTGGTGTGGCAACGTGTCCATGTGTACTTCAACCAAATGCGACAAAAGAAACATCAACTCAAATGAGTACCAAATATCACAATATTAACTTATATTTCTTCTTCAATAAAATATATTTGTTATCACCAAAATCAACAAGACATTTATAAAAACCTTTGGGCTAATAATCACTTTTTGAACACATTGAGCGGCTCAGATCATCAACATTTGATCGAAAAATGGGACGTCCGCACTTTAACACAGTGCGGACGCCCTTATTGAAACGCTGGTGTATACACACACACACACGCGGCCCTTTTAATAAGGGCGATCTTATTCTTGTAAGATGCAGACCTTCCTATAAGGGTGACCTTAAATTGCTAAAATGTGAACCTCCCCTTTTTGGATTAAATTTTGATGATCCGAGTCATATAATGTGTTCAAAACGTGATTTTAAGATTACCTGCGAGAAATAATAAAAAAAATGCTATTATAGCGTTTTTTAAGGGTCCACGGGATGAAATCAGCAAAAAAAATGACCGGAAAGAGCTTGATCAGAGCAATTTTCATTGAATAGTTTAATAAAAAACTGCTCAAATAAGGCTCTTTCTGGTCATTTTTTTGTTGATTTCTAGCAAAAACAATTAAAAACACATTCTGCACACATTGAACGGCTTAGATCATTAAAATTTGCTCGGGAAAGGGCAGGTCCGCATGGTAAGAACCATGTGGGATTCTTTACTTGAACTGTTGTGTATAAATATACTAGTAATTGCCCGTGCCTAAAGGCATCGCGCAATGCTTTATAAATATAGTCTAAATGAAGTATCAAACCCCTCACGTTTTTTATTTTTTTTGGATACACCGGTTGATTTTAACGCCATCTCATGTGAGGCGAGTTCCGGATATATGTATAATCCCACCTCATATGAGTGGGTGTTAAAAATAAGCAGATAGCTGGGACTCACCTCATGTGAGATGGCCGCGAAGAATTACGATTGGCCAAAAAAATACTCTCGGCCGCGAAGAATTACTATTGGCCGCAAAAAGTTACTCTTGGCGAAAAAAATACTCTTAGTTGTGAAGAATTACTATTGGCCGCAAAAAATTACCTTTGGCTGCGAAAAATTACTCTTAGCTGAAAAAAATATTCTTACCAAACCAAACTGAGACTTATGTCTCAATCACTTAGGGTTAGCTACATGAATCCGTTTCCTCCATTGAGCTCTGTCAAGGGCCAATTGTCCACACAAACCCATTATACTCACATCTTTGTGCACAACAGCATCTAATGTCAATTTAGATCTACCACTCCCCGTAGCATTCCTACCTAGATCTATTATTTTCCACCCTCTTAACTACTGCATCTTCTGATCCACGATAGACCAAAAAAAAAAAATCTACTGGCTTCGAAAAATTACTCCTGGCCACAAAAAATTACCTATGGCCATGAAGAAATACTCTTGGCCGGAAAAATAATCTTGTCCACGAAAAATTACTCATGACTGCTAAAAATTAATTGTAGCTATTTTGTCAAACACATTTATAGAACTTGGAGCGTAGAAGAACCTTTGTTGTTTGATATGGCCAAAGCCTCTCTTTAGAAAGTTCTGTGTTGTTTATTAAACGATAGACATGATATTGTTTTGTTTTATCAGAACGGTCTTCATTCCACATAAATTGTGGTGGTAAAGAAGTATCTCTTGATGGAATTAAGTATGAAGGTGATGATGAAGATCCAGGTGTGCCTTCAAATTCCTACCAAAGTGCAACAAACTGGGCGTTCAGTAGCACTGGCAACTTCATAGATGATAATCGCTCTCTAGATCCCTTTACTTCGACAAATTCATCAAGACTTCATGTGAATAATTCAGACTTGTACATGGATGCACGGATTTCGCCCATATCACTGACATACTATGGGTCCTGCCTAGTAAGGGGAAACTACAACATAACCCTTCACTTTGCAAAAATTATGTTCAATGATAGCAAAAGCTATGGCAGCCTTGGAAGACGTATATTTGACATTTACATTCAGGTAAGTTTCATTTTCTATTTTTCCCCATCCTTTTCTTGGTTCATTGTTGTAGAATAGGTACCTGAAAGTGAGTGGGTTCTGTTGTGGAATCAACCTAACACACGTACACACACGCACAACATCGCATGAAGAATTAATCAAGCAAAGAACATAAACAGAAAATTGCGATGCAGAAATTTCAAGTGGTTCTTCCATGCAGAAATTGGGTACATCCACAACTCACCAGTTCTCACTATTTGTCGAATGAATAAATGTACTAGTTACATTGACTGCGTATAGTACATAATATATCCTAGGATTTTATATCACCAATTACCGTAATGTCTCTGTCTAGGTTTTGGGCCCCCCAAGGGCCCCTGATTGAGTTAGCGAAGCAACAAATCAAAGATGAATCATGCTTCCGGAACCCAAAAGGTTCATTCTAATTATGTGGATTTTTGGGAGAAGATCTCCCTCTATCCCATTTTGCTAGTCCCTTTTGTGAGATGCAACTTTTTGAGTGAGCATGCGATTAGTGTAATTGAGTTCAAATTTTGTAGCATTGATTCCAGCAAATACTTTTTACTCTCATTTGTTAATACTTTTATAATCACTTATGAAAGTTAGTTTTGTCCCAAAACATATTCAACCACTAGTTGCTCTTTTCGGGGTAAATTTTCTTTGTCCGTAGCATTTTTCTTGCAAAATGGAATAGAGGACTAAAAATGAGGGATAGAGGGAGTGTTTCACCTCTCGGCTCTCATGGATGCAAATTCAATAGTTTTTAAAAATCAAGAAAGCTTAACAAAACAACATATGACCTCATTAGAAAATTGTTGTAGGGAAAGCTGGTGCAGAAGGATTTTAACATTGTATATGAAGCTAGAGGTATTGGTAAGGAAATTAAAAAAAATTATACTGAAGTTGTGACTGATGGTACACTGGAGATCCGCTTGTATTGGGCCGGAAAAGGGACAACTGGTCTCCCCGTTAGAGGAGTTTATGGTCCTCTCATTTCAGCTATTTCTGTGAACAACCCTGGTAAGTTGAATAGAACTCTTTTGGACTTCAAGTTTGTTTGTGATTCCTTTGAACTCCTTTGACATTAAGGAGATGAATTGAGAAAAAGGAAAATGACGGCCCTGGACGTGTTTTGATAATTAATACCCACCAAGGACAAGCTAAGAACATTTGGGGAACCATGTGGAATTATTCATAATATCATATGAAATGTTCCCTTGACAAACTAAGAGATGACCTCTAGTCATGGGCCGGTAAAATTGTCAGTCGTTGGTGATTACTCATGTTTCACTATGAATTTCCATGAACATAGTGGAACACATTTTTGTTGATCTCGTTTTCATAGATATGTTGTAGAAGTAGATAACTAACCATGGGACAAACAGATATCTTTTCACATTCGTTCGACAAATGGATATGCTTTTATCCTTTGGCTGATACTGTTTCATTGTAATGTTTAACCAAAAAACTCAAAATTAGGTGTTAATTTGGGCACCTTAGTTTCACCTTTCAAGGCATCTCATTAGCAGACACATGATATATTACATTGGTGAGACATTGCCTATGATGTATATATTTCGACATAATAAATGCAACTTAGTGTTAATAGATTGTTGGCTAAAAGTTTTCACACATCTTTCGAAATGCATAGGAACATGTCAAGGGTGCATTTGTGAAGTAACTAATTTTTCCTGGAATTAAATTTACTATCGGCAGTAGTAAATTTGTGCTCATTAAACTGTTTATCACCTTAACAATATCATATTATCGGTCATCCCAATGCACAACACTCCTGCACCTATAGGGTTTGGGAGAGATTGTAGGGAGAAATCTAAAAGCCTTACTACCTCACTTTTTTTTTTTTAGGCAAATAGCGATTGCCATTGTGAAAAGTCAAAACCTCTTACATTATCTCCTTTGTCTTCATTCCCCCCCCCATGCAGATTACAAACCGCCACCAAAAGGAATATCTGCAGGCGCTGTGGTTGGTATCGTGACTGCAGCAGCCTTTGTTATCATCCTGCTTCTTGGTATTCTTTGGTGGAGAGGATTTCTAATCCGCAAAGACACAATGGATCAAGGTGTTTGATACAATAAAATTGTACTACATAGATATTTTCTTACCATGTCCATTTTTCATTTTTCATCTTTTTGACTTGTCTTATATTTCTCGATTTTTATTCAAATCTTTTATCCCTTGACAAGTATGTAATCTTACAATGAAGTCGTCTCGCATCTCAACTTGTTTGAAGATAATTATTCTTCAAAGCATCGTTCAGATATCAAAACATTCAGCACTTCACTAGCACTCAAATATTAGGATTATGGCTTATCATTTTTTCCTATGAATTCACTTAACTTACTTGGCTTCTTTAACAGATCTGAAGGGTCTAGACCTGCAGACTGGTTCATTTACCTTGAGGCAAATTAAAGCTGCCACAGATAATTTTGATGAAGCTAATAAGATTGGGGAAGGCGGTTTTGGTTCAGTATACAAGGTATCCTACAGGACGTACTCACAGATTACTCTACCATAATTCATCGTCACATCTAAGTATGGTAATGCATCCTGTCTAATGTGAAAAATCCCTGAACTATAGGGACTTCTATCAGATGGCACTGTAATTGCTGTAAAGCAGCTTTCTTCCAAATCAAAGCAAGGAAATCGAGAGTTTGTGAATGAAATAGGAATGATTTCTGCTCTGCAACACCCTCATCTTGTAAAGCTGTATGGATGTTGCATCGAGGGAAATCAATTGTTGGTGGTATATGAATACATGGAGAACAATAGTCTTGCACGTGCTTTGTTTGGTAAAGTCTAAATCTTTATTCAACTGCTTTCAATATTATAGCATCCATGCACGTCCATATTTAGAATGCAATACTTGTTCCATAACTTTACGTTAGTTCATTTTTGGGCGTCAAACTTTTAAGTCCCCTTAAAAAGTTGGAATGGAAATTCCCCCTAAATTTTTGGCTTTTAGCTGACTCGTATGTCTATATGCTTGTTCATTTGGTGATTCAAAGGGCCAGAAGAATGCCAGTTGCAATTGGATTGGCCGACAAGATACAAGATCTGCATTGGTATAGCTAGAGGTTTGGCTTATCTCCACGAAGAATCAAGACTTAAGATTGTCCATAGAGATATCAAGGCCACTAATGTACTGCTTGATAAAAATCTTAACCCAAAGATTTCTGATTTTGGTCTGGCCAAACTTGATGAAGAGGATGATACCCACATAAGCACCAGAATTGCTGGAACCTAGTGAGTCCCCATGCTTCATTCAGTCAAGCTATACTGTTGTTATCATGTTTTCTCCCTTGTTTTTCATACTTTTTAGTTTTTGTTGCCGGTGGATATTTTTTTTCTCTATCTCTTTTTCCAATTATAATAGTTTATATCTAAGTCCCGGAAACAGCCTCTCTGATTGCTAGAAAGGTTCCATACATCCAACCCTTCCCTAAACCGTGCAGTAGTAGGAGCCTCGTGCACTGGATAGCCCTTTTTAGTTATAATAGTTCATAGGTGCATTGACCATAAACATGGTTAACCTCTTATGATGAGATATAGCTATGTTTTTATGATGTTCCCTATAAATACCATTACTGGACCATATATATATATATATATATATATATATATATCATGCATATAGTTGTTAAGTTACCAATTGTCCCGCAAGGTTAAGCTATTAGAAAATGGGATCAACAATGTATATCAAGCTATTTTCATACCCTCCCTCATGTGCAACCCTGTCTTGCACGTGGAGATGCAAAACATCCATACTAGAGCTGTGATACTATCTTAAGTTACTGCTTAAGCTGTAAGGAAATACGCGTAACAATGTATACCAATCAATTCAATAATAGGACACTTGTATGTGACAATTGTTTACATGCAGCGGATATATGGCACCCGAGTATGCAATGCGTGGTCACTTGACTGACAAAGCAGACGTTTATAGCTTCGGAATAGTCGCATTGGAGATTGTCAGTGGGAGAAGCAACACTAGTTACAGGACAAAGGAGTACTGTTTATATCTTCTTGATTGGGTATGTTGAATACTCCTTTCCAATCTTGCATTTTTGGTTACAACATCTTCTGCCGATATATCAACCACGATGATATAGATTTTGATTCTATCGATCATTAGATTGATACAAAAATCAAAATGGGTGGAACATGATGTACTTTACAAATTTTGCTGCTTTGCTTTGAGAGCAGGGCTGGCTTAGAGGATAGGCGAGAGAAGCATGCGATTTAGGCCCCCCAAAAAGGCTCAAAATGTGGGCTCAAAAAAAACATTGCTCTAAGTCCTTTACACAAAATCAGTGTTCTAAATGGTGGCCGCCCAGCCTGCCTAGGCGCCTGTAGGTCCCCTGTCGCCACGCTTATAGCCCTTGGCATTTGATTTGGTGCCCAAGGAGGTTTGGCGGTGTTTAGCGGTAGTCGGGCGGCTTGGCGCTTGGAGGTGGGTCTCTGCTCGACTACCGCCAAGCTCCATTTAGAACATTGCACAAAATAGGTCAAATTGAAATTTAGGAACCACCAAATATACCCAACGGAGGAATACGCTAATTATAAACTCCCATAAGCCATAACCCATTAGGGTATGTTTGGTTCGATATATAGAATGGAATGGAATTGACAATGCATGGAATGGAATTGAGAAGATTATTTTTTAAATGATGGAATTGAGATATTGTAATGGTTGCATTTTTTTTGGGATAACTATATGCTTATATTTTGTAATGGTAAATCTTTTGTAATGATTTTTTTATGAAACTCTTTGTAGACCAACTTTTGTATGGAAAATATAGAGAGGTCTCATTCAAAAAGTTCGCTTCCGGCCTTCAAAACTTATGAGCTGGCCCTATTTGAGAGAAAGGCTATATACCTCTTATCAAATCACATAACTTGAAACCTTCTTAAACAAGTTGGCATGTGAGCAGAAAAGTTATAGTGATGCTTAGAGGCATGTAGCCGGACATGGGACATATACATGCAGTAGGGAGCACATTGACATGAAACCGATATGGGCAGAAGCCAAGGGTATTTCTCAACAACAAAAAAAAAAAAAAGGAAAAAGGAAGAGATTCGGACACGAATGGGAATATTGCAACACATTGCACATTTGTTTCTGTACTTGTATTTGGTATATAAAAAATCGAACATGCATAAACCACCAAAAGTAGTAAAACTCATACTCATTAAACATAAAATAGGAAAAGGTTATGCTACATGATTCAAGACACTAGATCAACTCGTTAACATCACAATGCAGTAAAGAAGACTAACTTGCTAACCTCATCAACTAACCACAAATATTTAGAACTCAGTAACGAGCCTACAGATATACAATCAACAGGATTTTGCGTCTCGACGCACGCACAAGCGCGCATCTGAGTTGCGTCAAGAAAAATAATAATTTGAAAAAGGGAAGGGATAAGGCACATACTGTCTGTGCTTCGTAGCAGTAATGTCTACGTTCTTTTTAGTGAGAGTCACTTCTATCATGTCTTCAATCTCCATTAACACAAATCTTCTTCAAATCAAAACCCATGCACATCAGGGACTTGAGTTCTAACATAATGAGTGTTTCTCCGTAGGCACTTGTCTTGAAGCAGAAAGGGAACATGATGGAGCTGGTGGATCCTAAGTTGGGTTCAGACTTCAACAAAATAGAGGTCACAATGATGATAAATGTAGCTCTTCTGTGCACCAACGTGTCACCAGCAGTTAGGCCTGCAATGTCTTCAGTTGTCAGCATGCTCGAAGGCAGAACCGTCCCCGAGACATCATCAATTCCAGATCCGGATGCCTCCAATGAGCAGATGAAACTGAAGGGAATGATGATTGAGCTTCAAAAAAGCCTCAAGACTGATACAAGTGAAGGCCAAATTCAGATTGTGCCAACTGAGGGACCCTACACTGCTTCTTCTGCGTCTGCTGGTGATCTCTACCCCTACACTGCTTCTTCTGCGTTTGCTGGTGATCTCTACCCCCTCAACTGGGACTCCAAAGTTTTGGAAAACCAGTATATTAGATAAGTGCCGGATATTGACATTATTGGTCTTCATGTTTTCGTTTTCCTTTTACAATTTGATCGATCAGCTTTAAGCTTATTTAGGGGATATCATTACAGCTTCTGAATGCACAATGCTTCTGCAAAATTGCACAAATACTTGTGTAGCAACGTGCTTAATGCTTTAATGATATCTCTCAAAAAGCCAAAAACCGCGCGATCAAATTGTAAAGGCAAAGCGAAAAACATGAATGCACAATGGTTCTGCAAAATTGCACAAGTTTTTTTTCTTGCATTAGTACTTATTGAGCTTAAATGAACAGAAATTGCAAATTCTTGGTTTACACTTTCTTGGTCCTCTTAGAGTTGAGCCTGTAATAATATGTACTACATTTACATCATGGATGTGACAGAGATCATAACTATTATTGTAGACTTCTAGTGACAGGTACAACTTTCAAGTTGCAGATTTCTAGACTTGGGAATGACTTGGGTATCCCCCTTTGTCTCCTCTTACGGTGTCCTCCCTTTATGCCTCTGTGTGAGAACGGTTATGCCCATTTGTATGAGGTGTTATGCCATTTGGGAGGACACCATAACAAATGAATAGTAATCTTATCTGGGGGACACCATAGTGTTATTTATACTCATTTGTGAGTTGTTATGCCATTTTTGGAAAAAAAATGACGTAATGTGTTCTGCCATTTTTAAAAAGTGTTATGCCATTTTTCAAAAATGGCACAACGTGTTATACCATTTGTGTTTAGGTTATGCCATTTTTGTCGGGTATCCCCCAGACAAGAGACGGGACTGTGGCATCTTCCGATAGACTTGGCCATTGTTTATATGCTTATCCTGAGCCTTTGTGGTTAGAGTTTTTCGTTTCGTTGGCCCCCTTAGAAAGAATTTCAAAAAGGGACGAAAAATTCGATTTTTTGCTAGGATATTCTTTTCTACGAGGCTAATGAACAATTTCGACCATCGTGTTGGCACTCTTGATGGGGACACTTTATTTTCATAATCTTTTGCAATGTACATTCGTTATTTATGATAGTAGGAGGTAAAACTGTTCGATGTAGCAATAAAAATAAGGCTACATACATACTCATGAATGCACCTTGATCTAATTTTTCTGTCGTAAGTGTTACTCCATTTAATTTTCATTTAATTTCCCCTTAAATGTTCCAAAAACACCTACTATAATGTATTCCATGCATCCAACGGACTCTTTACCGGGATCGGTCCCACGTACTGCATGGAACCGGGGCCGGGGGACTCTACTGCATGGAACTGGGGCCAGGAGATCCCGTGGTGCACAATTTGTTAGAGATGAACGGCTCGAATTACACACTACATACCTATATCGTCCCGGTGTCTCCTATTGCACATGCCCATCCAATTTGCAAATTCCATAATCTCTCCAATATCAGAAGAAGTAGTACAATATAAACCCTGCTACAAGATTTCACAACCCAACAGTTTTATTCCTTTTTGTAACTACAAACGTAACAGTTCACACGGCCAATTAATCTCTTACCCATCTCTCTCTCTCTCTCTCTCTCTCTCTCTCATATGTAAGGAGAGGAATTTTATTTGAAGAACCTTCTCTCTCTCTCTAAATGGGTTTGTGGGTTCGTTGCAATTTGGCTGTGCTGCTGCTCAATATTATTGCTATTGAGCTAGCAAATGTGCACAAATGTTCAGGGGAATGTGACTTGTTCCAGGGGAGTTGGGTGAGGGACCCATCGTACCCTCTCTACAATTCCACCACGTGTCCCTTCATCGAGAAAGAATTCGATTGCCAAAAAAATGGACGGCCCGATCGCGACTATCTCCAATATAGGTGGCAGCCCACTGGATGCAGTTTAGAAAGGTACTCGTTTCGTCACAGCATACCATTATTTATTCATCGCGACATCAAAAGTTATTTAGTACTTATTTACCTATGTTTAGATTTTTTTTTAGCTAAGATTGGGTTTAATCTCGATGATGCATTTTTTGGGTAAGCATCATCCCTTGTTTTAGAATAAGTACGATGAATAATGTAATCCCGGTAATCGGATTAACTTTTTTCCTTTGAAGTAGTCATCACACACACCGTGGCCTAAAGATCGTATGACACGATCAGGTATAAATGTCGTATCAACGGAGCGATAGATACAAGCGGACTATTTACGTAATTAGGCCTAATAATCGTATTAACGATGAAATAGGACCAAGGGAGCCAATAGAGGTGAGATTAAGCTTAATACACCCAATTATAAAAAGAAAAAGAAAAAAGAACCCAATCTGGATGAGATTAAGCTTATAGAGGTGAGATTAAGCTTATTACGTAGGTATATATGTATATATATTTCAGTCTTCTTTAGGTTAGGGATCCCTGATTTTGCTTACAGTCCGGATCTCGTGCGCAGGTCCACTTTTCCGATCAAATTTTGATGATCCAAATCATTCAATGTGTTTAAAATGCATTTTATTAAAAATTGCATAGATTAAGCCCCTTCTGGTCATATTTTTTGCCAATTTCCTGCAGGTACCCTTAAAAATATATTTTAAATACATTGAATGGTTCAAATTATCAAAATTTGATCGGGAACAATGAGGTGCAGACCGTAACAAAATCAGGAATCCCTGACTTGAAAATTTCTGTATATATATGTGTGTGTGGGTGCGCGCGCGCGCGCTTTATGACTTTATATTGGATTTGTGCATTTTTGATAGATTATGGGGTGAAATAATTTGGATATTGTAGATTTGATGGAGTTGGGTTCTTGAAGAAATTCAAAGGGAAGAAAATCATGTTTGTAGGGGATTCCTTGGTTCGAGACCAATGGCAGTCCTTGACATGCTTGCTCTACAATGCAAGGCCTAATTTGAAATACACTCTAATGAGATCTGGTATGATCTCCACTTTCACAATCAAGGTATGGTTGAGTACCCTTCAAACTCTCTTGACATCCGCAATTTTTACTTAGCGTGCTCTGGGAGTACCGGTATGCAGTGCACCAAGGGTTTCTTTCATTTATGTGGAATTCAAGACTAAGTGCATGGACCCCATCTGAACCTGAATGTGCGGGGTAGATACCCTTGGAACACAATGTGACGGAGCATGGCTGCTTTTAAAATCAATTCAATGAAAATGCATTACCACCAGCGAATTATAGAACGGCAACTTCAAAAGTCGCCCTCAGATGAAATATTTGGATTCTTATTAGAATTGTGCTAGCCACACAAATGAATTAAGCACAGATAATACGCACACATTTTGTGGGGTCCACGCAGATCAAAACCGCTCATGTTTCTTAAAATATTTTTTCAAGCATTCAAGTAAAAAAAAATCATCTCAATCTGTTATCAGTGGGCTTTGTTAAAATTCGTAGGGCGAACCAGTCAGTTTCGCCATACAAATTTTGAAAAAGCCGTTTCCAATATTCGATTGAGATGATTTTTTCACAAGAATGCATTCAACAATAATTTAAGAAAAATGAGCAGCTTGGATCGTTCTTACAGGACCCGGGGTGGGGCCCCGCAAAAAATCCATGCATTATTTGTGTTTAATTTATTTATATGTGCAATTAAACTTCTTGTTCTTACCACTCACATGAATGGTGGGTTCCACACACACTACACACTCTAGTGTGTATATGGAGCCCACTAGTCATGTGAGCGTGGGTGTGTGTTTGAGTGTGAAAATGGGTGTGTCACTAGAATTATTGAAATAAAAATAAAAATTAGCTCCCAAACATGCCCCTGATTATTGTCATAGCATTGACCGGCTCAGGGACACGGGCAGGAGCCACTGGTCCTTCTAAAATATACTAGTAGTATGTATTTTTCACAACAGTCCTTCTGAGCTGTGAAATTTTTATATTCTCTTGGTTCGTGTTTGTTGGTTCATTTTCGGCATTCATGTCATATTTTAGATTGTAGATATCTTTTCAATTCATAATGGGTTTCAAAATTTTAAAAATCTTGCATAACAAATTTAATTAAAATCTATCAAATAAGATTTATATTTCATATTTTTAGAGATTCGTATGGAAAGACATGTACAATTTTTTATGACGTATGGGATAGTAAAAGTGAACTAACATACACGAACGGAAGCAACATTTTCTCTCTTTTATAAAATTCTTGCTTCTCCAGTGGTGGTCTGGGATGTTTACAATTTAAAACAAAACTAAAATCAAAACATAGTCAAATCATTGCCCATGATCAAAAGAAAAAAATATATATAACCAAATCATTTGGTGATACAGGGATACGGAGTTACAGTGATGCTTGATCGCAATGTGTACTTGGTGGATATCATAAAGGAAAGCAAGGGCCGAATCTTGAAGCTCGACTCGATTGAAGATGGAAAGAATTGGAGAGGGATGGACATGTTGATATTCAACACGTGGCACTGGTGGGGTTACAGAGGAGCCCACCAACCGTCAGTCGATCAAAACTTCTCCATCTCAACCCTTTAATTTGCTCCTTAAATATTCCTTACGTACACTGATTAATTAAAGAGTTATCTTAATTAAGTAGTAGTATTTTGAATTTGCAGATGGGACTATATACAAGTAGGAGATCAGGTGATGAAGGACATGGATCGGACGGCTGCATTCGAGAAGGCGCTGGCTACATGGGGTACTTGGGTGGACATCAACATTGATCCATCCAAAACTAGGGTTTTCTTTCAAGGGATTTCTCCTAATCATTACCGGTAATTAATCGAGTGGTGGCTTTTACTAATTAAGTAGTCCTGTATTTTTGAACGTCAAAAAAGAAAAATAATTTTCGCCTTCCCCTAGCTTTTATCTGTTTGCACTCTTTTTTTTGTATGTGTTCACGTGACATGACAAAAATGCCCTTAGTATGTGAAAAGTGAGTGAATAAGTAAGGATTGTTTGATAATTTCATATGGATACAAAGTGGGTGCAAAAATCATTTCTTGGCACCCATGTATCTATGCATTGCATTCCTGTGAACTTTCTTCACGTATGCATTATTTGAACAACATCATATCCCAATGAGTGTTTTCTTGGTTGGCTTCTTGCCAATCTCGGATTTGGGTCTTAGATTTTTTGGTACATGATTGTTCTTACTTAGTTTCGGGATATGATGCCGTTCAAGTCCTTGTTTCTTTAATCTTTGTAATAATTTCAAAGATTAATTAATTTTTGTCTTTCAAAAAAAAAAAACCTTTTGTCTTTCAAAAAAAAAAACTTTCTTCACGTATCTATAAATTTTTCTAGAGGAACAACTCTATCTTCTCCAACTTTAGTCCTTTTTAAAAACCTTTTGCTATTTTCGAACAAAAAAATGAAGTACTTTCGTCACTAATTAATTTCTTGAAATTTTTTGTACCAATAAAAATCATATTGTTTTTTTTTTTCGAAAGGCAAAAAAAAAAAAAAAAAACGAAAAGGTGTTTTATGTTTTGTACCAATTTTCGGTTTCTAAAAAAAAACGAAAATTGTAGGATGGATAGAGTACTTACTTCTAATTAACCATATACATTACTGATTGTCATTATGTTAATTGCCTATGCTTTAACCAGAGGCTCGGAGTGGAATGAAGGGGGGGGGGGAGGGGGTGGAGGAGGGGGGAGAGGGGAAGTAAGAGGGGTAGGATGGGTAGGAGGAGGGGGTTAGTTTGGGGGGATAAGGAGAGTTTATGTAGGTAGGTTTAGGTGAGGGGGGAGTGGTGGTAATGGATGGGCGGCTATTTTGGTGTACTGTGGTTGGATATGCAGTTATTAGATGATGGGTTGTTTATGAGGAGAGGGGGGTATATGTATATGGGGATGAGGTGATGAAGTATGGGCTGGTGACTGGGACTGTGGTGTTTGAAGAGGGATAAAAGTGTTGATAGATAAAATTTAATATAAAGATAGTTTGGGCATATTTTTTTTTCCTCGTTCAATTTTTTTACATTTGTTAGTTTTTTTTGGATTATTGCTTCGTTATGACGAGAGAAATCGAAAAAATAAAAATTATGATCGAAAATCAATTTTTTAATTAAGTCAAAAATAAGCAAATTTTTTCATCTGTATTCAAAAAAATTAAAATTTCAATAATAATTTTTTTACTTTTCAAATTTTTTCTCATTACGATGAAACAATAATCCATAAAATATAAAAAAAATTTAACAAATGCAAAAAATATTTACTCCTGTAAAAAGGAAAGCCTGGCTTTATTTATTAGGCCAAACAAACCTAGGTACGTCCTAGAATGCTGGCCCATGGGGTGAGACCATATCAAACAAAGTCACTTTCCTGAGAAGATATCCCTATCCTCACTAAAACGAAAATTTCTCTCTCTCTCTCTCTCTCTCTCTCTCTCTCTCTCTCCTCACTTTCTTCGTCTTCACACCACTTCCTGCCAATTCCCATCTCTTATCTACACTCTTGACCCCGTCTTAAACCTAAACCCCATAATCACTTGGTAAAAAAAAACCAAATCCCGATCCAATTCCTTCTTCCCCCCAAATCACCTCTACGAACCCTAATTTCTGTGTCTTCTGTAAAAGCCCTAATTAAGTTTACAGTTGCTTTTCGCTTCCGATTCAACCTGAATTGCGCGCACCCAAAATGGCAAAATACCTAATCTCCAGCCTTGGGCACCCCTAAAAATTCGTTATCTCAGAGCTCATAAAGACGAGGTTCGGATTAACAACTGTCACTGTTTCTAGGGTCTCTAAGGTAAGAAATCCCGTTCGCTTATTCTTTATCAGGATCGTGACCGAGATTTTTGAATTCTGTTTGGGCCTAAATACGGTGGAATGTTGATGTTCTTGCTGTCGATTTAGCTCCGGATTGATTTGTTCAGTTTGATGATTTGAGGCCTTCGTGTTCATGGTTTCTCACTTCGGTTGATTCAGTGCGTACATGTAGCTATATATAAGCATATAACTGTGAGTATTTGAATGTGTTTTGATGGGTAAAGACTAAAGGGTAATATCTTCAAGCAAGGCCATATTGGACCCATCCCTCCATAAGTATCTGTCGAAAAGTTGTTGAATACGAAACATCCCAGTTTACGATTAGGATAGGCTAGTGATTCAACATTGAAACCTTTGGGTTATTGAACTTTCGGGCTATCCTGTTGGAGATATAAGTACCAACTGCCAAGAAATGATGGCAGAGAGATCATTTGAAGCATGGGAAGAGGTGCAAAGACATCTTGCACACGGGCAAGATTTGGCGGATAGGCTTGCACAGGGATTCACAGGGTTAATTCAGTCTACTCATCAGATATCTCCTCCATCGTTCCAGTGGCCGAATAACCCTCCGCAAACGAAGCTATTTGAAGTTGTTGAGTTCCCAACCCGGAGTTTCGGTAAGAGGGATTTTGGGATTGCGACCGATGATCACGGGATTAACGGGGTTTCGGCAATTTTTGATATTGGGAACAGGCTAGGGCAGGTCGGGGCGGAGTTTGGGGCAGGCGTCAATGGTGTGGTTCAGCAAGTTTTCGGAAGGTTGCCGATAGTATTTCAGCAAGATGAAAATGCTGTGGTAGCAGTACGGAGGGAGCTCAATAGCCAACAAAGTGATGGAGCTACAGGTATTCAGAAGGATTTGAGAACGTCTGCAGAGTGGTCTAGGGATTCTGGTTTTGTGGAGAATGATAAGGTTCCTGATAGGTCAGTGGATGAGGAAACGGGGGGATCCAATTCAAAGACGTCTGAACTTCTTGACAGATCTCAGGTAAATTTAAGATGATATGTAACTTAGAGTGTTCTTGTTAGCCTTGTCTTTTCTTTTTCTTCATTTAACTCATAAAATTCTGTAGAGGGGAATAGGGAAGGGGAACGTGCAGCTCCAGCTAATTTCATCTTCTGAAGTTTCTGTTAACTTGGATATTTGTCTTGTGATGATTCATTTCTTTGAATGCAGAGGACATTTAACGTGGCGGCTATATATGATAGTAGGAAAAAAAATGTGGAAGGTTCTTTTGTTGCAAAGGAAGACTTGTGGAGAGTAGAGGCATCAGCAACCGCATCACACAGCAGCTCTACATCAGCAAATGAGAATTCCTCCCTCCTCCTTATCCAGCTTGGACCAGTACTTTTTGTTCGCGATTCAACACTTCTTCTTCCAGTTCACCTTTCAAAGCAACACTTGCTTTGGTACGGTTATGACAGAAAGGTATGTACGATTTCCATCAACCTAGTGTGAGCTATTTTGCCACTTTTTTGTTCTTACTAAGAAGTGGCATAGATGGTTTAGCTTATGCCTTAGTGAAGGTTTTTCAAGCTTACTTCATAGCGCTTGCTTGTTATCATGCTTTTCTTAGGGAATTGTAGAGCCAAGCAACATCTGTCCTAGTCAAACACATAAAATCTCTAGTTGAGACTTGAGCCTGGGCAATGGTTTTGAGTTTTTCTTGGTCTTAGGTTTTTTCTTGGCATATATATTTTTCAACGTTCACAGTGCATAGCTTGTGGTTATAGCAAACTATAGGAAGGCATCCCAACAGATTCTTATGCAGTTTTTATGTTGGGGACATTTCGTGATTAAAGTAGTAGCCCTGGTAATAGAAGTCCTTCAATGATGGCTATTGTTGGAGCAGCATTGGAAAAAGAAAAATATCATATCTGGACAACATGTGTTAGTGCTTGAATTACATGCTTGGATAATGTCAACTTCTCAGTAATTTAGCATTGTTATCTTGATCCTTAAAATCAATGCAACTTTGTGCTTTTATCTCTCCACTTTCCAGTAACATGTGCTTAATCAATTTGAACTGTTGGCAGAATGGGATGCATTCTCTTTGTCCAGCTGTGTGGTCTAAGCATAGAAGATGGTCGCTGATGTCAATGATTTGTCTCAATCCTTTGTCATGTGTAAGTTAAAAGCAGTGATTCTATTTTGGCTTTGTTTAATTACACTGCTAGTATGGGGCTAGTCTTATTACTTATCTTTGATCATGTTCTACGCGATGTCTGCTTTCTGTCTCATATGTGAATCAGTATCGGGAGGTAGCCTTGGATCATTGTAGCCACAATAGATGCACCATAATGTTGAGTTTTTTTGATGAATTGTGAAGTCATGATAGGCATGGAACTATTGAGCAGATCTCTTTGCAACTAGATAATTTCTTAACCAAATGTCTGCCACATCATTATTCTCACAAACCAAGTAAGATGAAGGGTAGTATTGGCTGTCTGCAAAATTCCGGTCTTCAATGGTTAGTAGTGTTACTTTCCAACATTTGTGTGGTTTTTCTCATAATACGATGACTTAAATGTGTTTATCATGTGGTTATGTACTTGAAATTGAATGGGTTTAGCAAAAAAGGGGATTGATACATGTAGGAGATTATAAAAATCTCTAATACAGTCTAATGTGAGTTTCTTAGAACATCATAGAATGATAGGATTAAGTTGGGTTCGAATTTCGATAAATATATGATATCCTACCTCATCATATGTGCACACCCAAAAGAGAGTAAGGCTCGAATCATGTTACGATATGCATCTATATCGATGCTATTTTGCTTGAGTTTCCATGGATCTTCAAAGAATCAGAGTGTCATTTTACATTCGTCCTTTTCATTTAACCCAACACATGTTGATTCTCTAACTTAGTTTCTCCTCTCTGGTCAATCTTGGATTTGCAGTTCCAACCATTGGTGGCTTTTCTAACTTACTTTTTCCTCTCTAGTCATTCATGGATTTGCAGTATCCAAATGGTCAGTTCACCTATGTATCTGGTGAGGGCTTATCCACTAGTGCGTTCTTACCTTTTTGCGGTGGCCTGCTTCAAGCTCAAGGTCAATATCCAGGAGAGATGAAGTTCAGTTTCTCCTGCAAGGTATGATGTCATGAGAATGTATATACGTTTCAGCTTCATTTACCCGGAAAAACATCTGGTTTACCTTGTTTTGCAGAATAAATGGGGAACACGTGTTACACCAATGGTGCAGTGGCCAGACAAATCATTTACATTGGGTGTGGCACAGGCTTTAGCTTGGAAGGCATCCGGTCTAATGGTGAGGCCAACTATCCAATTCAGGTCAGAACATTTCTTTATTATGTGAATAGCAAGTTACATCGTCACAAGACTCACAATGTTTATGAAAGTGGCTTGGGTTATGCAAGTCATTGTTTGTCGTCTCATATGCAACCTTTACTTCTTGCGTTGCTCGACTGCAAGCCAGCTTCTTTATCCAGTTCTTTGAAAACAAGGCCCATTAACTCTTTTGTGCCTTGGTTTTTAGTTCAACATGGAGTATTATTGTAGCTACTCTGGAGTCTTGACCAATGTTATTAATACTGTTCCGTACCGGCCAGTACGTACTGTTTTTGACAAAATCCGGTACCCTACACCTCTAATTCCGTTCCGGCTCAAATACCGGTCGGTACCGGACTACTTTAAAATTTTTTTTTTCTTTAAGTACCGGACAAATACTGGATTTTTTTTATTTACTATAAATTCTTTTAAGTAGGAAAATAACACTAATAGCGATCAATCCAAAACGGAACCCGGTATTTGACCGGTACCGATACGTACCGTATCAGTAGAAAAACCGGTACCCTTACCGGTACGGTATTCAGAACATTGGTCTCGACCAAAGGGTGTCTAAAAATGGTAGAAAGCAACTTTTTGGTCCCAAAACTAGCAAAGATCGAAAAAAGGAGTGGTGAAACTACAGGGCAACTTGTTCTTTCTTCAGTCTTCTATTTTTTTTTTTTTTTTATGCATGTGAAAGCTGCTGTAAGCAGGAGTAATTATCTTTTCCCCCTCCTATTGTGGTTGGTGGTTCCTACTTTCCTGTTTCAGCATGCTTCAATTTCACATGTTATGTGTTGTTATTACTTCACTTGTTCTAATGGTATCTGTTTATCCTGTCAGTGCATGCCCAACATTTGGTGGAAGCAATCCTGGCATGCGGACAGAACTGATTCATTCTGTGAACGAGGAGCTGAGTCTGATATGTGGTTGTGCTTTTACGTCACATCCTTCTGCTTTTGCATCGGTATCGGTAAGTTATTTATACCATTAAAAGTCCAAAATGATGTAAATCTCTTGTACAATGTTAATCATCCAGTTCTATATGGCTGGGATATAAAATTTGGTCTATGGGGTTTGTGAAATAGGTGGAGGCATAATAACTTCAATTACTAGGATTATATGGATGGCCTGGAATAGTAGTTATGGCAGTTTGAAATATTTTGGTGATTATAGGTGCAGGCTATGTAGCACCGACACCGACACACCTAAACTCCAACACGCGAATATTAAAAAATTGGACACAACACATTTGGGATACGTTTTAAATAATATTTATGTATTCATTTATAACAATATAAAAGGCTCTAATTCTAAATATGTAACACCATATACATTAAATGTTTATCATCACATCATTCATGACAACATTCTGACAAAAAGCGTTTCGTTATCGTTGTGTCTTTGTAACCAATAGTCACACAAAGCAAGAGTTTTTAACTATTTCATTTAACAAAATGACGTGTCTTGCTTGCATCCTGAGAGTGTCTGGAGCATTCTTTGAGGTGTCCCATTTTTTAGGGTGTTCCTGAAGTATTGCACATAAAAAATGTTTGAGAAAAAATAGGACACTTCAGATTTGAGTGTCAGACATGTGTTCGAAAAGCGTCGGTATCCGAAAATTGTAGACATCGGTACGTGGATCCCGACGAAGTTTCCGTGCTACATAGGGTACAGGGGTACTAGATAAAGTAGTAGTCACAAACTTCTTTTTCGTGTTAAACTTACGGTGACAGTGCTGGACTAGGAGGCTACAAGATTTTGCTAGACTTCTAGGCAGTTTAAATGCATCAATGACAGTACTTCTTTGCAGAAGTTTTGAATGCTTCACTTTGTTTGTTCTCACCTGGATGGTCCCTCTCTTTCTCATTCTCTCTTTCATCTCCTCTAGAATTTGTAATCTATTATTTGTCTGAGATTATCTTCACTCGTCTGATTCAGCTAGGCAGGTCCAAGTGGAATGGGAATGTTGGCAACTTTGGTATAGTCGTGAGAGCTGAAACTCCTCTCGGCAACTTTGGCAGGCCTTCCATCACAGTGCAGTTTAATGGTGGTACCTAGTTTTGATTGTACCACACATGTACTGTGCAGCTTTTTAGTGTATATATTTGCCTTGGGCTAAAATAGTTGATATTAATGTCCAACCACTGTCCATACAAACGCTAATGGTTTACTGTAAATGTGTTTGTATGCTCTGGAATTTTGGAGGTAATTTGTTGATTTTGTGCGAGATATGTGGCCTGCGTGTAACAGAATTACTTCGTGTAAAAGTCAATTTCGGCTTGAAAGGATGGAAGTTGCCTTGTCTCTTCCTTATTTGACTCAAATTGTAGGGAAGTCTTGGTTTCTGGATCTGATATAAAATTGATCTTGGAAGTCTTTGATTTTGTTTGATTTTTGATTTTCCATTTGTGGTGGGAGGTATTTTGGTTTGAACTGTGGCGGGAGGTATTGAATCTGAGTCTTCTAATTGGACATGGATGAGACGAAAGGAAAAATATGCAAGGTGCTAGAGTTTGATTCATCTCTCCCCAACATCATCAGTATTTTTGCAAAAAAAAAAACCATCAGTATTGCTGATAAGTCAGGTGTTTGGACTGATTTACGTGCCCTTTGACTAGTCATGGACTCATGGGGATCGATACCATCGTCAACATTCTACGCTATAAACCATAACTCAACCTTAATTTAAGTAGTTTTTAATCAAGTAGGAAGATAAAAAAATCAAGCTAAGGAGAACACGAGCACAACACACGATCCATTAATTTACAGTATCACCCTAACAAGGGATAACCCCGTTGTGACAAAGCCAGGATGTCACTTCAGGCGGGGCCAAAAATCAATTCCTTTTTTTCACAATAAATCAATAGCGTACCTAACAATCAAGAAAATATAATAAATTGGCAGCAGTGTTTCAAGTACAAATAAAATATTATTTCGAGTTCGTCACGAATAGATCAGTTTCTTTATACGTCATTAAGATCTTCAAGAAGCTTGCTCGACGGAGAATGATCTAAATCATCATTCTTGCTTGGGATGGTAACCGAGGTATCAATCGACGATGGTGCATTCATCGATATGCTCCTCTGCCCTTGACTGTCCTGAGAGAATGTAGAGGAGGTGTGTGTCTGGCTGTCCTGTGTAAGCCTCTCGAAGGCTTTGAACCTCATTTCCTCGTTCACCGTGGTACGCTTGATTAATGTTGCTTGTATTGGAAGTTTTCCTTCGAGCATACTCACCACAGAAGACATGGTGGGCCTTAGAGTGGGAGACGGGTTCGTGCACAAGAGACCGATTTGTAACATGTTCAGAGCCTCTTCTTTGTTGTAGTTTGATCCAAGTCTTGGATCCACAAGTTCTAGAAGGCTTCCCTGCTCTTGTAGCACATAAGCCTTCAATCCCATGTAGAAACAGGAAACTTCTAGTCAGAATACCATGTGAAGTAGATCTAAGCATTCTAAAAGCATTAGCAATACCTAAACAGACGATAAATGAGCACAAAAGGGTGTTTTATAACTGTGAAAAGTAACACAAGTCTTTGATTTTCAAGTTCTTTCAGAGGGTAATCGAAATCGTATGTAAGTGAGAGAGAAAATGCTAGCTTTGTATGTAATGCAAAAGACTGCCAATGAAGGACGTCTTTGAAAAGCATAAATTACCCAATCAAGAAGGTAAACAAAATCCTCCTTTGGCCGGTAATTTGTGTTGCTTTTACCACTGACAATCTCTAGCGCTACAATTCCAAAACTGTAAACATCTGCTTTATCCGTCAAGTAACCCCTCATTGCATACTCAGGAGCCATATATCCACTGCAGAAAAGGGAAAAAAAAAAGAAGAGAAAATACGATTACGTATTGAACAGAAACCATTAAGGATCTCAAACTCGACTAAATTAACCCAAAATGCCAACTAATAGGCGAAACAAGTTCCAAGACTACTTGTTCACCCAACGTACGTGTATTATCTTTCAGTGGGCTGGAATAATATTGGAGCTCATAAAAGAACCACAAAAACCACTTGATAGATAGGGTTGAACAAAAGATGATCAAAAAAGAAAGGGTGGAAAAAACTCACATGGTTCCAGCAATTCGCGTGCTGATATGGGTGTTCTCTTCTTCATCAAGCTTGGCCAAACCAAAGTCAGATATCTTAGCATTCAAATCCTTGTCAAGCAACACATTGGTGGCCTTAATGTCTCTGTGAACAATTTTCAACCTTGATTCTTCATGAAGATAAGCTAAGCCCCGTGCTATCCCTACACATATTTTTTTCCTTGTTGGCCAGTCCAGATTTAGCAGTTGTTCTTCACGACCTGCACAGAGAGAGAGAGAGAGAGAGAGAGAGAGAGAGAGTTGTATCATATTAATCCTGAAAAAAAGTACGTAGAATGGCATAGAAAGATAGGTAATGAAGCAATTACCAAAGAGAGCACGGGCAAGGCAATTATTTTCCATGTATTCGTATATTAGCAACAACTGGTTCCCTTCAATACAACATCCGTACAGCTTGACAAGATGTGGGTGTTGCAAGGCAGATATCATGCCTATCTCATTTACAAATTCACGATTTCCCTGCTTTGATTTGGAGGACAGCTGCTTCACAGCGATTACAGTACCGTCCGGGAGTACACCCTGGGTAAAACATTGTAAATATGACAGTATTATCAAGTGTAATAGCACTAGGATACGAGATCCAAAACTATAAAAATCATCCAATGTGATAAAAGAATCAATTCAAATACAAGCACTATCCCCACTAGGAATTCATTGTGCCCTTAAGGAAGAACAGCTTTTAAAAATTTCAATTTTTTGTAATTTTACTATTTGATATCCTATAATTAGATCCTGTAACTAACTATTTACAACTCGACAATTTCAAAAAGACTTTTCGAGTACCTTAAGATTGTTTAATGGATGAAATCAAAGGTGAAAGACAAGCATGAATATTACCTTGTAAACTGGCCCAAATCCTCCTTCACCAATCTTGTTTGCAGGGTCAAAGTTATTGGTTGCGACTTTGATCTGTCTCAAGGTGAAATAACCTGTTTGCAGCAGTGCTCGAAGTTCTGTAACAAAGAGAAAATGGAAGAAGTTAGAAAAGTACAGTACAAACACAGCTAAAGAAGAACGATTAAGATTTTAAAACCAATCCTAAGGTGGTTGTGCTATTTCTGGAACAGCACGAGTGCACGACCCATGCTACTTCGCATTAGTCATTTAGTTGTGCTATATGAACAGTACATTCCTGCTCAAGGCAGCATTTATCTTACTCCTAATCATCATCAAAGCACACATACGATGATTAATAGTCAATCTTATCAGCTGTAGGCTGTAGCCTATGTCAGGTAACACTCATAGATAAACCATGTACGAGAAGTTCATGAAGAGAGATGCTTGAGATTTCAGATTTCACGATCGGGCTTGTTTTCAAGTGAAATTTTCAGCTGGCCTTCTTCTCATGTGAGTAGCATCTGCATAATTCAAAAGATACTGCACCAAATCCAGGCCCATCAAAAGCTCAAGCGTCCATCTTATCTAGCAGATTTTACATGCAGCGGCAATAGAATATGCAAAATTCATTGAGCGTCAAATCTTACCTTTATTTTCAAGATCTTTCCCCCCAAGGCACCCTTTCATCCGGAGTACAACCAGGATCAACACAAAGAGTACGAAGGAAGCAGCCGCAATGCCAACAATAGCTCCCGCAGATAGGCCAGTACTAACATCAAAATCTATGGGAAGTGGAAAATCAGTCCCTGACAAGGCAGGAGCATAAAAGAAAAAAAGACTAACCCGAAATAGAAGATAGTACCCACTTGGAGTTATTGTGATAGCAGATATTAGAGGTCCATATACACCTCTGCCAGGAATTGCAGTAGTCCCTTTCCCTCTCCAGTATAGGTGTATCTCTAGAGTGCTACCATTAACAAGAATGTCATCAAATTCCCTAGTGATGCCTATGCCAACACCTTTAGCTTCCTCCTTTATGTTAAAATCCTTCAAAACTTCTTTCCCCTGAGGAAGGAGAAAAAGTTACCCTTTAGCCAAAAGCTAGCATTATTTATCTTTCTAAGGCTGAAAAAATGAATGGTCTTGCTACCCATATGAGTAGTAGAAGTTAGAACTTCAATACATATTCAGAGATTTCTACAACTGCTTCACGATTATCAATACATTTTATGCACATTAACAACTGCCTTAAGGGCGGTCATTAGCATTTCACAAAAAACCATAGTCCAAAAAAGAAAGAGCCCGTAAAGCAATTTGTTTATAAAAATTTGGTAAAATGGTAAATGAGACATGCATGAAATCTACCAGAACAATGGTCTCCTAACTCACTTGGATTGATACATCAAAAAAGCGTCTTCCAAGGCTGCTATAGGTCTGATCATCAGAGTACATTATTTCAGCAAAGTGAAGACGCACTTTATAACTGCCCTTACGCAAGCAAAGCCCATAATACTTGAGTGAATTTGGGGAAAGGCGGGCTGTTTTATAGTACTCCGCACCAGTCATATTCAAAGAGAATGAGTTGTTTGCTAAATAATTAGCATCCCCGTTGCCCATGAAAAACCCTGTGCTGCTATAAGCCCATCTTTGTGAAGAGGCAAAAAAGTATGATGGACCCTCTCTGGCCAAGTCCTCTTCATATTCATTCCCCTCGGCGTGTATTTGGCTGCCTCCGCAATTGATGTATAATGAATGGTCTGCACATAACAAAGAGACCATAAACTTAAAATGTAGATGCATCAATGTCATAATAGAAGAGCTGGGGAACATATTATTGCTTACATTTGGGTGATGTGGAGCAAGGGAGATCCTTCTTCACACACCATGCAATTCTACAAAACGAATTTAGTTTCTTTCAGCCATGACATCATATCTGCTGGTGTTACAGTAAGATTAGATAAGTTAATTGCTTTCGATGTTACGAACTTACGAGTTGCTCTCAGTGGATGAATGGCTGGAAACTAAGTTCCTGTTGACCAATATACAAAGGGTGACTTCTCGATGATATTTAGTATTGGAAGTCAAATAGAACTAATAATGCAAAAAGCTTACACCCTAGATGCCTGGCAACCAGATGCAGATGACTCGGTAAAGTTGTTGTATGACACATCACTGCAATAGGAATAGGCATGACATTTGCAACAAATTTGTTGGTGATTAAGCTCAACATTAATGTCCTTCCCAAATCAGGACGTGGTAAACATATATGCTGCAAATGAATCAGAAGGTGGGAAAGATACTAACATATCATTTTTGTTGGTTAGAATCCAACCAGGTATTGCTCCAGTCAGTGAGTTGCTAGTCAGTAACCTGCATCATCAGCCAATATTACGTCGCATGCGAAATAGAAATCAAGCATGATGCTGACAAGCAGCTTCAAACTTTAGTAAGCAAACAATGTACACACTATGTAAAATGTTGGATATACGACTATCTACAACTAGTGACTTACATGATATCTAGATCAGATCTCTGAAGTGAACCCGGAATTGGGCCACTCAAGTTGTTAAAGCTCAGATCTCTGCAAGCAAGAACTATGGAATATCTGAATCGTATACAATTACACCGCAGAAATGACAAAATATAAAAAGATGCCTTCAATCAGTTCAAACTCGTATGATGTTCCTGCATGTTGTTCACCAAGTAGTTCTAAAACTCTGGACGTACCCTAAACAACAAATCTAGAAGGAAAATTAAATAGCACAAAACAACTTTACCAAACAAATTAATTTGATACATACAATTACAACATGTCAAGTCATTAAACAGATTCTTTGCCATTGTGACTAGCTTAACAGCAATGGTCTCATATAGTGTAACATGCCAAGTGAAGTAACATACGAAACCACTTCAGTCCAGAATGCGAGCATAGCGAAGATGGCATTTTGCTTTTGTAGAGATATCAAATCAGAAGGAATTAATAAATCACGAAACAAGTAGCTTGATAAGACTATCAACAAAATGAACTTACAAATATTTGAGTTCAGACAGGTCACCAATGTAATCTTGGATTCGACCAGTAATTAAGCAATTTCTCAGTACCCTATACAATGAAGTAAAATGTACTCCATTAAGGTAATTAAACAGCAAATTGACAACATAAGGTTTCATTGTCCCATGGAGTATATCCATATTCAACTTACAGAGTTTTCAACTTTGTCATGTTCTGCAGATCAGGGAATGTCGTATCTGATCCATTCAAATCAGATATCCTCCTGAAAAATTAAGATGGATCAGATCAGATTACTTCAAATATTGATCTAAATGGTATAAAGTAGTCTGGAAATGTAAATAAGTCCTCACAGTTCCACCAAATTTATCAGTTCGGATATGGTAGAAGGAATAGGGCCACTCAAGGATGTGCCTTGCATGTCCCTGAAACATAGTTAATCAACTATTCATTTGAGATTTTCTTGCACAAAATTTGAAGTTTAAATTTCATTCATTTGAGAAGTTCTTTCATAGCTGCTAAAGTTTAAAAGGACTTCTGTGAATTCCTCAGGTGAGAAAAGATTGATTACGAATAAGAAAGACAAGGTGATACTCACAATCTTTCAATTTTGGTCCAGTTCCCTATCATATCTGGTATTTTGCCAGACAGTGTACTCCCATCTATCCTACTGCAGTTAGAGAATGAAATTTTCAGAATTACTGAGGTTCAAGACCAAGAAATTTCAACATAACCACCACTTACAAATCTGTCAAGTTCGTCAGTTTGCTGAATTCTTCTGGAATTGGTCCCGTAAAATTGTTAGCAGAAAGAAGGCTGCGGGAAACAATCCTTCCATGAATTTCTGAGGAACTACCCAAAAAAAAATTGGACAAATAGTAGATCTGATGATTGTGCATTGACATATCATTTAGTCATACTCAGCCTATGGACATCCAAAGGACAATGTTCATGCATACAAGTGATTTTTGGCACTGCTGTCTCAGATACACGCAACGGATGAATGCTAGAAAGGCAACAACATGAACATCATCGCTACGTAAGACAATCATATAGAATAAAAGTTAAAAATACCACACTAATGAAACTTCAATGAAACAAAAAAGAAAAGGGAAAACCTTTTTTTGTTTTTCTGGAGATGGCAATGGGTAGGGTGTGGGTTGGGGACCCTATTCCATCCCGATCTCCAATTGGGGAATTCTTCTCCATCCCCGCCCCCATAACCAGAAGGGATTGGACAATCCACTATACTCGCCTCCTACTGGGGATCGGGTATATTCGGGTAAACCAGTATCCAAACTACTTAACCAAGAAAGAACGATAGGATCCAAACAAAAACAATTCATGTGTGCGACAACCACAAAAAATCCCATTTAATTCCCAAAACAAATACAATCCACAAACAAAAGATTATAGAAAATGTTAACAAATACCATCTATGAACTTTTTCTTAACCCTCCATATATACACACATTATAGGTCTAAATAAACATCACTAATGGGGCACGGGGCGGATACAGCTATTCGGAGGCAGATATCATTAAATCAATACGGAGCGGGGATTTTCTCAGTTCTACCATACCCGCTCGGCACTCCTACTTGGTAAAAAATCAGGTAACATCCTCCACCTCCAAGTTGGCATGGCGGGTGGGTACCCATCAGGTTTGGGGAAAATTGACATCCCTATTTTTGTTCTATGACATCGAAATAACCTACTCTAGCCTAGATCTACCAGAGGGGAATAGGTAACACCCCCAACCACCCAATATGGGGCCATGCCACTTCGGCTACAAAGGCCTTGCATGCTCTCATACCCATAACCGGCATAAAATCTTATGTTATTTATCCAGGGATGCAAATGCAATCTTGTAGTCAATTCTGCTCTTAACTTTTCAGTTTCTTTCCACTATAACACCTAAGATTTCTGGTTGGGAATAACCGAACAAGTATCACAAGCTTGAGAAAGCAACAGCATTGAAAAGAAAGACACAGCAAGCACAGCAATTAGAAAATGGATTTTAAGCTATACAGTCTTCTCAAGCGGGTCAAACTTCCAAGATTTTGAGGAAGAGGGCCTCCCAGCTGATTATCTTGCAAGACCCTGGATAAGAAAAGTTTCATGTTAAAACGAAGGACAAACTTGACCTTTCAGTACATTGTACAATACACAGTTTATTGTACACAACTTACAGCTCCTCGAGAGTTGCAATATCTCCAATTTCCCTGGGAATTGAACCATTAATGCGGTTTCCCAAAAGGGACCTGTAGTGTAGCAATGATCAAAAGCCAGCCGACCAGCATAATACCAAGCTAATAGATAGTTGAAAAAAACTGATACAGATTCAAGAACATGTTAGTACTTAGTAGAAACTTACAAAATGGTGAGAGGAAGCTTAGCGAAATTGGTTGGAAGTGTCCCATTGATATAGTTGCGAGAGAGATCACTGTGGTGTTAAAAGAAGCCCTTGTTAGCCGCAGATAATTTCAAAATGGTCAAAACGTTAATAGGTGTAAAAAAAATTTCATGTTGCATATTAATGGTGCTAGTATAAGAGAAAACAAACTGGTAACTACGATCGATTATAAGATTTGCAGAATATTATCTTCTGCACTTCATTTATGTGCTTTCGCAAGCCTGTTCGAATTTTTATAACTAGGCATGGCTGAATGTGTCACCCAAACTGGACCTCTAGCAACCAATCATGCTCAAGTTGGGGCTCTGGCAACACCACCAGAATCGCCATATACCCTCATACCAGAAAAACAGCTAACAGCAAGCAGCACTTAATAAAACATATCATTTAGTTTGTTTCCATGGGACATCCAAACAGCACTTTAGGTTTTAGCCTTCATGATACAGTGAATGGACTATTACATTATCGGTCTTGCTATTGTCAGCCCAGTGGGCTGACAATAAACACATAAGAAGACAAAAAAAACACGTATTCCTGTGTACTTTATACACCCTTTAATTTACATCCACACTCTTATTATTGTCAACCCATTGGGTTGATTTTAGAATTTTCCTTACATTATTAAATGTAACAAAGTAAGGTATGGTAATAATGAACCAATGAGGTCCATTTTCAATATGCTAGTGACTACTAAATGCAGTTGAGTCGTGTCACTTACATTTCTTCCAGAAAAGTAAGATTAGCAAATTCTGCTGGTAGAGTTCCTCTTAAATTTAGAGCCTTCAACTGTCTGTTATCCACAAGACAAAATCAGAGGAACTACGATAGAATTGAATGGTAGAGGAAAACACAGAGAGATTGAAACCAAAATCACAAAATTAAACTTCTGTTCTATAACTTTTCGTTGAAGAGGCACTTGGCATGTAATCCTGTGCCATGACCTAATGCATGTTCAACTAACTCTTCAGTTTCTTAGAAGAACTACAAACAAGAAGGGAAAAAAAACAGCTCTCATCTTGTAAACTAATCAATCAACCAGTTGACTTAAGAACCTTGCCCTTAATTGATAATAAAACCAGTACCTAATCCGGTACGGTATTCAGAACCTTGCCCTTAACTGATAATTTGCAGGCTTCATTCTGTGAGGATGGAATTTGGCTGTCAAGAAACTTTTTGAAGTGTAAGCCTAAAGTACCCTAAGAGAATTGGTCATTACGGGAAACAAATCCTGGGCACCAAATATGGAAAAACAAAAGATCTATAACAGAGTCAAATCCAAATTTAACTAGTCAAATTCAATCAGGTTAAATAGGTGAATCAACAGAAGATCTTAATAACTAAATACCAAAAAGATGAATTTGTCAATTTTTGTTGATCACATAAGAGATGGCTTTGCCTTGTCCGTTCGCTATGCATGTTTTAGCCATGTTTGCCTATTCCCTTCCTTCGCAGGTACCGCATACAACGGATAAGTACAAGACTACAAAAGAAAAACTATTTCGCTCATTTAGGCCGGGCCAACTTCTTCACTAATTTCTAGAAACAAATTCTCTTCTCTCATTCGTTATTTGCATCAAACGGATATATTGTGCATCAATTATATAAAGAAAAGAAAGAAAGAAGCAGAGATTCAATAGCATGCCATACATGTTGGTGACATGGCAAACAGTGGCGTTAGCGGAGTTGCAATCGCAAGTAACGTTGCTAACAGCATTATTGGAGCCTACATACTGAAATCCAGAACGGCAGGAACTTCGGGTAATATTCCAATATTTGTTCTGCAGTTTTGCTGATATTGCTTCAAGAGCTTGTACTGTAACACACAAAAAAGTGCAAAGTTCGTTAGCCATCATACCAAAATAATCGTCTGGTTGTTTCCATATCTACCAAGTAAAATTTAAGCCAGTGACATGCAATGCCCTCTTGTTTGGTCAACTTTAGTTACTCCATGTTTATTGTCACTTCATTGTGCTATGGTACAGCCAGCAAGGCTTGAAAAGTGCTTCAAAAGAGAAGCCTCTTAAGTCGAAAAAGTCTTAACCCATCTGGTATAACGTATTGAAACTCTTGTTAGAAAACATGTAAAATAGTTGCTTTGCTTAGTTTTTAATTACATGCCTTCCAATTACCAGAGGTGAATTAGCTTAACATCATAGGTCAACCAAGTGCGTGAAAGGCTTAATGGATTCTCGTGCTACGCGGCTACGCCCACACGCCTTGCACGTGTCTGTCCCAATTGAGGCTAGAATGCTCATATGAAATTTTTATACTTATCCGATTTCTTTCGTCGAGACAAATGATGTGATGTAAAAATTGAACCCAAATCTAACGAGGATGAAGAGAAAACATCCAAAAAGACCATGTCAAAAAGTTGGCAAAAAGTTAAGCTAAGGGGTGCCTAACACTAGCTACCTTTAAACGAGTCTTATTTTATTCACCCGCTTAAAATTTGGGTCAACAAATACTCACTTGACGTGAGGCCTACACCGGATTCTGCCTTAATTATCTGATCTGGTTATTCAAGAGTCGAGCAAAATAACACAGCTTTTAAGCATACCGTAGAACAGTCAAATATTTGACATTATATGAATCATATAGTCCAATATTTGATATTGTTGGACACTAAATCATATTGATAAGTTATAGAACGACAGTCAAAATGTGTTGCGTGAGAATTATATGAATATAGTCAAATATTTCACATTGTTTGAAACTATCAATATTAAGCTTCAGGCACTGTACACTTGACTAGTTATGATTTAAATAAAAAAAACAAAAAAAAAAACCCCAGTGTTTTGGCCGCTCAGACAAAATTCCTGTGCCCAGTTTCCCAGCATTTGACGTTTAATCAACCTGCCAAAAAGCTAAGAAGCACGTGTTCGGGTACGAATATGGATCCTGGTACGATGCGAGAATGGAAAAACCTAAAAAATATACAGTACAGGTACAGATGGGGCAGGGCTACGGCAAATATTTGCTCTATATTAGAAAGGTATTAAAATGTAGAGAGACTTTTTGGCACCATCTTTTTTGTTGTTTTCTATTAATTTTGTTTAGATTTGAGTCATATTATTATATCACACCTTTCGTCCCCATAAAAATATAAAAGCCCTAAAAAGCTAGGCTAGAGTGGGCCTAACTCTCATAGCGATAACCATTCACCTTTAGCATCTTCATTTTTCAATTTATTGTCAGTATTTTCTTGTTTGTCTCAACTGAAAAAATAGTCAAAATATAAAATGTGAGGCAAAATGTGAAAACAAAGAAAAAACCCCCCAAGTTTTCTTCCATTTTTTAAAAGAAAAACCAGAGTAAATAACTCCAACAATAACCCGGAGATAACATTATTAATAAAAGATAAAAATTTCAGAAACAAAGCTGACTTTTTAAAAGTGAAGTGCTTATCCAAAAAAAAAAAAAAAGCTGACTTTTTAGATGGACTGGGAGATGCTTGCAGAATCCTGTAGAGTGGTGCAGAACGACCGATCCAGCCGTTCATCTTGACAATTGATAGCTCACAAATAAAGTTGCATTCGCAAATAGATACTATAACAATTCACAAATAAAGTTTTAACCCCGGAAGAACCCGACAAGATGGTAAACTCATGTGGAGTTTCCACAAAGTTTTTGGTGAAAAAACGTAGGTCATTTTACCATCTTGTTCAACTAATTAACAAGTTTTGGTATTTTAGTTTGTTGTTCACATTAACTAGTAATAATTTGTCAACAACTTCTTTCTCAACAACTTTTTCACTCACATAGTCATCTCAAACTTTATTTACCACCGGAAACAACTTAATATTTTTTAACAACCTATTCACTACTGGAATCAGCAAACAACTTGATTGCAATAAATTTTTTCTCCGAACTTATTTACTACCGGAAACGTCCAAAAATATGGAGATACTCCAGTATTAAAAAGAGAGACCCCAACCACCACTAAGGCCTCATTCGACTAAATAAGCTATTTGGCTTTTTTTTTTCCCCTTATTCAAAAGAAAATTCGCATTTGTTAGTTTTTCATTGATTTTTTGAGAATTATTACTTTGTCATAACGAGAGAAATCAAAAAAGTAAAAAATTACGATCAAAATCCAAATTTTTTTTGAATAAAGACGAAAAAATTGGTTTATTAGCTTATTTTCGTCTTTATCAGAAAAACAAAGATTTCGATTGTAATTTTTACTTTTTAGATTTCTTTCTTCATAACAAAACAATAATCTTAAAAAATTCAACGAAAAACTAACAAACAAATGCATAAAAAAAATTGAATAAAAACAAAAAAAAACTAAGCCAAATAACTTATTTAACTGAAAAATTAAAAGTCTCGAGAAGAAGCCAACATGGGAGAAAAATCTTTGACCATGGCGCATTCTATATTCTACTGTAGTAGTAATGAGTAAATTGAAGGCGGCTGAGGTCTCAATCAATCAATAAATCAAATGGGCCGACACCGACTACGGGACACGAAATTTGCACGTTAACATATTCTACTATCTTTAATAATTGACATGGAGTAATAGTATATCATTGTTTCACAAAATTCAAGGACTTCCTCCTTTGTTTTCATTCAACCCAATTTGAGTGGTCAAAATTAGGGGTTTGCTTCCCTCTAAAATTCGGATCCGAGCTCGAGACTTTCCACACAAGACCCGTCCTGATATTTCGGGTCCAAGACAAGACCGGTTTCTCTTAGACTTGCATATTGCATACTAATTTTTTCATAAATGTATCTTGATGGGTACTGAAAATAATTAGGGACCTTGGTGGGAGGGGGTTCGGATTCTTTAAAAAGGAACTTTTAGAAAATAAATGTAATTTCAAGTTCAAAAATTATGTGTTTATGCAAATAATTTTTCTACCAATATGGATCTTATTTAATAGACCTCATTGAGATCTTTTAAATGGTGTAAAAAATTAAAAAATTATTTTTTATTTTTATTATATTTAAACTTGAAATTATCTTCTTTTTTTCAAAAAACAGGTTTAAAAAGAAAGCGGAACGGCACCTTATTTTTACTCTTATTTGGAAGGTCTAAACGTGGTGACCTCCCAGGGCCGACTCTGCTTAAGTGTTACCGAAACTTTGTTCCAACTTTAACCGGTATTGTTAGTAAACAAAAGAATTGGTCCTAAGGATTAGTTGATGAGGCCGTAAGCATGTTGGGACATACGAATAATAAAGGAAAAAGTTCCACATTTTACACAAACCACCTCCTATAGTGAAGGAAAAAAAAAGAAGGTGAAGAGAATTTGTGGCAATTCATAGGAATTTTGTTATCATGAAAAAAAAAAAAAAAGGAAAAATTGGTTCGAGGATCAAGGGTTGTTGGGCTAGTTTTCGTGCAATTCCAACTAATTCCCTCCCGGTACAATTTCATTAAAAAGTTGGAACTCCCAAAAGGGAGCAACAATAAGGAACGGATGGTGTATTTTATTATCGTCTCGTCCCAAGAATCGAATCCTAAACAATTATGTGGGTAGCAAACCCTCAAACTAACACTTGGGGCTGTTATCATGTACATTTACGTGATGAGAAATTTGAGAAACTCGTGGTAAAAATTGTTGTAATTTATCAACCGAAGAATCTGTGGACTTAACACACTTACCGTTGCTAGACCCATCAACAGGCACAAGAACTGTTACTTCAATTTAGTCAAACGCCAATAAAATAAAATAAAAAAAGAGGGAATATTTTCGAGATTGAAAGAAGAAACCTTGATCGCGTAAATCGTAATGTTATTACAATCTAAAGTAACCAACACAGAAAGTAAATTACGGACAGAACCGGAGTGAGAATGAGTGGGGGGGAAAAAATCAATAGAGATTTGGTACCTTCTTCTTGGGGAAGAAGTTGAGCGTCGATGGATCTGAAGTCCGTGAAGCAACTCGAAAGCAGAGATACAATGAGAAGGACCGACAATATCCTCTTCCATACGGTTTCCTTGCCGCAGAGGCACTCCATCGGCGGCAACGCGGCGGAGCGGAGAGGAGTTGTAAGCAGCAACCACAGTTCGTATGTTTATCTTATGATGATGGATGCGTCCAAGCGAGAGACAGGGGTATAGGGATAAGGACGGGCAGACAGAGACAGAGAGAGAGAGAGAGAGAGAGAGAGAGAGAGAGAGAGAGGATTGGATTTTGTTTTGTTTGGTTGGTTGGTTGGCGTCGTGGAGTAATTAAGAAAGTGATAAGGCCGGGAAAGGCAGATGTCAAAAAAGAACTGACCAAACCCAAAACCACAATGTTACTATTTTAGACCCAATTTTAAAACACAATTTTCAGAAAAAGTATTTGGACCCGTTAAATGCATCAAACGGCTCTGGATATTAGTGTGTCCGAGGTTGTGTTAGTCATGTTGCTGGACTTTTCAAAACCCATGTGGCAAAGATGCTCTACAATAATAATGCCAACTACTACTATATATACGGGATACATAAACTCATTCTACAACTTGTAGACGCTCCGAAAAGAGAAGGGCCTACATGAATCTACAACTACATTCACTTGGTTGCTAATATAATAAAGGGGCCATTCGGCCTAATAAGCTAATTGGCTTATTTTTCGTCCTTCAATTTTTTTCACATTTTGTAGTTTTGTCAATTTTTTTTTGTAGATAATTGTTTCGTCATGACAAGAGAATCTAAAAAATAAAAAATTATGATCGAAACCTAAATTTTTTGAATAAAGAAAAAAATAAGCCAATATTTTCATCTTTATTAAAAAAAAATCGATTTCAATCATAATTTTTTTCTTTCTAGATTTATCTCATCATGGCGAAGAATCCACAAAAATTTGACCAAAAACTAACAAATGCGAAAAAATTTGAATGAGGTCAAAAAAAAAATAAACCATTTGGCTTATTAGGCTAAATGACCCGAAAGTAGGGTAAAGAGTTTTTTTTTTATTGGCAAAAAGCAAGATTGTTAGAATAATTAAATTTTGTTTCTTCTGACACTTAAGTGCACTCTTAATGTCATTGGGCGAAAAGTTTTTTTTGGGCGTACGGTAATAGTTTTAGCACTCCATTATTAATTTATTACTTGTCATTTATTGCTTAAAATTACATAGATAAATGACAAGTAACTTTTTAAGACAACCATACGCAAACGCAACTCCACATTAGATTGAGAAAGTGTTAAAGTGTAAGACAACCATATGTAAAGTACTCTGATATTTATCTCTGTTATGATTTTTACACTTCTAACACTTTTTTACATATGGTTGTCTTAAAAAAGTAATGTCGACTTTTAGATTTTTTTTTTTTTTGGAGAGTTTTAAAATCAATTGATTATAGGTGGAGTACTAATCTCTAAATTAATTAATTAAGCTTGGGTGAATTAGATGATTAATGTGGGATAAAATCTAACACCTACCTCACTTGCAGCCCGAATGCACGTGAAGATACGAATTGAGGAGACCAAGAGAGTTGATTCAGACGACCTCACGTGCAACTCGGATACATGAAAGTATAAATTGATGAGATGAAGCAATTGAATCGGGCGATGGAGACTTGACCACATGAAGTGAAACCGCACAATACCTAGCTATGATACCATGTAAGATTTCTTGTAATGGTTCCAACCTAAAATCAATCGGTTATAGGTGAAATAACATTTAGATTAATTAACCAAGCTTGAATTGTTTGGACGAGAAACGTGGGGCGCTGCTTGATTGGGCAAATCCTCTGAGTTAATAAAGTGAAGTGCAAAAAGTCATGACTAGTTCTTCTTTAAAAAAATGGTTTTGACAAGTAATACCCTGTCTTCATATCCCAAGGGTTTAAAATATGATTTGAATCCTTCTTTATGGAGTTCATCCAATAGAATAGAGCTGTGCTATGTGCACAGCAAGCTGTGCACAGAGCACGTTTTTTCCCGCCTCGGGTCGCGCAAAAATGATCGGAGTCGCTCATTTTGTTCAAAATATGTCGTTTAAGGGCTCTGTAAAAAATGAGCTTCGTTCGATATCGTTAGAGGCGTTAACAAAACACCCAAAATCACTTCAGAATTTAGGCCATTCTGAAGTGATTTTGGGTGTTTTGTTAACGCCTCTAACGATATCGAACGAAGCTCATTTTTTACAGAGCCCTTAAACGACATATTTTGAACAAAATGAGCGGCTCCGATCATCTTTGCGCGACCCGAGGCGGGAAAAAACGTGCTCTGTGCACAGCTGCTGTGCACACTTGCTGTGCACATAGCTTTTCTGAATAGAATATATCATCAATTTAGAAAAGATTTGAAAAAGAAACTTCAGGAGAGTTGATTCAGGCCACCCTCACGTATAGTCTGGATGCACTTGAAAATATGAATAGATAAAGGTAAAGTGATTGACTCCGGCGAAGAAAACTTAACCACATGAAATTAGGGTACCTAATATTTAGCTCTGATATTATGTTAGATTTATTGAAGAAATTGCTATCTAAAATCAATTGTCTATATATAGGGGGTGTTTGGCACCCACATTTTCAACTTCTCATTTTTTATTTTTTACATTTTGGTTGTTTGGTAGCCCATTTTGGAAATGTATTTTGGATAATGTGTTTTCAGTTTTTGGTTCTCATTAATGACTTTTTAGATTTTACTTGTTTGGCACCTATTTTGAAAATGAGTTTTGCCAAAATGGATTCACTGATTTTCCTTAACCAGGGCAAAAGTGAGAAGTAGGGGGAAAGGTAGTTTTTGCATTAACAGATTTTCCCATTTTAGGTAAAATGACCAAATTACCCTCATTGATTTTAACAAAATACAAGTTTACCCACACTAAATGTTAACTTACCTTACCGTGTGTTTGGTTTTTTTTTTTTTTTTTTTAATTTGGTTCTAGGGCTCTTTTTGGGTGCTCATTGAAAAATTTTAGAAACAAAAATTATTATGATCATTTAGGATAAAATAATCAAAAAATTAAAATATTTGCATCTATTCAAACAGATTAAAAATTGGAGTAATTAATTTTTTAACCATATATTTTTAATATATATAAAGGGTGTAAAAAGTTTTGTATGTGCTGATATATTTAAAAAACGAAAAAAATTAATCATACATCTTTCAATATAGTAATAAGAACCAAGGGCAACATGGTAAAAAATCAACCCATAATTCATTTTGATCATTTATTTCCCAAATACTACTCTTCTAAAATGCATTTTGCACATATTATCCAAACACTCACCAGGATTCAAAATACATTTTGACCATAATCTTAAAAGCCAAAAAGTCAAAAAGCCAAAAAGTAAGCTTCCAAACATTCTACCAAATTTAAAATAAATTCTGACTAAAAAGCCGAAAAGCCAAAAAGCCAAAAAGCTAAAAATGAAAAGCCAAAAAATAGGCTCCCAAACACCCCATAATGGAGTAGTTTTTAGATTTTAATCAAGTTTGCATGGGTTGGAGGGTACGTGGAATGGAATAAAGTGACAAGATGGAGCAGGTGAGCTGCAGGATTGGGCAAATCCTTTTGAGTCAAAAAGTGAAGTGCAAGAAGTTTTGACTAGCTATCTTCTAAAAAAAAATGGTTGACTAGTAAAACCCTTCTTCCTTCATGTTGGAGAATCTTAAACCAAGGGTTTAAAATATGATTTGAATCTTTCTTTCCCAAGGAAAATCGAGTGTTGCAATGAGCAATTAATCAAAATGGAACAAGATAGTAGGTGAAAATCCTAGATCCTCTAGGTTTAAAGATTTGCTATTTTTGTAAATCTCGATTAACAATTTACCGTGCGATAAACAAAGTTAATCTCACGAACAGAAAGTAAACAAATAACAAATACCAAAATATACGTGGAAAACCCTAAACGGGAAAAAACCAGAGGAAGAAATCAAACACTACTAAACACGAGGTTACAAGAACTCTTACGATAAGTTTGAACTCCACAAACCTAAATCTAGACGCTTTTGCCGAATCCACATACACCTCTCTGAATGCTTGACCGTCGCTGCCTTGAATCCACCAGCCTTCCGTTTGCCTCCCGGAAATCCACCGAAGGACTTGAACTTGCCTAGAAATCCTCCTTAGTGTTTTTCTCAAATAAGTTGAAGAAGATGTTGAAACCTCTTGAAGATTGTTTGACCGATTTCTAGACCTAATATAATGGGTTGCCCCAAGCGTAAGGCTGAAACCGATGCAGCACAATATCCGGTAAGACCGGAGTCGAATCCACTAAGGACGGTGAAGTGTGTGCTGTGGAACTCGGGTTTTAGAATCAAAATTAGCTCTTAGGTAGCCACCCCTTGTCTTCTGGTTGATTAATTAACTACTACTAACAGATAACTTGCTTAAATAATTAAAAAGAGAGGCACGGTCGTAGAGAATCTGGCGCTCGCTACCCAATCAGAATCCGCTCGCTTTTCAAGGTTCTAAAAACGGTTAAATTTAGGGAGAATTGGAAACTCCGAAAGATGCGAATCCTAAGGTTGCCGATCCCGTACACAGCGGCGAACAGGTTTTGGACCCCCGTTCCCTCTCACATGAGTCCCGACAATGCCTCGGATTCGTCCGACGGACGTAGTTTTCACCAACTAAATTTATTTAATTAAATTAATGTACAGAAAAATTGCGAGACGAATCCTAATTGGGTTGCGACGCGCCTTTACCCAGCGACCAAATCTCAGAAAAATTACTCACTCATTATTAAAAATAAACAGAATAAAACCCTAATTTGAATCATGCTTTTCAATATGCGAGATGAAAAATAAATAAAAGATCTAAGTTAAACAAGAATCAACGAATAACTTTTATAAAGAACAGAAATTAAAACGAGTTATTGAAGTGCGAATAGTTAAACAAAATTTCAAATAACTTGACAAGAACAAAACTCGAAAGAAAGAAAAAAAACCGTCGGAACAAAAGTCTTGCTGCCCCCGTTCTCTATTTTTCTTCCGTCTGAAACTTGTGCGCAATTTTCTTCTGTTTCGTCCGTGGAAAGTCAGATCTCGGCAGCAGCAGCAAGTCCCGTTCTTTTCTTTTCCAAAAAGCTGCTGAAGTCAGTAGGGGAAAAGATTGCTTTTATAGGTTTCAAAGCACTAATCACATAATGGCCCTTGGATTTTATCTAATATTAAATTGACCACCAAAATTTCAATGCACTTCACACTTCAATCCGAAACTTTTGCTAACTTCCATCTTTAACCAACAATCATGAAAATCAAGCTTGAGCGACCTGTAAACATAAAAACACATAATAAATACCAATTAACAAATATAAAAAACTAGTAAATATAGATTGGAGGGCCAAAATATGTATATTTTGGCACTTATTAAAGATGTCTTGTACACTCAATGATTCATTGATCGCATTGTACTCCAAGATTCAAAAGAATAAAAACCCTCTTCCGTGTAACACAATATGGCTGCCTCCTTTTTTTTTAATTTCTTTCGTTCCAACCAGGGATGAAAGCCTTGCACCCCCTTTATAGCCTTAGTCCACATGTCCTTATATAGATAAAATCTTCTAGGTCAAGGAGATATGCTAAGACTTAATTGAATCGTCCAATAGACTTACCGATCAATCGGTAATTTAATCTAACCAATCTGTTTTTCCACAGTGGCTTAATTTGAAATGCATCACTTTCCATGGGCACCAATTTCTTTCCACTCAAGAACAATGTTTCCTTTTCAATCTACCCATACGAAATCTTCACTCTCAATTACAAAAAGAAATTTCTTCCACTCTAATCTTATACAAACTCACTAGCCTATAAAATAAAATAAAATTATAACTCGATATAAAATACGTGTTTTGTCATATGGAATTACCAATATAAGTGACTCCGGAATTTGGTCCTTACAGTAGGAGTAATACTTTGCCTGCCTGTTATAGCTTAGTCACATAATACTTCAAAATGTACTGTGCTCATGCTACCAATTCTCGCTTGTGTAAATGTGCAAATTTTAGTAATTCGAGATGTGATTCAAATATAACCAACTAGGGCTAGCTCACCTAGCCAGGACTCCTGCGTCTCACTAAGAAGCCAGAAGTTCGAGTCTCCCCCACTTGCGTGTGAGTGTTTTTCCCTTAGAGGACTTTTCATTTCTTTCTTTGTTTCTACCCTATAATGGGTCTATTTCTTGTATTGGTTGAGTTGCTTGTTGGATTTGGTTGTCACGTGAACTCTCACAATTGATATAGTATCCCAGGGTTTGTATTATGTAGTTCATATCTGATGTCAAAATCAATCTTTTGTCGATTGAAAAAAAAAAGTGATTCAAATACACCTTTACGCTCATGCTCTCGCTCGCGTGCGTGGGAATCATGTGACAAAGATGAAGATGGGACAACTACACGTCTACACATCTAGCCCATATATCTAGCCGTTCACGTCCATCTGGCTGTCCAAAAACAAATTGGCTTCACAAGACATAGCGAGGATTGATGGCAACGGGGGGTGGGGTCATATTCTTTTTTTTTTGCAGCCCTTCTCCATCGTGGTACTGTAAAAAATGGAACAACCAATGGAAGAAGAGATTTGACACTCAATTATTTATTTGGACAATTATTTTTTTTGGGTGGGATTAATATCCTGTCATATGATCTCTAATTTCACGAAACAAATAGTTATGAGATTTTTACTACTATTCCGTCTCGTGATTTTATATATATATATTAGAAGCTGTGAAAACATATCAGTTTAATTTGGTAGCTAAAAATATTGATTAAAACACCGAATATGTAATTTCAGTGAATATGTAATCCAATCTGATGCCGATGATCATTTCTGATAATACGAATGTGTTTTGATTTATTGTCGAGTTTTAGAAATAATTGTTTATTCAATGTAACGTTGTGGTTGTTAGCCTTAATGTCAGCTTGTGGCTAGAATATATATGGTTTCAATTAAATGAGTTATTTTACAAAGATAGTGAGTATTTTTTATTAGTATACTTCTCTTTAGTTTTTTGTTAAAATATTTAAGATTACGCATTCATCTCGGCAAAGAGAATTAAAAATGTATTCATATACATGGATCGAAGGTTAAAAATTAGAAGTTCAAAAAAGACAAATAATAAGACATGCAACTTACTTGCCGCCCGGCCATTTGAATCATTTTCATGCTTACTGAACTCTTTTTGGATTTTGGTTATAATTTTTTCGTTTCAAAATTTACCTGTCAAGACAAGGTTTTTTCAGCGAGTTTGGAGTCAATTTTGAAGGTAAATCGACGGATCTACTGAGACCTACTCCGATGGCGAAGACCTAGTACGGTTTTCTTTTGGTGTGTGTCTATGTTCAATTGTTTGGTCTTTCCTCCCTTCGTGGAGTGTTTTCCTTTTCTATGGAGCTTTTACAACCCTTAAGTGTTGTGTTCTTTTGTCTTTATCAGTGCTCATTTTAATTCGTTTGGACTACTGTTGGGGTCTCTACCTCCTCTTCATTGACTAAACATTATTGTACCATCAAGCGCTTCCCATCTTATCAAAATCCGTAAGAGGTAGCAGGGGCGGAGTCAGGATTTTTTATAAGTGGAGTCGAGTGAGTAAAAATGAATTTTACTCATATGGGTTGGAGGAAAAATGAATTTTAAAGGAGAGTCAAATGAGTAAAAATTGGATAAAAATTAAACCAATCTAAAAAAAAAATGGGAGGCAGTGGGGTCAGCTGCCCCCCCTTGACTCTTAATCCCTCCGCCCTGGGTGGTGGTAAAGGCGCAACTCTATTTCCTTATGCCAAAGCGTAGTGATGTGAAATTTTAATATACTCGCAAATGCACGAATCGTATTATAATATAGTATGACGAGAGCGTGGTCGATCCCACAGGGACTTATGATTTTCTAGAAAAAATAAGTAACTGAAACTGATTAACCCCTAACCTAGTTGACAAAAAGTTGTGATTGATTTTTAAACTAAAAGTGAATAGTAAAAATAATGAACTAATCTTTCAAAGAGAAGAAAATTAAAGTTTCTTTTTAACCAAAGGAGAAAATACTAAGGTTTCGGAATCCACACCCATTAACTAGTATCATTAGATATTTATGATCATTGACTTTACCAAAAATTTATTCATGATAATCTGAAAGCTAATTCTGTTACCATGGAAAATATTATTGTGAAAGTTCATCAAAAAATCCAATGTTTGTTCCTCGCCGCTCACAAGTATATATAAAACCAAATCATTAATTGTATCCGCTTTTAACAAATCACAATAAATATCTAATTTTACAATTAACGATGAAAAACCAGCTTTCAATGCTAAAGACAAATCCAAATCATGAGAAAAACATGATTGAACTCATATCTAAAATCTATCCCTAACAATTGATTTGGAGTAAGAACAATTTAATTAAAATCAAACCAAATGATCAGGTAAAATCAAATCTCATGAACATATAAATAATAATCGTTAATGGGACTTCATCCTCAACTCTAGTTAAAGAGTTTAGCCGCTCATAGAGTACGAAAACATGATCATATAATAATAGAACTCCATGAAACTAAGCTTACAAAGATTAGAAATTTTCCTAGCTTTTTTCCCTCTCCACTGGTGCTCGAGATATGCCGTGATGGTGCTGCTGCCTTCGTGTTGGTGTCGGATCATGCTCTGCTTCGACTTGTTTTCTTTTTATAATGCTAGCAGAGAGTTTCTTTAACGGCCCGCTTGGATGTGGCTAAAAAATCGCGGCTAAAAAATATGAAGGAGGGATAAGAAAATAGGGGGTATTAATTTTGATGGGTTGGCCCACATCGATTTGATGTTTATGGAGGGAGGATAAAATATTATGTGGTTTGGATGAGGTATTAAAAAGGGGGATAAAATTTGATTTTGTTTGGATGGTTTATAGAGTAGGGGGATAAGAAGGGGTGGATGATAGGAAAAACTGTCAAATGACTATATTGCCCATGTGCAGTGTTAAATTTGATTATGTATTAAAATAAGTATATAAATTCAAAAATCAATATATTTAATCAATTTTGGACAATTGGAAGTATAAAAAAATAAATTAACTAAAAAATGTCTATTCTAAAAAATTTATATTAAAAACGTGTTTTTAATTAATGGTTTGTATTTATCATTTTTTTTGTAAAATCAATTCATTTAATCTATAAACGTTTTAGACAGTTTATATATTAGTAAAAAATATAGTTCAAAAATTAAGTGTTCCAAATTTCAATCCGTTTGAATTGGTGGAAAGATTTTAATTTTCTGATCATTTTATCATAAATGGTCATAATTAAATTTTGACTCTATGGCTCTCGTTGATTAGCCCTAAGATATTTGATTCTACGACTTTCTTAGGGCTAATCAACGAGAGCCCTAGAGTCAAAATTTAATTATGATAATTTAGAATAAAATAATCAGAAAACTAAAATCTTTCCATCGGTTCAAACGGATTGAAAATTGGAACACTTATTTTTTTACACCATTTATATATATATATATATATATATTAAAAAATAGTTAAAAATTAAGTGTTCCGATTTTCAATCCGTTTGAACTGGTGCAAAGATCTTATTTTTCTAATCATTTTATCATAAATGGTCATAATGGATTTTTGGCTCTAAGGCCTTTCAATGAGCACCCTAAGAGAGTTCTGAAACTAAATAAGGAGTCTTTAGGTTGAGGAAAGAGGATAAACAGGGGTGACTTCGTCCAAATTTCACCCCTCTACACCCGGATAAAAATTGGGCACCCCTAGGACCGCCCAAAAGTTTCACGGGGGAAACCCTCATACAAGTGAAAATGAAGAAAGGAGGAAAAGAAATGAGGGAGCTGAACGGAGAATCCAAGCAGCAGCAAAACCTTGGGCCCACCCCCTTTTACCCCCTCTTTTATTTTCACTCCTCTTTTGGATCCATCCAAGCAGGGCCTAAAGGAAAACAAAACCTTTTCTGATTTTTCTTTCCTAATAATGTGAACCACTACCCCAAATAAAGAATAATATGTTTCTTAATTGTATAATAATATTAGGTATTTATGGTGGTGATCAAACACTAGAATTTGGTACCGCCATACACGTACAATCCGTCCAAACATGAGCTGCCTTTCGTAATATCTTTCAAAACCCAACTCAAAATCTTTTTTTTTAAGTCACGGACAAAGCCTTTTTGTGCGACAAATCCCAAATACCTAAAAAACATGAATCAATAATAATAAGTCATAAATAACTATTAAGTGCAAACTAAAAATGCAAGTACGAGGGACTTTTTAATACTATATTTTGTGTTCATCACGTAGCAGACCCTAAGCGCCACTGTTCGACCCGCGTGGGCAGGATATTGGCCCGCGACCAACAATTATTTCCCGACTTGTATTTTGGGATTTAGCTGTGGTTCCTGAGTTTTAGTTCAACGGTGATAAAAACATAAATAAATTCTTCGGATACAAAGCTCTATATAAAATGACAAATTTTATTATGATTGAAAATGAATTGTGCTTAATTTATTTTGTTATGTTGAGTTATATTATGTACATACTCACAAATTTAAGTGATATTTTTTTTAACTTTGACTACCCATGAACAATTCAGTGCCAACAATAAAATTTTAGTGCATTTTTCGAGTCCGGTCTTAGACTGGAATAAAATGTAGGTACAGTAATTTCTTTCATGTGGATGCATGGCAAGCTAGCTGAGCTGGTTACTGAAAATTCCAAAACAAGTTGCTATCATTAATTAAAAAGCTTATATTGACTAGATTGGAACGCCATCATTGAATTTGCATGGTAATTAATTAGGTCTGCGTCAATTGTCACAGACTCGAAGGGGAATCACAAGTTAATTTTACTACTATCGTTAATCATATCCGATCTTCGGTTGGATCCCTCCCCCAACTTGATTTACTATTTATCAAGTTTTATTGGTTAAACTTTCTGTCTATAAAAAAAGGGTTTGTAAATTAGTAGACGCCGAGGCTCAAACTTGATACCTTAATGATCTTGGAATAAGTACCCAACCTAGCAAGTTCAAATTTTATATAGTGTTCCGATTGCCTTGATAGTTTACTTCGGGTTCGGCTCCGTCCAGTGACGGTTACCATCTAGTCCGGGCCAGTCGGCCTTTTTTCCGGCAAACGTCGAGTTCGTTCGATGATTGGATTCGTCCATATTGTAGATCACGTTGAGACATATTACCATGTCAAAAGTCATGTCCATCCGATATCGTTTAGTATGCTATTGTAATCAATTTATTTTGAAAAAAAAAAATACCTACACTGGATTGGAACCCCTTTCATCTATTTCTAAAAAATAAATGTGTTCCTATCAGGTATTGAACGATATCGGATGGATATGATTTTTGACATGGATATGCATCTCGATAAGATCTACAATATGGACGAATCCGATCATTGAACGAACTCGACGTTTGCCGGAAAAAGGCCGACTGGCCCGGACTAGAAGGTAATCGTCACTGGACGGGAGCTGAACCCGTTTACTTCAGCGACTCTTCAAACACAAAGTCATTTTTTATAGAATGATTCGACATTTGAAGTACTATGCTACTATTTCAATCATTTTACCATCACACCTATTCACAACCCCATTTACACGTCTATATTCACAACAAGAGTGGAACCCGCACACACTATACACTCAATGTGTGTGGGCCCCACTGTTTTTGTGAGTGTGGGTGTGTAAATAGGTGTGTGAATGAGTATGATTGTAAAATTATTGAACAAGGGTGGAGCCCACACACACCCATTTTAAATGACAGAATTTAAAATGTGCTGAAACGATGCATAAAAAATTCTGTACTCGATCGAAAGAAAAGTACTAGTAGTATTCCCCACCCTTCTTTTTCCATTGGATCAAGGTTGTGTGGTTCAAACTTGTTGAATTTATTACATGTAAAAATATTTTACTACCGATAAAAAATTGAAAACAAATTTGGACTATTAAAAATACTATCCAATGATTGTGATCATTTAAACTGAAATTTTGCAATACAAAATTGGACCAAGACAAGACAGATTCTCTCCTTTGTTCATCCCTTCTCCCTCTCCCCTTTTTGGAAACACAGAAAGTCTGTCTGCCTTCTCCACCCTTGTACATCTTTTGTTCATCCCCTCTCCCTCTCCCCTTTTTGGAAACACAAAGAAAGATGTGTCTACCTAAAGAATTTCTCGAAACCGGGGATTATGTGGGGCGGGCTGCCCTATAGGGTTGTGGGGCGGCCGATCCAGCCGTCCATTTGATGTTTTTTTTTGAGAGTTCTAAAATCAATTTACTATAGGTTGAGTAACCTCTACATTAATTAATCAAATTTGGATAACTTAGATGATTGATGTGAGATAGTCTCACACTTCCAATCACGTGTAGCCCGAATGCACATGAAGGCATGAATTGAGGAGACCAAGAGAGTTGATCACTCATGTGACCTTCACGTGCAACCCGGATACGTGGAAGTATGAATCGATGAGGTAAAGCGATTGACTCGGGTTATGGAAACTTGACCACGTAAGGTGAGGTCATCCAATACCTAACTCTGATATCATGTTAGATTTGTTGAAGGGGTTTCACCCTAAAATCAATTAACTATAAGTGGAGTAGTCTCTAAATTAATTAACAAAACTTGAATGGTTTAGATGAGAAATGTGGGGCGCTGCTGGATTGGGCAAATCCTTTTGAGTTAAAAAGTGAAGCGCAAAAAGTGTCTAGATCTTCTAAAAAATTGGTTTTGACAAGTAAAACCCTGCCTTCATGTTGGGTCATGTCCCAAGGGTTTAAAATATGGTTTGAACCCTTCTCCATGGAGTTCATCCAATAGAATATGTATCATTATAAAAATAAACTGAATATAGTGTCAATTAAAAAAAAGATTTTCAAAATAAACTCCAAGAGGGTTTACTAGAGTGACCTTCAAGTGCAGTCCAGATGCACGTAAAAATATGAATTGACAAGGTGAAGCGATTGACTCAAGCGATGAAGACTTAACCATGTGAGATAAGATCATTCAATACCTAACTCTGATACCATGTTAAATTTTTTGGAGGATTTTTAATGTGAAACGAACCAATCTTGGATGGTTTGCACGGGTGACATGACGTGGGATATAGTGAACAAAATATACTGTAGTAGGTGAGCTGCTGGATTGGGCAAATCCTTTCAAAAAGTGAAGTGCAAGAAGTTTTGAGTAGATCTTCTAAAAAAATGGTTGACTAGTAAAACCATGCATGCCTAGTTCATGCTGGGTCCCATCCCAAGAGTTTAAAAAATATGATGTGAATCCTTCTTTATGGAGTTCATCCAATAGAATATACTTTTTCATTTTGAAAATAAGCTGAATATGTCTCAATTTAGAAAAGGTTTTCAAGTAATTTTTTGATCATTTGATTAAGGATAACCGATCGTACTTAGAGGTGAGTAATTAAGAGTGGAGCCAACCACAACTGCTACCTCGATCGAGAAATAAAAATCAAATTTCAGCGTTTACATAGTAAACACAATTTCGGTTCCATGCCTTGCATCTTTGAGTTGTGTGACTTTTGCCGGTTCGATGATACGAAGAGAAGATTGAAAAACAAACTTATATTAGTATGAGATGATCCACATATTGATTCAAGTACGCTAACGCTTGCATGCGTGCGAATTATGTGACTTAGGGTTAAAGTATGTCGAAGATCGATGAAGATGTGGCAACAACACATCTAGGCTATGTAGACGTTCACATCCATCGAGGAAATTATTACATATAGCTGTCCAAGCACAAATTGGCTTCACATAGACATAGAGAGGATTGATGGCAACGGGGGTCATACTCTTTCATTTTTGCAGCCCTTCTCCACAAAGGAACAACCAATGGAAGAAGAGATTTGACGTACGCTCATTTATTTTGTTTGGACATTTATTTTTTGTTGGGATTATCCTGTCATATGGTCTATAATTTCATGAAACAAATAGTTATGAGATTTTACCACTACCATGTCTCGTGATTATATATCTCACACGTGAAATTCTATCGGTTTAATTTGGTCGCTAATTAAAAATATTGATTAAAACATTCACGAGTATGTAATTTTTTAGAATATGTAATCCAATCTGATGCCGATGGTCATTTCCAATAAGCTAGACACATAACTCAATTGCCTGTTTCATGAATCTTCATGCATGCTTATTGAACTCTTTTTGGTTTTGGTTTTAACTTTTTCATTTTAAATTTTACTTGTCAAGACGACTGTTTAAGCAAAATAAATTAATGCAAAACTAACAAAAACTAGTCGAAATTAAAAATATTTAAAACTAAGATCCTTAGTTGGCTTAAGTTAAAGACAAACCGCGGCCTCTAAATTTAGCTGGAAGACAATTTTTTTTTTTGTTTGGTCAGAAAATATATGGAAAAAACACCAATCACATCCCCATCTCCAATTCCTCTTTCGCTTCGACGTCGTATAAGTTAGATTCGGTAAGCGCCGGGCTCATCCCGGCGATGAGATTTTTTTAGCGACTTTGGAGTCAATTTTGAAGTATGAAACCTGCACCGATCGATGGCGAAGAACGAATAAGGGGGTCTTTCTGTTTCCAATTGTTTTGTTCTTTCCTCGACCCCTTCGTAGTGTTTTTTTTCTCCTCTATGGAAATTTTACGTACAACCTTGAAGTGTTTTGTTCTTTTGCCTTTATGGATTCCATATCTGTGTTCTTTTTTATTCGTCTAGACTACCTATTTGTTGGGGTCTCTACCTCCTCTTCCTTGACTAACATCATTTCTCGAATTGTATTTTGGGATCCGCTTGCAGTATGTGCTATTTTAATTTGTCCTTTTTAGTCTGAAATGCTCGTGTCTAGGTGAAAGGCGGTTGTAGTAATTCTTTCCATGTTGTTGTGATGAAATAAATCGCTTCGCAAGTGCCGTTTAGCTTCATGAGTGAAAATTCTGATGTTCAAAATACGATTGAGAGCTGAAGAGAACGCCACGGTAGAGAGAGAGAGTGCCGGGGTGGGTTCCTCCTCACCCCCTCCGCTGCCCCCTTCTCTGCCTCCCCCCTCTTTCGGCCCCCTCCCCCACCCTCTTCCTTCCTTCTCTCCACTTCATCCCCCATCTCCGGCCTCTCTCCTTTCCTTCTCCTTCTCTTCTCGCCGGGTTCAAGGTTGTGAGGTGGTTGAGACTCTCTCCTTTAGGAGTTGAGATTTCCCATTCTCCCCTCCATTTTTGGACTCAGGGGTCAGATTTGGAGTTCCAGATCTGATTTTTCTTGGACTCAGCATTCCGGCGACGAAGGCGGCGTCTGCAACGGCTTCTGCCTTGGTCTGCGGCGAGACGAGTTCGCGTTCTGGTCAACTGCGATCTCTCCAACCCCTCCTCACGAGTGTGTTCGATGGTCCGGCTCCAGCATCGCGGTTCCATGCGGGTTTTTCCTTTTGTTTTCTGTTGTTTTTCCTGTTTTCTTTTTTTTGTTAGTTTTTGTATTTTGGGACCGGCAGTGTCCCCTTTTTGTCCTGTTTCTGTTTTGGTACTATTATGCATTGAGCTTGTTCATCACAAAAATACGATTGAGCTAGTTTCCATTCTTAGACCGGAATAAAACGTAGGTACAGTAATTATTTTGCATGTGAATGCATGGCTAGCTAGCTGAGCTGAGATTACTGAAAATTCCAAAACGAGGTGCTAATTAGAAAGCTTATATATATTGACCAACTTGGAACGCCATCATTGAATTTGCCTGGTAATTACGTCTGCGTCAATTCTGTCACAGACTCAAAGGGGAATCACAAGTTACTTTTACTACTATAATTAAATCATATTTTTACAGCATGTAGCCAAGCCAAATCAAATCAAGCCAAATCAAATTGAACTTTGTTTCTCAATCAATTGAGGTCGGTTTTATAAATTTTATTTTTACTACATGTGTTTTTGAGCTTTGTCCCATTGGTTTTTTTTTTTTTCCATCCAATTTTTGGTTGGATTCCCAATCCCTCTCCCATTTATCCCGACTTGATGTATTATTTGTCAAGTTTTATTGAATAAACTTTTTACCTATAAAAAAAGGTTAATGAATTAAAAGGCGCCAAGTCTCAAATTCGATACCTTGATGAACTTTGAATAAACATATGTTTATAGTGTTTCGTTACCTCGGTAGTTTACTTCAGCGACTCTTCAAACACAAAATCATTTTTTCATAGAATGATTTGACATTTGAAGTACTATTCTACTGTTAATGTCAAAATTTGAAGTGAGAGAATTTACTAAAATGTGCTTTCATATGCTATGTAAATTGTAGAGTCCGCTGAAACAATGCATAAAAGGTTCTTTACTCGATCAAAAAGAAAACTAGCATGCTGATAAAAAAAAAACAAGAAAACTAGCATAGTCCCCACCCTGCTTTCTTTGGACCCGGATATGTTGCCGACCAGCTCTCTGCCGAGTGGATACAAAGCGGTCGATCAGGCCGTTCTCCTCGGCTTGGATTGAATCTGAGTGCATATAAATTTAAATTGTCTATTGCTCAGCTAAAATCCAAATCGTTGGTTGTCAATATGAGCAGTCGAATCGGCTGCTCTGTACTGCTTTACACAGGATGTTGCCAAAGAAGATTCCCCATTCCTTTCGTTCGTCCCCTCTCCCTTTCACCTTTTTGGAAACACAAAGAAAGAGATGTTTGCCTTAATTTCTCCACCCTTTACATCTCTTGTTCATCCCCTCTCCCTCTCTCCCTTTTGAAACAAAAAGAAAGATATGTCTGCCTTATGCTTTGTTTGGATAGTATTTTCAAAAAAAAGTTATAACTCAAAAACCATTCATTACCGCTATTCTCAATTATTATTTTAATTTCTCTCTCCACTATCCACTCTTCAATCATTATTCTCATTTCTCTCTACTCGTTACCTCTATCTACTCTAATTTCTCTTTCCACTCATTATTCAAAATCAAACTCAAAAATTTTCAAAATACTATCCAAACAAGGCATTAATTTCTCCACCCTTGTACTTCTCTCTCTCTCTCTCTCTCTCTCTCTCTCATTTTTCTTCAGTATAATCTCTCTTAATTTCAACTTCTTTAGAATTCTACTTCGTAGCATTTGAAATGAGATTATTATACGTACGTACTTCATTCTGAAAGTTGATCGAACAATGTTATTGCCCTATTGTGGCAATTTATAAAGTATTTCTTTCTCATTAATAATAGTGTACGTTTTGTTCTAATAATCGGCACTTCTGAATGCAAACAAAATATTGTGCATTGTCCTAATTAAAAATATTGCTACAAAAAAATTAAAAAAAATCCAGCTGTGCCCTGGTTAAAAGGGTGGTGAACTAACCCCAAGAGTTAGTTTGATGCAAGACTTAGGAGTTTGTCAAGGTCTCATGTTTGAACCCTCACTTGTGGAACCAACTTTTTACAATCAATGTGAAACCATGACCTTTGAAAATAGCCAGCCAATAGAATTGCCTGAGTTTTTGTTATAGAAACCTCGGCCCAAGTTTCGATAAGTAGGGGACAATAGTCAAGTCAATAAAGGGCTTTTTACCTTAATCTTGTCCTTAATTTGATATAGAACACGTAGAGACTTAATTTCATGATCAATTGGACCAGTCGAAGTCTCAGAAGTCCAAACGTTGTTTAATTGCAAATTACCGAACTTGGCAACTTTCAGATGAGATTGGATCGGGCTCAAAGTTGGTGGGCTGACTTATTTTTTGCGCTGCGGTCAATACACTTCAACCTTAGGTTGATGATTAATGGTGTTTTTCGGCCTAATTCCTTCGTTTAGGCCTCCAATTGGACCTTTTTTTGCTGTTTAAGAAAATATTTGTTTCGTTAATAACTTTTAGCGTATAATTCCGTAAGAGTTGATTCTTTTTGGGAAATTCATATTTTTCTTTCTTTTTTCCAATTTTATTATTTTCCCCAAATTTTGGGAATTTGCGATTTTGAGTTAGGGTTTTGTTAGGGTTATGCCTTTTTTTCTGTAAAAGGGATTGTAACCTAATGTTTATGTAGCTTTTTATCAATAATATTCAGACTTTGTTTTTTTCTCTCGTGGACTCGAGTTTATCATTCGTTCGATTAGTACGCAACTAATCTCTTTGTTAATTTCGCTGCATCATTATTTCTTATGGCCCCCATTCCTTAATTAATTATTATGGATCACTATTCTGCCTCTGAATTTTTTTGGAAACCATAACAGCGAGTCTTGGGCTTTTTCCCAAGCTCATGGATTTCACAGCCACCACACATTTATTCAATCGTTAATTTCAGAGTCTAGATATTCTTAGTCGAAAAAGCTGCACACAAGTAGTAGGGTCCAAACACACAACTATGAGAAATGTATTGTTTTGAGAAGATCCACAGTGAACGACCGGAGTTTCTCAACAAATAAATTTGGAAAAGAGATTCTAAAAATAATTGTAAAGACGAAACGGGCGGATTTTGAACTTTTATAGTATGCTGGTTTTTAAAACCGATGAAGCTGAAGTTTTTCTCATGATGGTTGATTTGTTTTCCCATGGGAATGGGATGATCACTTTCTTAAGAGTAAGCTAGATTGACTAGTCATGACTACTGTTGGATTTTAGATAATTGAATTTGTTTTTGAACGGCAAAGAACATATTCATTTATCACAAGGATATAAAAAAAAAAATAAGAAAATAAAAACATTTAGAGAGCCTATGATCGAAGAAAGTGCACAATATTCTCCTACTACTGCTACTTGCAAATTCTTAACCTACCTCCCAACATTTCAAAAAGATAATTGATTTTTTTCATGAATTTAGAGACATTTAATTTCATGGGTGGTTTTTCTTTTATTTATTATTTGTCCATTTCTCGTTAAGGGGCAGGAGCTGCATATGATCCTGGAAAATGGCATCCCTATTTTTGTAACCTTCAAAACAACCAATTTTAATGGCCATTGTACAAAGACTCTTTACCAACCAATTTTAATTTTTTGCCAGTAACTTGACCCTTGGTAATTAAGTGGATTAACCTTGGCTAGTGCTTTGAATACAAATGTACGCGCGGTAACATATTCCGATTGCAAGAAAATGTGTCTGAAGTCGTTCTACGTGCATGCATTAGACAACTCTACAAATGTATGTGTTTGTAGCATTCCGTTAATTATGCAAGATCCCTAATGTCGTTGAATAAATAGGGAGAGAATTACCATTATATCTTTCTGTAATTTGAACGGTTTATCTCATGCTTATATGTTCTGTTCCTATAAATGTAATTCATATATACTTGGCAAAAAGGAGGAGGGTAAATGTACTTCACAGGGAAAAAAACATCCAGTGTGACCTTATTGAAGACTATCCGCCAGGGACGAAATTAGGCTTTTGTAAATGCAACGGTAGAACTATAAACAATAAGGTTTTAAAATTTTATGATTTGAAAAATGCTGACAACTGAAGACATTGGCAGGCCAAACTGCTGGTTGACACTTTGGTGCACAGAAGACTACATTTTCTCATTGACATTGTGACCTCTATTTTGTTGAAGTCTGAACCAACTTAGGGGATCCACCAGCTCCATCATGTTTCCCATTTCTGCCTTCAAGACAAGTGCCTACTGGGAGAAACACTCATTATGTTGACACTCAATCCCTGATGTCCAGGTTTTTGAATTTGAAGAAGATTTTTGTGTTAATGGAGATTGAAGACATGATAGAAGTGACTCTCACTAAAAAGAACGTAGACATTACTGCTACGAAGCACAGACAGTATGTGCCTTATCCCTTCCCTTTTTCAAATTATTATTTTTCTTGACGCAACTCAGATGCGCGCTTGTGCGTGCGTCGAGACGCAAAATCCTGTTGATTGTATATCTGTAGGCTCGTTACTGAGTTCTAAATATTTGTGGTTAGTTGATGAGGTTAGCAAGTTAGTCTTCTTTACTGCATTGTGATGTTAACGAGTTGATCTAGTGTCTTGAATCATGTAGCATAACCTTTTCCTATTTTATGTTTAATGAGTATGAGTTTTACTACTTTTGGTGGTTTATGCATGTTCGATTTTTTATATACCAAATACAAGTACAGAAACAAATGTGCAATGTGTTGCAATATTCCCATTCGTGTCCGAATCTCTTCCTTTTTCCTTTTTTTTTTTTTTTTTTTTTGTTGTTGAGAAATACCCTTGGCTTCTGCCCATATCGGTTTCATGTCAATGTGCTCCCTACCTGCATGTATATGTCCCATGTCCGGCTACATGCCTCTAAGCATCACTATAACTTTTCTGCTCACATGCCAACTTGTTTAAGAAGGTTTCAAGTTATGTGATTTGATAAGAGGTATATAGCCTTTCTCTCAAATAGGGCCAGCTCATAAGTTTTGAAGGCCGGAAGCGAACTTTTTGAATGAGACCTCCCTATATTTTCCATACAAAAGTTGGTCTACAAAGAGTTTCATAAAAAAATCATTACAAAAGATTTACCATTACAAAATATAAGCATATAGTTATCCCAAAAAAAATGCAACCATTACAATATCTCAATTCCATCATTTAAAAAATAATCTTCTCAATTCCATTCCATGCATTGTCAATTCCATTCCATTCTATATATCGAACCAAACATACCCTAATGGGTTATGGCTTATGGGAGTTTATAATCAGCGTATTCCTCCGTTGGGTATATTTGGTGGTTCCTAAATTTCAATTTGACCTATTTTGTGCAATGTTCTAAATGGAGCTCGGCGGTAGTCGAGCGGAGACCCACCTCCAAGCGCCAAGCCGCCCGACTACCGCTAAACACCGCCAAACCTCCTTGGGCACCAAATCAAATGCCAAGGGCTATAAGCATGGCGACAGGGGACCTACAGGCGCCTAGGCAGGCTGGGCGGCCACCATTTAGAACACTGATTTTGTGTAAAGGACTTAGAGCAATGTTTTTTTGAGCCCACATTTTGAGCCTTTTTGGGGGGCCTAAATCGCATGCTTCTCTCGCCTATCCTCTAAGCCAGCCCTGCTCTCAAAGCAAAGCAGCAAAATTTGTAAAGTACATCATGTTCCACCCATTTTGATTTTTGTATCAATCTAATGATCGATAGAATCAAAATCTATATCATCGTGGTTGATATATCGACAGAAGATGTTGTAACCAAAAATGCAAGATTGGAAAGGAGTATTCAACATACCCAATCAAGAAGATATAAACAGTACTCCTTTGTCCTGTAACTAGTGTTGCTTCTCCCACTGACAATCTCCAATGCGACTATTCCGAAGCTATAAACGTCTGCTTTGTCAGTCAAGTGACCACGCATTGCATACTCGGGTGCCATATATCCGCTGCATGTAAACAATTGTCACATACAAGTGTCCTATTATTGAATTGATTGGTATACATTGTTACGCGTATTTCCTTACAGCTTAAGCAGTAACTTAAGATAGTATCACAGCTCTAGTACGGATGTTTTGAATCTCCACGTGCAAGACAGGGTTGCACATGAGGGAGGGTATGAAAATAGCTTGATATACATTGTTGATCCCATTTTCTAATAGCTTAACCTTGCGGGACAATTGGTAACTTAACAACTATATGCATGATATATATATATATATATGGTCCAGTAATGGTATTTATCGGGAACATCAGAAAAACATAGCTATATCTCATCATAAGAGGTTAACCATGTTTATGGTCAATGCACCTATGAACTATTATAACTAAAAAGGGCTATCCAGTGCACGAGGCTCCTACTACTGCACGGTTTAGGGAAGGGTTGGATGTATGGAACCTTTCTAGCAATCAGAGAGGCTGTTTCCGGGACTTAGATATAAACTATTATAATTGGAAAAAGAGATAGAGAAAAAAAATATCCACCGGCAACAAAAACTAAAAAGTATGAAAAACAAGGGAGAAAACATGATAACAACAGTATAGCTTGACTGAATGAAGCATGGGGACTCACTAGGTTCCAGCAATTCTGGTGCTTATGTGGGTATCATCCTCTTCATCAAGTTTGGACAGACCAAAATCAGAAATCTTTGGGTTAAGATTTTTATCAAGCAGTACATTAGTGGCCTTGATATCTCTGTGGACAATCTTAAGTCTTGATTCTTCGTGGAGATAAGCCAAACCTCTAGCTATACCAATGCAGATCTTGTATCTTGTCGGCCAATCCAATTGCAACTGGCATTCTTCTGGCCCTTTGAATCACCAAATGAACAAGCATATAGACATACGAGTCAGCTAAAAGCCAAAAATTTAGGGGGAATTTCCATTCCAACTTTTTAAGGGGACTTAAAAGTTTGACGCCCAAAAATGAACTAACGTAAAGTTATGGAACAAGTATTGCATTCTAAATATGGACGTGCATGGATGCTATAATATTGAAAGCAGTTGAATAAAGATTTAGACTTTACCAAACAAAGCACGTGCAAGACTATTGTTCTCCATGTATTCATATACCACCAACAATTGATTTCCCTCGATGCAACATCCATACAGCTTTACAAGATGAGGGTGTTGCAGAGCAGAAATCATTCCTATTTCATTCACAAACTCTCGATTTCCTTGCTTTGATTTGGAAGAAAGCTGCTTTACAGCAATTACAGTGCCATCTGATAGAAGTCCCTATAGTTCAGTGATTTTTCACATTAGACAGGATGCATTACCATACTTAGATGTGACGATGAATTATGGTAGAGTAATCTGTGAGTACGTCCTGTAGGATACCTTGTATACTGAACCAAAACCGCCTTCCCCAATCTTATTAGCTTCATCAAAATTATCTGTGGCAGCTTTAATTTGCCTCAAGGTAAATGAACCAGTCTGCAGGTCTAGACCCTTCAGATCTGTTAAAGAAGCCAAGTAAGTTAAGTGAATTCATAGGAAAAAATGATAAGCCATAATCCTAATATTTGAGTGCTAGTGAAGTGCTGAATGTTTTGATATCTGAACGATGCTTTGAAGAATAATTATCTTCAAACAAGTTGAGATGCGTGACGACTTCATTGTAAGATTACATACTTGTCAAGGGATAAAAGATTTGAATAAAAATCGAGAAATATAAGACAAGTCAAAAAGATGAAAAATGAAAAATGGACATGGTAAGAAAATATCTATGTAGTACAATTTTATTGTATCAAACACCTTGATCCATTGTGTCTTTGCGGATTAGAAATCCTCTCCACCAAAGAATACCAAGAAGCAGGATGATAACAAAGGCTGCTGCAGTCACGATACCAACCACAGCGCCTGCAGATATTCCTTTTGGTGGCGGTTTGTAATCTGCATGGGGGGGGAATGAAGACAAAGGAGATAATGTAAGAGGTTTTGACTTTTCACAATGGCAATCGCTATTTGCCTAAAAAAAAAAAGTGAGGTAGTAAGGCTTTTAGATTTCTCCCTACAATCTCTCCCAAACCCTATAGGTGCAGGAGTGTTGTGCATTGGGATGACCGATAATATGATATTGTTAAGGTGATAAACAGTTTAATGAGCACAAATTTACTACTGCCGATAGTAAATTTAATTCCAGGAAAAATTAGTTACTTCACAAATGCACCCTTGACATGTTCCTATGCATTTCGAAAGATGTGTGAAAACTTTTAGCCAACAATCTATTAACACTAAGTTGCATTTATTATGTCGAAATATATACATCATAGGCAATGTCTCACCAATGTAATATATCATGTGTCTGCTAATGAGATGCCTTGAAAGGTGAAACTAAGGTGCCCAAATTAACACCTAATTTTGAGTTTTTTGGTTAAACATTACAATGAAACAGTATCAGCCAAAGGATAAAAGCATATCCATTTGTCGAACGAATGTGAAAAGATATCTGTTTGTCCCATGGTTAGTTATCTACTTCTACAACATATCTATGAAAATGAGATCAACAAAAATGTGTTCCACTATGTTCATGGAAATTCATAGTGAAACATGAGTAATCACCAACGACTGACAATTTTACCGGCCCATGACTAGAGGTCATCTCTTAGTTTGTCAAGGGAACATTTCATATGATATTATGAATAATTCCACATGGTTCCCCAAATGTTCTTAGCTTGTCCTTGGTGGGTATTAATTATCAAAACACGTCCAGGGCCGTCATTTTCCTTTTCCTTAATTCATCTCCTTAATGTCAAAGGAGTTCAAAGGAATCACAAACAAACTTGAAGTCCAAAAGAGTTCTATTCAACTTACCAGGGTTGTTCACAGAAATAGCTGAAATGAGAGGACCATAAACTCCTCTAACGGGGAGACCAGTTGTCCCTTTTCCGGCCCAATACAAGCGGATCTCCAGTGTACCATCAGTCACAACTTCAGTATAATTTTTTTTAATTTCCTTACCAATACCTCCAGCTTCATATACAATGTTAAAATCCTTCTGCACCAGCTTTCCCTACAACAATTTTCTAATGAGGTCATATGTTGTTTTGTTAAGCTTTCTTGATTTTTAAAAACTATTGAATTTGCATCCATGAGAGCCGAGAGGTGAAACACTCCCTCTATCCCTCATTTTTAGTCCTCTATTCCATTTTGCAAGAAAAATGCTACGGACAAAGAAAATTTACCCCGAAAAGAGCAACTAGTGGTTGAATATGTTTTGGGACAAAACTAACTTTCATAAGTGATTATAAAAGTATTAACAAATGAGAGTAAAAAGTATTTGCTGGAATCAATGCTACAAAATTTGAACTCAATTACACTAATCGCATGCTCACTCAAAAAGTTGCATCTCACAAAAGGGACTAGCAAAATGGGATAGAGGGAGATCTTCTCCCAAAAATCCACATAATTAGAATGAACCTTTTGGGTTCCGGAAGCATGATTCATCTTTGATTTGTTGCTTCGCTAACTCAATCAGGGGCCCTTGGGGGGCCCAAAACCTAGACAGAGACATTACGGTAATTGGTGATATAAAATCCTAGGATATATTATGTACTATACGCAGTCAATGTAACTAGTACATTTATTCATTCGACAAATAGTGAGAACTGGTGAGTTGTGGATGTACCCAATTTCTGCATGGAAGAACCACGTGAAATTTCTGCATCGCAATTTTCTGTTTATGTTCTTTGCTTGATTAATTCTTCATGCGATGTTGTGCGTGTGTGTACGTGTGTTAGGTTGATTCCACAACAGAACCCACTCACTTTAAGGTACCTATTCTACAACAATGAACCAAGAAAAGGATGGGGAAAAATAGAAAATGAAACTTACCTGAATGTAAATGTCAAATATACGTCTTCCAAGGCTGCCATAGCTTTTGCTATCATTGAACATAATTTCTGCAAAGTAAAGGGTTATGTTGTAGTTTCCCCTTACTAGGCAGGACCCATAGTATGTCAGTGATATGGGCGAAATCCGTGCATCCATGTACAAGTCTGAATTATTCACATGAAGTCTTGATGAATTTGTCGAAGTAAAGGGATCTAGAGAGCGATTATCATCTATGAAGTTGCCAGTGCTACTGAACGCCCAGTTTGTTGCACTTTGGTAGGAATTTGAAGGCACACCTGGATCTTCATCATCACCTTCATACTTAATTCCATCAAGAGATACTTCTTTACCACCACAATTTATGTGGAATGAAGACCGTTCTGATAAAACAAAACAATATCATGTCTATTGTTTAATAAACAACACAGAACTTTCTAAAGAGAGGCTTTGGCCATATCAAACAACAAAGGTTCTTCTACGCTCCAAGTTCTATAAATGTGTTTGACAAAATAGCTACAATTAATTTTTAGCAGTCATGAGTAATTTTTCGTGGACAAGATTATTTTTCCGGCCAAGAGTATTTCTTCATGGCCATAGGTAATTTTTTGTGGCCAGGAGTAATTTTTCGAAGCCAGTAGATTTTTTTTTTTTTTTGTCTATAGTGGATCAGAAGATGCAGTAGTTAAGAGGGTGGAAAATAATAGATCTAGGTAGGAATGCTACGGGGAGTGGTAGATCTAAATTGACATTAGATGCTGTTGTGCACAAAGATGTGAGTATAATGGGTTTGTGTGGACAATTGGCCCTTAACAGAGCTCAATGGAGGAAACGGATTCATGTAGCTAACCCTAAGTGATTGAGACATAAGTCTCGGTTTGGTTTGGTAAGAATATTTTTTTCAGCTAAGAGTAATTTTTCGCAGCCAAAGGTAATTTTTTGAGGCCAATAGTAATTCTTCACAACTAAGAGTATTTTTTTCGCCAAAAGTAACTTTTTGCGGCCAATAGTAATTCTTCACGGCCGAGAGTATTTTTTTGGCCAATCGTAATTCTTCGCGGCCATCTCACATGAGGTGAGTCCCAGCTATCTGCTTATTTTTAACACCCACTCATATGAGGTGGGATTATACATATATCCGGAACTCGCCTCACATGAGATGGCGTTAAAATCAACCGGTGTATCCAAAAAAAATAAAAAACGTGAGGGGTTTGATACTTCATTTAGACTATATTTATAAAGCATTGCGCGATGCCTTTAGGCACGGGCAATTACTAGTATATTTATACACCACAGTTCAAGTAAAGAATCCCACATGGTTCTTACCATGCGGACCTGCCCTTTCCCGAGCAAATTTTAATGATCTAAGCCATTCAATGTGTGCAGAACGTGTTTTTAATTGTTTTTGCTAGAAATCAACAAAAAAATGACCAGAAAGAGCCTTATTTGAGCAGTTTTTTATTAAACTATTCAATGAAAATTGCTCTGATTAAGCTCTTTCCGGTCATTTTTTTTGCTGATTTCATCCCGTGGACCCTTAAAAAACGCTATAATAGCATTTTTTTTTATTATTTCTCGCAGGTAATCTTAAAATCACGTTTTGAACACATTATATGACTCGGATCATCAAAATTTAATCCAAAAAGGGGAGGTTCACATTTTAGCAATATAAGGTCACCCTTATAGGAAGGTCTGCATCTTACAAGAATAAGATCGCCCTTATTAAAAGGGCCGCGTGTGTGTGTGTATACACCAGCGTTTCAATAAGGGCGTCCGCACTGTGTTAAAGTGCGGACGTCCCATTTTTCGATCAAATGTTGATGATCTGAGCCGCTCAATGTGTTCAAAAAGTGATTATTAGCCCAAAGGTTTTTATAAATGTCTTGTTGATTTTGGTGATAACAAATATATTTTATTGAAGAAGAAATATAAGTTAATATTGTGATATTTGGTACTCATTTGAGTTGATGTTTCTTTTGTCGCATTTGGTTGAAGTACACATGGACACGTTGCCACACCAAATCACTATCTCAATAGTCAAGATAAATTGAAGGGAGGAAGATTAAGGACAAATCTTCTCCTAACTTAATTGGCTAGAGATTGATACAAATGGATGGAATTATTAATTGCATGATTTTATGGAACTTCTCAAGTGGAATATGGCTTCCTAAATGGTTTCTAACGGCTAGTTGTGGATTCATTGAGGAAGTGGAATTTTGGTTTCAAAGTTGAAAAAAGGAAACAATCAAATAGAAGATTTATTGGTTGCATTATTTGCTCCAACGGCTAGTGGAGCCTCCTTCGTTCAAATCATTCACTCCGAGCTTAAATAAAAGAAAGTACTCCGAGCTTAAATAAAAGAAAGTCAACATAAGAAAGGTAACAGAAAAGCTTGAAGAAAAAAATTTGCATTTACCACTCTCTATCTGTCGACTTTGCGCTTACATCTTGAATATTTGTTTGAGTGTTGTTCTTGAGCCAAAGATTGTAAAAGGGATTGTTCACCCTTACTCATACTCTTGTGAGAGTTAAATCTTTGGGTAAATTTCACTGACCTCCCCTGAGGTTTCTGACAAATGCAGGAACCTCCCTGAGGTTCTAATAATTGCACTGACCTCCCTTACTTTACAAACTATTATTCAAATTCCCCCATTCCGTTAAATCCACACTAACACCATTAGTTTTTGTTATTAATTGACTGAAATGCCCTTGAATATTACTAAACGATCAAGTCTTTTTTCCTTCTTTTTTGTAATTTAATTGAAGTTTAAAATATTAAAAGTAACATTATACTGGTTATATAAGATAACTTCAACATAAAATTAGACTCAATTATACAAACTTTCGTCGAATTTGAATAATTAATCATGCATTTTACATTATCGTAGTCATTTTTTCCCTCTTTAAAGTGTGATTTTTCAAATGGAGGACACGTACTAATAAAAATAAACATTACTCTATATGTCAATTTTTCTAAGAAATGATCTCAATATAATTTACACATTGATCATTCTTCAAAATTTTCTTCTGCGTTCCCCCCCACCCAACTAGTGCATTAGAGATGAAACACAATATATTATTACTAATGAACTAATAGGGAAAATAAGAAGGAAAAATAAAAAAAGATTAAAGAATTTTTTATACCGAATTTATTTAGTCGGAAAACATATTAAAAAATACACGATAATTTTTTTGTATGTGGAATTAGGCATTCACATGCCTCTTTTATTTTTCAAAACCCACGTAGGAGAGGAAAAAATAGATCATGATCAATTATCAAAATGCATAACTCGTTATACAAGCTTGACCAAAGTATGTATAACTCAAGTATGACATTGTTAAATATTAAATTACAAGTCAATTAAAGAAAAAAACTAACACACAAACATAAAAATTAAAAAAAGAAGAAGAAGATACATTGACTTTGTTCATGAAAAATATGTAGAAATCAAGGTAATCTGACCAAATATATTTAGTTAGTTCTAATTTAACATAAAAAATTCCAATTATAAAAAAATGGAACAAGAAGAATTGATTTTATAGTTTACATTATATTTGAGGGCATTTAAGTCATTTAGTAGATAATACTAACGGTGTTAGTGTGGATTTAACGGAATGGGGGAATCTGAATACTAGTTTGTAAAGTAAGGGAGGTCAGTGCAATTATTAGAACCTCGGGGGAGGTTCCTGCATTTGTCAGAAACCTCAAGGGAGGTTAGTGAAATTTACCCTAAATCTTTTTGTGAGTGATTTTGATGAGAAAATCACTTAGGGTTAGGTGTTACTAGCACCGGAGTAAAAACTAGTTAGGTTAGATGTGACTAGCACCGGAGTCAAAACTAGTCAGAGTGATTGGGGATAGATTTCTCATTGTAAAGGTTGCCTAGCACCTGCGAAGCTAGAAGATTGTAACTATTGGAGATAGTGCAGCAAATCCCGAGTTGGACACTTGGAGAGTGGACTAGACCGTGAAGTTGCAGACCGAATCACTATAAATCCTTGCGTTCGATTCTCTCTTTACTTTCAATTTTGCATATCTATATCATATGAGTAGAATAGAATATCATTGAAATTGGAATTGTAGTTGAATAGATTGCAATTAGTTTTTTAAAATTCCGTATTATATTTGAGATACCCAATTCACCCCCTCTTGGGTTGCTATTTGGACAAACAGTGATTTTAAGAGTACCCGCTAGAAATTTAAAAAAAAATGCTATTATAGCATTTTTTACACAAAACTGATCGGATCAAGCCTTCTCGATCATTTTTTTTCCCGATTTTTCGCAGGTACTCTTAAAATCACTCTCTGAACACATTGAACGACTTGAATCATCGCAAATCGATCGAAAATGGGGAGGTGCAGACAGTGCCAATGGTAAGAAGGTGTGGATGGGAAGGGTACTATAAAGGTGTCTGCAATTAGCAAAGTGATGACGTTCCCTTTTCCCTTATCTAATTGAATTTCGATGATACGAGCCGCTCAATGTGATCGGAATGTGATTTTCAAGGTCCTTGCGAGAAATCATCAACAACAAAAAATGGGAAGGGCTTCATCCGAGCAGTTTTCATTGAACCGTTCAATGAAAACTACTCCGATGAAGTACTTTTCGGTCATATTTTTTGCTGATTTCTTGCGGGCATTCTTAAAATTACGTTCCTAAAAATATTGAACGGTTCAGATCATCAAAATTTGATTGAAAAAGAGAGTCAGGATTTTAAAAGGTCCTCAAGGAAGCGCCGACTCTCTTTTTCGATCAAATTTTGATGATCTGAGCTGCTCAATGTGTTCAGAACGTGATTTTAAGGCTACATGAAAGAAATCGGCAAAAAAAAATATCGGGAAGGGCTTGCTTTGAGCAGTTTTTTATTGAACCATTCAATAAAATACAAATAAAAACTGTTCGGATGAAACTCTTCCCGATCATTTTTTTTGTCGATTTCTCGCGGGTACCCTTAAAATCACATTCTGATCACATTGAGCTGGTCGAGTCTTTGAAATTGGATCAGAAAAGAGGAGATGTGGACGGTGTGGACAAGAATGGATGTGGACTTGATACGAACTGTATATATATAGTATACACACATACACCCCACGGATCCTATGAGGGATCCTGCATTTTTTTTACGGTTCGGATCTCACTTTTTCGATCAAATTTCGATGATCCGAGCCTTTCAATGTGTGTAGAATGTGATTTTAAGAGTACCCGTGAGGAATCAATAAAAAAAATGACCGGGAAAGTCTGATTCGAGCAATTTTTATTTGAACCGTTCAATGAAAACCGTTCCGATGAAGCCCTTCACGGTCCTTTTTTTTTGGCTAATTTCTCACAAGGACCCTTAAAATCACGTTCTGATCACTTTGAGTGGTTCAGATCATCGAAATTCGATCTGGAAGGTGAGGTCCACACCGTAAGAAAATGCGGGATCCCTCATAGGAATCTAACTCTCTCTCTCTCTCTCTCTCTCTCTCTCTCTCTCTATATATATATATATATATATATATGTGTGTGTGTGTGTGCGTGTGTGTGTGTGTGTATATATATATATATATATATATCTTCAAGTAAAAACCTTAAAATGAGGACCTTATATGCAGACCTCCCCATTTCTCGCCTTTTCCGATCGAATTTCGATGATCCGAGCTACTCAATGTGTTCAGAACGTGATTTTAAAGGTACTTGCGAGAAATCGGCAAAAAAATTGACTGGAAAAGGCTTGATTTGAGCAGTTCTTATTTGAACCGTTCGATAAAAAATAAACAAAAACTGTTCGGATGAAAATAAACAAAAACTACTCGGATGAAGCTCTTCCCAGTCTCTCTCTCTCTCTCTCTCTCTCTCTCTCTCTATATATATATATATATATGAGTTCCCTTCAGATAAGGGTGCCATTACCGTATTAAGTTGCGGACCTCCCATTTTCTCCCATTTTCCGATCGAATTTCAATGATTTGAGCCGCTCAATATATTCAAAATGTAATTTTAAGAGTACGTACAAGAAATCAGCCAAAAAAAGACCGGGAAGGGATTTATTCGAGCAATTTTTATTTGAACTGGTCGATGAAAACAAATAAAAACTGCTTGGATGAAGCCCTTCTAGGTCATTTTTTTTACTGATTTCTTGTGATTACCCTTAAAATCACGTTCTGAAGACATTGAGCAGCTCAGATCATCGAAATTCGATCGGAAAATGGAAAGTTCTTACCTTAACAAGGGAAAGGCGCCCTTACCTGAAGTTTTGTGTGTGTGTGTGTATATATATATATATATATATGTATATGTATATATATAAGTATATATATGAGACGATACTGTATTGTCTCTCATCTTTCTCACTCACACCTAATTTCTCTCTCCCTCCCTCCGTCATGGCAGCCTCCACTCCCCCCTCCGGCACCCGCATGTCCGGCCGACCCTAACTCCAGCATGCCCCATCTTCGGTGAACCCCATATTCAAATGACCTCTATCCCGCAACCGTCAAAACCCCCTATCGACCCCGTCCACGTCAGGTTCTTCCTTAACCTCAACATTCAGTTTAAACCCGCCTCCGAGCACACTGTTTCAGCTCCATATTGCTCCAACCCATCAACAGATTTCTTTAACACAATCAGACAACTACAGATTCTTTAACACGGTCACATCAGATTTCTACTTTACCCTAACAACATATTTCTATCCGAGCAAAACCGGGCACATTAGATTTCTACTTTACACTAACAACAGGTTCCAACCCATCAACAGATTTTTTAACACAATCAGACAACAAGTTTTGGAATCGACAGATTCTTTAGCCCACCAACAGATTCTTCAACCCATCAACAGATTTTTTTAAACACAATTTAGATTTTTAACTTCAGGTTCCAACCCATCCACTTTTTGGAATCGATGCGGCGGTGGCAGGTGAGATTTTGTTTTAGGTGGGAACGGTGTGGGGTTCGCCGGAGATGGAGCTGGCCGGAGTTGGGGCCGGGTCAGCCGGACATGAAGGTGCCGGAGAGGGGAGGGGAGACTGGCGTGAAGTGGAGAGAGAGAAAGAGAGCGCGATTAGGTGTGAGTGAGAAAGATGGGAGAGAATACAATATCATCTCAGCCATTGATTTGAATGGTTGAGATTGAGTGTCAAATTTTGTGTCAAAAAATGTGTGAGGGGAATCGGCCCCTATATCTATTTATATAATATGGGAGGGTGGTTTATATTTTTCACCGTTGGATTGGTACATATTTTTTACCGTTTGATTGGAGATACAATTCTGACAAAAATCAAAATACATACCTTTTAAGGAAATACAATTCTCATCTTTGATTTGGAAATACATACCTTCTTTTTAATCACGTAAGTCTCTATCAATACATACCTTCTTTTTGAAGGAAACAAAACATGCCTTTGAATCTTTTCACATGCCTTTGAATCAATCATGCCTTTTCATAACTGAAATCCTTTCTTTTATTGACTAATTTTCCAGAAATTAGTGACTAATTATGGTAATCTATAATTAATGGTGGACTAGGATTGGCTTTGAGAGAACAAAGAAAATGATTTAGTCTTATTTCAGTAATTTTGGGTAATACCTATAACTATAATCATGGAGTGATTCTATACGAAACTCTAAGTTCGAATTTTCTGTATTTTTGGTAACCTCTATAATCATGGAGTGATTTTATACGAATTCAATTTTAGTTAAATGATTTTTGGTTAAATCAACAGCAACAGCGCCACATCTCTCTGTCTTCCCCTCTCTCGCGACTCCCTCATCCCTCCTCCCTCCATCAACCCACCACCATTACACCGATAGCATCGTATCTCTCTGTCTCCCCTAACTCTGTCGATTCCCTCTCTCCCTCCGATCCACCACCACTGACCCAACACCAATAGCACCGCACCACCTCTCCATCAGCGGCACCAGTCCTCTCCATCACCGCACCACTGTGACTTTTCAAAAAAAAAAAAAAAGAGCGAAGAATACCTAAACTTGCCAGAATTACACAAGAGAGCGTTCCAAGAACACAAAAAAAAATATTTCAATTTTAATCCATTTAAATCGGTGAGGAGATTCCATTTCGAGCAACTGTTCACTTGTCATTTATCATTTTTAAATATAAAACAGTCTAAAAAAAATTAAGTGTTCTAATTTTTAATCCGTTTAAATCGGTGCGGAGATCTATTTTTTCTGATCATTTTATCCTAAACAGTTGTAATTAATATTTGTCCCTAAAGCTTTCATGTGAGACCTCTAAGAGAGTCATAGAACCAAATGAAGTATAAAAAATATTAAGGCTAGTCATTGGTTTTTAGATTTTGAGACATATCATGGAAGCTCCTAGCACATTAAGGCCCCGTTTGATAACCATGTTAGCTCTTGGGATTGGATTACAAATCCCATGGGACTACTAATACTGTGTTTGGTAACCCAAAATGAGTTGAGATTATTAGTCCTTAAGAGTTAGGACTACCAAGGGGGTATTAGGGGGTTTTCATAATACCTTCTTGCAGTTGGTATTCACAATCCGGGCCTTGTGAATCCAATCGGTGATTGGCCAAAATACCAAAATACCCACAGACATTGATGGCTTCCCCCAACCGGCGGTTGGCCACATGTGGGATATGGAAACAACATTTCGTGATGAAGAATAACAAAGAAAGAAAATAGAAAGACAAAATTGCCACCGGAGAAACTGATCGATCACCACCCCACCACCACCGGAGAAAAAGATCACCACCACAAAAACACACACAAAATATGTATGTATATGTGCAGAGAGAGAGAGAGGAGAGAGAGAGAGAGAGAGAGAACCTTGATTATGAGCTTAGTTGGGTCATCGTCTTCGTCTTTATCGTCTTTGTAATCTCTGCTTGGTTGGGTTTTTCTGTGTGGGGGTGTGTGGACTGAGAGAGAGAGAGAGAGGAGCGGTGGTACTGGTGCTTGTGTGTGTGCTGGCTTTTTGTTGTGGGTATTGTATTTTTTTTTTTTTGTGTGCTTGTGTTATTTTATTTTTCGGGAAGGGGGGCAAAAACGAAAATTAAAATATCAATCCAATCCCATCCCATATGAAACAAACACAATATTAATAATCCCATCTTCTAGTCTCATCCTAAACAAACATACTCATTTTCAATCCCATCTCATTATTAATCCCTTCTCATTACGAATCTCAATCCTAATCCCATCTCCTTACGAATCTCACCCATCTATTACTGTTATCAAACGAGGCCTAAGTAAACAACGCAAGCACATCATAATAGAAACCATATCTATCCGGTCATCAGCGATAAGAGGGTTACCCTTTGAGGCTTGAAATGTTCCAATCTTTTTCAGAAAGTACGAACAAGTAGAGAGAGAGTGGACATTTTCTTTGCATTTCAAGAATCAAAATATGCGAGAACGATATACTCCTGTGTATAAATGTGGTATAATTGTATTTAAGATATTTCTAGAACTTTAGCTTCTATAATAGGCATATTTGGTTGCATACTTTGTAAGTTTCAATCAAGGTCTGCATTTCAGATACATAATTAGGAACCGAAAAAAAAATGTAGTCCATTTCAATGTCCGCAGTGTTGAACATACTATTTTAAGGATTTGTCTATGTCCGCATATTCATGTCAAGTTGGGTGCATGTCCCATGTCTACTCCTATGCTATTTACGTCTTTCTTTATAGTACAAATGACAACATGAATTACCAAGAGCGAAGACATCAAAATAGCAGTCTATAGAATGAAATTTTTTTTAACTTACTTTGATTGCAGCGAAAGCCTCTCAAGCTCAAGCAGGAGACATTTCCACTGGAAAAACAATATGAGATTTTGAATTATTTAGCATTAAACCTCATACTTCTAAGAGAGATGCAAACAGGAAATAAACTATAGCGATAATGCTTACCCCCCTAAAAAAATTTAGTGACAATGAAACAGATTATGCAAGCAACAGAATTACCATGATCAAGGTTTAGGAACTTACGAAAAATAACCCTTTGAAGAGCTTCCAAACAAGTTCCTGTAATGAAATGGAGAAAGTGAAGACCTCACAGAAGATTTTTATCGCATTACAATGACTGAGTCACAAGATCTTACGTTCTGCCCCATTGGCAATCTTGGGACGACCCCAAGTCAAAGTTGTTATATGAAAGATCACTGCATGAAGAATTCACACCGTGATTTATCCATTAGTTGAGCATCACAAAAGATAGGAATACGTTCATACATTTCAGCAGATAACATAATTGGAACAAAAGCAATAGCTTGGCCTTCTAATCAATTGCTATATGCACCACCCTAATACAATAAAGGGCCGCTTTATTGTATTTCTATCAATGCCTTAAAACATTTGATGCCTATTCTGCTTCTGCTATAGATAATTATGCAAATGAGAACGGCTGTCCAAAAATGCATTTAAGATGTTCTCAAGAGAACTAAAGCTTAATTAGAAACTAGGAATGCATTCTTTCATAGAATGACCAAGACCATAAGGTATTAATAATCTACATCTTCAGACACTAAATGGTTTATGGATCAAAAATGCGCTTCTGAGGCAGCGTAGTCTCTTTTTGCGAAACTAATTACAAGAAGAGATCACGAATTTACTTATGTTAAAAATTCTCTCCTTGAAACATAAACACATATAGAGAAAAACTCTCAATTTTCATTAATTCATTAACAACCACCTCCTGCCATAGGGCTTACAACGATACTTATAGGGCAAAGAAACCCTAGACCAACTAGGAAACTAATAGACTTGCTAATCAAGCCTAAATTAAAACAATTACAAAAATTACCAAAAATGAAAAATTAAAAGTAAAGTACAAAATCAAATACTAGATGAAATTAGAAAAATGCCAAAACAAACGGCAACCAAAATGGAATTTCCTACCAAAAGTTATAATTAAATCGATTATTTCCAAAAATGACAAAATCTGCAAATCGGCCGACAGATCGATCTGATTATCCATCTGGAGTTGATCGAAACCTTCTGTGGGGACTAGACAAATTGACCAACAGATCGATCGGAATATCAATCGGGAGTTTATGCCAAAACAAAAGATTCCTAACGAAATACTAATGTCAAAAATAATAACCTAAAATTTTATATGACTAGAATAACTAATTTTGGACTGTCATCAGCTTCACACCCACCAGAAAGGCCAAATACAAAGAAAATTAATATGTAATTCACAGTGTGACAGCAGGAGAATTGAATATTGCATAACATAAACAGGATAAAAAGTTGTTTAGGAAGCTAACTTACATGCTTTTTGAAGTACTTTGTAGCATCCAAGGAGGCACAGGTCCACTTAGCAAGTTCCCAGTTAAATACCTACAATAACAGAAAACAATCTCACTGGTTCACTCTGGCTATGTGCTTTTTCACATAAAAAAACACGAGTATTGTGGCAAAAAAAAAAATCATTAATCAAACAATTAATATTATATGTATTAACAATGCAAGCATTTCGAAATGGAACACTTGATACATGCATTTTGACTTACTATCTCATTGAATTTGGCTCCAAGTTTGGCATTGCAAGCTGGAATCCTACTTTTGACCATGGATACTAAACTTAAAAACATATTAAGCATGATTATTGATAAGACAGTCGAGAATTGTCAATAGTTGAAAACCAACTATTTCTTGATCAAATACGGAATCGATTCTTCCCTTGAAATTATGAGCCATAAAACAAGTGTCCTCCACATTGAAGACAATATAAAATTAACCTAATTTAGCCTCAAAAGCGGCTCTATTTTTGTTGTACATGCAAAATAGGAGAGTCCCTTTCTTTTCTTCTCTATTGTAGACAAAAGCTCGTATTTTGAGATTCTAGCTCTTCCGGAGGCTCACAAAGCCCGGCCCTAATTATCTACTTCTTGATTCTCTTGTTATAGGTGTTGACTAGTTGGATAAATAAGGGTGCATGGTTACTTTGGGCCACTGTCCGGTTCTCTAATTCAATTTGCTACAGGGATAGGTTGAATTGTACGATCATTTTCAAATGGTACCAGTTGGTCAGTAAAATAAAGAAAACTAGAAAGTATATAAGATGTTTGTATCCATACATTATCTCTATTTTTGCCGTACTATTGAAATTGCACGGAATCTTCCCACTCAGGTTGTTAAAGCTCAAGTCTCTGCAAGAAAAATAACAAGATGTTAAGAATCAAAATGATTTCAATTCTCACAAAGCCGGCATATGTTTCAAACTCTTCCAAGCTTTAAAGCAGGCATACTGTAGTCATCTAAAAGTTGGCATATTTGTAAGCTGGCATATGTTTCTAACTCTTCCAAGCTCCAAAGCTAGCATATGTTTCAATTTTCACAAAGCTGGCATACTGTAGTCATCTTCAACCACAGTTGCATCAATTAATTCACTTGGTAGTTTATATAAGGGTATATTTCACTTACCTTTCAGAGGTCTCTGGCAAATACAGAAACCTTTCCTCACGGTTTTGAAATTACACTTACTTCCCTTGTCAGTCTTGTCGGGTAACTTCTGTTAACAGAAACTGTTAATTTATATATATTTGTACCCCTTCAGTGACCTTTCATGAGGTTTGTAATAAAATAGATATCTCTCCTGGAAAAAAAAAGTTTTTTCTTCTGTAATTTCTTACACATTTTTTTTTTTATTCACTAACAAGTCAAGGAAATTGATTGAATATGGAATTAACATGTTATCAACTCTTATAATTAGACTCACATGTGATTTATAATTGTGAGAAGAATTTTTTAAAAAGTTTTTATATATTTAATAACTTAAACAACATATTAAGAGATCTATATTAGTGCAAATTAAAAAGTTGTGCACGAGAGTATTGTTATTTTTATCTAAAATGTGTTTCTCCCTTGTCTCATTTTCTTCAATCGTGGCAACTAATTAAATTGGTGATAAAAATGAACGAGTGCTTTTTTTTTCTTAGTTGAATCTTACAAACAAGTGTTGTATAAATCTCACGACGTTAAAATGAAAGAGTGTTGTTTCCCCCTGGTTTTTTTTGTTCTTACATATGTATAAAACTTTTTTAAGAAATTGTGATTGGGGACATTAATGTCTTTTAAATTGAGTTTAGAAGGGCATTCATGTCAAACCATCATTCTAAAAATGATAAAATGGGTAAAAAGAACAAGTTTAGTTGTTGATGTCAGCGATTCCCAATACTTAGCAACGGTCTCCTATGGCCTGGGGGAATCTGCAAGCGACGACTACAGCAGAGGGGAGGTTAGTTCAATTTAAAAAATGTCAATGGAGGTGGTAAGTGAAATTTACCCGTTATAAAAGTATTGTGCACAAATGAGTGGGATGAACTCTATCTATCAATGACTTGTTAATGAACTTCTGAGAGATTTCGAAGATACAATCCTCAATTCTTCTCAAACTATCGGGCAAAAGGCCTTTAAAGAGAAGTTACCAGTTATATGCAAATAAAAAAGTGGAAAAGGCATATATGTACTAACAATAGTGTCAAGTTTGTCATTGTTCCAAGGTATTCAGGCAACGTTCCATTAATATTGCAACTCCTCAAAATCCTGTGACACAATCAAATCATAGCACTTCAAATAAGCAACAAACCTGTATACCCTTTAAAGAGGGTTCCAAAAAAGGAATCAACTTACAGTGTCTCCAGGCTTATCAAATTATCGAGGGGGGGAAATGATGCTTGGGAACCATTTAAATCACTAATTCTCCTGCATTTAAAAGAGAAAATATGAACAACCATACAATATTGGGGCATGCGTAAAAGCCATGGGATCAGAGGGTTCTGCTTTCACTCACAAGTTGGATAATTTTTTCAAAAGACCAATGCCGGGAGGAATTGGTCCATCTAAACCACTACCCACAATCACTCTGCATACATCAGGATTGAGACAGAAACATGGTCAAGTAAGTTTTCCAAAGCTAAACCAACATTGAATAAATCCAAACAGGTCAAACACTCACAATTTTTCGAGATTTGTCCAGTTTTGGATGAAATCTGGTATCTTTCCAGTAAAGTAGTTGCCACCGATCCGACTGCATTATACTAAGGAATTAATTGATAATTCAAAGGAATTTGAAAAGCCGTACCTAATTTAAGAATTCCAAATTATGGATTGAAAGAAAATGAACTTACAAGTCCTTCAAAGTGGTCAGGTTTGCGAGTTCTTTCGGAAGCTCCCCGGTAAAATAGTTTGAAGTCAAATGCCTTCAACAATAAAATGCAGCCAACCAGTGATCAATTGTTCTTAAAAATCTAGGCTGTATAACATGGAATCTTAAAGTAATTACCCATGTCGGTCAAACTTTGGTAAGGGTGCGGGATGCGTATCCAACAGTACTAGATCAGATATCCTCTAATTTCATGATACTTTTTGAAATAGGAATTGTGTGTTGCTTTCTTTACCATTTGATTAGAAGCACATTTCTCAACAACTTCCCAACATATAATCTGGGAGACTAGAGTACCATGCGTTATACATACTGAGACTCCATTTGTACCATATCGTTTGTCCATTTTTGACAGTCAAAAATTTAAAAAAAACAAATAGAAGGAATCAACAAGTTAATGCATTTGGGTGGGAAAAATTACGAAAACGTACTCACATAAGTACACTATTTGTTTATCTGATTGAAGACCCGAGTATCAAAAACAAACACTTACAAACAATATGATACCGAGGGAGTAACTATGGAAGACCTATTTCCATCCATACTAAAATGAACACAAGTCGGGATATTCTAAGACTCAAGCTTTTAAGTTAAAAAAAAATAATAATAAGTCTTGAAGCTTTAAAGATTCTATTGTACAGGATTCTCAAAGCCCACTAAATGAAGAATGTCTTGAATTTGTATACAATAGCAGCCAGCTCCAATATGCAGAAGCCCGAGTAGGTGAGAACCAGAAGCAAGGAAAAGACGGAGGGTTTTGGGATAATAATTTAGTGCAGTGTGATTCCAACATTTGTGTAAGGGCCTCTCAGGTGCATGGTATAAACCTGCATGTTGATTTGAATCCAAGTGCTGTTAGAAGAAATATCAGAAGTCAACAATTGGAAGCATCAGTGAATTCAGAAGGGGACGATATTGCAGAGTACATTATTGCTTCTCAAGAACAGGAACAAAATGAAATAGACAAGGAGGTGCAGAAAACTATCCTAGCAGGCAACTCTCTAGGTATTAAGTTTGGTGACGCTGGTATTAAGAGGATGAAAAAGATGATAGAAAATGAGGCAAAAGTATTGAAAGCATCACTGAAATATAATTCATTTGCCCCTCTTACGAGGGACGAATAAATTGCTCTACATCTTGTAATAAATAAGAGGCCAGATGTCTATTGTGGAGGTGATGGAAAAGTTCAATTTGGTGATGCGAGGGATACCAAGACCAATTTCTGACCATTTTCCTATAGATTCAGAAAGAATCTCATATACTCTATCAAGGTGGATGGTAATATTATGGAGGAACCTGATTAGATAAAAAGGACAGCTGTGGAGTTCTTTAAAGCAGTATGGGTCCAAGAGTACAAGAGCAGTTTGGGTCTTCTCTACTTTGAGGGGAGGGCTAAGAGACCAATTGAATGTGTAGCCAAAACTGAGAGGCTGGTTTCTGTTGCTGCTGAATTTGGAGATTAATCTGCTTGAGATTTGGAGATTCATTTTCATTGCTGATTCTACTGTTTGATACTATCACACTAGCTTATTGGTTGATATCTACTGGTGGGCTAAGAGTTTATGATATTGAAGGATCAGGCAATGTCTTGTCTGTTGAAATGTAGCTGTGAGTTTTTTGCCTTTAAAGATCATTTAGAATTCCGCATATTGGGTTCGATGGCTGTCAAAATGGTACTGGTGTCGAGAATCTGATGCTGTGATAACGTGCTGAACATGCTGCTGAAATTAGTCCTGATGTTGGATATGGCTATTGCCTATTTGGTTCCTTGATGCTGGTAATACTACTCTGATACTATGAAGCTGATAATTCTGGTTTTGTTGTTGGGCCATGGATAATGCTTGCCATGGATTAAAGAATCAGATAGTTGCTATTCCCCTACGAGGAAGTGATCATTTGATTTTGGTGCTAGGGTGATGCCATCTTTGCGTTTGTGGCTTCATCCAAATGTTCATTGGATGATCTTCTTATCTTTATCTTTTTTCTTTCTTTTGGCTATCTCTCTTGCTTCAAGGTCCTTCTTGTAGCTTGAGGTTCAGCCTCCTCGATGTACCCTTTGTCGAGTTCCTAATAAAACTTTGTTGCTTATCAAAAAAAGACTTGAAGCTTTAAAGGTCTAAGGCGTAGACACAAAATCACACATGATATGACGTAAAATAGCTAAAAGCTAAAGTTGTTAGAGGGACGTGCATATGGCAATAAATTAATGTCAACAGTTGTTTCATGTTTTGATATAAAGTAGCGTTTCACCTCTTGGGCCACCCGTTACGTCTTCCCTCCACACTATCAGTATACAATTTGAGCAAATCTACTAACATAACAATGTGTGCAACATGCAAATGACTGCATCATTGGTGATTGCAAAATGGTTATTCACCCAATTGTCATGGCACGTTAGCACATTGTATGATTATTGTCATACCCATTCCCATTGGTGCATTGCATTCGTAGACTTTCTCATACAATGTTATTCGAATTCCGACAAGGTGTTCTTGCTCTGATACAGATCGATTAGTGAAAATGTAAGCGTAATCGAGTATATCCAACATTGTAAAAAATAAAATAAAAACCAAAGCCAACATGGGTCTTACAGTTTCTCTAAGTTAGGAAGACTCCCAAGCTCTGGAGGAATGAGTCCTGAAAACTGATTGAACTCCACGGTTCTGCAAAATTAAAAAAAAAAAAAAATCATACTCTAAGCAACAAAATCAATAAATATTTCCACATCAATTATCATGAAATGAAATGGGTGCACAGATTTTTTTACAGTTCTACAAGAGTGCTGATGTTTGCCAGCTCTTTCGGGATTGGACCTGTTAATCGGTTTCCAAGGAGGGAGCTGCATTTTGACAGATAAAGAAATAAGAACATGAAAATCCTCAAGATACCATACATTGATAAACATGGAAGTATTCACATAGATCGACATACAGAACTGGTGATACATACATTTTTTCAAGTTTCATCATGGAACCCCATTCTGGAGGGATTGTACCGCTGAGGTAGTTGCGAGTGAGATCACTGTGGGAATAAGAGTGCAAACGCTTGTCAAATAAAAGTTTTGATGGGTTTAATAAGCTTAGTAAAATAGAGGAAATGAAGGCAAAGAATTAGCCAAAATTAGATAATCTAATTTCAACATGTCGGGGCAGTAATGAAAATTCCTGCTAGATTTAAGGGACAATCACGGAAAGGGAGGTTAGAGTACTTTCTCTAATGTGAGGGGCAGAATTGTATTAAATATAAATCTTGAGGGAGGTCAATGTAATTTACCCAAATTTAAAATGTAAAAAATTAAGAAATTGAAATGTAAAAAACTACTACCAATCCCTCTAGAAGTTTTTGAGGGAGGTCAATGTACCGTTGATGTAGTTGCGAGTAAGATCACTGTGGGAATAAGAGTGCAAATCCTTGTCAAATACTAGTTGAAGTTTTTGATGGGTTTAGGGTGTGTTCTAGTTTCTTCAAAAAGAAACTTTTAGATCGAAAAGGAAAATAATTTCAAACTCAAAAATCATGTGTTTACATAAATAATTTTTGTACCAATATGAATTTTATTTGATATATCTCATTGAGATCTTTTAAACGGTGCAAAAAAATTTGAAAAAATATTTTTCATTTTCATTATATTTGAGCTTGAAATTACCTTCTTTTTGAAAAAGAAGTTTTAAAAAGAAAACGGAATGGCACCTTATTAGCAAAATAGAGGAAATGAGGGCAAAGAATTAGCCAAAATTATTGCTATCTCCCACCGTCCCCATTCTTTAGTCCCAATTATCACTTTTTTCTGTCCCAAAAAGATTGTCCCATATGAAAACTAAATAGGTAATGGATAAGGATTTTCTCTTTTACCCCTTCATTTTTAAATTAGTAGTACTAAAAAGTAAGAAAATATAATGATTGAAGGGAAAAATGAGAAATAAGTTTTCAAAGTGCAATGATTGTATTCCCTTAATTAGTTGAAATTCTCAAAAGAGACTAAAGAATGGGAACGGAGAGAGTATAGTTTTAATTAAGTAGACCTGGGTAACAGATCGTGTCGGGTCGTGTTCGTGTCGGGTCGTGTCAGTCGGGTTCGTGTCACAAACTACCCAACCCGACCCATTTAGAATTCGTGTTTCTCGAGTTGTATCATTTTCGTGTTTCGTGTCAGAAATGCTCAACTCTAACCCGTTAACTTCGTGTCCGGTTCGTGTCATGTTATCTTGTCTGTTGCCCAACTCTATATAGAATTACAGATATACCATATATTATCTGTATATGTTCGTGTTAATGGGTGACACAGATTAGTAACCGTGTTAGTCGTGTCAATTTTATGTTTCGCATGTTCAACCCGAACCCGACCCATTTAGAATTCGTGTTTTTCAAGTCGTGTCATTTTCATGTCAGAAATGTTCAATCCTAACCCGCTAACTTCGTGTCCGATTCGTGACGTGTTATCGTGTTTCATGTTTGTTGCCCAGCTCTAGTTTTATGGGAGAGGTGATAGCGCACTAAAGGGTAATTAGATAATCTAATTTCATCATGTCAGGGCATTAATGAAAATTCCTGCTAGATTTAAGGGACAATCACTGAAAGGGAGGTTAGTGTACTTTCGCTAATGTGAGGGGCAGAATTGTATTAAATCTGAATCTTGAGGGAAGTCGATGTAATTTACTTGAATTTAAAATGTAAAAAATTAAGAAATTGAAAAGTAAAAAACTACTTCCAAAAATAATATAATTAGAAACAACTATCATTAATGTAATTGCACTCTCGAATAATTACAATTAAAAAATTGATGAAAAACCATACTGTAAGACATATTAATTTAGATTGTACCGTTTATTATGGGTATGATATATGGGTTACTTACATATCTTTGAGGTGAGTGAGTCTCGTCAATTCTTGTGGAAGCATGCCCGGAAGATCCTGTGCTTTCAATGCTCTGCATTTCACCAAGATTTGAGTGTGGTTGATTATTGAGTAGATAATTATCTGTTAAAATTGGCTAATTTGTATTCTTTCTAACATTGGTTATATTTGATTTGGTTAATACTAGTAGGAATTAGCATAAAATTCAACAATGTTATCGATAGGGCTGATCAATGGGCAGAGTTATTTGAAGTCGAGTTTGTTTCGTTAAAAGCTCGTTCAAGATCGATTTATTTCATAAACAAACATAAGCTTCAATTATTTTGAAAATTTGCTTTAGCTTTTGAAGAGGCCAATATTCACCTTGTTTGACTCATGATTTATAAAAAGATTAAATTACCCAAGATCGAATTACTTAAAACTCATTCAAAATGAACGATTATAAATTTTTTTAGATAGGGAACTTAACAAGTTTTAGAAATAAGTTCAAACATTACGAAGTTTCCTCTAGTTTTGAGTTAAAGCGAGCTAAACTCTATGACCTTGTTTGTTTTGGTTTTTGGATTTTGGATTTTGAGTGGAGGGAGTTAGAGATAGAAATGAGAATAATAATGGGGAAGAAAATTTATTGGAGATCATACGCTGAGAGAGGATCCAAAAACCAAATCGAACAAGGTCATAATTCAAACAAATATTTGAGATCCACTAGATCTAAAAAAATTACTGTAATAGTTCATTTTTATAAAACTTGATGAGAAGATCACTCATGCCCAAAATAAGTTTTGATCGAATCGTGTTTTTGCTGGAACAAATGTGTGGTCGGAGTTTCAAACCAAATTTGCTACCCATTTTTTTCTCGCAAAAACGCCAGCAAAAGATATCCCGTCCAAATGACTTTTGGTCCACAAAAGCTCAAGAGTTGAGAAGCATACAGAATCAAATCTCTCACATGATTCCTTCATTACGTGACGCAAAATGGGAGAACGGCTGCTTTTGTAAGTCTTGCGTTTTTCACGTTCGTGCAAAAATCAAGTTCATTGGACATTCGTATACATTGGAATGAGTCATACTTGTGACAAGAGAAATAGAATCGTTTATTTCTGTTCAAACAAATATAATTCGACCAAGTATTTGCCGATTTCAGATATTCTATATTTTTTGCATATTTGTGTCAAACATATCGAGACTATAACTAGATAAATGATTTGTATGATGAAGTAAAATAAAACTGCGATGAGTCTCATCTTGCTCACATAGGAATCATACGAAGGATCATTACGATCTCTGTCTCGCGAGATTACTAGACTGGATCCATTCAATCCAAGAAACAGAGTATGAGAGAGAGAGAGAGAGAGAGAGAGAGAGAGAGAGACATGCGAGTAATGTGGCAGACGGTGTCATTGCAAGTACAGTTGACCGAATTCTCAAAACCAACTGAAACCCCAAACACTGTTCGCTCAACTGGAGCTGTGGAAAAAGTAGTACAGGGATCAGCACTGAAACTCCAATCAGTCTTCCCCAATGTCTTCCCAATTTCCTTCAATGCTTCCACTGTTAAAAAAAATTGTGTTGAAAAAAACCCACAATTTATTGTCGGTTGATAATTTCCAGAACCAATTTACAAACAAAACTAAATATTGGATATATAAACTGCAATTATTGACCTATCTTATCCATTTTCGCGGAATGTGTTTTTTATCCCAAGAAAAATGATCTAATTTCCAGAAAATTACGAAAAAATAAGTTCCAAGAATCATCAACAAACCAAGTTTCCGAAAAATTTTGGAAAAATAAATCTGTAAAACAGAGTATAACATAACAATTAACGGAAAATTTCTCAACAAAATCTTTTGGATAAAGAAATCTGGAAAGCAGAGTTACAAAACACAAACGAAAACTTTTCTTCTTTTTATTTTACTTGGGTTGTGAAAGAAGAAAATTAGAGATATTTCTCGAGGAAATCTAGTTTCTTTTTCTCATTTTTCTTTGCTTATTATCCAAAAGTTATGTTTGAAACTAAAACAGAGGAAAGTCAAGGGGAAAGTACAACAATTTCCCCCTGTTGTATGTGCAAAGGGAAAAAAAAAAAAACGAAAAGGATATGGACGACAATCAAGAAAAAAGAAAACTTAAATTTTAAATCTCTCTCATGAATAAATGAAATTATGTTTGAATACCTTCATCAGGGGGAAGAAGAGTGGCTGTAGAGGCAAAAGTTGTGAAGGAAATGAATAATATTCCAATGGCTAATGAAGCAAAATTTCGTGGGAATATCCTCATGATATGTTCCTTCAGAGAGGAATGAGAGAGCTTCAGTACTGGATCTTGTAGTATATATCTGACTGAAAAGACTTATGTAGTCCTATTCTTTATTACTGCCAGGTGATTAGGAGAGAGAGAGAGAGAGAGAGAGATAGATGTTGGAAAATGAAACCTGCATAATTCTCCTACACACAATAGGTACATTCCAAGGATATTTTGGCTCGTTCGTTTTGAGTCTCAAAATCCGACTCCAATTTTTGCGCTAGATTCTCGATAATATTTTTTTTTTATATCTTTTCACTGAATTACTCTCAAAATCTCTCTCAAAATCCAAACCGAACAAATTATTCAATGGGGCATAGATAGATTCCGTGATTTTCAGAGCAATTATTCGAGTGTAGATCCCGACAAATGACCGTAGCGATAGGTTTTGCGAGGGTAAGTTTACATGGGTAGATCCAGTAGTACGTGCGGTGGTAACCCATTTGTCAATATATAGTGGTTTTGCTAGGGTAAGTTTACATAGGTAGATCCAATAGTACGTAAGGTAACCCATTTGTCAATATATAGTACAACGTACAAGGACGTAGCCAAAGATGAATTAGGGTGTGTATCATTGACTAAAATACAAAAAGTAAGTACTTATATTTTGAATTAAATGTTATGAATTGTGAGAGAATAATGGCTTATTGACCTTTTTGGTCCCCAATCTATTTCCGCAGTGCCCTTTTGGTCCCCAATATACCAATTGCTAACATTGCATCCCCAAACTATTGATTTTGTGTTTAAATGGTCCCTGGGACTCACACCGTTTATTTCCTCCGTTAAAACCAAGGGCAAACTGGGTATTTCACCACCCCCATCACCATGGAGGGAAAACTCCCGCCAAACTAGCTCTCTGCCCTGAAATATAAGTACATACCTGCCATTGGAAAATTAAAAAAACAGAGCACACCAAAAAGGAGAGAGAAACCACGAAGAAGAAAAGATAGAGGCCAGTTCTGCTACTGTGGGAAGGTCGGGAAGACCACAACCTCTTGGACAGACTCCAACCCAGGAAGCAATACATTTACATGATGTATTGAAACATGTAATAGAATTGTGCAATAACAGGTAGCAATACATTTAAAAAAAAAAAAAACAGGTAGCAATACAAACAACAAAAACAGAGGACCAACATGGAAGACTGTCAAAAACATGTCTCTCTATTCTCCATTGCCACCATTAACATCATTTGGTGTTTACAAAAACATAGCACGAAACTATTATACCCACCATTAATAGCATTTGGTGTTTACTTGTACATAGCACAAAATATTATAGCAATTCACGGGCACAAGTACCCAACAATGCTGCATCAAATCCATAGCAACATGTCCATACAAAAAGATACCAGTTTAACCAACCAAAATATACCAGTTCAACCAACCAAAATATACCAGTTCAACATAAGTTATCTACTTGAACATAACAATACCAAAAAGTGGACCTAAATGTGCAGAAATTGGCAAACTATTTTGTGCACCATTTACAAAAAACTGAATCTCCAAACCTCCTATGGCCTGTTTCCATACAATGTAGCAATTGTAGCCATCCTCTTGTCTTTCCTTACTGCTGTCACAGTTGATGTTTGAGATGCCTGTGTTGCTTGATCATAGTTTGTTGGAATATTGAGCTGCAAATGTAATACACAAGTAAATGATTTACTTGCAGATGTAGGCTTTACGTATTTTTATTTATTCAATAGGCTTTACATATTTTTATTTATTCAGTATGGTAGGCTTTGGAATAAGTAAATGATTTATGCAAATGTATACCTGATTCGATCTTAAAGTTGCACCACCTCTAAATACACCACCACCTCTGATTGTCACACCTTTGCCTTGTCCAGCTGCACCCCTACCTTGTCCAGCTGCAACCATTCCTTGTTGTGCACCACCACCCCTGGCTTGGCCCCTAGATGCACCCTTGCCTTGCCCCCTAGCTACACCACCCCCTACCTGCACACCAGTCCTCCCACCACCCCTTGTCTGCACACCAGTCCTCCCACCCCTTACACTAGTCCTCCCACCCCCACCACCCCTCACACGAGTCCTCCCACCCCTCATCTGCACACCTCCCCTACCTGCTCCAACATCAAAAGTGTCAACCCTTCTTGTATCACTCTCCTCTACCATAGGTGCAGTACATGTCCTTCTATTGTGGCCATGTTGACCACATTTACTACAGAACACAGAATTTTGTCCAATTTTTCTCAACTTGTGGGGATATTTAGGGTTGATGTACTCTTCTGCCCCAAGAATTCTCTTCTTTTTTGGCCTTCCTTGCTTTCTTCTTCCATTTGGTGGTAGGACAGGGTCAAATTCAGTTTTTGGCCACATCTTGTATCCATTGGTAGGGTTTACAAGTGGTTGGTATGCATTTATGTAACTCATCTTTGAGTAGCAATCATGGATATACCTTTGTGGTTTATCTTTCTTTAACTGAATTGCAGCACAAGCATGGGGGCATGGTATCCCAGTTATGTCCCATTTCTTACAACTGCATGACCTTTGGTTTAGGTCAACAGTGTATTGCTCCCCTTCCCCACACCAAACTTGGAATTGCAGGTCCCCAAACCACTTTGCTGAGCATACTGAAGACTCATGTAGGGATTCCTCTAACTTGCCATATGGATTGGGTAGTAACTCATTACTGAACTTCTTAATCCACTCCCTTCTAATCAGCATTCTGTTGCTGAAATAACATCTTATCCACTCTAACATTTCTATTATTGGCTTTTGTCTTGCCTCTAAAATAGTTTTGTTAAATGCCTCACACAGATTATTGCACACCATGTCACACTTAACAGTATCATTGAAGTGAGATCTAGTCCAATACCTTGGGGGTTCTTCAGACAACCAATCATAAACCTCTGTACTCTCGTCCTTCATCTTTTCCATGGCATCTTGAAACATAGCTACATGGCTTGCCTTAGAACATGCCCAGAACTTGTCATCCACGGACACTCCTTTGAACCTCTTTTGCAAATTACTCAGTAAATGCTTAGCACAGTGTCTATGCTCAGCTCTAGGGACCTCCTCATTAAGCACACCAATTAGCCCCTGCAACAAAACATTTAACAATGTTAAACCATGTTAGTAAAACAATGTTAGTAAACCAAAATTAATTCAACATGCATTAACAAAACATGACCTTTTGTCTATCATTGATGAATGTCCACTCATGCTCATTTGCATTTGTAATGTTGCAATCCATCTTCAAAAGGGTAAAAAACCACTTCCATGTGTCCTTGCTTTCTGTCTCCACCACACAATAAGCCATAGGGTAAGAAGCATTGTTTGGATCCACACCTACTGCTGTTAGCAACTGACCACTATATTGACCTTTGAGATGGCAGCCATCCACTCCAATAATCTTCCTACAACCACTTAGAAATCCAGTCTTGGGAGCAGCTAAAAATATGTAAAGCCTATTGAATCTGGGCTGCCCACTTTCTGAGTCAATTGGAGCATCCATGACCACTGTTGAACCTGGATTTGACCTCCTTAACTCTGCACAATAATCCCAAAGCCTACCATACTGTTCAAGATCAGAACCATAAATCAATTTAGCTGCCTTTCTCTTTGCTTTATAGATCTGAGTCCTAGAGACATCCACCTTCATTTCTTTCCTTATCCTATCTTTGAATGATTGCAATGGCATCCTTGGATTGGTTCTGAGATCCTCCATGTACTTTTTTGCTATCATGTGGGAAGTTACATTCCTATTGGAGTAAGTTATGGTACATGTGTGTTTACTCTTATAGGTCCTCACCTGATATTTTGAATCTGCTAGGACTTTAGCAGCATATACCAGCCACTCACAAGGAGATTCACACTTTGCCCTCACTCTTCTCTTGTCATTTTTCACAAGTTTTACATTCCTTTGATGCTTAATGGCATGTTGCTTGATAGCTTCCTTAAACTCCTTGGCTGAATTAAAATATTGGCCTTTCATAAATCTAGGATCTTCCATATCAGTCTCAGGCTTGAAAGTCTTAAAGGGTGGCTTCGTTCTCCTATCAGTTTCTTCATCAGATGAACTATAAAAACTATAGTCTGAATCATACTTTGGATCACCATCACTCAACTGCCCTTGATCATCAACAGGTTCAACATGTGGGTTTCTCTCGTCAATGTCAGGGAATCCAACAAACTCTTCATTATCATCTACAAATATGTCATATAATCTATCATCATCACTCTCTTGGTAAGAATGGTCACTATAATACACACTGTCATTGGAAGACTCAGAGTTGGCATCTCCCATGTGTACTTGGTTCACATCCTTTATGTTCACATCATCCAATCCATTACCCTGTTCCATATTACCCTCCTGAAATACAAACCCAGATTCTAAATTAATAGGCCCTAAGTCAATGTAGGGTTCTACATCCAAATCACACACTTGAACATGAGATTCCAAAGTTGCAGGCCGAAGGTCAACTTTGGGCTCTGCATCCAAATCGACTTGGGCTAAACTATTCTTTGAACTACCCACCTGACTCTCAATTACCTGGGCCTGAGTTACACTAATCTTTGAACTGCCCACTTGACTCTCGATTGGGTCCAATCCTCCTACATGATTCAAGTAAAGTACAATAGTCCTATCCTTGTGCAAAAAATCCAACATCCCATATGCATCTTTATCACACCTAATAGGTACAAGCCCATTATCCAAACTGCAATTGGGCTTCTTACAGTAAAATAAGACATTAGGAGCATACCCAAGTTGTTGGACCAGGCCATCCAACTCAAGCATTGACAAATAATCTGAGTTCAATCCATTTACTGTGTCTATTTTACCCCCACTGTACACTTTCCTGGGCTTAAGAGTAAATGCACCACCATGATGCACTTCAATGGAAAAGTCAGTAGGGTAAACAGGAGCTCCTGCGTAAAAAGCACCACAAAAAAAAAAATTCATACTTTACATGGATCCGTGAGCACATACGGTGAAACAAATATGGGACCACAAACTTTGCTTTTATGCACAGAAAAACAACAGGAATAGCAACAACTACCCAAAAAACCCTACTTTAATACTCTACCCATTACAAAGATGCTTTCATACAATAAATAACCCTAAAATACCTCCACTCAGTCCACCTGCATATGCATATACGTATACATCTATATATTATACATATTCTATATATATTTAACCACATGGACTAAAAAGCTCATGCATGTCTTCAATTTCTAAAGCCAATCAACTTTAAGCCCTCGGATCCAAAAAAATAATCAACTTTAAGCCTTGAAATTGAGATGATCTAGTTCAGATGCATACCTTTCAGCGATGCATTCCAGTCGTCAAAGGCCATCGTCTCTATCAAAGGCGATCAAAAGTTTCACTCTGTACTTGACTTTTGGGATCTTTTTCAAAGTATGCGTATACGTATGTATGTATATCGCGACTGGAAAAGGGGTGCTTCAATGCACGTGATATTCACGTGTGATGATGGGTGTGAAATACCAAATTTGCCCTTGGTTTTGACGGAGGAAATAAACGGTGTGAGTCCTAGGGACCATTTAAACACAAAATCAATAGTTTGGGGATGCAATGTTAGCAATTGGTATATTGGGGACCAAAAGGGCACTGCGGAAATAGATTGGGGACCAAAAAGGTCAAAAAGCCAGAGAATAATCCGTCTCGTAAAATGAAAAATAAGTATTTAAAATATAAGAAACTTAAAAGTAAAAGTACTTAGCTTTTCTGAAAAATAATATATTTTGTGTATAAACATTTTGTATATAAACAGTACTATGAAAGGAGTAATGATAATTACAAGGGTTACTATTACATGATATGAAAATGAGCGGAGTGAAGCTATACTCTTGAACGATTGTCATGAAATTAGTATATGCCATGAGAACAAATTTCAAGAATTAGAAAAATCATTTCGCATAAAATTCATAATTTAGAGGTGCTATATATGGAAAATACTCAAAAAGTTGGAGGTGGCCCTGGACACCCTTGGCTCCCCCTCCCTTCAAGAAATTTCTTGTTTTTTTTTATCAGCTTTGTCCTTTTTAAAATTCAAAAAATCTAGAACCACAAACAAATGCACAAACGCTCACAATACATGTGGGCCCCACATACTGGTGTGTAGTGTGTGCAGAGCCAACCGTGTGTGAATGTTTGTGGTTCTAGCAAAATTGTTTGAAATATTTAGGATAACCTTTCTGAGGGTTAGGCTAGGCATGTCGCACGTGGTTGTTGGTTAATAAGTATGTGTTTTTACTCGAGACATGTCACATGTCATGTGCATGTTTTGGGCTTCATTGTATGTCTTCTTTTTTATGGTTGTGGTGAATTATTTACAAAATTTTGTTAGTACAAATTCTCATGCTAAAGCATTTTCTTTTCAGGTCACTGACATACTTGTAAAGGAAAAATAGAAGCAACATGGCATGTGCATTGGACTCCTTACTAATTAAGGAAATTGGGCAAAAGAGGATGGATAAGCTTTGTCTCTCCTCAGCTGCATTTGCCTAGGTGAGTTAATGTGAAATTATCATTTTGCCCTCATTCCAAAAAAGCTTTGTCTCTCCTCCCTCCGTATTGATAAAATAACATGCACAATGCTAGATACAAGACTGGCTCAAAGGTTTTTAGTGCCCAAGGCTTAATAAAAAAAATGTGCCCTCAAAGAGTTAATACTTAACAATTTTTACAGCAATAATCACAATACGAGAAAATCAAACCAATATAAAGTTTGCAAAACCTTATCCCATATTGGCTAGTTACAAAACCTTTTTTCTACCATAAATGACAATGCACCTTAGTGGGCTTGCAATGTGGCTAGACACAAGGAGAGGTCTCGTGCGCTCAAGGAAAAGGGCTAAGGCCGAAGACAATTTGAATAAATTGATCCGGAAACCAATATTTGAGTGCCCCTAAAACTTGGGATTTTGGAGATGCCCAAGGCCCAGGCCTCTTGGGCCTTGGGAGTGGGCCAGCCCTAGCTACAAACACATGCAAAAGTGCACACATTAAGTGTGGAGTCAACACATATTGGACAGTCTCAAACGCATCTGTATCTTGGTCTATAAATTTTAATTTCTGGTCGCAACATTTTAAAACCTATATTACATGCCATATTAGTGAACACATTAAACAATATGATTTGTCACATGAGGAGCTAAATCAGACCATACAACACTATAGAGCTGTTATGAGTTCGTGCAATATATGCTGGACTATTTCTCAACTCTAATAATTAAACAATGATCTTTGGTGAGTGCCTGAGTGGGGTAAGATACTCTCTGTATTTGACTTCTCATTGGCTGAATTATTTGACGCGTTTACTTTTTCAAGTATGGAGGACTCCTCTCTCTCTCTCTCTCTCTCTCTCTCTCTCTCTCTCTCTCTCTCTCTCTCTCTCTCTCTCTCTCTCTCCCCTCATTGCATCGGTGAGAATCCGAAATGGATTTTAACGGTGAAGAATTCAGAGTACCCACTTGCATGCATTGATTGCACGTAGTTGAATGAATAGCCATCTATTTACATACAGTAGCAGTAGAAGAAACCAACAAAAATATAGTAGTCGTGGTCCAAATTCGAGTATGATGGAATTTGATGTTGACTCTTGATCGAGTCTTGAGGCTTCCTTGTTCGTTATGAGTCTCAGAACTTCTGAGTACGGTCTCCAATAAATTTTCTCTACCTGTCTTTGTCCACTCATTACTCTAAAAAAACCTTCCTAAAAACTCAAACCTGTGGATTTGCCCCTATGGGTAAAGAACAGAGGAAAATTATGGGGAAAGAAGAACAATTTCCCACTATTTCATGTGCAAAGGAAAAAAACGAAGTTACGTTTGAATACCTTTTTCAGGGGGAAGAAGAGTGGCTGCAGAGGCAAAAGTTGTGAAGGAAATGATAATATTCCAATGGCGAATGAAGCAAAATTTCGTGGGAATATCCTCATGATATGTTCCTTCAGAGAGGAATGAGAACTTCGGTACTGGATCTTTAATACTGCCAGGTGATTATGGGGGGGGGGGGGGGGGGGGGGGGGAGAGATTCGGGTAGCGCCACGGAAAGACTGTCATTTGCAGCGCCCTAAAGACTATGTAGTCCTATTCCTTCTAAATGGTCTCTCTTTTTTTGCCGATCAAAGATTAAACTTAGGCCATCCAGAAGGAATTCGGGTGCCTGTAAGCTGTAGCGCCTTGAAAAGACTGCCATTTGCAGCGCGCCCAAAACTACATATATAGTTTTAGGGGGCACGTTAGGCCATCTAGAAGCAAAACCACATTGTTCACATATCCCCCAAAACCTCTTCCATAATTCGTGAGGAGTCCTAATAATTGTTTTTGTAGAAATTATTTCGGAATCTTCTGTTATACCATATGGCACTGTTGAAAACATTCAAAGAGAAAGAGTTCATCCTCGAGGTTAACAGACTATCTTACTTCTACTTTCCTGATAGAAGAAAATATTGATCACTCATTAACTAATATTCAAAAAGACTTGTCATTCCGAGATTAAAAAAAATGAGTGGAAGCAATTCAAGATGAACGAAGTTTCAAATATCTCTCTCTCTCCTCATTTCATGGATGAGAATGGATTGGTGAAGAATTCAGACCCACTTGCATGCATTGATTGCACGTAACGTAGTTGGGTAGCCCATCTATTTTAGGCACAATAGAAGGGGAGACCAATACTAGTCCAAATTCTAGTGCTGGAAGTGGATGTTGACTCTTCAGCTGTTTGGTAAAGAGTCAAGTAAGTTACTGGCAAAAAATTCCACTCACCAAGGGTCAAGTTACTGGCAAAAAATTAAAATTGGTTGGTAAAGAGCCTTTGCACAATTGGTTGTTCGGCCTAATAAGTCAAATGACTTTTTTTTTTATCTTTATTAAAAAAAATTTGTATTTGTTAGTTTTTTGTCAACTTTTTACGGATTATTGCTTCGTTATGACGAGGAAAATTTAAAAAGTACAAATTATAATAGACACCCAAATTTTTTTAAATAAAGACGAAAAAACTTCGCTAATTGGCTTATTTTTGTCTTTATTCAAAATTTGGGTTTCGATCGTAATTTTTTATTTTTAAATTCCTCTCGTCATGAATAAGCAATAATTCACAAAAAGTTGACAAAAACTAATAAATGCAAAAAAAAAAAAATTGAATAAAGACAAAAAAAACAGCCCATTTGGCTTAGTAGGCCGAACATGGCACATTAAAAAGCAAGTAAATACCTTCGCCCTTGTTTTTCTTTGGAGGGTTACAGAATATAGGGAGTGCCATTTCCATTTTCCAGGATCATGTGCAGCTCCTGCCCCTTAACGAGAATTGGAAAAATTATAAATTCAACAATTAAGGAAAACCACTCATGAAAATGTGTCTTTGTTTCATGAAAAATTCAATTATCGTTTTGAAAGGTTGGGACTTGGGAGATAGCTTAAGAATTTGCGAGTAGCAGTAGTAGGACTATTGTGCACTTTCTAAAGTTCTCTCAATGTTTTTTTTTTCCTTGTGATAAATGAAAATGTTCTTCGCCATTCCAAAAAAAAAAAATTAATTATCTGAGATCCAACGGTAGTCATGACTAGTCAATCTAGCTTATTCTTATGCGAGTGATCATCCCATGGGAAAACAAATCGACCATTATGCAGAAAACTTCAAAGCACACTAGTCGACCGTCACTCGCGTAACTAGTAGCCAATCTAGATTTCACAGCATACTAGTCGAGCAACTTCACAGCATCCTGGTCGACCATCACTCACATGACTAGTCAATCTAGATTTACTAATCATGCGAGTGATGGTTGACTAGTATGTTGTGAGCTTTCCTATCTAAAGGAGCTAAACCAACCTAATACATTTCCATTTAAAGCGAGCTAATACATATTAGATAGACAAACTCATGACAAAGCTTTGCATGATGTGGGGGCTCCGATCCGGTAGGTTCACAGCTCGTCTCGAATCCAGCCCTTCGCCCTGCAAAACGAAGCACGACTAAAGACCACACCGGAGGTCCTCCGGGATGGCCCTCCGGTGCAAGGATAAGTACAGCTTCTCAGAGAGGTGGAGAGCTAAGAGCTAGGGTTGAGAATGAACAGTGCGTACCTTCTCAGAAGAGGCGTAATGATATATTTATAGGCTCTCCTTAGCTTGGCTTCCAAGGCTGTACCAACACTTGACACGTGTCGGCTGACCTCACCCCATCGTCACTCTAGGGTTTTGTAACCGTTTGGAAAGTGAGCTGGCACCTTCACGTGCCCTCACACCTATCCTTGATAACTGCTCGGTGACGTCACACCCATCGTCACGGTTGAGGCCGTTACTCCCACGCGGGTGAGCTGGAATTGCAACCCACACTCGTTCAATACCGAGCGTAAAGCCGACGATCATCAATGAGATCGCGCCACAGACAAGAGGGGAGAAAAGACTCGGCTGATGGCCGACAGCTCGGCCATGCCCATCATTAATCCTGCAGGGGCAAATCGGCTTTTGAGAATCGCCCCGAGGTTCGCTTTATTACGTACGGCTCGAGCCACGTCGCTCGGCCTACTACACATGATATACAGGTAAATAGAGAAATGCATTCTACGGAATATATGATAATAATATGTTTAGTCAATCTAGATTTCACAGCATACAACATAAATTCAAAATTCGCCCATTCTGTCTTTACAATATTTTTTTTTGAAACGGCAAAAAAATTATAGATAAACTCAATAATGGGTACATTGAAACTAAACATGAAAGATAATGAATGATCCAAATCATTACCTTTCATTTCAATTTTGAGACCCCCAAACGAACAAACCAGAATTCTTGTCTCCACCGAGTCTATCATCTCATCCTTCACCGAAGCTTTATTGTTAAAGACAACATTATTTCTCCCTGTCCATGCCGTCCGTAAAACTGCATAAAAGCAAGCAAGGCAGCCCAGTCTTTCGGAAATTTAAAAAAAAAAAAAAAAAACCGTATTAATGTAATTCGAAATGATCATCGGCATCAGAAGAGATTATATATTCATGGGAATTACATATCCGGTGTTTTAATTACTCCGAACTTTTAGCGACCAAATTAAACGTACATCGGAGATATAATCTCACAAATTAAGTGCGAGATATCATAAGATGTGGTACTTTTTAAAATTCGTAAGAGAGTGATGTTCACCCTCTTACGGGTCAACTTAGGCGCATCTCAAATTAATTTTTATTGTCCTTCTTACAATTGTTTCACACGCTTACACGTGAAGTAAGATATATGGCCCAAAGAGTTTTTGACAAGAAAAATCGAATCTGAAACAATAAGATCTTACTAAGATCAAGTAAATTTCCAAGTCTCATGTCATTTAATTGGACAATTAATGCCTTGGTGTTGTCACAACTACTATTTGTTTCATAAATCATATTCTCTCCATCCCTTTTTAAGTGTCTTGCTTCGTAACTCCAACTTATTAAAAAGACATCATCATTATACCTTTCACATCAACTTTTTTCTCCACTTTCTCTACTTACCCATCATTATTACACTTTTACTCACTTTTTAAAATGGAATCTACTTTTAGGGACAAAATAGACAATTCACCAACTTTTACCCACTAACTTTACAAAATAGACACTTATTAAGAGATAACCCAAAATGGAATACCGGACTATAAATTAAGGACGGAGGGAGTATGAAAAGTCCCCTCTTGCCATCAATCCTCGCTATGTGAAGCCAATTTGTTTTTGGACAGTTATATGTATTTCCATGATGGATGTGAGCGGCTAGGTAGCCTAGATGTGTACTGCACATTTGACAAATATTTTGATATATAATTTTTTAGCCTACATTGAGCAGATTTTTAATAAGTCCACTCGGTTTTTTTTTTTAATTTTAAATTATGGTTAGTTGATGAGGTTAGCAAGTTAATCTTCTTTACTGCATGGTGATGTTAACGAGTTGATCTAGTGTCTTGAATCATGTAGCATAACCTTTTCCTATTTTATGTTTAATGAGTATGAGTTTTACTACGTTTGGTGGTCTAAGAATTGATTTCGAACCCGTAGAAGAGTGAAAATACATTAGGGGTTAAGAAACTTTTCAGTAGTTTTTTTTTGAACGTATTGCAGCAAAGTAGATCCAGTAGCTATTTTCGTAAACAAAATTGGCAACTTGTTTGTCTATATAAGATCTTTCTGACTATGCGTTTTTAGATGAAGTGAAGTATGTAAGTTTTACAATTGAGTAATGTCATGCTCAAAAGCATGAACAATTCTAAGGAGTTGGCATACGGTTAATGGCGGAGCCAGGATTTAGATTGGAGGGTGATGCTGTTTAATAGGGGTCCACTTGCATTGTTGAATATTTTTTTTGTAGAAAATATGAAGAGAAAACGTGACTGTTAAGTGTAAAGCGACGCTGTGGAAAATTTTCTCCTCTCTTCAATTCCTTGCATGTCATCCGTTCAACTAGAAGATTATAAACCAAACTTTTCATTGAGAGTCCGCGAACAATAATGGCTGTAATTGTCCTTGTGGAAAATTCTGTTGTTCTCTTTGCACAGAATTTAGAACTTATGGTCAACCTCCTTGAATGTTCGGATTCTGTCGACATCCATGCAGTAAGTCTTGGAAAGAGACTTGATGCCGGAGGGACAATCGGTTTTGTGCCCCTTCTGTTCAATGCATCTCGAAACTCCGGAGCATCTTTTCTTGCACTGTCAATTTTCTTGGGATGTTTGGTCGTTGTTGATAGACTGGTGGCATGTTTGTTGGGTGTGCCCTAGCTCTCTGATTGATTTATTCACATGGTGGATAGGTAGTGGTTTCAAAAATCTTGAGAAATATTTGTGGGAAACGACATTCCAAGCTGCAATTTGGTCTGTTTGGTTGGCTCGGAATGAGATTATTTTCAACAATGCGTCTTGGCGAGTGGAGGATCTTGGGGAGCTAATTAAAACTAGGGTAGCAATGTGGGTCAAGGTGAAGTTTGATATTAAGGTGCACTCGGTGGAAGATTTCAAGGGCTATATTGATGGAATGAGAAAGGAGAAAGTGTAGCAAGTGAAACTTGCATTGAGGGTGGGGGCGATCCAATTTTCTGTTGGATGGTCCTCTGTGTTCTTTTTCCTGGTTTTCCACCTTGTTTTTCTCTCTCGGTAAGCGTGTGTGCTTAGCGAGTTCCTCTCTCGATGTACCCTTTTCGAGCTAATAAAATTTTCTTTGCCGAGCAAAAAAAAAAAAAAAAGTCTTGGAAAGACTTAAAGGAAATCATGATAAAGTGCAATTTATTTTTGAGTTATTGAATAATACGTCTATATAATTGATATGTGGGTATACGTCTATTTCATCAAATGGATATATACATGGAACGGGTTTGCTTATTAGGTTAGTATTTATGACGATTAAAGGTGAAGACAATTAGGATATTTAGGCCACACACTTACCTATCATGTGGTTGTTCCGTTTGTTACTTATTCCTACACCTACATAACATAGGGTACCGTAATTTGTGAGATAAACCGAGGTTATAAATACTTAAGAGTCACATGGCAACCGATTTAATTTCTGTACTCTGTTTAAATTGGTATGATCCGTGAATGTAACTACAACTATTGATCCACGTAAAAAATCGGTGTAAAACTAAAGTCATTCGTGAACTGAAATCGATTAAAGGAAAGGGAATCAAAGTGATATCCATTTCCTTTTTTATTGTTTTTTTTTTTTTTTCATTGTTCTTTACACATTCAAAATAGGAATTTTGAAACTATGAGGAATAAATGTAGCAATAGATCGATGTTTTATTCACACATATAAAGTATATGTCCCATATCCGGCTACATGCCTCTAAGCATCACTATAATTTTTTGCTCACATGCTTGTTTAAGAAGGTTTCAAGTTATGTGATTTGATAAGAGGTATATAGCCTTTCTCTCAAAGCAGAGCAGCACAATGTGTAAAGAAGTACATCATGTTCCACCCATTTTGATATTTGTATCAGTCTAATGATAGAACCCAAATTTGTATCATCTTGGTTGATATATCGTCAGAAGATGTTGTAACCAAAAATGCAAGAGTAGAAAGAGAGTATTCAACATACCCAATCAAGAAGATATAAACAGTACGTAGGAAAATATTACCCAATGGACAATGTTCTTGTCATTGGAAGCCATCTATAATCATTACCCTTTCCTCCTAGGCCTAATAGGACTAATTAGTACCTAAGTATTCTTAGCTGTGTGTGTGTGTGTATATATAGAGGTACACTTTCTAGGAAAAAGCTCACCCATTGGTCAATAAATGGCACTTGAAAGCCGTACCATGATCATTACTCTTTCTCCTAGACTTATAAGACTACTTAGACCTAAACTACTTAGTCGTACACACACACACACACACACACACACACACACACACACACACACACACATATATCAATATCTTATGGAAATGTGTTTAAGCCCCACAAGCCTCCAAACCCCCATTCCTAATTTCCTGAATTTTATACTTTTAAAAAACTAAAAAGCCCCACGTTCCCATACAATATCTACCTTCCTAGACCACTATCTAAGCCATAAGAGCAAACGAAAAGAAAAAAGAAAAAAACCACCCCACATCCAAACCAACTGTCCCAGGTCAACTGCACATAAAACACTCTCACGTAGTCACGTTCACGTTTCACCCTTCCATTTGAAACGATATGGTCTCCTACATGCTCATATTTCTACCTCTCAACAGCAAGTTTGCTTGCTTTGAAGTATGAAAGTACCACTGCTACTCTTACCCTACTGCTACTAGCACTTACATGCTCAAAGTTTACACGCCTCTTACCCTACTGCTACTCTTACATGCTCTGAAAGTTTACACGGCCATATTTCCACATGCCCTCCCCTAATGGTGTTCCCACTTTTTTGTCTCTAGGTTTTGATTAAAGTAACCCTTTATATGCGAATTCATTTGGCAGTTTTAAGGTCGGTCTTGACAATTTAAAGTAATTTGGATCTCGCACCGCTCAGTTCAGTAGGTATGATTTTTTTGTTTAGTAGGTATGGTTTTCTTTGCTTTTTTTTTTTGCTAGAATTAACTAAAATAGCATTTGCTTATCATCCATTGATTTGCGAGAGTTCTTTGATTAGGTGATAGGGCTTTCCTCATGTGATTGTTAGGTTTTTAGGTGTAAGGTCACTTTTTTATTTGGCAAATCCCATGACAAAAACACATTGATTTGTATCCCCATTTATCGTGTTGTAATTTATTTATTAGAGTGTCTATTTAGGAAGTAGAAGGAAATAAAAAATATTATGTAATTGAGTGCAGTAGAGACTGTTTAGGAAACTGGCATCAAATAAAATCAATATCAGGAAAAGGAAAGATTGTTAAGGCAATACGGGATGGTGAAATCACTTGTGTATGGCAAGATGGAAATGGAAGGAATCAAGGGAATTGTATCAAGAGAATTTCGTGCATATATCAGTTCAATAAGGAAAGGGGATCAAGAAATCAAAGGTGCAGAATTATTATCAGAAACAGTGCTCGAGCAACTTCAGGAAAGCTTTAACTAGTGCTCGAGCAACTTGACAGATTTTGTCCATCTATATATATGCGGCTCACTTGGGATTTTGATGCGATGGAATATATGAGTGCAGTCCCTCTCTTGCTCCAAAACAGAGAAATATCTAAGGGAGATTTTTAGTTTATCTTTTGGAAAAAGATATGATCGTTTGAATCATCAAACTTCAGGATTAATTACAAGAGCTCTCTCCATACTTTGTGATTGCTAATCAAAGTGTTCTTCCGGTGGATTTCTGGTGGATACCGACGGTGGATTCCGTAGGTTATTGGAAGGCTTGAGCGATTCAAGGCAGCGGCGGTCAAGCACTGGGTGCGGTGAACGAGTGATTCGGCAATCAACCTTGGTCAACCAAGAGCGATTCTAGGTTGTAAGTATAGGTTTGTTTGTAACCGTACAATGAGTTATAGTGCATGATTTCCTTCCCGTGGTTTTTTCCCGTTTAGGGTTTTTCACGTATATTCTGGCGTTCTTTATTTGTTTGCTTTCCATTGGTGAGATTGATTTAATTTTCAGTTGGTGGGTTAATTAATTAAAGAGTTAAAACATAGCAAATCTATATACCTAGGCGATCTAGGATTTTTCAATTGGTATCAGAGCGGGTCGCTTATATTGGAATCGTTGGGTTTCTAAGCGGATCCTTGATTTGCTATGGAGTTGAGTACGAGCCGCCCTCCAGTACTTGATAGAATGAAATTTGATCATCAGAAAGTGAAAACAGAAAAACCTATTGGATTTATGAGTAAACACAATAAGTTAAATGATCTAGACAACAGTGATGAATATGACACGGAAGCTATGACTGTGAATATGAAAAATTTTAAAAGTTTCTTCAAGAACCAGATTAGTGAACATGGCAACAATCTCAAGAAGCAAAAACAAGCGTATAAGGTGAAAACGTCGGGAGACAGTGAATCAGAAAAAGGGGATTATAATAATAAAGACAAGGAGAATTATATGGCTTTTGTTGCTTCATTGAACTCATACGAGGATTCCGAGTCTAGTGATAATGAGCTAGAAGAAGAAGAGAGTATTGGTGATTTGGAGACCTTGAAGGCCGAGTACAATAATTTATATTCAAAAAGTATCAAGGTCAATAAAATGAACATTAAGTTGATCGAAAGTTGAGGGCCGCTGAAAAAATCAACGGGGATTATGCTAGAGATATTTTTACATCTCAAGTTCATGCAAGAGAACTAGACGAGAAGAATGAGTTACTTAACAAGGAGTGTGATGATCTTAAAAGAAAACTCATAATTCTTCAAGATGAAATGCATTTGTGTGTGGAAAATAAAATGCTCATGGAATCAAAAGTGGTCAAGCTGCAAAGTGAACTTGACCATGCCAATGCTACATTCGACAAATTGAATAAAGGTTCGCAAGCCCTCAATGATGTGTTGAGTGTTCAGAAGGGGACTTCAAACAAAGAAGGGCTTGGTTATGTAGAGGGTGCATCATCTTCAAAAGTGGGACGAAAGATTGTCTTTGTCAAGCCAATTAGAAGTGCACCCAATTCTTCAGAGGCCAATAAATCCAAGTCAACCATTGAGGTGAAAAATGACTATAGCATGTCTAAAAAGCATATTTCTGGAAACGCAAAAAGGCAAGCGACAACAATGAAGAATTCCACCACCACGCGTGATGAGGTAAATTTATTTAAGTTTATTCCTATTTGTCATCATTGTGGAGTCAAAGGTCACACTAGACCTCATTGTAGGAAGTTGCATGTGCCAAAGTCTTCACACAGACACATAGCATATTCTCATGGTTATAAAATACATATGCCGACATGTCATTTTTGTGGTGTAAAAGGTCACATTAGACCCAAGTGTTTTCAATTACACGGATACCCTCCTATTGCAAACAATCATGTTGTCAACAATAAAGCTATTTCTAAACATGGTAATATTCGAAAGTCTTGGACTGCTAGTTGCACTAAATATGATAATACTAGAAACATGTCTGGTAAGAACATGGCTTTTGGAGTTCAACCAAATAAACTGTGTAACACTAGTCAAGTCAAGACAAGACTTATTTGGGTGAGGAGGTTGGATTTAAAATCTCATGCGAATTTATCTGGAGGTGTTGACCTTGCCTTTTGAGGCTTGGTCTCGTTTCCGTAGTCTAGGTTGGTCTTTATTGCTTATAATGTTCCTAGAGCTACGAGTTGAGTCATTTGTTTAGTTTTATTTCTTTTATTTTTTAGCATTTTCTTTTTTTAATTCGCTTCCCTGCTTAATTCATGATTTGTAAAGAAAATCCAAAAACATTCATATATTTATTTGTTTTTGAAAACTTAATAATCAATAAATATTTTTGGGCTAAGCATATTTTTGGAGTGAGTAGTCAGCCATGGGTTTCACTAAATGCACATTTTTTTTCAAATGCATGCGTTCTTCTTGTTCATAATTCCTTTCATGTGATACATTTGGACATTAGTTGCACCATGCCTCATGACTCTATGATCGCCACATTTACACGTCAGGATTAGAGAGATTATTCAGATTGGATAGTTGATTCTCATGTCCATTGGAATGTCTCATTTTGTTTCCTCGGCGATTGACCTTTTTGCATTTTGGTTGGATACGGTGTTCTCTTGGTTTCGTTAAAAAAAAAAAGAAAAAGAAAAAAAAAACCATATAAAAAGATAAAAGTCTATTTGTGAGTTCTTATTGCTTATCTGGGCGTTCATCGAGTATCGAACAATTGGGGTGAGGTACTCTCCCTCTGAGCGTTCGTGTCACAAAATGGATAGACTTTGTGAAGGCAACCGTGTTGGACCACTCGCTTAGTAACTGGGGATTGGGTATGAGGTACTCTTATTTCCAATATTCGTGTCAAAAGGCAGTGGGGTAAAAATATAAAAACACGTGTATTTGTTTGGAAGATTCAATAAAAATTAGTTATGACAAAATACTCATTGGTTGAGGGGGAGTATTTAATCGTTGAGGGGGAGTAATTTCTAAGTCTTGGGATGTGATTCGTGTCATCATGCCTGGTTTGACTTCGTGGGAGGAAGGGTGGTTGCCATTCTCATGGAACACGAGAAATCTTGTATCCGAAGATGGTGGTCTTAATATTTCTGACGTGTCACACACCCACTATTGTCATAGTCTCATATTGCATGTTGTACTTAATTTCAGATTTCTTCATGCTTGGGATACATACAAGTTTACTCATGCATTTCAAAAACTTGTAGTGACATTTATTGATTCTCATGGTTGAGTATTCATCTCTGCATCCATGTGTTTGTCTTCCCCAGATTTTTAAAAAATAAAAAATAAACAGAGCATGTTTAGTTCTATAAAAATTTCCATTTTGTTTTGGGCTCTAACGTAGTGTCTCTTTCATACTCAGCAGTTACTAGAGCTTTCCTATACTACAATCAATTTTTTTTTTGGATATAAAGACCACCGACTGGATCATCCTCATTTTGGACTCACCTAATCTATAAGTTATTCTACATAAGTCTCATTTTTACTGGTACAACACGTGCATGTCCTTCATATAAATATATATTTGCATTTTTACCATGTGTTGGTGGGTGTCCGGTGTAGCAATTAATTTTATTTCTGCATATATTTTCGGGATCGATGGAGCTTAGCAAGTTTCTATGTGCTCTAATTTGATTTTTCGCATATGTTACTATCATACTGTTTTCGAGACTTAGTTCACATGGCATATCAGTCTGGTTTAAATCTTTTTCCTACTATGGCTTAATTTGGGTGCTCTATTTATTGGAGGCTTTATTGATTTGGGATATTCTTGTGTACTCTACCTTTGTTATTCCGTGACAAAAAGGGGGAGTAATTTAACAGATTGACTGACTTTTCCATGTTTATTAATTCAGCTTCACAGGATGTGATCAATCTGTTAAGGGATAGGTTGTTTTGTATGTTTTGTCATGGAAGTGCCAAAGGGGGAGATTGTACGGTCACTTTTTTATTTGGCAAATCCCATGACAAAAACACATTGATTTGTATCCTCATTTATCGTGTTGTAATTTATTTATTAGAGTGTCTATTTAGGAAGTGGAAGGAAATAAAAAATATTATGTAATTGAGTGCAGTAGAGACTATTTAGGAAACTGGCATCAAATAAAATCAATATCAGGAAAAGGAAAGATTGTTAAGGCAATACGGGATGGTGAAATCACTTGTGTATGGCAAGATGGAAATGGAAGGAATCAAGGGAATTGTATCAAGAGAATTTCGTGCATATATTAGTTCAATAAGGAAAGGGGGTCAAGAAATCAAAGGTGCAGAATTTTATCAGAGACAGTGCTCGAGCAACTTCAGGAAAGCTTTAACCAGTGCTTGAGCAACTTGACAGATTTTGTCCATCTATATATATGCGGCTCACTTGGGATTTTGATGCGACGGAATATATGAGTGCAGTCTCTCTCTTGCTCCAAAACAGAGAAATATCTAAGGGAGATTTTTAGTTTGTCTCTTTGAAAAAGATATGATCGTTTGAATCATCAAACTTCAGGATTAATTCCAAGAGCCCTCTCCATACTTTGTGATTGCTAATCAAAGTGTTCTTCCGGTGGATTTTTGGTGGATACCGACGGTGGATTCCGTAGGTTATTGGAAGGCTTGAGCGATTCAAGGCAAAGGCGGTCAAGCACTGGGTGCGGTGAACGAGTGATTCGGCAATCAACCTTGGTCAACCGAGAGCGATTCTAGGTTGTAAGTATAGGTTTGTTTGTAACCGTACAATGAGTTATAGTGCATGATTTCCTTCCCGTGGTTTTTTCCCGTTTAGGGTTTTTCACGTATATTCTGGCGTTCTTTATTTGTTTGCTTTCCATTGGTGAGATTGATTTAATTTTCAGTTGGTGGGTTAATTAATTAAAGAGTTAAAACATAGCAAATCTATATACCTAGGCGATCTAGGATTTTTCATTAGGGTTTAAGAAGTTATTGGCAGGCCAAACTTTGGACGCCTGAGTTTCAGATGTTGAATTAGGTGAGGAGAGGAAAGTTAGGTCACGAGACGTTAAAAAATTGTGACCTTGGCATCCAGAGAAACATTGTTTTGCTATGTGATAAGCTACATGCTGATGTACACCATTGCAGCATATGAATCCTATAGGTAGTTCAGAGTACATCTTTCTGTTAGCAAATACATATTCCATAATGTATCTATCTATCTATCTATCTATCTATCTATCTATCAATATACTATAGAAATGTATTTGAGCCTCTCAAACCTCCAAACATCCATTCCTAATTTTGTAGAATTTTACATTTTTTAAATAAAAAAAGCTCACACATCCATCGGTATTTCAAAACCCCACGTGTCCCACCCATAGGTGCCTTCCAAAAATACACCTGTCCCACCTTTTTGATTTTCAATACTGGACCTTTGTACTAAAAAAAAAATAAACCTCCCACGTCTCCCCCCACGTTCCCCTCTAAAGCACTATCCTAATACTTGCATCTCCTACAACTCTAATACACGACAACATTTATATTCCTCCTCCAATTCTATATTTCTACCCCATTGTTGAGTCTATAGTAATCATCCATGATCCCCTACAAAAAATTTATTGCCAAGTTTGGCTCCGCTTGCATGTCTTGAGAATTTGTTCACGAAACCTTAAGCACCAAATTCGGCTTCGTGACGGGAATTGGTTCACGGAATAATTTACGAGGATTTGTTTGTAGTTATTTTACTACCAAGTTCAGTTATGAGAATTTGTTCGCCGATTTTTCAGAACAAAATTTGGCTCCGTTTGTTACAAGGTTGTTCACGTAACGAACAATCAATTGCTGAAAGGTTAGTACAAAGTTCGGCTCCGTTTCTTTTGTAATGAGATTTTTTTGTATATCTTGATGCCATTGATGGTGATGATTAGTCCATATAGAAGAATAGTAAACATAGAAGAAAAAATTGGGCATTTTCTTTAAGAAAAAAGTTTCAAATTAATGTTTAAAGCTTCCCTCAAATTTTGAACTTTGAAGATCGTTTGTTTTTACTACTTTCAACTTCCATAGAAAACTACGTACTAATCCCATTTGCCACTTTTTAAAATTTTCATTTATTCCTTACTTTAGAGTTTTCTTTAAAGTTATTGCTTCATATGTGAACCTCCATTTTTTTTTTTACTAATTTAGTTGATAACATTTCCATTTCTTGCTGATGTTTACATTCACAGGTTTTGATAAACAAAAATGATAGAATCCATACCAACCCTCAGTGTTCAAGAAAGGAATTGTATCCATTTGTATCATCAATTTTTCATACGTTGGATCAAGTTTATAATATAATAATAATAAAAAGCATTGTGTCCGTTAGATGCACATCAAACTTTTTTTTCCTATTTTCCCGTATATTGAACGGGCACAATGCTATATTATTAGAGAAGTGAATGATTCTGCTCTAATACAATTTATTTTTCTTTTGACAATTACAATTCGACAATTCTACTTTGAATTAATGTGTGTTATTTGACGTAGTTGAAAGGGATGACAAACATAAAAAATTATAAAGTGAACAGGTTGAATCGTAAAATTAACTAGCGTTCAACCTGTTCTATACATGGGCAAAACTAACCTGTTCTAGCATTGTGCCCATTTGAAGCTACTTTTTTTAATTGTTCTGTGCATTAAACGGGCACAACGCTAGAACGGGTTAGTTTTGTCCATGCATAGAATGGGTTAGTTTTGCCCGTGCATAGAACGGGTTAAACGCTAGTATATATATAGACACATGGGATATAGGAAGAGAGAGAGAGAGAGAGAGAGAGAGAGAGAGAGAGAGAGAAGGCCGAGAGGAGAGAGAGGGAGAGAGGCCGAGAGTGAGAGAGGGAGAGTGAGGTGTGTACATGTGTTTTGGTACACTCCAACAAGCTATCTCTTTTAGCCAACTTCACACTCAAGCCTAGAACTACTTTACAACCCACTTCTAGGCTACTTTAAACATAATCCAAGCCATTCATTTTGTTCTTCCTTGCAAGTAAACCCTCCTAGGATAAGACAAGGCCAAAACCCTTCATAATAACCTAGATTTAGACCTAAAATGGAAATGACAAGTGAGGCAAGGCTACGCCATGACAAAATGTGAGATGTGACAATACAATGGAGCAAATCCATGGGAGAAAAAGAGAGAGAGAGGGCTGGCCAAGGGAGAGAGAGGGAGCCAAATTTTTTCTATAAATAGGACCCCCCTCATGCCATTCAACTCACACCTTCCATCCTTCAACTTCTCTCTCTGAAATTCTTGTGTTCTGACTTTGTTCTTGAAGTTCTTCCTTTGATCTTGAGTTCTTCTTGAAGTTTTTCAAGAAACTCATCCAAGACCGCCACCAAACCACCACTTGACCATCCTCTCAATCTAAAAAGGTTAATAGGTTAGTCAAGAACTAGTTTTGAGAGAAACTTTTCTCTTTCGAAACTACTGGAAGCTTATCGTAGGAAGTCATTCTGTCCGATAGCTGATTTACTTTTTCGTAACCGCCCTATAGCCAAGAAGAACAGTAGATTATCCTTACACTCTAACTCTAAGTATAAGTAGATTCTCCCGTACTTACTATCTAAATATAGAAATGTGCATATTGTTTGTATGTGAAAATGAATGAGAACTTGAAAGGTGTTAATTAGAGTTTTGAAAAGAAAGGGGAGTATGTTAAATATATCGACTTTATTTTTCAGAAAAACATATATATGTTGTTTTGAACTTCCATAAAAGGAAGAAAGAACGGATTTTCGAAATATAAACTGGATTGGAAGTATTCGTATTTGGATCTGATGATGGTTATGAGCATGTATACATGATTATTAGGATTACTTGTCTTGATTTGTGATGAAGCATAAGTGGTTTTCCACTCCAATTAAGGTGTCCGTTCATGTGACACTATGTTTTAAGTGTGTAGTAATTGTTGGAAGTGATTCCGAGAACATGAGCATGATAAAGTAATATAGAGTTGGATGATCTTGCTAGTTTAATTTCAAGATTATAATGAATGATTTATGATTACTTACGTACGTGAAAAGTCGTGTTGCGGAGTCTTTGCATGAAAACGAGACACATAAATCGAGAAAGTAAAAACATGACACCTAGGGTGTTGATAATGAAAAGACGTGTTTGAAAAGGAAAATATTTTAGAAACCGCAATCTGACCGGACGTTGTAGCCCATTGTGTGGTGTGTGTGTGCGCGCGCGCGGGCCAATGGGAGCCCGGTGCGGCAGAACCGAGGTTGGGTGTGTGGCTTGGTTATCGATCCGCAGAGAGGAGCCAATGCAAATTGTGTGCCAATTGAAACCTAGGACGGCGGAACCATTGTGAGGATACTCGGGAGACCGGAACGGCAGAACTAAGGTTGGGTGTGTAAAATGACGATTTTGGAAATGCTGATTTGGTATATGAAAAATGTTGACACGGTCTACGATAAGTCACGTAGGAGAAACTCAGAAAATCATGGACACCAACGTTAAGTTGAATAGTGAATGTGGATGTTTCATTATTAATTGTTTTGTTAAATATGCATGTACTATGCGGAAATCGTTAATTCCATAATCTATTATTTGTAAGTTAAGGGTTAGTGGGAATGAATTATTCTATTAAGCTCCCGTAGCTCAAGGTGTTACCTTTGGTGACCCTGACATATTATACTGGGGGCGACGCTAGTATAATGTGTCAGATTTTGTAGATGATCAAGGTGAGCTGTACACAATGGAGGCTTTCGGAGCGGAAAAGCTGGCAAGAATGGAGGAGCAGATGGAGCTGTAGTTAGGAACCTTAGTTTTCCTTCCCTTGTGTAATAAAAATACTCTCATGTGAGTTATGATGTAATAATGAGCCAGACTCTATTTAGATTTTCAATAAAATTGTTTATTTAACGTTCCTAAAATTAGGGGTGTTAACAATTAAACCCTATAAACTCGAGATTAAACTTCAAAAAACATGATTAATATAGTAGTTAAGATCTCATTTTTTCTTATAACCGTTGTCTATTGGAAGATTTAATCTCAGTTGTTTTCTACAACTGTGATGGTTAGTTGAAAAAGACCATATTTTTTACAAAAAGCGTAATGAATTCCAAATTATACAATCTCGCTTATTTGAAAGAACCGTTATCTTTTCATTAACAGAATTTTTAAAAAAATATTTGCAGCCATTTATATTATTCCAATTTCTCTCAATAATTATATTTTCACCAATATATTTCTACTACAAAAACAACAATGAAAAAATTAGTTTCTTCTCGTTCACTACAAATAAAATATTACACTCCTAAAACAACTACACAAACTACACAGAAGATTCATTATACTCCCGGAATAGAACGAGCCTCATAGTTAATTATGAACATACAACACCTACACAAACTACTACTACTACAGAAGTTCCATAAGAAAGATTACTTAATTATAATGACCTCTAAATACACTACGTACTCTAATCACTTATATGAAAAAGATATCTTGTTGCTAGCAATCTTCAACTGGCCGGTAATCTTTCAAAACGTTGGAGTCCCCACATCAAATGCTTCATCTCTAAGCTTCCCGGGCCTGGCCGGCAAAACATTTTGTACACTGAAATAAATAGATAATTAGTGTACTGAATCACCTTCTGGCGCCCGGTTGAAATCAATCAACTCATTAAACAAAAATTTCAAAAGTTCAACATGGAACTCGATAGAGGTAAGGAAAGATTAAAAACAAAATCCAGAAGAAAAAAAAAAGCTCTCCAAGGCAACAAATTAATTAATTAAAATCCACAAGAATTGTGACTAGTTTCACTGAAAAACATGCAAGAAGATTCACACACGCTTGTATGTGTAAAGATTGAGTGAGAAAAGCGGGTCAATACCAGTGAAGGCCATCATGGGTTTGATAAGACGGATTTGTTTGACATGGGGGGGGGGGGGGGGGGGGGGGGGGGGGGATAGAGAGCGCGAGAAAGCATACCAGTCGGAAGAGGGAGAGTCACAACAGCGGTTGATTGAAGGAGGAGAGCACATCAGCAGTTGATCGGAGAGGGAGTTGCCGCAACAGCGGTATGTTGCTAGGGCTAGCTCTCCTGCACAGTAAAAGAGAAAGAGAGGAAGAGGGAAAGTTTTATTTACCAAAACAGAAAAGAGGGAAAGTTATATTTTGAATTGAAAAAAGAGGAAAAGTTTTTTTTGAACTGAAAGAAGAGGGAAAGTTAAGGGGGAATTTTTTTTGGCCCAATCTTTTACCACGCTTCAAACAAACGTGGTTAAATAAGGAAAGCAACATTGTAATTACACTTTTTAAAATAATCTTTATCACGCATGAAACAAAACGTGGCTGAGTTATAGAAAAGATATTCTATCACGCTTTTACAAAATCGTAGTTAAAATAAGCAACTGCGCTTTATCATGCTCATAAACAAAATGTGATTAAAATAATAAGTAATTACAATCACAGTTCTAACAAAACTGTGATAAAAACTATTAATTGTCATGACTTTGTTAGCAAAGTGAGATTAAATAGTCAGTCCACATTTCTTTATCACGCTTTTATTAAAAGTGTGATCTTTAATTTTTTTTAGTGTGGACTTTATCTATTATTCTAGTAGTGTCTTTAGATCTGTTGAAGAAGCCAAGTAAGTTACGTGAATTCATAGGAAAAAATGATAAGCCATAATCCTAATATTCGAGTGCTAGTGAAGTGCTCAATATTTTGATATCTGAACGATGCTTTGAAGAATAATTATCTTTAAACAAGTTGAGATGCATGACGACATCATTGTAAGATTACATACTAGTCGATCAAGGGACAAAAGATTTGAATAAAAATTGAGAAATATCAGATAAGTCAGAAAAATTAAAAATGAACATGGTAAGAAAATATCTATGTAGTACAATATTACTGTATCAAACACCTTTATCCATTGTGTCTTTGCGGATTAGAAATCCTCTCCACCAAAGAATACCAAGAAGCAGGATGACAACAAAGACTGCTGCAGCCACGATACCAACCACAGTGCCCGCAGATATTCCTTTTGGTGGCGGTTTGTAATCTGCATGGAGGAGAGAAAAAAAACGAAGATAAAGGAGATAATGTAAGACCTTTTGACTTTGCACAATGGCAATTGCTATTTGCCGCAAAAAAAAATAAAGTGAGATAGTAAGGCTTTCAGATTTCTCCGTACAATCTCTCTCAGACCCTATAGGTGTAGGAGTTGTGCATTGGGATGATCAATAATATGATATTGCTAAGGTGATAAACAGTTTAATGAGCACAAATTTACTACTACCGATAGTAAATTTAATTCCAGGAGAAATGAGTTATTTCACAAATGTACCCTTAACATGTTCCTATACATTTCGAAAGATGTATGAAGCCTTTAATTAGCCAGCAATCTATTAACACTAAGCTGTGTTTATTCTGTCGAAATATATACATCAATAGGCAGGAATGTCTCATCAATGTAATATATCATGTGTCTGCTAATGAGATGCCTTGAAAGTTGAAACTAAGGTACCCAAATTAACACCTAATTAATTTTGAGTTGTTTGGTTAAACATTACAATGAAACAGTGTCAGACAAAGGATAAAAGCATATCCATTTGTCGAACGAATGTGAAAAGATATCTGTTTGTCTCATGGTTAGTTATCTACTTCTACAACATAGCTATGAAAACGAGATCAAAAAAAATGTGTTCCATTATGATCACCAACAGCTGACAATTTTACCTGTACTAGAGATCATCTCTTAACATCCCAAAGTTATGGAAAGAAGAGAGCAAAAAGGTCAAGGGAACATTTCATACGATATTATGAATAATTCCACATGGTTCCCCATAAGTCCACCATGAAAAAAGACTTACTTTCCTTAATTCATCTCCTTAATGTCAACAACCGAGTAGCAAATCTAAAAATTGTGAATACATTTTCTGTCCCAAACATTATCCCAAGAAATCACAAAGAAAATTGAAGTCCAAAGGAGTTCTATTCAACTTACCAGGGTTGTCCACAGAAATAGCTGAAATGAGAGGACCATAAACTCCTCTAATGGGGAGACCAGTTGTCCCTTTTCCGGCCCAATACAAGCGGATCTCCAGTGTACCATCAGTCACAACTTCCGTGTAATTTTTTTTAATTTCCTTACCAATGCCTCCTGCTTCATCCACAATGTTAAAATCCTTCTGCACCAGCTTTCCCTACAATAAGTTTCTAACGAGGTCATATGTTGTTTTGTTAAGATTTATTGATTTTTAAAAACTATTGAATTTGCATCCATGAGAGCAGAGAGGTGAAACACTCCCTCTGTCCCTCATTTTTAGTCCTCTATTCATTTTGGAAGGAAAATGCTAGGGACAAAGGAAACTTACCCCGAAAACAGCAACTAGTGATTGAATATGTTTTGGGACAAAACTTTCAAAAGTGATTATAAAAGTATTAACATATGAGAATAAAAGGGATTTGCTGGAATCAATGCTATGAAATTCGAACTCAATTACACTAATCGCATGCTCCCTCAAAAAGTTGCATCTCAGAAAAGGGACTAGCAGAATGGGATAGAGGGAGTACTAAATTGTATGAAAATTTAATCTTCTCCTAAAAATTCACATAATTAGAATGAACCTTTTGGGTTCCGGAAGCATGATTCGTCTTTGATTTGCTGATTCGCCCAAAACCTAGACAGCGACATTACGGTAATTGGTGATATATAATCCTAGGATATATTATGTACTATACGCAGTCAATGTAACTAGTACATTCATTCATTCGACAAATAGTGAAAACTGGTGAGCTATGGATGTACCCAATTTCTGCATGCGAGAACCACGTGAAATTTCTGCATCACAATTTTCTGTTTATGTTCGTTGCTTGATTAATTCTTCATGCGATGTTGTGTGTGTGCGCGCGTGTCTTAGGTTGATTCCACAATAGAACCCATTCATTTAAAGGTACCTATTCTGTAACAATGAACCAAGAAAATGAGGGGGGAAAAACAGAAAATGAAACTTACCTGAATGTAAATGTCAAATATACGTCTTCCAAGCCTGCCATAGCTTTTGCTATCATTGAACATAATTTCTGCAAAGTAAAGGGTTATGTTGTAGTTTCCCTTTACTAGGCAGGACCCATAGTACGTCAGTGATATTGGCGAAATCCGTGCATCCATGTACAAGTCCGAATTATTCACATAAAGTCTTGATGAATTTGTCGAAATAAAGGGATCTAGAGAGTGACCGTCATCTATGAAGTTGCCAGTGCTACTAAATGCCCAGTTTGTTGCACTTCGGTAGAACTTTGAAGGCACACCTGGATCTCCATCATCACCTTCATACTTATTTCCATCAAGAGATACTTCTTTACCACCGCAATTTATGTGGAACGATGACCGTTCTGATAAAACATAACAAGATCATGTCTACCGTTTAATAAACAGCAAATAACATTCTAAAGAGAGGCTTTGCCCATATCAAACAACAAAGGTTCTTCTACACTCCAAGTTCTATAAATGTGTTTGACAAAATAGCTACAATTAATTTTTAGCAGCCAATAGTAAATCTGTGTAGTCAGGAGTAATTCTTGGTGGCCAAGATTATTTTTTCTGTTCAAGAGTAATTCTTCGCGGACATAGGTAATTTTTTGCGGCCAATAGTAATTTTTCGTGGCTAAGGGTAATTTTTCGCAGCCATGAGTTTTTTTTTTTGTCTATTGTAGATCAGAAATGCAATAGTTAAAAGGGCAGATATGATAGATCTAGGTAGCAATGATACGGGGAGGGATAGACTTAAATTGACATTAGATGTTGTTGTACACAAAAATATGAGTATAATTGGTTTGTGTGAACAATTGGCCCTTGACAAAGTTTAATGGAGGAAATGGATTCATGTAGTTAACCCTAAGTGATTGGGACGTAAGGCTCGGTTTGATCTAGTAAGAGTATTTTTTTCAGCCAAGAATAATTCTTTGCGGTCAGAGGTAATTCTTTGCGGCCAATAGTAATTCTTCGCGGCTAAGAGTACTCTTTTCGGCCAAGAGTAACTTTTTGCGGCCAATAGTAATTCTTTGTGGCCAAAAGTATTTTTTTCGGCCAATCATAATTCTTCACGGCCATCTCACATGAGATGAGTCCCAAATATCTGGTTATTTTTAACACCCACTCATATGAGGTGGGATCATACGTATATCCGGAACTCATTTCATGTGAGATGGCGTTAAAAACAACCGTTGTATCCAAAAGAAAACCAAAAAAGTGGGGGTGTTTGATACTTCATTTAGACTATATTTAGAAAGTATTGCGCCATGCCTTTAGGCACGGTTTATGCATGGGCAATTACTAGTATATTTATACACCAAAGTTCTTACCATGCAGACCTCCCCTTTTTTGAGCAAATTTTGATGATCCGAACCATTCAATGTGTGCAGAACGTGATTTTAAGGTTCTTTGCAAGAAATCAATAAAAAATTAACCAGAAAGGGCTTGATTTGAGCAATTTTTACTAAACCATTCAATAAAAATTGCTCTGATCAAGCTTTTTTTCGGTCATTTGTTTTGCTGATTTCATTGCGTGGACCCTTAAAAACGCTATAGTAGCATTTTTTTTTCCCAATTTCTCGCAGGCATCCTTAAAATCACGTTCTAAACACATTGAACAACTCGAATTATTAAAATTTGATTGAAAAAAGGGAGATTCACATTTTAGCAATTTAAGGTCACCCTTATAGGAAGGTCTGCATCTTACAAGAATAAGATCGCCCTTATTAAAAGGGCCATGTGTGTGTGTGTGTATACACTAGTGTTTCTATAAGGGCGTCCGCACTGTGTTAAAGTGGGAACGTCCCCTTTTTCGATCAAATTTTGATGATCTGAGTTGCTCAATGTGTTCAAAAGGTGATTTTAAAAGTACCAGCTAGAAATTGAAAAAAAATGCTATTATAGCGTTTTTACACAAAATTGATCAGATCAAACTCTTTCTGATTATTTTTTCTCCTGATTTCTCACAGGTACTCTTAAAATCACTTTCTAAACATATTGAACGACTCGAATCATTGCAAATCATTTGGGAAATGGTAGGTGCAGACGATGCGAATGGTAAGAGGGTGTGGATGGGAAGGGTACTATAATGGCGTTCGCACTCGGCAAAGTGAGGACGTCCCCTTCTTTGATCAAATTTCGATAATCCGAGCTACTCAATATGATCAAAATGTGATTTTAAAGGTCCTTGTGAGAAATTAAAAACAAAAAATGAGAAGAGCTTCATCCGAGCAGTTTTTATTAAACCGTTCAATGAAAACTGCTCCGATGAAGAACTTTCTGGTCATATATTTTGCTGATTTCTCGCAAAGATCCTTAAAATCACGTTCTGAAAATAATGAACGGTCCAGATCATCAAAATTTGATCAGAAAAAGAGTCAGCATTTTAAGAGGCCCTCATTTGAAACTTTCTACACACACACTACGGTTCCTACGAGGGATTCCGCATTTTTCTTACGGTGCGGACATTACTTTTTCGATCAAATTTTGATGATCTGTACCGCTCAATGTGTGCAGAACGTGATTTTAAGAGTATCTACGAAGAATCAACGAAAAAAATGAACGGGAAGGTCTTGATTCGAGCAGTTTTTATTTGAACCGTTCAATAAAAATTGCTCCGATGAAGCCTTCACGGTCTTTTTTTTTTGCTGATTTCTACCAAGGGCCCGTAAAATCACGTCTTGATCATTTTGAGCGGCTCGAATTATCGAAATTAGATTGGGAAGGTGAGGTCTGTATCGTAAGAAATGCAGGACCCCTCATATTAAAAACACATTTTGCACATATTGAATGGTTCGGATTGATAAAAATTTGATCGGAAACTAAGAGATTGAGATTTGGGGTGTTATACATATATATATATATGTATATATATATATACACACACATATATATACACACACACATATATATATATACACATATATATATATATACACACACACACACACAGAGTAGTTTTCAGGTCCACTCGCCCGAATTTTCTTATGGTCCGGATTTTTCATTTTCCGATCGATTTGCGATAATTCGAGCTACTCAATGTGTTCAGAACGTGATTTTAAGGGTACCCACGAGGAATCAGCAAAAAAAATAATCGGGAAGGGCTTGATCCGAGCAGTTTTTGTTGAACCGTTCAATAAAAAATTGTTCTAATCAAGCCTTTTCCGATCATTTTTTTTGGCTGATTTATCGCGGATACCCTTAAAATCACATTCTGATCACATTGAGCGGCTCGGATCATCGAAAATCAATCGAAAAATGCGAGGTCCGGACGGTCCGGACCGTAAGGCGTCCGGACCTGAAATGAACTCTCTCTGTATATATATATATATATATATATATATATATATATATATATATATACCGTTCAAAAAAAACTGCTCAGATGAAACCCTTCCGGGTCATTTTTTTTGCTGATTTCTCGCGGGTTCCCTTAAAATCACATTCCGCACACATTGAGCTGCTCGGATTTTCAAAATTTGATCGGGAAATGAAAGTCCCTCATTTTAAAAAAATGAGGGATCCCTTACCGGAACCTAACTATATATATATATATATATATATATTAGTAAACTTCTAATAAGGGCACCCTTACTGTATTAAAGTGTGGACGTCCTCTTTTTTCCCCTTTCCCGACCAAATTTCAATGATCTGAGCTGCTCAATGTGTCCAGAACGTTATTTTAAGGGTATCCGCCAAAAATCAGCAAAAAAAAAAAAGACCGGAAATGGCTTCATTTGAGCAAATTTTATTTGAACTGTTCGATAAAATACAAACAAAACTCCTCGGATCAATCCCTTTCCGATCTTTTTTTTTCTGATTTTTCGCGGGTACCCTTAAAATCACGTTCTGAACACATTGAGCGGCTCGAATCTTTGCAAACTGGTCGGGAAAGGGACGTCCTTACTGTAATACGGTAAAAGCGTCCATATAAGAAGATTTGTGTGTGTGTGTGTGTGTGTGTATATATATATATATATGAGATGATACTGTATTGTCTCTCATCTTTCTTACTCACAGCTAATTTTTCTCTCCCTCCCTCCCTCACAGCTGCCTCCACTCCCCACTCCAGCACCTGCATGTCTGGCCGACCCCAACTCCAGCATACCCCATCTTTGGTGAACCCCATATTCAAATGACCTCTATCCCGCAACCGTCAAAACCCCCTCAAGGCCGGCCACGTCAGGTTCTTCCTCAACCTCAACATTTAGTTTAAACCCGTCATCTAAGCACACTGTTTCAGCTCCATATGTTAGTTTTTTCCTATTAGTGTGGCCTACTAGCCTTCACGTTTTGTGTATGTGGACTCTACTATCAGAGAAGCCAATGAAGTGATATGGTTCATTGCGATAACTAATTAGAATTATAGATGAAGGAAAACTCTTGATAATAAAAGAGACCTTGATGGATTAGGTGTCTTTTAATAATTATCTCTAAGATCCTCTTCTCTCCTCTATGAAAAGGTAGAATACCCACCCCTTTTTCCTACGGTTTTTCCATCAATTAAAGTTACTGGGGTAAGAAAAGTAGAGACAGAGAGAAGAAGGTGAGCCAAGAATTACGGTGTTTTTAATTACAGGGGTTTGTTCCTTCTAATCTCGATGGCCAACAAATGTATGTTATTTATTGTTCTTGAGATGTATTGAATTCAAGATTTTTGTTATATCTGTTTTCTGCATAATAGATTAAATACAGATATAGATTTACACCATACCATATTGTTCCAACCCATCAACAGATTTCTTTAACACAATCAGACAACAACAGATTCTTTAACACGGTCACATAAGATTTCTACTTTACCCTAACAACATATTTCTATCCGAGCAAAACCGGGCACATTAGATTTCTACTTTACACTAGCAACAGGTTCCAACCCATCAACAGATTTTTTAACACAATCAGACAAAAAGTTTTGGAATCGACGGATTCTTTAACCCACCAAGAGATTCTTTAACCCATCAACAGATTTTTTTTAACACAATTAGATTCTTTTAACATCAGGTCCAACCCATCAAGTTTTGGAATCGATGGCAGCGGTGGCAGGTGAGATTTTGTTTTAGGTGGGGACGGTGTGGGGTTCACCGGAGCTGGGGTTCGCCAAAGATGGGGCTGGCCGAGTTGGGGTCAGTCAGACATGGAGGTGCCGGAGAGGGGAGGAGTCCTGCTATTAGCCATTTATTTGAATGGCTGAGATTGTGTGTCAAATTTTGTGTCAAAAAATGAATGAGGGGAACCGGCCCCTATATCTATATCTATCTTCTATCTTCTATATAATACATCTATATAATATAGGACGGTGGTTTTATATTTTCTACCATTGGATTAGAGAAACAATTCTGACAAAAATCAAAATATATACCTTTTACGGAAATACAATTCATCTTTGATTTAGAAATACATAACATCTTTTTAATCACGGAAATCTTTTTCAATACATACCTTCTTTTTGAAGGAAACAAAACATGCCTCTGAATCCTTTTACATGCATTTAAATCAATCATGCCTTTTCATAACTGAAATCCTTTCTTTTATTGACTAATTTTCCAAATATTAATGACTAATTATGGTAATCTATAATTAATGGTGGACAAGGATTGGCTTTGGGAGAACAAAGAAAATGATTTACTCCTATTCAGTGATTTTTGGTAATATCTATAACTATAATCATGGAATGATTCCATATGAAACTGTAATTTCGAATTTTCAGTTTTTTTGGTAATCTCTATAATCATGGAGTGATTTTATACGAATTCAATTTTAGTTAAACGATTTTTGGTTAAATCAACAGCAATAGCACCGCATCTCTCTGTCTTCCCCTCTCTCTCGACTCCCTCATCCCTCCTCCCTCTGTAGACCCACCACCATTACACCAATCGCACCGTATCTCTCTATCTCCCCTAACTCTGTCAACTCCCTCCCTCTCCCTCCGACCCAACACCAGCAGCACTGCACCACCTCTCTATCAGCGGCACCAATCCTTTCCTTCACCGCACCACCTCTCTAGGTATCTCTCTCTCTCTCTCTCAAAGATGGTGATGAATTTTTGAAAAACCCTAATCCTCAAACTCTGAAACCAATAACTGTAAACCCACTGTTTGTGTATATATATAAGTATTCAGATTTTTTATTTGAAGAGGAAAAAATTAGCTACTCCATCAGATTACTTTGGGTTTCCTGATTTAGACTTTGATTTCAGCCAAAAATTGGTCTCCGTAGAGTTAGATTGGGGATTGATGTATGATGTAAGGAGTATTTTACAGGCGAAGCTGATCTATCTAGGGATGTAATCATATGGTGTTTGACCCAAAATCCTGACTGTTACAAGAAATGGGTAAGCAGGTTTGATTATTATTCTTTCATTATGCATGCTTCAATTACTTTTTTTTTTTTGTTTTGGTAAAACATACAGGATGCCCTTTATTTGGATAATCTCGAAGCAAGTGTTATTGTTCTCAAAAAGCTGGTTGTTCTATGGTAGGAACAGTCAGTGTACATCAGGTTGCTTGATTAGATATTTCAGCCAACAAAGAGGTATTTTTTGCCTAATTTGTGCATTATGGTTTATGTTCTTATTTTTAGTTGACTGTTGTCATTGGCCACAAGATTTGACTATTCCCAAATGGGTATCCTATGAAAAATCGAATCTTTTTCATTTCTGTATCCAATTCCTATGGTGTCATTTTCTTTGGTTAGTTTTTTAGATTTCATCATCCTTTTCTCAGAACTATATGCAATTGTTTGGTGGGTATATTTTTGAGCTATGTGCTTTTGAGATCATTTGCTGTGGATTCTTCAAATGAAAAACAAAACATTGATTAGTTGAAAAAATGAAAACATTTAATTGTGCTTCTGGGGAATTTTTTTCTAAGTTCTAAAGGGTTTTTTCAATTGCAAAGCTCCCACCACTATCCAATCTGGTATGGGTCAAGGATTGATTTAGACACAAAATCCATTTTGGTTAGTTCTTTGTAGTTCTTCTCACACCCACAGTTCTTCCCTTTCGAGCAATCCCTCTCTACACTCAGTCCTCTCACACCCTCAGTACTTAGTTAATTGAAAAGGCATTTCAATTGGGATTTGAAATATCATGACCCATGTAAATTTTGGCACCCTTCTTTTTAACGAAGATAGTTGCAATGAGCCCAAGGTGATCAACATGAGGTAGCTCTTAGTTGTCTTAATTACCAAGAAAATGGTAGTAAACGTTTCAACCACGTCTTTTGTATTCCAACTAGAAATTGCATGTGCCTTCATGCCTGAAAACATGACGCAACACGTTTTTGAACACATCTAAAATTGGACTCGAACTTTTCTTTATGACTGATTGAAATTGGGGCTTTGCATATCGGTTGATACGAGTGGTTTTTGATGATGGTCATAAACAAAATAGAAGAACCATGACATGAGCCTATAGCATTCATTCGCCAGTCACGTGTTTGTCAAAATGTCAATCGTTCTTTGTCCAAGCCAATGATCCAGGAGATGGATTTACCGAGTCATTAAAAGGTTCAGCGAGCAATATATTTTTACAAGAGCTATGCATCGCCCCTATTACCAGTGAAGCAACTCGATCTATTGTTTCTAATAATATTATGCAGTCAAGTAATTCATTTTACAACTTTTGTTTTTGGTGATAGAGAAAAAATCTTGCTGCTATTCTTGCTCTTGCTTTTGCATGCACATGGTTTTTCATATCTTTATTTCCGATTTCTAGGGGTTTATGATCTGATTTGTGCATTTCCTTCTCATAACTGTAGTTTTGCACGGAGGCAGGGGATCTAGTTAAAACAAGGGACGCAATGTGGATGAAGGCAAAATTTGATATAAAAGTGTATTTGGTGGTGGATTTTAAGGTGTTCCTAGATGGTATTTGGAAAGTAAAGTTGTAAATTCTCCCTCATGTGCTTCATTCAACTTATTGTTGGATGTGTTGTTTTGTTTGTTGGTTTTGTTTGTATTGTTGTATCTTGGCTCTCTGAGCTAAGATGTTCTTTTCTCGATGTACCTCTTCGAGCTTTATAAAATCGTTCGTTTGCTAAGGAAAAAAAAAAACTATAGTTTTGCACTTCATCAATGCCCTGACCCAACGTCGCAGCTCTCTCCACTGCTGTTAACCAACTCGCAGCTACAAGCAACGAAGGTTCGATATACATCGTTGTGCTATCACTCAGGTACCTTTGTGCTATCAAAATCTGCTTAGCAGTCACTTCCCTTTGCTTATTGTGTGTTGTTGTCTTATTTTGCTAAACAAAGGTATGATGCGTAGCCCTTAACCCATTGGTTAGGGATGAAGGTAGACAAACAATTAGAAGAAAGCGCCTACGGGGTGATCAATTGTATTTCAAGTCTATATGTTAGCTAATGGGGGAAGGGTAAACTCCCTATGTTAGATTTGTTTTCTCCTTAGATTGTGATACTAAAGTTTATTAAATAGAAATTAGGGTAAAAGTTGATCATACACTTTGTTATTGATGATTTTTGGGGTTTTGCATATTGAAGTTTACTTCACTTCTTCAATTGCTGAAAGGCAAAGCAAGGCTCACAAGTATAAAATTTAACTTCAAGTTGGTTTCCATTATTCAATTTCTTCTTTGTTGTAGGGATGCTTGACATGTAATTTTTAGTTTTACTTCCTTACCATGCTTGATTGGAAATCATCTTTCTCAAAATTGGATATTTGAATTGATTATGGAAGATTGGGATTTTATAATAATCTATCGTTTTCTTTTCTTTTTTACAGATATTTTTTGTCCATTTTGAAAGATATTTTAATGAATAATTTTGTGCTTTTAACTTAGTGAACTTTGAGGATGGGTTTGAGCATGGTTGCCTGTATTCAAAGTGTGTTCAATCCACTTTTTGGTTATGTGGACACCAAACCAAAAAGGTGGATTGAATACAAAAAGAAAATTTTTTTTTTCTCAAGATACTTGACATATTGGTAGTTTAGCCTCCTTCGAAGATTCACCAGTGTCTTAGTTTTGGTGGTTACTTTACATTTTATCCTTTTGGGGTTTTGAGAGAAACAAGTTTTTGAGTTTTCCTCTTTTGTTTTACATGGTCTGCTGGCCTCAAATGTTGTCTGGGGGCTTCCTATCCGATGAATGTTAGCAAAAGGGCACTCCTGTCCTCTTTGTTGCTCTCTTCTTTTCCTTTTTTTGATTGTTTGTTGTAACTTAGATTGTGGAGTTGAATAAGTGCGTTGAATGAATGAGGCTTCTAATTAACATGCCTTTTTATCATTGGTGATTGTTCTTTTTTTCCGTAATACCACACTGGCTACAAATTTTTTCATGCAATATGTGTCAGTTGATGATGATAATATTTCAAGGGGGTTGGCCAAGCATGGTTGTTGTTGTTTGTTAATCAGCAAACTAGTAAATAAGCATAAGTGCAATGTGAATGATTTAGATTGAGATTAGTTATGATGTGAAGGGCCTTCAGGCACGGGAAAAAACGTGTTGCACCGTGCCTTCAGGTACGGGCAATGCTCTAGTGTGTGTGTGTGTGTGTCTATAGTATGGAGCAACGGTTTTTGAATTCTCTATATTTTGGACTCTCAAATTTGTACATATTTTTTTTATGGCTAAGATTTGCGTGTAGTAAGACTATAAATATATTTAGAAAGAATGAAGATTTGGAAGAATGATGAAAGAAAAAATAAAATTGATGTTTTCTAATCTTATTCTGATTCCTTATTTTCGAATTTTCCATACTTTCCTAACAATTACCAGTCAAAAATGATTACCGTGATCAAGGGTTATCTCTCTCCCCCTCACATGTTAATTCCAAAACGGATTTCAATTTTGAATCCAAATTGTTTTCTCTCATCCATATTTAATAAAAGACAAGTTGTTACAATGATTGAGATTACTTTGATCCAATGATTTAGGCTCCTTTTCCTCCTTTTAGTAAAGTGCTCACACTTTTTGCACATATTACACAATTATTGTGTGAATTTATTTACTCCTAACAACTGTATATTTATGTCTCCGTGACTTTTCAAAAATAAAGAGAACAATACCTAAACTTTCCAGAATTACACAAAAGAGCATTCCGGGAACACAAAAAAACTATTCCAATTTTTAATCCGTTTAAATCGGTGCAGAGATCCCATTCCAAGCAACTGTTCACTTGTTATTTATTATTTATAAATATATAAACTGTCTAAAAAAATTAAGTGTTCTAATTTTTAATCCGTTTAAATCGGTGCGGAGATCTATATTTTTTGATAATTTTACCCTAAAGAGTTATAATTAATATTTGTCCTACAACTTTCATATGAGACCTCTAAGAGAGTCATAGAACCAAATGAAGTATAAAAAAATATTAAGGCTAGTCATTGGTTTTTAGATTTTGAGACATATCATGGAAGCTCCTAGCACAATCTATAAAACAAGGGAGGGGAGGTATCTTCACTTTGTTTGGTTCACAACTCAACTCAACTCATTTTTTTTTCTACACGTTTCTCAATATCTTTTTCTTTCTATCTCTCTCCACTCATTACTATCCATTATCTCAAAAACAACTTTCAAAAATGCAAACCAAGCAAGGTGCTTAAGATTCTAAAAGAATTCTTTTTCCTTTCAATCTCAACTCTCCAATTCTACACATCCAAGGGTTCACAAATGTCCCTCCCACGAACTGACTTTAGGATGGCAATTTGGTAAATACATGGGATATTTAATGGCAAATGTTGAGCTGGGTAAAATTTTGTTTCTGTTTTCAAAATTTGAAACGCTTTCCCTTCTCTCTCCCCCCTCTCTCTCTCAGAAACGGCTTCAGGTTATAGAAACGGTGTTCACAAGGGGATCGGCCCGTCTCTGCTCCTCGGTCTAACCTCCGACCCGACCTCCCCCGTCCGCCGCAGCAGTCATTCTTTCTTGACGGAGCCTCCGCCAAGATCGAAGATGAGTACTTCCTGGACATTTCTCTCTCGACCTCTCAAAGAAGATCGAACACCGGTAATCTCTCTCGACCTCTCAACCTCCTGTTCAAAATTAGTACACTCTTCTCTTGAGTGTCCATAGTCTTTCAGACAAACAGAAAAGCCGAACAAAGATCTGAAAAATTCGTTTTGTTTTTGTTTTGTGTTTTCTGATCTGAAAAACAGGGTCAATCAGTGAAACCTATATCAAGCCCGTATCCAACCCTAGCCGTCTTCATGCTCGCGATCGGCCTCATCGTCACAGCTTCTTTCCTCATGTAAGCCATCTCAACCCTAGCTGTTTCACAAAGACTGATAAATTGGGCTTGTATGATAAGAACTTGATTTTATGTTTACTGCAGGTATTGGCCAATCATATTGGTTAGGTTGGTTTTTCTTTCTTTTCTAGAATTCGTCATATGGGGCTAATGCTTCATATTCGTCTGATTCTGTCTTAATAAGTGGGTTTTTCAATTTTTGGTTTATTGAGTTGTTTCCATGTTTGCGCTCTGTTAACGAAGCAAAACTGTAGAAATTGTTTTACTTTGTGTGAACGACTTTTGTTGTAGTTTGGGGTAAACGGATACGTGGCTATTACAGTTAATGGGGAAAGACTAATGCTACTTTGACTTAGATCAGGTGAGGATCTTAGCTAGGTAACGAAAAAATAGAGCGTGAATGCAATAAATTTTTATTTAGTAATTTATTTCTTACAATCCAAGAGTGACATTAATTTGGGATGCGAATCATTTTACACGTAGAGTTCCAAAATTCCCTCCTACCTTCTATTTCTGATATCATCTACGGGTAACAGGTCTTGATACAAAGCTAAAATTCAATCTGAGAGGTTCACATTCCCTCTTACCCTTGCGTGATAATTATTTTGGAGTTGCAAGAGGTTCACGTTTTCTAGCACTCTAACAATCTAAGTTGATACTACCATTGTAGGGGTAACGTGGAAAGAGTGGAAGTGCTTTTGGTGGATGATCGGCACTCTAACAATCTAAGTTGATAATTACTTTTGGTGGTGGTGGTAATCTCTCTCGACCTCTCAGCACCGATCTTGCAAAGCTCCTACTCTTTTGGGATTGTGGTGGTATGATCAAAGATCCCTTTAGGCAAGTTGCTCTCTTAATTTTTTTTTGGATTGGTATTAGTATGGCTTTGGTTGTTATTGTTGACATACTCTGGCTTTGAGTTAACGTAAGTGTTATCGACAAAAGTTGTGATCCGATTTTGGTGGTGAGTGCCTTGAGGCACGGGTGTGTGTGTGCGCGCATGCGCATTTGTGGAGATCAATCTTGATTTATGTTGGCTTCACAATAAAAAAGGTCCAAGAATAAGAATAAGCTTGGGAACCTGATTCGAATGAGGTTCAATTATGTGTTAAATTTGTCTTCGGTTCAGCTTAAATTCGATTCTTTCTATAACTCTTACAATCTAAGTTGATACTACCATTGTTAGGGTATCATGGAAAGAGTGGAAGTGTTTTTGGTGGATAATCGGCGTTCCAACACCAATCTTTCTTGCAAAACTCCTATTCTTTTGGAACCATGGTGGTACGATCAGATATCCCTTTAGGTAAGTTGCTCTCTTAATTTTTTTGGGATTGGTATTAGTATGGCTTTGTTTGTTATTGTTGACATACTTTGGCTTTGAGTTAACGTAAGTGTTATTGACAAAAGTTGTGATTGGATTTTGGCGGTGAGTGCCTTGAGGAATGGGCGTGTGCAGTGCCGGCCCCGACATTTGGGTTGCCCAAGCCCAACCTCACGCTCGATTGCCCACTTAATTCATGCAAAAACAAACAACTAAAAATAATATAAATAAAAATAAGGTTATATTGTGCTTTTAACATGAATTATATCAAAAATTCAAAATCAAAATGCAATCCCAATTATGGCACTATTTTATAATTTGTTTTTCTTAACTTTTCATCATCATTTTAGAAATTAATTATGGATCTTGATGAAAGGAACAAGAAATATATAAAAACGTGAACCAAAGTTGTAAAAAGGTTCAGATAAAACAACATTAAGGGCAAAATAAAAGTAGTTTTCATTAGTGACCTTTTTTTTTTCTTTGGTTGTATTTTTTTACTTTTTACACTCCTCTCATCGAGATAAATGATTAATCCAACAAATAACGAATCTAAAAAATTAAATCAGAAAAGAGAGAAATTTTTTCTAGGAAGAATATAATGTGGAAGTTCAACATATTGTAACATAACTTATGTTTTCTTTATTGATATTTAACTTGTTCATTTTAAATATTTAAAAGAAAGATAAATGCAAAAAATAAAAATATTAAGTTTTATGTTCTGAAATACGATCTAAATTTATTTGTATCTATTTGAATTATTTCAATTAAGATCAATGCAAAGTACAAATATTTGAATGAAAGATTAAAAAAAGAAGAAGTATGCTAATAAAATTCGATCACCCAAATAAAATATAAGGCTCAATATTAAAAAAGTTAAACCTTAGAGCATCCCCATTATAATAAATAAATCTAACAACAATGCTAAAAAAATACTCCACATTGTAATAAGTAAAGTTACAAGTTTTTTAGCAAATAACCAAATTCCACTCATTCCATAACCAAACTTAACAACTTTTAACAATAACCAAAACTCAATAACCAAGCTCAATAACTCAAAAACACTCCACATTGAAATCGTCTCGTTGAGACGAATAATTTGTAATCGGGTGCGTGATTGAAACTCGTTTGCGATTGAACAAATGTGCATTATATATTGTGATGGTTTTTTTGGTTAGGGATACAAAAATTACCGATGTGGATGTAAATGTTAAGTTTGATTATAAATTAAATGGATAATCAAATGTTAATGTGACACATTTTAGTTATTGATTTTGATAATTACCATTGCGGATGCTCTTAGACCATGACTGGAGTTTTAAAAAAAAGAAGGTAAAGTGGGTTGGTGCTACTACCTATGAGAGAGATTGGAAAATAACAAAATCCTAGACAGAGATGGAAAGTAACAATTAATTGCAAGCTAGTCATTAATTTCTAGTTGGGCCAAGTGACATCAACAGCTATTTTGGGCCTGGGCAAAAAAATGAATTCCAATTGCTCGGCACGAGATTCGAACGCGGAGAACTTTCCCGCCCTAGTACTTATCCCAGGCTACTTGCCAACAAGCCATCACAATCCTTTATGACAAGTTTCCGTCAAAGTATTAATATATATATTTACAAAAAAAAAAAAATTTTTTGGTTACCCTACCCCGGGGGGTTGCCCAAGCCCGAAGACTTGCTGGGCTTACCCCGGGGCCGGCCCTGGGCGTGTGTGCGCGTGCGCGCATTTGTGGAGATCAATCTTGGTTTATGTTGGCTTTACAATAAAAAGGGACAAATAATAAGAATAAGCTTGGGAACCTGATTCGAAGTGAGGGTTCAATTACGTGTTAAATTTGTGTTTGGTTCAGCTTAAATTCGATTATTTCTATAATCTATGTTTCTAATTCGTTTTCTCCTTTTTTAACTAATCTGAGTTAATGAATCTTAGACCGATTAAGTGAATCACCTCAAGACAAGTAAGCATCTCCCTCACCTTTAGCTTTTTGTCTTCAAATTTGAAAGTGAGGCTAGGGTGTTGGAGATTAAATGGGTTTTGTGTTGGAGTAAAATCTTCGACAAATGCGAGTTTACTTTTATTTTGTAAAGTTCTATAACATTGTTTCCATAGCTCTTCGGCTATAGTTCCTATCTATTTTTGATGAACTGTTTTTAGTTTCTATGCGAACAGGAGGTGATGATTGTGTTTTTTGAGGGAGCCCTCAAAGTTGAACTAGAAGTATTCTTGGTTGTGTTTCTCAACATATTTTTTTTAATACAAAAATCAAATGATTCTCTTTAATCCTGTTACACCAACGTTTAGATTCGATATGCAAGTAGCCAGAGATGGAAGGTGGTGGTGGAGGTCATATACTGTTGGCTATCGTCTTCCTAATCGTTTGGGTCTTCTGAATGACTTCCATTATGTCTTTTTTGTTGGTAGTTATTAAGTGCTACATCAACTATGCTGGCTTCAAATTTTGGTGGGAAGGCCCCCATTATGTACTGAATTTAATTTAATAATATTAAGTGATACTCCCTCCGTCCCTTTTAAATTGTCCTACTTCGTAACTCCAACTTATTAAAAAAACACCAATCATTATACCTTTCACATCAACTTTTTCCTCCACTTTCCGTACTTACCCATCATCATTACACTTTTACTCACTAACTTTTCAAAATGGAATCTACTTTTAGGGACAAAATAGACAATGCACCATCTTTTACCCACTAACTTTACAAAATGGACACTTATTAAGGGACAGCCCAAAATGGAATACTGGACTCTAATTAAGGGACGGAGGGAGTATTGAAAACTCTTTTGATTGACTTAGTGCATGCTTTGTGATTTTGAGAGTAAGCGATTTTTTTATGGAGAGTCCATTAAACTTTTGTATTAGGTTAATGCTTTTGAATAAGTGTCTTCATGATGAGCAAAACAAACAAAATAAGTGCCTTCGAGCACAGGCTTTTTTGTTGCGAATGTGTTGCATCGTGACTTCAAGCACTAGCATAGTCGCTAGATTGGAGTTCTTTCTGTGTTTTCTTGACTTGGGTATTATTGCATTAGTCAGATTATTTGATGATGGGAGCATCGCGGGTAAACTACGGTGATGGTAAAGGTTTTTGTCAGATTTCAGCGCCAAGTGCCTTCAGGCACTGGCACAATCCCTAGTAAGTAAACAACGCGAGCACAGCATAATAGAAACCATATCTATCCGGTCATCGGCGATAAGAGGATTACCCTTGGAGGCTTGAAATGTTCCAACCTTTCTTCAAAAAATACGAAAAAGTAGAGAGAGATGGACATTTTCTTTGCATGCATTTCAAGAATCAAAATATCCGAGAACGATATAGTCCTGTGTATAAATGTGGTATACTTGTATTTAAGATATTTCTAGACCTTTAGCTTCTATAATAGGCATATTTGGTTGCACGCTTTGTAAGTTTCAATCAAGGTCTTCATTTCAGATACATAATTTTTGAATCCATTTCAATGTCCGCAGTGTTGAACATACTATTTTAAGGATTTGTCTATGTCCGCATATTCATGTCAAGTTGGGTGCATGTCCCATGTCTACTCCTATGCTACTTACGTCTTTCTTTATAGTACAAATGACAACATGAATTACCAAGAGCGATGACATCAAAATAGCAGTCTATAGAATGAAATTTTTTTTAACTTACTTTGATTGCAGCGAAAGCCTCTCAAGCTCAAGCAGGGGACATTTCCACTGGAAAAACAATATGAGGTTTTGAATTATTTAGCATTAAACCTCATACTTCTAAGAGAGATGCGAATAGGAAATAAACTATAGCGATAATGCTTACCCCCCTAAAAAAATTTAGTGACAATGAAACATATTATGCAAGCAACAGAATTACCATGATCAAGGTTTAGGAACTTACGAAAAATTACCCTTTGAAGAGCTTCCAAACAAGTTCCTGTAGTGAAATGGAGAAAGTGAAGACCTCACAAAAGATTTTTATCGCATTACAATGACTGAGTCACAAGATCTTACGTTCTGCCCCGTTGGCAATCTTGGGACGACCCCAAGTCAAAGTTGTTATATGAAAGATCACTGCATGAAGAATTCACACCGTGATTTATCCATTAGTTGAACATCACAAAAGATAGGAATACGTTCATACATTTCAGCAGATAACATAATTGGAACAAAAAAACTAATAGCTTGGCCTTCTAATCAATTGCTATATGCACCACCCTAATACAATAAAGGGCCGCTTTATTGTATTTCTATCAATGCCTTAAAACATTTGATGCCTATTTCAGCTTCTACTATAGATAATTATGCAAATGAGAACGGCTGTCCAAAAATGCATTTAAGATGTTCTCAAGAGAACTAAAGCTTAATTAGAAACTAGGAATGCATTCTTTCATAGAATGACCAAGACCATAAGGTATTAATAATCTACATCTTCAGACACTAAATGGTTTATGGATAAAAAATGCGCTTCTGATGCAGAGCAATCTCTTTTTACGAAATTAGAGCACGAATTTGCTTATGTTAAAAATTCTCTCTTTGAAACATAAACACATATAGAGAAAAACTCTCAATTTTTATTAATTCATTAACAACCACCTCCTGCCGTAAGGCTTACATTGGTACTTATAGGGCAAAGAAACCCTAGACCAACTAGGAAACTAATAGACTTGCTAATCAACCTAAATTAGAGCAATTACCAAAAATTACCAAAAATTAAAAATAAACTACAAAAGCAAATACTAGATGAAATAAGAAAAATGCCAAAATGGAATTTCCTACCAAAAGTTAAAAGCAAATCGATTATTTCCAAAACCGACAAAATCTGCAAATCGGCCGACAAATCGATCTGATTATCCATATGGAGTCAATCGAAACCTTCTGACTTGTGTGGGACTAGACAGATTGACCAACAGATCGATCGGAATATCAATCGGGAGTTTATGCCAAAACAGAAAGATTCCTAATGACATACTAATGTAAAAAATAATAACCTAAAATTCTTATATTACTAGAATAACTAATTTATCGACCGTCATCAGCTTCACACCCACCAGAAAGGCCAAATGCAAAGAAAACTAATAGGTAATTCACAATGTGACAGCAGGATAATTGAATATTGCACATAACATAGACAGGATTAAAAAGTTGTTTAGGAAGCTAACTTACATGCTTTTTGAAGTACTTTGCAGCATCCAAGGAGGCACAGGTCCACTTAGCAAGTTCCCAGTTAAATACCTACAATAACGGAAAACAATCTCACTGGTTCACTCTGGCTATGTGCTTTTTCACGTAAAAATGCACGAGTATTGTGGCAAAAAAAAAATTTCATTAATCAAACAATTATATGTATTAACAATGCAAGCGTTTCAAAATGGAACACTTGATACATGCATTTTGACTTACTATCTCATTGAATTTTGCTCCAAGTTTGGCATTGCAAGCCGGAATCCTACTTTTGGCCATGGATTCTAAACTTAAAAATATATTAAGCATGATTAATGATAAGACAGTCGAGAATCGTGGATAGTTGAAAACCAACTTTTCTTGATCAAATACGGAATCAATTCTTCCCTTGAAATTATGAGCCATAAAACAAGTGTCCTCCACATTGAAGACAATGTAAAATTAACCTAATTTAGCCTCAAAAGCGACTCTATTTTTGTTGTACATGCAAAATAGGAGAGTCCCTTTCTTTTCTTCTAGCTCTATTGCAGACAAAAGTTCGTATTTTGAGATTCTAGCTAGCTCTTCGTGTTGGGCTTCACCCACATGTGCTAATTTATCGAGGGGGTGCTTGGTAATTATTCGCATGTAGTTATGTTATATTCGGTTTTGGTTAGAGAATCAAATCCTATGGCAAGTTGGAGGAGTTCCATACTTGGCGGTATTACTATGGAAGAGTTTCCTTCTTGGTGTATTTCCTAGTCCGAGTAGGAAAAGGAATTACAAGGCAGTAGGAAGCCTTGGAGGTCAAGGCTTGATACTCTATAAATACTGAGGCGTATTTGAGATTTATGTGTGTGACATAATGTGAGGGAGAGGGTGAGGCGAGCGTGGGGGGCCGGGTTGTGGCCTCCCGGAGAGAAACCGGCGTGTGGTTCCCGGAGAGTTTTTTCATCTTTATTGTATATTGTGTGAATATATAATCAAATGGAGTTTTTCTTTGAAATCGCTCCGTGTGTTTGTGTGTGTGGTGTCCCTCACGGTCCAAACAATTGGTATCAAAGCGGGGTTGAAGAAGAGGGTCACCAGAAAAACCACGGGTTTGATTTCTGAAAAAAATGTGCTCACGAACCTCGTTTTTGTCACCCGAGGAGATTGCACAGGCCATTGGAAGTGGTGGAAAGGACGATTGACGGAGGTTGATCAGTGCAAACATGCGCGAAACTAGTGAGTAAGGATACACTCGGGTTGGTAGTGACACAGGCGCTTACTAGAGCGATGGTTTGCGGAGATGATTAACAGTGATCGGAGGTAGTCTGGTTCAATCGAGTTTGAAGACCTATCATCAAGAGTTGCAGTTGTGATTTGGGCTACATGATGATGATGATGGGCAACCGATACATGCTTGTGGAGAGTACAGACAGATGGAGCTGATGCTTGGTACTAGACAAGCAGTATGAGTTTTTTGGTGACAGTGAACAGGTGAAGCAACAGTTGCAGAGACACACAGGAAGGGCACTAGAGTATGAGGAGCCATGACCTGAGATATACAGGAGTGTGGGTTACCGAATCAGATTGTGTGTGGAATAGTCTGCAGACGGCGGGCAACTGGTTGTTTGGGAGATGTTCACGGGAGCTCCGGACAGTGGAATGGAGATGGAGACCAGATGATGCATCGCTGGGATCTCTTCCTTCGTGAATTTTGTGATTGAATTCTCTCCATGGTATGCAGCCGCATGAGAAGGAGAGATGGAGTCACGGATCGTGTCCTGCGAGGATGCGAGCACTCCGGTGCACCTAGGTGAGGAGGTGCAAAATCATCCCACATGGGTGAGGGGGTGATTGTTGGGCTTCACCCACATATGATAATTTATCGAGGGAGTGCTTGGTAATTATTCGCGTGTAGTTATGTTATATTCGGTTTTGGTTAGAAAATCAAATCCTATGGCAAGTTGGAGGAGTTCTATACTTGGCAGTATTACTATGGAAAAGCTTCCTTCTTTGTGTATTTCCTAGTCCGAGTAGGAAAAGGAATCACAAGGCAGTAGGAAGCCTTGGAGGTCAAGGCTTGATACTCTATAAATACCGAGGCGTATTTGAGATTTATGTGTGTGACATAATGTGAGGGAGAGGGTGAGGCGAGCGTGGGGGGCCGGGTTGTGGCCTCCCGGAGAGGAACCGATGTGTGGTTCCCGGAGAGTTTTTTCATCTTTATTGTATATTATGTGAATATATAATCAAAGGGAGTTTTTCTCTGAAATTGCTGCGCGTGTTTGTGTGTGTGGTGTCCCTCATGGTCCTAACACTTCGGAGGCTCACAAAGCCCTTAATTATCTACTTCTTGATTCTCTTGTTATAGGTGTTGACTAGTTGGATATATAAGGGTGCATGTTACTTTGGGCCGCTGTCCAGTTCTCTAATTCAATTTGCTATAGGGATAGGTTAAATTGTACGATCATTTTCAAATGGTACCAGTTGGCCAGTAAAATAAAGAATACTAAAAAGTATATAAGATGTTTGTATCCATACATCATCTCTATGTTTGACAGACTACTGAAATTGCTCGGAATCTTCCCACTCAGGTTGTTAAAGCTCAAGTCTCTGCAAGAAAAATAACAAGACGTTAAGAATCAAAATGATTTCAATTCTCACAAAGCTAGCATATGTTTCAAACTCTTCCAAGCTTTAAAGCAGGCATACTGTATTCATCTAAGAGTTGGTGTAACGACCCACTCCATCTTTGTACACAATATTGTCCGCTTTGAATGCCCAAAACCCATAGACTTTCTAGTGAGGTCACCCATCACTGGATTGCTCCAAGAAGAACACACTTAATTGCGAAGTTCTAACGCGCTTTGGCCCTCCCTCACGGCTTTAAAAGGCCTTTTAAAGCCATGAGGGCGGGCCAAAGCGCATAAGAACTTCACAGTTAAGCGTGTTTATCCTGGGGTAGTCCAAGGATGAATGACCTACTGGAAAGTCTATGGGCGTCCAAAGCGGACAATATTATACAAAAATGGAGCAGATTGTTACAGTTGGCATATTTGAAAGCTGGCATATGTTTCAAACTCTTCCAAGCTCTAAAGCTGGCATATGTTTTTGTTTGTTCTCACAAAGCTGGCATGCTGTAGTCATCTTCAACCACAGTTGCGTCAATTATTTCACTTGGTAGTTTATAAAAGGGTATATTTCACTTATCTCCCAGAGGTCTCTAGCAAATACAGAAACCTCCCCTCATGTTTTTGAAATTGCACTTACCTCACTTGTCAGTCTTGTCGAATAACTTTTGTTAACAGAAATTGTTAATTTATATTTGTACCCCTTCAGTGAACTTTCATGAGGTTTGTAACAAAATAGATATCTCTCCTGAAAAAAAAAATATTTTCTTTTGTAAATTCTTACACTTTTTATTTTTTTATTCACTAACAAGTCAAGGAAATTGATTGAATATGGAATTAACATGTTGTCAAACTCTTATAATTAGACTCACACGTGATTTATAATTGTGAGAAGAATTTTTTAAATAGTTTTTATATATTTAATAACTTAAACAACATATTAAGACATCTATATTAGTGCAAATTAAAAAGTTGTGCACGAGAGTATTTTTATTTTTATCTAAAATGTGTTTCTCCCTTGTCTCATATTCTTAAACCGTGGCAACTAAATTAGTGATAAAAAAGAACAAGTGCTGTTTTTTTTCTTAGTTGAATCTTACAAATGAGTGTTGTATAAATCTCACAACGTTAAGATGAATGAAGTGTTGTTTCCCCCCTTTGTTCTTACATATGTATAAAACTCTTTTAAGAAATTTTAATTGGAGACATTAATGTCTTTTAGATTGAGTTTAGAAGGGCATTCATGTCAAACCATCATTTTAAAAAGGATAAAATGGGTAAAAAGAACAGGTTTAGTTTTTGACGTCAGTGATTTTTTCGATACATAGTAACGGTCTCCTAACGGCCTGGGGGAATCTGCAAGCGACAACTACAGCAGAAGGGAGGTCATTGCAATTTCAAAAATGCCAGGGGAGGTGGTAAGTGAAATTTACCCATTATAAAAGTATTGTGCAAAAATGAGTGGGATGAACTCTATATATCAATGGCTTGTTAATGAACTTCCGATAGATTCGAAGATACTATCAATTCTTCTCAATACTATCGGGCAAAGGTCCGTTAAAGAGAAGTTACCGGTTATATGCAAATAAAAATGTGGAAAAGACATATTTTTACTAACAATAGTGTCAAGTTTGTCATTGTTCCAAGGTATTCAGGCAACATTCCATTAATATTGCAACTCCTCAAAATCCTGTGACACAATCAAATCATAGAACTTCAAATCAGCAACAAACTGGTATATCCTTTAAAGAGGGTTCCAAAAAAGGAATCAACTTACAATGTCTCCAGGCTTGTCAAATTATTAAGGGGGGGAAAAGATGGTTGGGAACCATTTAAATCACTGATTCTCCTGCATTTAAAAGAGAAAATATGGTCAACCATACAGTATTGTGGCATGCGTAATAGCCATGGGATCAGAGGGTTCTGCTTTCACTCACAAGTCGGATAATTTTGTCAAAAGACCAATGCCAGGAGGAATTGGTCCATCCAAACCACTACCCACAATCACTCTGCATATATCAGGATTGAAATAGAAACGTGGTCAAGTAAATTTTCTAAAGCTAAACCACCATTGAATAAATCAAAACAGGTCAAACCCTCACAATTTTTTGAGATTTGCCCAATTTTGGATGAAATCTGGTATCTTTCCAGCAAAGTAGTTGCCACCGATCCGACTGCATTATACTAAGGAATTAATTGATAATTCAAAGGAATTTGAAAAGCCCTGCCTAATTTAAGAATTCAAAATTGTGGATTGAAAAATGAACTTACAAGTCCTTCAAAGTTGTCAGGTTTGCGAGTTCTTTTGGAATCTCCCCGGTAAAATAGTTTGAAGTCAAATGCCTTCAACAATAAAATACAGACAACCAGTGATCAATTGTTCTTAAAAATCTAGGCTATATAACATGGAATCTCAGAGTAATTACCTATGTCGATCAAACTTTGGTAAGGGTGTGGGATGTGTATCCAACAGTACTAGATCAGATCACGCTATTTCAATCCTCTAATTTAATGATACTTTTTTGAAATAAGAATTTTTTGTTGCTTTCTTTATTCCATTTGATTTGAAGTACATTTGTCAATAACTTCCCAACATATAATCTGGGAGACTAGAGTACCATGCGTTATACAGACAGAGGCTCCAGTTGTCCCATACTGTTTGTCCATTTTCAATAGTCAAAAATCGAAAAAAAACAAATAGAAGGAATCAACAAGTTCATGCATTTGTGTGGGAAAAATTACAAAAACGTACTCACATAAGTACACTATTTGTTGATCTGATTGAAGACCTGAGTATCGAAAATAGACAATGTACAAACAACATGGTACAGAGGGAGTAACTATGGAAAACCTGTTTCCATCCATACTAAAATGAACACATGTCGGGATATCCTAAGACTCAAGCTTTTAAGTTACAAAAAAAATAAGACTGTAGTTTTAAAGGTCTGAGGTTTAGACACACAATCACACATGATATGACGTCGTAAAATAGCTAAAAGCTAAAGTTGTTAGAGGGAGGAGCATATGGCAATAAATTAATGTCAACAATTTTTTCATGTTTTGGTATAAAGTAGCGTTTCGCAAGTTGGGCCACCCGTTGAGTCTTCTCTCCACACTATCAGTATACAATTTGAACAAATCTGCTAACACAACAATGTGTGCAACATGCAAATGTGGCACTGCATCATTGGTGATTGCAAAATGGTTATTCACCCAATTGCATTGGCACATCAGCACATTGTATGATTAATGTCGTTCCCATTCCCATTGATGCATTGCATTCGTAGACTTTCTCATACTATGTTATTCGAATTCCGACAAGGTGTTCTTGCTCTGATACAGACTACTGGAAATATTAGCGTAATTGAGTATATCCAACATTGTAAAAACATAAAATAAAAACCAAAGCCAACATGGGTCTTACAGTTTCTCTAAGAGAGGAAGACTCCCAAGCTCTGGAGGAATGGGTCCTGACAACTGGTTGAACTCCACAGTTCTACAAAATTCAAAATTCCTACTCTAGGCAACAAAATCAATCAATATTTCCACATCAACAATCACGAATTGAAATGGGTGCACAGATTTTTGTTTACATAATTGCAAGCGTGTTGATGTTTGCCAGCTCTTTTGGGATTCGACCTGTTAATCGGTTTCCGAGGAGGGAGCTGCATTTTGAAAAATAAGGAACTATATAAGAACAAGAAAATCCTCAAGATACCATACATTGATAAACATGTAAGTATTCGCATAGATCGACATACAGAACTGGTGATACATACATTTTTTCAAGTTTCATCATGGAACCCCATTCTGGAGGGATTGTACCGCTGAGGTAGTTGCGAGTGAGATCACTGCGGGAATAAGAGTGCAAACGCTTGTCAAATAAAAGTTTTGATGGGTTTAATAAGCTTAGTAAAATAGAGGAAATGAAGGCAAAGAATTAGCCAAAATTAGATAATCTAATTTCATCATGTCGGGGCAGTAATGAAAATTCCTGTTAGATTTAAGGGACAATCACGGAAAGGGAGGTTAGAGTACTTTCTCTAATGTGAGGGGCAGAATTGTATTAAATATAAATCTTGAGGGTGGTCAATGTAATTTACCCAAATTTAAAATGTAAAAAATTAAGAAATTGAAATGTAAAATACTACTACCAAAAATTTAAAAAAAATCACTAAAGACAAAATAAAAATAGAAAACTGTCATTAATGTAATTGCTCACTTGAATAATTACACTAAAAAAAATTAATGGAAAACCATACTGTATGACAAATTAATTTAGATCATACCGTTTATTATGGATATGACATATGTGTTACTTACATATCTTGGAGGTGAGTGAGTCTTGTCAATTCTGGTGGGAGTGTGCCTGGAAGATCCTGTGCTTTCAATGCTCTGCATTTCATCAAAATTTGAGTGTGGTTGATTATTGAGCAGATAATTATCCGTTAAAATTGGCTAATTTGTATTCTTTCTAACATTGGTTATATTTGATTTGGTTAATACTAGTAGCAATTAGCATAGAATTCAACAATTGTATCGAAAGGGCTAATAAACGAGCTGAGTTATTTAAAGTCAAGTTTGTTTCGTTAAAAGCTCGTTCAAGATCGATTTATTTCATAAACAAACATAAGTTTCAATTATTTTAAACTTTTGCTTTAGCTTTCGAAAGAGGCCAATATTCACCTCGTTTGACTCATGATTTATAAAAAGATTAAATTACCCAAGATCAAAGTACTTAAACCTCATTCAAAATGAACGATTCTAAATTTTTTTAGATAGGGAACTTAAGAGTTTTAGAAATAAGTTCAAATACTACTAAAACTCGTTAAGTTGCCCCTAGTTTTGAGTTAAAGCGAGCTATATCCTATGACCTTGTTTGTTTTAATTGGTTTTCGGATTTTGGATTTTGAGTGGAGATATATAGGGAGAGAAATGAGAATAATGATAGGGAGAAAATTTATTGGAGACCGTACGCTGAGAGAAAATCCAAAAACCAAACTGAACAAGGTCATAATTCAAACAAAAATTTGGGATCAACTAGATCAAAAAAATTACTGTAATAGTTCATTTTTATAAAACTTGATGAGCAGATCACTCATGCCCAAAATAAGTTTTGATTGAATCAAATTTGCTACCCATTTTTTTCTCGCAAAAACGCCAGCAAAAGATATCCCGTCCAAATGACTTTCGGTCCACAAAAGCTCAAGAGTTGAGAAGTATACTGAATCAAATCCCTCACATGATTCCTTCCTTACGTGTACATTGGAATGAGTCAAATATCACCACGATTTGTATGATGAAGTAAAATAAGACCACGATGAGTCTCATCTTGCTCTCATAGGAATCATACGACGGATCATCACGATCTCTGTCTCGCGAGACTACTAGACTGGATCCACTCCAGTCCAAGAAACAGAGAGAGAGAGAGAGAGAGAGAGAGAGAGAGAGAGAGAGACAGACAGACATGCGAATAATGAGAGAGAGAGAGAGAGAGAGACATGCGAATAATGTTGCAGACGGTGTCGGTGCAATTACAGGTGACCGAATCCTCAAAACCAAATTTATCTAGGTCGGGGTTCTTGGTGGAATAATTACAGGGATCAGCACCCACACTGAAATTCCAAGTCTTCCCCAATGTCTTCCCAATTTCGTTCAATGCTTCCACTGTAAAAAAAGAAATATATATGTGTGTGTTGAAAAAAACCCACAGTTTATTGTCTGTTGATAATTTCCAGAACCAATTTACAACCAAAATAGCACCACAAAATATCGGATATATAAACAGCCATTATTTTCCTATCTTATTCGTTTTCGCAGAATGGTTTTTCTTTTCCTAGAAAAATGATCTAGTTTCCAGAAAATTATGAAAAATATGTAAGTTTCAAGAATCATCAACCAAACAAGTTTCCAAGAAAAATTGGATAAATAAAACAGAGTACAACAAAACAACGGAAAATTTTTATTCTTTTTATTAATGTACTTGGATATGAGAGAAGAAAACTAAAGCTATTTCTCGACAAAATATTTTGGATAAACAAATCTAGAAAGAAGATTTACAAAAACACAAAGGCTTCTTTTTATTTTACTTGGGTTGTGAAAGAAGAAAATTAAAGATATTTCTTGTGGAAATCTAGTTTCTTTTTCTCATTTTTCTTTGGTTATTATCCAAAAGTTATGTTTGAAACTTGTAACAACCACACCAAAGAAATGGAATCTAAAACAGAGGATAGTCAAGGGGAAAGTACAACAATTTCCCCCTGTTGTATGTGCAAAGGGGGAAAAAAACGAAAGGGATATGGAAAACAATCAAGAAAAAAGAAAACTTAAATTTTAAATCTCTCTCATGAATAAATGAAATTATGTTTGAATACCTTCATCGGGGGGAAGACGAGTGGCTGCAAAGGCAAAAGTTGTGAAGGAAATGAATAATATTCCAATGGCTAATGAAGCTAAATTTCGTGGGAATATCCTCATGATATATATGTTCCTTCAGAGAGGAATGAGAACTTCAGTATACTGGATCTTGTAGTATATATCTGACTGAAGACTATATAGTCCTATTCTTTAATACTGCCAGGGATTTCGGGGGGGGGGGGGGGGGGGGGGGGGGGGGGGGGTGGATGGGTTTCGGGTAGCGCCTTGGAAAGACTATCATATGCAGCACCCTAAAGACTATGTAGTCCTATTCCTTCTGAATGGTCTCGTTTTTTTTTTTGGCCGATCAAAAAATAAACTTAGGCCATCCAGAAGGAATTTGGGTGTTTGTAGGCTGTGATGCCTTGGAAAGATTTCCATTTGCAGTGCGCCCAAAACTACAAATATAGTTTTGGGGGCATGTTAGGCCATCTAGAAGCAAAACCACGTTGTTCACATATCCCCCAAAACCTCTTCCATAATTCGTGAGGTGTCCTAATAATTATTTTTGTAGAAATTATTTCAGAATCTTCTGTTATACCATATGGCACTGTTGGAAACATTCAAAGAGAAAGAGTTTATCCTCAAGGTTAACAGACTATCTTACTTTTACTTTTTTGATAGAAGAAAATATTGATCACCCATTAACTAATATTCAAGAAGACTTGTCATTCCGAGATTAAAAAAAATGAGTGGAAGCAATTCAAGATGAACGAAGTTTCAAATATCTCTCTCTCTCCTCATTTCATGGATGAGAATGGATTGGTGAAGAATTCAGACCCACTTGCATGCATTGATTGCACGTAACGTAGTTGGGTAGCCCATCTATTTTAGGCACAATAGAAGGGGAGACCAATACTAGTCCAAATTCTAGTGCTGGAAGCGGATGTTGACTCTTGAGCTGTTTGGTAAAGAGTCAAGTAAGTTACTGGCAAAAAATTCCACTCACCAAGGGTCAAGTTACTGGCAAAAAATTAAAATTGGTTGGTAAAGAGCCTTTGCACAATTGGTTGTTCGGCCTAATAAGTCAAATGACTTATTTTTTTATCTTTATTCAAAAAAAAATCATATTTGTTAGTTTTTTTGTTAACTTTTACGGATTATTGCTTCGTCATGACGAGGAAAATTTAAAAAGTACAAAATTATAATAGAAACCCAAATTTTTTTAAATAAAGACGAAAAAGCTTGGCTAATTGGCTTATAATTGAATAAAGACAAAAAAATAACTCATTTGGCTTAGTAGGCCGAACATGGCACATGAAAAAGCAAGTAAATACCTTCGTCCTTGTTTTTCTTTGGAGAGTTACAGAATATAGGGAATGCCATTTCCATTTTCCAGGATCATGTGCAGCTCCTGCTTTTCGTTTATTATTTGAATATAGGAGCAGTGCCCAAACTAGTCACAGTGTGCTAATCACCCCGCGACACTACCTATACAACTACTCACTAATGATTGCGCGAAAAATAAAAGATACCGTAACTTAAAACATGCTTATATTACGCGAGATGAAAAATAAGCAAAAGATCTAAGTTAAACAATAGCCAACGAACAACTTTAATGAAAGACGGAAATTAATACAAGTTCCCAAAGTGCGAGTAATTGAACAAAACTTCAAATAACTTGAAAGGAACAAAACGCAAAAGAAAAACTATCGGAACAGAAAAAGATCTTGGCAGCCCCCGTCCGTCCATTTTTTTCTTTTCCACGGTCTGCCGAGACTTCAAAGGTAAGTTAAACTTTTTATATATAGGTATTGAAAACCTTAATCACACAAAGTCCCTTTGAACTTCATGAAATAACAAATGAATGATTCAATTTTGAATCATTTCGCATTTGAACCCCAAACTTCTTTAAAATCTTCTTTTATCCAAAGTCTTGGACAACGGGTTCAAGCAACCTATAAACATAAAAACACATAATAAAAACCAATTAACAAATATAAAAGACTAATAAATGCATATTGGAGGGCCAAAATATGTATATTGTGGCACTTATCAGCATGTCTGGGTCATTCAACGATATCAACGTGCTTGATCAATCTCATCTCTTTGATGATCTCAGTGCAGGTCGTGCCCCTCTAGCCCATTTTGTCGTTAACGGTAGTCAATACGACATGGGGTACTACTTTGCTGATGGTATCTATCCAAACTGGGCAACTCTCGTCCAAACCATTTCTCAACCACAAGGAAGAAAGAAGCAACATTTTGCGAGGATGCAGGAGGCATGTCGCAATGATGTTGAAAGGGCATTTGGCGTACTCCAAGCACGCTAGGCAATTGTGAGAGGACCGATGCGATTCTAGAATGAGGAGGATCTAGGCTACATCATAAAAACATGTGTCATTTTGCATAACATGATAATTGAAGACCAACGTGATCTCGATACTAGTGATGAAACTGCTGAACTTCTTTCTTCCAGCCCAATTCAAATCTCGAGATGTCACACCTGCATTGGTTGATTTCTTTAAAAATAACCATAGGATTCGATCAAATGAGGCACATCATTCGCTCCGCAATGATCTTATTGAACACCTATGGGCCCGTAATGGAGATGAAGAATGAGGTTCAAATGGTTCTGCTCTAGTAATCTTTTAACACGTTTCCCATGTCGTGGAAATTAGCTAAATAAAATAAATTTCATTTTTGAGTGTTGTACTTCATTAGCTAAATAAAATGCATTTTATTATCAAATAGTACCCAACGATTACATTAAAGTCATAATTGTTCAAGACTATTACATATGATAATAAAAAATAACTACAGTCAAAAATCTAAAAAATCAGAAAATAACCGTTCGAACTTGAGCTAGTCGTCCATTAGCCAAGATTTCACCCTTGCGATACTAGTAATAAGCCTTCATTTGGGGGTCTTGAACCAAATCCAAGTCCATTTGCATAATCCAATCTTCCATCTCTTCCTCCTTCATTGCTGCCTTTCTCTCCTCCTCCTCTCATCATTTGTCATAGTCCTTTTCAAAGCCGCGACTCTTCTTGCTTCCATTTCAGCTCTCCTACCTTCCTTGTCAGATGTAGTTTGGTTGAATTTTTCCATCAAGTTTATCCATTCACGTACGTTCCTCAGTTTCTGTTTTTTTAGTCTTCAATAGTTTTGCCTTTGATACCTTACATCCAGGAGGCCTCTTTCTTGGAGACTGAACACTACCTCCACTCGTAGGATTGCTATCTTCCAATGTAGTCACTGTGTTTGGAACTTGAGAGAAATCAGGAGACTCTGAGTTTGGATTTTGAGAGAAATCAGGAGATAAAGGGACTGAACTCGTATCCATTTGAGAAGATCTTAGGTCGGACCGGGCGGGGGTTAAATCTACCCACTTCATATTGTGTTCTAAGATTTCCCAACAACAATTCAAATTGGCAAAAGGTTTGTTCTCAGTATGTTTGTAATGTCTCTTCGCTAGATCAATCTATACACATAATAGCAAAATAATTTAATTAATTGTCAAAATATTCATATTAACAAATTCTTGTGAAAACGAAAACTTGAAAGAAGCAAAATAATACCTCATTTTGTTATGAAAATATATTCATATGAAAACAAAATAATAATACCTCAATTTGTTCTGTCATTCCACTTTGAATTTGCTTTAAATGTCCACGATATTTGTTGTAAGCCTGCTGGATGACTTGCCATCAAGACTTGATAGAAGCATCCAATCGTACATCGCCTCCTATCAATTCGGTATATTTTTTTGCAACCCGATCCCATCGAGACTTGCCATCAAAACGACTTTTTCAAAATTTGTATGGCAAAAATGACTAGTTCACCCTACGAATTTTATAAAAGCCTTTACTGATATCAAATTGAGCTGACTTTTTTTACAGGAATGCTTCAAAAATTATTTTAAAAAATATGAGCAGTTTGGATCGCTCTTGCGAGACCCTAAGTGGGCCCCACGAAAGTATGTGTATTATCTGTGCTTAATTCATTTGTGTGGCTAGCACAATTCTTCTACTAAGAATCCAAAATTTTCATCTAGAGGGCGATTTTTGAAGTTGCCGTTATCCAATTCGCTCGTGGTAATGCATTTCTCATTTAATTGATTCCAGGAGCACCATCACGTGTATTCTAGGGATACCTACCACCGCACATTAAAATGGGGTCCATGCATTTAGTCTTGAGCTCCACATGAATGTATAGTGACAGAAACCCTTAGCGCACTACGTGACAGTACTCCCACAACGCGCTAAGTAATAATTTTTTGGATGTCAAAGAGAGTTTGAAGGGTTACTCGACCATATACCTTGATTGTGAAAGTGGAGATCATACCAGATCTCTTCAGAGTGTATTTTAAATTAGGCCTTGCATTGTAGAGCAAGCATGTCACGGACTGCCATTGGTCTCGAACCAAGGAATCCCCTACAAACATGATCTTCTTCCCTTTGAATTTCTTCAAGAACCCAACTCCATCAAATCTACAATATCCAAATTATTTCACCCCATAGTCTATCAAAAATGCACAAATCCAATAAAAAGTCATAAAGATGTACATATATACGCACTCTATTTAAAGGACGAAGACATAATTTTAAGATGTGGATTCTAAGGTTGTGTTCTTTTGAACTTACAAGTTTGGAACTCACTTTAGTATTTTTTGCATTTCGTAACTTTTTATCGTAAAAAGGTTAATTGTTCATTTTGACGAGACAAATTGGAAAAGTATAAAAATATGAATCGATGTTGAAAAATTCAAATAAGACAGCACTTAAGCTCCAAAAGACAGTTGTTTGATACTTTTTTCATCTTAGTAAATTTTTTTTTTTGCTTTTGGTCATAATTTTATACTTTTTAGACTCCTCTCATTGAGACGGATGATTAATCCAAAAAAAAACATGTGAATCTAACAAAAATTCAAAAAAGACGAACAAATCACACAAAACAAGAAAAATAATTAAGGGGAGAAACTCAGCCTAAAATTACATGCACTCTATTTAAAAAATTAAAAAAAAGGGCAAAACCAGTGCAAGTGTGAGTCTGGGGAAGAGATGTACGCAACCTTAGAGAGGCCTTTTTGTGACTTGAACCTGTGACCTCCAAGTTACAATGAAGCAACTTTACCATTGTGCCAACCCCGCCGTTCATGTAGAGCCGGCCATGGGCATAAGCACACCAGGCAACTGCCTAAGGCCTCCTATTTTGGGCCAAATGATAGGGCCCCCAAAATGGTTAAATATAATAAATATTATATGTTTGAACAATTTTTCAAGAAGGTTAATGTAACTTGTGTTGGGCCCGGAGACAACTAGGTGGTAAGATGCTCGTGTAGGGCATGGGATCCTGAGTTTGATCCCTGGCTACTTCATTGTTATCCCAAAGTTTTGGAATCTGTACAACAAAAAGTTGCTGAAACCAACTTAATTTGGAGTCTCAAACCCACAACCTTAGGAATTGCTTCGTCACTGAACCACAAGGCTAGTTCGTTTTCTATATTGAACAACACATAAATGTACTAGAAAATGAGAGGCCCTATTGGCTAGTTTGTTTTCTATATTGAAAAACTAATAAATGTACTAGAAAATGAGAGGCCCGATTTTTAAATCTAGCCTAGGGCCTCGAAAATCTCATGGCCGGACCTGCGTTCATGCACTCTATTTAACATGCGAAATAATACTAACCTGAAAATGTTCACAATTAATACTACTTTGACTGCAAGCGTTTCAACGATTCATTAATTTTAACTAAAAATAAAAAGTTTGGGGCGTCGTTCCTTTTTCTTTTTCCTTTCTACAATTGGGTGTCTTAAGCTTAATCTCACCTTGGCTGGCTTCCCTTGGTCCTATTTCTGCGTTAATACAATTATTAGGCCTAATTACGTACATAGTCCCCTTGTATCGATCGCTCCATTGATACGATATCTAGACCTAATCACACACAGACGGTATTTAGGCAATGGTGCGTGTTGACTACTTCCAAGGGAAAAAGTTGATCCGATTACCGGGATCACATTATTCATCGTACTTGTTTTAAAACAAGGGACGTTACTTACCAAAAAATGCATCATCCAGATTAAAACCACTCTTAGCTAAAAAAATCTAAACATAAGAACATAATAAATACTAAGTATAATTTTTTATGTCACATTGAATCAAAAATGCTATGGTGTGACAGAACGTGTACCTTTCTAAATTGCATCCAGTGGGCTGCCACCTGTATTGGAGATAGTCGCGATCGGGCCGTCCAGTTTTTGGCAATCGAATTCTTTCTCGATGAAGGGACACGTGGAATTGTAGAGAGGGTACGATGGGTCCCTCACCCAATTCCCCTGGAACAAGTCACATTCCCCTAAACACTTGTGCACATTTCCTAGCTCAATAGCAATATTATTGAGCAGCAGCACAGCCAAATTGCAACGAACCCACAAACCCATTTAGAGAGAGAGAGAGAGAGAGAGAGGGAGGGAGGGAGAGGGTTCTTCAAATAAGATTCCTCTCCTTGCATATATTAGAGAGAGAGATGGGTAAGAGATTAGAGCAAAGTTCACTTTGACCCCTTGTGGTTATCGCCATAGAGAGAGAGAGAGAGGGAGAGAGAGAGGGAGGGAGGGAGAGGGTTCTTCAAATAAGATTCCTCTCCTTGCATATATTAGAGAGAGAGAGAGATGGGTAAGAGATTAGAGCAAAGTTCACTTTGACCCCTTGTGATTATTGCCATGTGCAGAGATACCTTCCTCATGGTTCAAAACTGACCAAATTACCTACCTGTGGTTTTGAAAATGTGCGGATAGACCCGCTGCCGTCATGTTTTCCATCCATATTAACGGACACAACATTAAAAGACCGATATACCATCATCATGTCACTTCATTCTTCTTCTTTTTAATTTTAACCACACCATCCCTTATATCAAAAATTCAATTCAAACTGTTGATATTGTAAATTTTGACGAGTACTATATCTATGCCAAAATTCAAGTTAATCAAAAAAAGAAAAACTCATGGTCGAATCGATTTTGTTATGAAATTAAATTTTCAAATTTGAATTTACTAAAAATTAGATCACTGGTTATTGATACCTGATCGAGATAATTTTTTACATAGATATTTTATTCTTTATTTAATACATTATGAACGACTCAGATTACATTCTAGAGGCGTGTGAGATACAACTCCATTAATATGGATGGAAAACATAACACCAGAGAGTCAATCTGCACATTTTCAAAAACCACAAGTAGGTTATGTGGTCAGTTTTGAATCATGAGTTTGGTATCCGGGCATGGCAATAACCACATGGGGTGAAAGTGAACTGTTATGTTGTAGTAACAAAAAGAAATAAACTGTTAAGTTGTGAAATCTTGTAGCAGGGTTTACATTGTATTTTCTTCTGATATTGGAGAGATTATGGAGTTTGCCAATTGGATGGGCATGTGCAATAGGAGATAACGTGCAATAGCAGGGTTTAAACTCAGGTTCCCTCACGACAATACAGATATGTAGTGTGTAATCCGAGCTGTTCATCTCTAGCAAATTCCTCTGGCCCCGGTTCCATCCAGTAGGTGGGAGGGACCGATCCCAGTAAAGAGTCCGTTGGATGCATGGAATACATTGTTGTAGGTGTTTTAGGAACATTAATTTAAGGGGAAATTAAATCAAAAATGAAATGGAGTAACACTTACGACAGAAAACAAGTTCCAGGTGCATTCAGGTGCATTCATGAGTATGTCTGTAGCCTTATTTTATTGCTACATCCAACAGTTTTACATCCAACTATCATAAATGATGAATGTACATCGCGAAAGAATATAAAAATAAAGTGTCCCATTAAAAGGACCAATATTCTATAAGTGCCAACACGATGATCGAGATTGTTCCTTAGCCTCGTAGTAGAAAAGAATATCCGAGCAAAAAGTCAGATTTTTCGTTCAATTTTGGAAAATTTCTGCATAACGTTATTTCTACTGGGGATAACGAAACGAAAAACTCTAACCGCAAAGGCACAAGATGAGCCCACAATGGCCAAGTCTAGAAATCTGAAACTTGAAAGCTGTGGCCTGTCAATATCTGTCTACAATAAATCTCTGTCATATCCATGATGTAAATAGTACATATTATTACATGCTCAACTCTAAAAGGACCAAGAAAGTGTAAACCAAGAATTTGCAATTTCGGTTCATTTAAGCTCAATCACTGATGCAAGAGAAAAAACTTGTGCAATTTTGCAGAAGCATTGTGCATTCATGTTTTTCGCTTAGCGTTTATAATTTGATTGCGTGGTTTTTAGCTTTTTGAGAGATATCAGTAAAGCATTAAGCACGTTGCTACACAAGTATTTGTGCAATTTTGCAGAAGCATTGTGCATTAAGAAGCTGCAATGATATCTCCTAAAAAAGCTTAAAACCGATCGATGAAAATGTAAAAGGAAAACGAAAACATGAAGACCAATAATGTCAATATCCGGCACTTATCTAATATAACGGTTTTCCAAAACTTTGGAGTCCCAATTGAGGGGGTAGAGATCACCAGCAGACGCAGAAGAAGCAGTGTAGGGGTAGAGATCACCAGCAGACGCAGAAGAAGCAGTGAAGGGTCCGTCAGTCGACACAATCTGAACTTGGCCTTCACTTGTATCAGTCTCAAGGCTTTTTTGAAGCTCAATCATCATTCCCTTCAGTTTCATCTGCTCATTGGAGGCATCCGGATCTGGAAATGATGACGTCTCAGGGACGGTTCTGCCTTCGAGCATGCTGACAACTGAAGACATTGCAGGCCTAACTGCTGGTGACACGTTGGTGCACATAAGAGCTACATTTATCATCCCTGTGACCTCTATTTTGTTGAAGTCTGAACCCAACTTAGGATCCACCAGCTCCATCATGTTCCCTTTCTGCTTCAAGACAAGTGCCTACAGAGAAACACTTGTTACGTTAGAACTCGAGTACCTGATGTGCATGGGTTTTGATTTGAAGAAGATATGTTTTTATGGAGATCGAAGACATGATAGAAGTGACTCTCACTAAAAAGAACGTGGACATTACTGCAACGAAGCACAGATAGTATGGGCATTATCTCTTCCCTTTTTCAAATTATTTTCTTGACACAACTCAGACGCTTGTGTCGTGCGTCTAGACGCAAAATGTTGTTGATTGTATATTTGTACACTCGTAACTGAGTTCTAAACATTTTTTATGGTCAATGAGTATGATTTTTACTACTTCTGGGGGTTTATGTATGTTCGATTTTTTGTATACCACATACAAGTACAGAAACAAATGTGTAATGTGTTGCAATATTCCCATTCGTGTCCGAATCTCTTCCTTTTTCCTTTTTTTTTTTTTAAGAAATACACTGGCTTCTGCCCATATTGGTTCATCTCTGTGCTCCCTACCTGCATGTATATGTCCCATGTCCGGCTACATGCCTCTAAGAATCACTGTAACTTTTTTGGTCACACGCCAACTCATTTAAGAAGGTTTCAAGTTATGTGATTTGATAAGAGGTATATAGCCTTTCTCTCAAAGCAGAGCAACACAATGTGTAAAGAAGTACATCATGTTCCACCCATTTTGATATTTTCATCAGTCTAATGATAGAATCCAAATTTGTATCATCATGGTTGATATATCGACAGAAGATATAACCAAAAATGCAAGATTAGAAAGAGAGTATTCAACATACCCAATCAAGAAGATATAAACAGTATTCCTTTGTCCTGTAACTAGTGTTGCTTCTCCCACTGACAATCTCCAATGCGACTATTCTGAAGCTATAAACGTCTGCTTTGTCAGTTAAATAACCACGCATTGCATACTCAGGTGCCATATATCCGCTGCATGTAAACAATTGTCACATACAAGTTTCCTATTATTGAATTGAATAGTGTATATTGTTGCGCGTATTTCCTACGCTTTTTTTGCAATTGGTAACTTAATTGTTGATTCCATTTCCTAATAGCCTAAGTTTTTGGGACAATTGGTAACTTAACTGCTATACGTATGATATATAGTCCAGTAATGCTATTTATAGGGAACATCATAAACCAAAGCTTTATCATATATAAGAGGTTAACCGTGTTCATTGTCAATGCACCTATGAACTACTTGTCGGACCGCTTTTCCACCATCTCTCCTAAAACCAATTGGTGGTAGGAAGGGTTTCAATTAAGTCTTTTATGGCATTCGACATCGCACCCGCAAGTCTGTTTTTAGAGCGGTCGCAGGGAGTGGCATTGTGTAACCAAATCCATGGGGGCACTCCGGGCCCAACAATTCCTCCCTCACGATGACGCTCCCGCGACTCGAACCCATGACTTTCTGGCTCTGATACCACTTGTCGGACCGCTTTTCCACCATCTCTCCTAAAACCAATTGGTGGTAGGAAGGGTTTCAATTAAGTCTTTTATGGCATTCGACATCGCACCCGCAAGTCTGTTTTTAGAGCGGTCGCAGGGAGTGGCATTGTGTAACCAAATCCATGGGGGCACTCCGGGCCCAACACTACTATAACTAAAAAGTGCTACCGAGGCTCCTACAACTGCAAGGTTTAGGGGAGGGTTGGATGTACGGAACCTTTCTTGCAAGCGAAGAGGCTGTTTCGGAGACTCGGATATGAACTATTATAATTGAAAAAACAGAGAGAAAAAAAATTCACCGGCAACAAAAACTAAAAAGTACGAAAACAACGGTGAAAAACATAACAACAATATAGGATGGACTGAATGAAGCATGGGGACTCACTAGGTTCCAGCAATTCTGGTGCTGATGTGGGTATCATCCTCTTCATCAAGTTTGGCCAAACCAAAATCAGAAATCTTTGGGTTAAGATTTTTATCAAGCAGCACATTAGTGGCCTTGATATCTCTGTGGACAATTTTAAGTCTTGATTCTTCATGGAGATAAGCCAAACCTCTAGCTATGCCAATGCAGATCTTGTACCTTGTTGGCCAATCCAATTGCAACTGGCATTCTTCTAGGCCTTTAAATCACCAAATGAACAAGCATATAGACATAAGAGTCAGCTAAAAGCCGGAAATTTAGGGGCAATTTCCATTTCAACTTTTTAAGGGGCCTTAAAAGTTGGATGCCCTGAAATGAACTGACGAAAGGTTATGGAACAAGTATTGCATTCTAAATATGTAAGTGCATGGTGTTGCATAAAGATTTAGAGTTTACCAAACAAAGCACGTGCAAGACTATTGTTCTCCATGTATTCATATACCAGCAACAATTGATTTCCTTCGATACAACAGCCATACAGCTTTACAAGATGAGGGTGTTGCAGGGCAGAAATCATTCCTATTTCAGTCACAAACTCTCGATTTCCTTGTTTTGATTTAGAAGAAAGCTGCTTGACAGCAATTACAGTGCCATCTGATAGAAGTCCCTACGGTTCAAGGTTTTTTCACATTAGACATGATGCATTACAATACTTAGATGTGACGATGAAGCACGGGAGAATAATCTGAGTATGTCCTGCAAAATACCTTGTATACTGAACCAAAACCGCCTTCTCCGATCTTATTAGCTTCATCAAAATTATTTGTGGCAGCTTTGATTTGCCTCAAGGTAAATGAACCTGTCTGCAGGTCTAGACCTTTCAGATCTGTTAAAGAAGCCAAGTAAGTTAAGTAGAATTCATATAGGAAAAAATGACAAGCCATAATCCTAATATTCAAGTGCTAGTGAAGTGCTGAATATTTTGATATCTGAATGATGCTTTGGACATGAATTATCTTTAAACAAGTTGAAATGCATGAAAACATCATTGTAAGATTACATACTAGTCAAAGGACAAAAGATTTGAATAAAAATCGAGAAATATCAGATAAGTCAAAACGATGAAAAATGGATATGGTAAGAAAATATCTATGTCGTACAATTTTACTTTATCAAATACCTTGATCCATTGTGTCTTTGCGGATTAGAAATCCTTTCCACCAAAGAATACCAAGAAGCAGGATGATAACAAAGGCTGCTGCAGCCACGATACCAACCACAGCACCTATAGATATTCCTTTTGGTGGTTCATAATCTGCATGGAGGAGGGAAAGAAGGAAGACAAAGGAGATAATATAAGAGGTTTTGACTTTGCACAATGGCAATAGCTATTTGCATGCCAAAAAAAATAGTGAGGTAAGGATTTCAGATTTCTCCCTACAACCTCTCCCAGACCCTGCAGGTGCAAGAGCTTTTTGCATTGGGATGACCGATAATATGATACTGTTAATTACAGTGATAAACAATTTAATGAGCTCAAATTTACTACTACCGAAAATAAATTTAATTCCAGGAGAAATGAGAGTTACTTCACACATGCACCCTTAACATGTTCTTATGAATTTTCGAAAGATGTATGAAACCTTTTAGCCAGCAGTCTATTAACACAGAGTCATGCTTGCTAATTATGAGATGCCTTGAAAGTTGAAACTAAGGTACCCAAATTAACACCTAATTTTGAGTTGTTTGGTTAAGCATTCCATTGAGACAGTATCAGCCAAAGGACAAAAGCACATCCATTTGTCTAATGAATGTGAAACGATCTATGTTTGTGTCATGGCTAGTTATCTACTTCTACAAACTATAGCCTAGCTATGAAAACAAGATCAACAAAAAAAGCGTTCCAGTATGTTCGTGAAAATTCATAGAGAACAATGTTACCCTTGACTAGAGTTCATCTCCTAACATCCCAAAGTTTTCTGGAAAGAAGAGAGCAAAAAGGTCAAGGGAACATTTCATACGATATTATGAATAATACCACTTGGTTTCCCATAAGTCTGCCATAAAAAAAGACTTACTTTCATTAATGTCAACAACTGAGTAGCTCATCTAAAAAATCACAAAGAAACTTGAAGTCCAAAGGAGTTATATTCAACTTACCAGGGTTATCCACAGAAATAGCTGAAATGAGAGGACCATAAACTCCTCTAACGGGGAGACCAGTTGTCCCTTTTCCGGCCCAATACAAGTGGATCTCCAGTGTACCATCATCAGTCACATTTGCAGCATATGGTTTTATGATTCCCTTACCAATGCCTCCTGCTGCATCCACAATGTTAAAATCCTTCTCCACCAGCTTTCCCTACAACAATTTTCTTATGAGGTCATATGTTGTTTTGTTAAGCTTTCTTGATTTTTAAAAACTATAGAATTCACATACATGAAAGCCGAGAGGTGAAACACTCCCTCTGTCCCTCAGTTTTAGTCCTCTATTCCATTTAGGAATGTCCCAAAACATATTCCTCCTTACCAACTCACAGAACCTTTATTTATCAATTTCCAAAACTAACCTTCATAAGTGATGATAAAAGTATTAACAAATAGAGTAAAAGGGATTTGCTGAATCAATGCTATGAAATTTGAACTCAATTACGCTTATCGCATGCTCCCTCAAAAAGTTGCATCTCACAAAAGGGACTAGCAGAATGGGATAGAGGGAGTACTAAATTGCATGCAAATTTAATCTTCTCCTAAAAATCCACATAATTAGAATGGGTTCCGGAAGCATGATTCGGCTTTGATTTGCGGGCCCCAGGGGGAGGGCATGAAGTGCCCCCAAAACCTAGACAGAGACATTACGGTAATTGGTGATATAAAATCGTAGGATTTATTATGTACTATACACAGCCAATGTAACTAGTACATTCATTCATTTGACAAGTGTGAAAACTAGTGAGCTGTGGATGTACCCAATTTCCCCAAGGAAGAACCACATGAAATTTATGCATCGCACTTTTCTATTTATGTTCTTTGCGTGATTAATTCTTCGTGCAATGTTGTGCGTGTGTTAGGGAGATTCCACAACAGAACTCGCTCACTCAACGATACCTATTTTGCAACAATGAACTAAGAAAACTAGGGGGGGAAACAGAAAACGAAACTTACCTGAATGTAAATATCAAATATACGTCTTCCAAGGCTGCTATAGCTTTTGCTATCATTGAACATAATTTCTGCAAAATGAAGGGTTATGTTGTAGTTTCCCTTTACTAGGCAGAATCCATAGTATGTCAATGATATGGGCGAAATCCGTGCTTCAGTGTACAGGTCGGAATTGTTCATAGAAAGTCTTGATGAATTTGTCGACATAAAAGGATCTAGAGAGCGACCATCATCCATGAAGTTGCCAGTGCTGCTAAATGCCCAGTTTGTTGTACTTTGGTAGTAATTTGAAGGCCCACTTTCATCTCCATCACTTTCATACTTATTTCCATCATCAAGAGATACTTCTTTACCACCGCAATTTATGTGGAATGAAGACCGTTCTGATAAAACATAATAAGATCATGTCTACCATTTAATAAACAGCATAGAACTTTCTAAAGAGAGGCTTTGCCCATATCAAACAACAAAGGTTCTTCTAAACTCCAAATTCTATAAATGTGTTTGACAAAATAGCTACAATTTACATACAGGTTTTTTGATTTTGAGACATATCATGGAAGCTCCTAGCACATTACATAAACAACGCAAGCACATCATAATAAAAACCATATATATCCGGTCATCGGCGACAAGAGGGTTACCCTTGGAGGCTTGAAATTTGTAACACCCTTTGCTTTTGAGGTACTTTAATGTTATACTTTAATAACTTAAAGGGCCATATCAACCAAGGCATAACTTTGTTGGTTATGCCTTGGTTGATTTTTAGTTATGCCTTGATTGGTTTTTGGTTATGCCTTGGTTATGTCATGTAATGGTTCTGTTATACTTATAATGATTTTTGTTATACTTGTGAGGGTTTTGTTATGCCAAAAATTACGGTATCCTCAAAATGACCGGAGACACCATAGCATCATCCTTCATTGAAACCAAAAAAAAAACAAAAAAAAAAAAAAAGAAGAAACCCAAAGGGGAGGATTGTTCTACATTGGGGGCGGGGGGTGGGGGTGGTGGTTGTGGTTTGCCGCTGGGGCTGGCGAGTAAGAGATTGAAACCTTAATTTTGGTAAGTAACTTCTAATTCCTACGTATGGTAATTAATTTACAGGTTCTTGTGTTCGAATTGTTTGGGGTTTTGAAAACAAGTGGGTTTTGGGTGCCCTAGAAATCAAGTTTGTACAATTTTTTTTTTGTCTCTTTTTCCTTATGAACTGATATTTGTGATTAGAAGCAATAGAATTTAATGCTAAGAGTTGATCTTGGTACTAGGTTGCCGAAAATATTGAAACCTGAATTCTTGTTTGCTAGAACTGCACCTTAGCTAGAAACATGATCTATGAACTGAAAATTATGGTTTAAAGTGCAGGAAATTGATCTAAACATGCTAGAAACTGAAGCTTAGTTGCTAGAAATGCGACCTTAGAGCTGAAATGATTATTTAGGTGCAGTAAATGGGTTTAGTGTTGCTGAAACTGAAGTTAGGTGCAGGAAATATGAATTTAAGGTGCAGAATCTGTGTATAGGTTGCTGAAAACAGTCTTTGAAATGTCGAAAAATGCTCATGTAACTGCTGGAAATCACTGAAAAGCGCAGGAAACACGTGCTACATGCTGGAATTGTTTTTGGAACGTTGAAAAGATGAACCATAGGAGGTGTAACTGTGTATTGCTTGCTGGAATTGTTGTAATACCTGTAAACATGTTTTAAAGTGCAGCACTAAGTGTTTATAGTTGCAGAAAATAAGAGTTGGATACCGAATTTGACTAAATTAGATGTTGTATTGTTGAGCTGAGGCATGATATTGCTACTATATTTGTTAAGCCTTTCAAGTATTTATATACTAAAATGTTTAGCTTGTGGATAGGTGACGAGTCGGTGAACCAACGAGCACTGAAACCATAAGTTATACTTTCTTCTGGAGTACGAGATGAGTGCTTGATTCGTAGATGTTGTTCTATATTGAATTGAACTTAAATGTTGGCCTAGTGTCCGGTGATTAGCTTTATGCCAAAAGGCTTTTATGCCTTAAATTATTGGTTGTGTGCCCGGTGTTGCTTTTAATTGCTCGATTAACTGTTTAACAAGTTTTGATTATCTTTAGGTTGTATATTTAATATGGGATTGCATCCATGTCTCATAAACACTCCCGGATTCCATTCTAGAATTCAGTTTTTGCAGGCGTTGTAGATATCCACCGCAAATTGTCGTGTGGTTGTACCCTCGCTTAGGGTAGCGTGTAGGAGGCTAGACGAGTTTTGGATGGCGTGATGCTGTAGATAGGGGTGTAGTTGCAGCCTATGTTAATATTTAGTTCATTGTATAGTTAATATGTTTTCTTGAGACTTCTGTTGCGTTTGTAAGAACGTTATATTTTGCGTTATCAATAAACTGTCTGTTGATTAACTTAATTAATTGCTAGAGCTTAAATTATAGGAATAGGTTGGTGGTTGATGTTGCACTCTCGTGTCAGATTGGACTCATTAGAGTGCTAGCCCGAGGTTGGGTGTGACAAAATGTTCCAGCCTTTCGTCAGAAAATATGAACAAGTAGAGAGAGAGAGAGACAAGTAATGCTTGTGATGGACATTTTCTTTGCATTTCAAGAATCTAAATATCCGAGAACATTATGGCAACATTGTATTTAAGATATTTCTAGAACTTTAGCTTATATAATAGGCATATTTGGTTGCACGCTTTGTAAGTTTCAATCAAGGTCTGCATTTCAGATAAGTAAAATAGGAACCAGAAAAAAATGTAGTACATTTCAATATCCACATTGTCGAACATACTATTTTAAGGATTTGTGTATGTCTGCATATTCATGTCAAGTTGGGTGCATGTCCCATGTCTACTCCTATGCTACTTGCGTCTTTCTTTATAGTACAAATGACGGAATGAATTACCAAGAGCGATGACATCAAAATAGCAGTCTACAAAATGAAAATATTTTTAACTTACTTGGATTGCAGCGAAAGCCTCTCAAGCTCAAACAGGGGACATTTCCACTGGAAAAACAATATGAGATCTTGAATTATTCAGCATTATACCTTATACTTCAAGGAGAGATGCAAACAGGAAATAAACTGTAGCGATAATACTTACCCCCCTACAAAATTGTAGCAACAATGAAACAAATTATGCAAGCAACAGAATTACCATGATCAAGGTTTAGGAACTTACGAAAAACTACCCTTTGAAGAGCTTCCAAACAAGTTCCTGTAGTGAAATGGAGAAAGTGAAGACCTCAAAAAAGATTTTTTTTATCGCATTACAATGACTGAGTCATAAGATCTTACGTTAATATTCCGAAGTACCAAAAAAAAAAAAAAAAGATCTTACGTTCTCCCCCGTTGGCAAATTTGGGACCCCAAGTCAAAGTTGTTATATGAAAGATCACTGCATGAAGAATTCACACCGTGATTTACCCATTAGTTGAATGTCACAAAAGATAGGAATACGTTCATACATTTCAGCAGATAACATAATTGGAACAAAGGCAATAGCTTGGCCTTCTAATCAAGTAATTTTGTTCTGACTATTTCGTCAGTAACAATATCAGCTTTTCGGGTAGAAAAATACTAAACATCAAAGTGTTGACTTCCCATTCAATTTATCTAGTGTACTAGAATTGTCTACCCAGCCATGTCAATTAATCACTTGAAATCTTAATCTCACTGCTATATGCACCACCCCAATACAATAAAGGGCCTTATTATTGTATTTCTGTCAATGCCTTCTAACATTTTGATGCCTATTTCAGCTTCTGCTATAGATAATTATGCAAATGAGAACGGCAGTCCAAAAATGCATTTAAGATATTCTCAAGAGAACTAAAACTTAATTAGAAACTAGGAATGCATTCTTTCATGGAATGACCAAGACCATAAGGTATTAATAATCTACATCTTCAGACACTAAATGATTATCGATCAAAAATACACTTCACACCCACCAAAAAGGCCAAATGCAAAGAAAACTAATACACAATTCACAGTGTGACAGCAGGAGAATTGAATATTGCATAACATAGACAGGATAAAAAGTAGTTTAGGAAGCTAACATACAAGTTTTTTGAAGTATCCAGCATCCAAGGAGGCACAGGTCCACTCAGCAAGTTTCCAGTTAAATACCTACAATAACGGAAAACAATCTCACTGATTCACTCTAGCTATGTGCTTTTTCTCGCGTAAAACAGCACGAGCATTGTGGCAAAAAAATAAATCATTAATCAAACAATTATATATATTAACAATGCAAGCGTTTCAAAATGGAACACTTGATACATGCATTTTGACTTACTATCTCGTTGAATTATGCTCCAAGTTTGGCATTGCAAGCCCGAATCCTAATTTTGGCCATGGATACTAAACTTAAAAACATATTAAGCATGATCAATTGATAAGACGGTCGAGAATTGTCGATAGTTGAAAACTAACTTTTTCTTGATCAAATACGGAATCGATTCTTCCCTCGAAATTATCTGCCATAAAACAAGTGTCCTCCTCATCGAAGACAATATAAAATAAACCTAATTTAGCCTCAAAAGCTAGCGAATCTATTTTTGTTGTACATTCAAAATGGGAGAGTCCCTTTCTTTTCTTCTCTATTGCAGACAAAAGTTAGTATTTTGAGATTCTAGCTCTTCCGGAGGCTCACAAAGCCCCTAATTATCTACTTCTTGATTCTCTTATTATAGATGTTGGCTAGTTGGATAAATAAGGGTGCATGGTTACTTTGGGCCGCTATCCAGCTCTCTAATTCAACTTTCTACAGGGATAGATTAAATTGTACGATCATTTTCAAATTGTACCAGTTGGCCAGTAAAATAAAGAATACTGGAAAGTATATAAGATGTTGGTATCCATACATCATCTCTATTTTTGACAGACTACTCAAATTGCTCGGAATCTCCCCACTGAGGTTGTTAAAGCTCAAGTCTCTGCAAGAAAAATAACAAGATGTTAAGAATCAAAATGATTTCAATTCTCACAAAGCTGGCATATATATGTTTCAATTCTCACAAAGGTGGCCTACTGTAGTCATCTTCAACCACAGTTGCGTCCATTATTTCACTTGGTAGTTTATAAAAGGATTAAATTTCACTTACCTCCCCAGAGGTCTCTGGCAAATACTCGCGTTCTTGAAATTGGACTTACCTCCCCTATCAGTCTTTTAGGGTACCTTTTGTTAGTGGAAATTGTTAATTGAAATTTCTACCCCTTCAGTGACCTTCCATGAGGTTTGTAATAATAATATTAGATACCTCTCCTGGAAAAAAAGTCTTTTCTTTTGTAAGTTCTTACACTTTTTATTTTTTTATTCACTAATAAGTCAAGGAAATTGATTGAATATTAAATTAACATGTTATCAAACTCTTATAACTAGACCCACATGTGATTTATGATTGTGTGAAGAACCTTTTAAATAGGATTTAGATATTTAATAACTTAAACAACATATTAAGACGTCTATATTAGTGCAACTTAAAGTTATGCACATGCAAGAGTATCTTTATTTTTATCTAAAAGGTGTTTCTCCTTGGCATTTAAATTGGTGATAAAAATTAATGAGTGTTTTTTTTTTTTTAGTAGAATCTATAAATCTCACGACATTAAAATGAACAAGGGTTGTTTCTCCCCAGTTTTTTTCTATTCTTACATATGTATAAAACTCTTTTAAGAAATTGTGATTGAGGACATTAGTGTCTTTTAAATTGAGTTTAGAAGAGCATTCATGTCAAACCATCAATCTAAAAGGGTAAATTGGGTAAAAAGAATAGGTTTAGTTGGTGACATCAACAATTTCCGGTACTTAGCAACGATCTCCTAATGGCATGGAGGAATCTGCAAGCGACAACTAAAGCAGAGGGAGGTCAGTGCAATTTCAAAAACATCAAGGGAGGTTTTTGTACTTGTCTTGGGAGAGATAAGTGTAATTTACCCATTATAAAAGTATTGTGCACAAATGAGTGCGATGAACGCTATCTATCAATGGCTTGTTATGAACTTTTGGGTAGAGACCCGTATTTTTGAACCTATATGTATATATATATATGTATATATATGTATATGTATATATATGTATATGTATATATATGTATATATATATTGTAATCGTACGGCTCGTCGAGATAGACGGTGCGGATATTCGGTGTGACGTCTTCGTGGGAGGATATAAGGGTAATTGTGCAAGAGGTGCACATGTGTGTGTGTGGGGTGGGAGCATGGGATTACTCCCCATGCAAATAATTTCCCCAGGAGAATCATTTCTCCCATTTTTTCTCTTTTTCTCTCTCCGCTATCTCTCTCTCCTCCGAAAAACTCATTTTTCTCTTCTCTCTTCGATTTCATCTACCTAGGGTGTGATTCCGGACAAGGCCGGAGAATTAAAGTTGTTATATGGAGCACGGGCTTTCCGAATATCCAAGAAAATTCATGATCAGACCTCGTTGGAGCTTGGTTGACTCGGTCAAAGGCTCGAGTTTTGCTCAAAACCCATGAGGTACGGATTTCTCACTTCTATTATGTGTTTATGCGATGAATAGGTGTTTGAATCGTGCCCCATATCATTGGTTTCGTTGTTAGAAATGTTCTGGTGGAGTTTGAAAATCATACTTTGAAAACCCAAGTCCTACCGGTAGGAGTTTTGGCCCTACCGGTAGAAAAGTTGTCCAGAGATGTCATTTTCGTGAAATTGTGGTCTCCTACTGGTAGGAAAAAGTGTCCTACCAGTAGGAAATGAAAAATTCAGCATTTTGGCAAAACTTCGAACAGGCATAACTTTTTCATCCGAACTCCGTTTCGGGCAAATTTTATATCGAAATTCATGTACCGGAAATGAACTTTCCAATGGTGGTGGTTTCATCTCCTAATTCTTAACCAATAAGATTTGGTAGCCAAATTAAGATAGGTATGTTCGTACATGTTGGGAAATCTTTTTCCTTAGAATTGTTTGGGTGAGACACGGGTGTTCTTAGGTTCTTCTGAGTACTAGTTGAATGGGTTGGCGAGGCTAGTGGTATACTTAGCGCTTGGTAGTGATCGTTGGGTTCCATATGAGTCGTTTGACACTGAAATGAGGGTTTAGAGAATATAAGGAATATAAGGGGGCGAAGGTTGTATGTGTTGTCATGTGAAGTGAAAAATGAACACATAGAACACTCCTTTGAGTTAAACAATGCTAGGCGTGATTACATGAGATATTTCCTTGTGTTTGATATGCGTTACACCTCTTGCGTAACTTATACGATTTTTCGGGTTGCAAGGTGGAAATCTATGAATCGTTGTGAGAGTTTATCTTTTGATGTGTGAGTGCTTGTATGGTGATGAGAAGCTAATAACATAATGATAGCGAGTTGATTGAGATGAAATTATCTGTACTACTTTTATGTGAATAAGTTTTCGTTGTGAATTCATTATATTTGATTGAGATGAATGACTAAATTGTAAAGTGTATCAGAGGAATTGTGATATAGTGACCTGTGACATGTGACTTGAATTAGCTCCATCAGTGAGGGAGATACTAGTGGACAGTGTCAGGATTTCTTAATTGGCCCGGCAGGAGCTTTTATTCATGATATAGAATGATGAGGAAATTGTGACATAATGTGAATGAAAGGGGGCTATCATTGTGAAAGTGTAAGTGGTACGAATGACATTGGCATTGCAATTCTTTGATTATGATAGTTTCATAAGTCAAGATATTAGATTGGTGATTCGAAATAATATGAGGGACAGTGGCAGTCATGAGAAAATCGTATAGATGGTACGTCCTCGTGGTTGAATTAGAGGTTTGGTGTGTAGTCACGGTACTTCATTTATGTCGTCGACGTTGGGAAAATTACTAGTTGTGTTTCGTGTCATCCTTTGAGATACCGTACCTTATTTCTGTTATTCATTCTACCTGTCATCCCATTTGTATATAATAGTTGTGTAGATTTCTCTACTGGGCACGTGTTTGCTCAACCTACCATTTTAGATTCATTGCAGGTCATGGTCATGGAGTACTTGGAGTGCATGCTGACATTATCAGTTAAAGCTATTTTGGAGAGTACTTTATTATTCTTGTATAACAAACCACTTTGTTATGAAATTCCTACTTGGAAGATTGTATTTGCAGACCAGTTTGTGGAATTGGAACTTGAATTGTATTTTGGGGTATTGTACGTACGATTGTAAGGACTTTGTATTTCAAATAATATTGTTAATTTATGTTGAAAATTGAGGACGTGACATTTTGAGAGAAGGAATCAAACAATTCTCCTCAACATTATCGAGAAAATGGCCTTTAAAAAGAAATTACCAGTTATATGCAAATAAAAAAGGGGGAAAGGCATATATTTACTAACAATATCTCCAACTTTGTCATTGTTCCAAGGTATTCAGGTAACTTTCCATTAATATTGCAACTCCTCAACAACCTGCGATACAATCAAATCATAGCACTTCAAATCAGCAACAAATTGGTAGATTCTTCAAAGCCAAAGAAGGAATCAACTTACAGTATCTTCAGGCTTTTCAAATTTTCAAGGGGGGGAAAAGGAGCTTGGGAACCATTTAAATCACTAATTCTCCTGCATTTAAATAGGAAAATATTATGAACCATAAAATATTGTGGATTCCGTAAAAGCCATGGGATTAGAAGGTTCTGCTTTCACTCACAAGTCGGATAATTTTGTCAAAAGACCAATGCTAGGAGGAATTGGCCCATCCAAACCACTACCCACAATCACTCTGCATACATTAGGATTGAAACAGAAACGTGATCAAGTAAATATTCTAAAGTTAAACCACCATTGAATAAATCAAAAAAAGGTCAAACACTCACAATTGGTTAAGATTTACCCATTTGTGGATGAAATCTGGTATTTTTCCAGTAAAGTTGTTGCCACCGATACGACTGCATTATACTAAGAAATTAATTGATAGTTCAAAGGAATTTCAAAAGCCGTATCTAATTTAAGAATTTCAAATTGAGGATTGAAAGAAAATGAACTCACAATTCTTGCAAAGTGGTCAGCCTTGCGAGTTCTTCTGGAAGCTCCCCAATAAAATTGTTTGAAGTCAAATGCCTTCAACAATAAAATGTAGATAACCAGTCATCATCTGTTCTGAAAAAATCTAGCGCGAAAGTACATTTTCTCTAGTAGCCTATATAATATGGAATATCAAAGTTATAATTACCCATGTCAGTGAAACTTTGGTAAGGGTGTGGGATGTGTATCCAACACTAGATTAGATCACGATATTTCAATCCTCTAATTGCATTATACTTTTTGAAATAGGAATTGCGTGTTGCTTTATTTGTCCCATTTGAATTTGGAGCAAAGTTTTCAGAGGCGAAAGCGCAAGGCGAGGCGCTTGACCCTCCATGGGGCGAGACATAAGCCTTTTGATTTTTGATTTTTTAAATTATTAAATTAATAAAATAACTTAAAATACAAAAAAAAATGCGCAATTCATAAAAGATAGATTTAAGGGGCTGTTCGGCTAAATAAGCCAAAGTGGCTTATTTTTTGTCCTTATTCAAATTTTTTTCGTATAACGTGGCTTATTTTCAATTTTTTCGTCTTTATTTAAAAAAAATTGGATTTCGGTCAGAGTTTCTTACTTTTTAGATTCCTCTTGTTGTAAGGATGCAATAATCCCCAAAAAATTGAAAATAAGCCACGTTATATGAAAAAATTTTGATTAAGGACAAAAATAAGCCACTTTGGCTTAATAGGAGTATAAAAAGATACTCGCTCCGTCCATTTTTAAGTGTCCTGCTTCGTAACTCCAACTTATTACAAAGACATCATCATTATACCTTTCACATCAACTTTTTCCTCCACTTTCCCTACTTACCCATCATCATTACATTTTTACTCACTTACTTTTCAAAATGGAATCTACTTTTAAGGACAAAATAGACAATTCGCCAACTTTTATCCACTAACTTTAAAAAATGGACACTTATTAAAGGACAGTCCAAAATGGAATACCGGACTATAAATAAGAAACGGAGGGAGTAGCATAAAGTAGATTATCAAATAATGACTTATTATTATCTTAATTATGAGTTAATAACTAATTGAGAAACCCCATGACATCACTTTATTAGTTATTAAATTTTATCTTATTAATTTATCACTTTATTAATTATTAACATAGCACATCCGTTCATCACTTAGTAAAGAAAAACATAGCAAAACTATTTAAAGAAAAACAGAGCACGATTGTAGATAATGATTGACTTCAACAAGGCAGGAGAGAGAGAGAGAGAGAGAGAGAGAGAAAGAGAAGGGGGTAGGTTTGAATTATGAAATTTCCAAATTTAGATTAGCAAAATTTCTCTCCTGAGGCTTACGCCTCACCTATCGGGGCATAAAAGGCGACTAAGGCGTACGCCTTGATGCGTCTAAGGAAATTAGGTGACTACCTTTGTGGTTCACCACCTAAATTTTCATGTCCTGAGGCATTTTAGCATTGCCTTACCGCCCCAACGCCGTAGGACGAGCCCAAAAAATGCCTTTGAAAGCATTGATTTGAAGTACATTTCTCAATAACTTCCCAACATATAATCTGGGAGACTAAAGTACCATGCATTATACATACAGAGACTCCATTTGTCCCATATTGTTTGTCCATTTTCGACAGTCGAAAGTTGAAAAAACAAAAAGAAGGAACCAACAAGTTAATGCATTTTGGTGAGAAAAATTACAAAAACGTACTCACATAAGTACAATATTTGTTGACCTGATTGAAGACCCGAGTTTCAAAAATAGACAATGTACAAACAACATAGTACAGAAGGAGGAACTATGGAAGACCTGTTTCCATCCATACTAAAATGAACACATAGCGGGATATCCTAAGACTCAAGCTTTTCAGTTCAAAAAATAATAATAATAATAATAATAATAATAATAATAATAATAATAATAATAATAATAATAATAATAAGACTTAAGCATTAAAGGTCTGAGGCTTTGACACATAATCACACCTGATATGATGTAAAATAGCTAAAAGTTAAAGTTGTTAGAGGGAGGTGCATATGGCAATAAATTAATGTCAACAGTGTTTTCATGATATAAAGTAGCGTTTCACCACTTGGGCCACCTGTTGAGTCTTCTCTCCACACTATCAGTATACAATTTGAGCAAATCTACTAACATAACAATGTGTGCAACATGCAAATGTGGCACTGAAACATTGGTGATTGCAAAATGGTTATTCACCCAATTGCCGCTGCACGTCAGCACGTTGTATGATTATTGTCATACCCATTCCCATTGGTGCATTGCATTCGTAGACTTTCTCATACAATGTTATTCGAATTCAGACAAGGTGTTCTTGTTCTGATAAAGGCTACTGGAAATGTAAGCGTAATCGAGCATATCCAACATTGTAAAAAATAAAAGAAAAACCAAAGCTAACATGGGTCTTACAGTTTCTCTAAGAGAGGAAGACTCCCAAGCTCTGGAGGAATGGGTCCTGACAACTGGTTGAACTCCAGGCTTCTACAAATATCAAAATTCATACCATAAGCTACAAAATCATTCAAACTTTTCACAAGCATGAACATGAATAGAAATGGGTGCACAGATTTTTGTTTACATAGTTGTCAGCGTGTTGTTGATGTTTGCCAGCTCTTTTGGGATTGGACCCGTTAATCGGTTTCCAAGGAGGTTGCTGCATTTTGAGAAATAAGGAACTAAGAACAAGAAATCCTCAAGATACCATACATTGATAAACATGTAAGTATTCGCAAAGACACAGACATACAGAATTGATGATACATACATTCGTTGAAGTTTCATCATGGAACCCCATTCTGGAGGGATTGTACCGTTGATGTAGTTGCGAGTGAGATCACTGTGGAAATAGAGTGCAAATCCTTGTCAAATACTAGTTAAAGTTTTTGATGGGTTTATTAGTAAAATAGAGGAAATGAGGGCAAAGAATTAGCCAAAATTATTACTCACTCCCACCATCCCCATTCTTTAGTACCAATTAGCACTTTTTTTCATCCCAAAAAGATTACCCCACATGAAAACTAAATAGGTAATGGATAAAGAATTTTCGCTTTTACCCCTTCATTTTTAAATTAATAGTACTAAAAAGTAAGAATATAATGATTGAAGGGTAAAATGAGAAAAATAAGTTTTCAAAAGTGTAATGATTGTATCCCCTTAATTAGTTGGAATTCTCAAAAGGAACTAAAGAATGGGGACGGAGGGAGTATAATTTTAAGGGAGAGGTGATAGCACACTAAAAGGTAATTAGATAATCTAATTTCATCATGTCAGGGCAGTAATGAAAATTCCTGCTAGGTTTGGGGACAATCACTAAAAGGGAGGCTAGTGTACTTTCTCTAATGTGAGGGGGGAATGTATCAAACCTAAATCTTGAGAGAGGTCAATGGAATTTACCCGAATTTAAAATGTAAAAAATTAGGTAATTAATTGATTTTCACACCCCCTTTTGTCTGAGTGCACTCAATTTTTTTTTGTCTTCATTCATGTAAAATTACAAAACTATCTCATACATTTTTTCTCCTTCACACATGAAAAGGATAATTATGTAATTTTACATCACTACAAAATAAAAATTAAAAAAGGAGTGCTGTGAAAATTAATTCTCAAAATTAAGACCAAATGCGGAAGAGAGAGAGAGAGAGAGAGAGAGAGAGAGAGAGAGAAAATCAAAAAGTGAAAACTACGACCAAAAATTAAAAAAAAATCACTAAGGACAAAAAAAAATTAGAAAGAAGTGTCAATATTTAGTCTAAAAAAATTTGACAGATAGTAGCGTTTATTATAGGTATGGCATATGGGTTACTTACATTTCTTCGAGGTGAGTGAGTCTCACCAATTCTGGTGGGAGCATGCCCTGAAGATTCTGTGCTTTCAATGCTCTGCATTTCACCAAGATTTGAGTGTGGGTGATTATTGACTAGATAATTGCCTCTTGAAATTGGCTAATTTGTATTATTTTTAATATTGTTTATATATGTTTTGCTTAATACTAGTAGGAATTATCATAGAATTCGACAATGTTATCGATAGGGCTCATAAACGAGCGGAATTATTTGAAGTCGAGTTTGTTTCGTTAAAAGCTCGTTCAAGATCGACTTATTTTTATAAACAAACATAAGCTTCAATTATTTTGAAAATTCACTTTAGCTTTTGTAGAGGCCTACACTAACCTCATTTGACTCATGATTTATAAAAAGATTAAATTACCCAAGATTGAATTACTTGAAGCTGATCATTCAAAATGAACGATTCTAAATAGCATTTTTAGATAGGGAACTTATCGAGTTTTAGAAATAAGTTCAAATACTACTAAAACTCGTTAAGTTGTTAGGAAAGATATCCCGTCCAAATGACTTTTGGGGTGGCGATCTTCTCGACAAAATGAACCATTTTGGTCATTGTTTAGGTCCACAAAAGCTCAAGAGTTGAGAAGCATACTGAATCAAATGACCGCTCACATGATTCCTTACATGATGCAAACCGGGATAGTGATCACATGTTATTCAACGATCAGAACAGTTTCTTTTGTAAGTCTCGTGTTTTTAACATCCGTGCAAAAATCAAGTTCACTGGACATTCATAATCATTGGACAAGAGAAATAGAAAAACGTTGATAGTCTATTTCTCTTCAAACAAATATAATTTTTTTTTTTTTGATTATTCAAACAAATATAATTCGAGCAAGTATTCACCAATTTTCTGATATACTATACTTTTTGCATAGTTGTTAAAGAGTCATTTTCTCACATAGGAATCATATGACGGATCATTACGATCTTTGTCTCGTGAGAATACTAGTCTGGACTGGATCCCCTCAGTTCAAGAAACAGAGTATGAGAGAGAGAGAGAGAGAGAGAGAGAGAGAGAGAGAGATACATGCGAGTAATGTGGCAGACGGTGTCATTGCTACAAGTACAGTTGACCGAATTCTCAAAACCAACGGAAACCCGAAACAGCTCTGTTCGCTCAACTGTAACGGTGGAAAAATTAGTACACGGATCAGCACTGAAATTCCAATCAGTCTTCCCCAATGTCTTCCCAATTTCCTTCAATGCTGCCACTGTAGGAGTAAAAAAAAAAAATTTGTGTTGAAAAAAAACCCACAATTTATTGTCTGTTGATAATTTCCAGAACCAATTTACAAACAAAACTAAATATCGGATATATAAACAGCAATTATTGTCCTATCTTATCCATTTTCGCGGAATGGGTATTTTATCCCTAGAAAAATGATCTAATTTCTGGAAAATTATGAAAAAATAAGTTTCAAGAATCATCAACCATTCAAGTTTCCAAAAAAAGTTTGATAAATAAATCTGTAAAACAGAGTATAACATAACAATTAACGGAAAATTTTGTTTCTTTTGTTTAGTGTGCTTGGTTATGAGAGAAGAAAATTACAGATATATTTCTCAGACAAAATCTTTTGGATAAAGAAATCTGGAAAGCAGAGTTACAAAAACACAAGCAAAACTTTTCTTCTTTTTATTTTACATGGCTTGTGAAAGAAGAAAATTAAAGATATTTGTCGAGGAAAGTTTCTTTTTTTTCATTTTTCTTTGCTTAAAAAGTTATGTTTGAAACTTGTTAAACCCACACCAAAGAAAAGAAATAGAATCTAAAACAGAGGAAAGTCAAGGGAAAAGTACAACAATTTCCCCCCGTTGTATGTGCAAAGGGAAATAAAAAACGAAAAGGATATGGAAAACAATCAAGAAAAAAGAAAACTTAAATTTTGAATCTCTCTCATGAATAAATGAAATTATGTTTGAATGAATACCTTCATCGGGGGGAAGAAGAGTGGCTGCAGGGGCAAAAGTTGTGAAGAAAATGAACAATATTCCAATAGCTAATGGAACAAAATTTCGTGAGAATATCCTCATCATGTTGTTCTGTTCAGAGAGGAAAGAGCTCTTTAGCTAGGATTGCACAGCGATTATATTGGATCTTGTATACCTGACCTTACTGATGGAAGACGAACACCTTGAGCTGGACTGACTGAGGGAGAAGTTGAAAATGACCAACATATATAATTCACAGGTGGTGATCCAACTAAAGGAAAAGAAGGTTTTTGAAAAACAAGAAGATAATTTTAAATTTAAATATAACTAAAATAAAAATAATTTTTAATTTTTTTTATCGTCTAAAAAATAAAATGCATATTTATAGAAAAATTATTTATATCAACACAAAATTTTTAAATTTAAAATTACCTACTCCCTCTGTCCCTTTTTAATTGTCCTGTTTCGTAACTTCAACTTATTAAAAAGACATCATCATTATACCTTTTATATCAACTTTTTTCTCCACTTTTCCTACTTACCCATCATCATTACACTTTTACTCACTTACTTTTCAAAAAGGAATCTACTTTTAGGGACAAAATAGACAATTCATCAACTTTTACCTACGCACTTTACAAAATGGACACTTATTTAAGAACAGCCCAAAATGAAGTACTGAATTATAATTAAGGAACGGAGGGAGTACTATTTTCCAAAACCTACTTTTTCTTTCTTTAGTTGGAAATTGGAATACCATCTCATACCACCTAACAAGAGTCTTTAGAGAGAGAAATTTCGAGGAAGGAAAATGTAAAAATATGTGATTGGATGAGTTATTTTAGAAATGAGTAGGACCCCTGACTACTGTAGCCAGAAAAGAAAAAAAAGGCAAAAAGGGACGGCTGGGGACAGAGAAGAAAAAAAAGGTAAAAATGGACGGCTGGGAACAGAGAAGAATCTCGATTTTTGGGGTTTTTCTTTTATTTTTTTTTTCAATTAAAATTTTCCCAACCCATGAAAATTATTTTGAAAGTTTTCTTTAAAACAAGTATTTTAAAAAATTTTGAATTAAAAGATTTTATTTTTTATATTTAATTTCTAAAAGGGTCATATTTTTTTGTTTACTCTCGTTTATCCTAAAAAAATTTGATTCTAATTTTGTTAGGGCTAATCAAGAAGTCCATGTCAAATTAATTTGCCCTTTAAATTAAATGTAAATAAAATAAAACTTCTTAAACAAATTTTTGGAAAAATCAAAGGAAAATCTTCCCCCATTTAATTTGGGCCAGGGCCTTTTGTTCAAATTGTTTTGGGGTGGGAAAAAAGTAATATTTGGACATTAGTCCAGAGACCAAAACATCTATTGAAAATTCTCTATCATGATGTTAATTAGTATTTTTCAGTACGTCACAATTATAGAAATTAAGTTTTCGTAAAAGAGTATGAATTTGATTTACCAGTGTAAATGCATTGAACTCGAGGGGTTTAAGTTAGTGATTAACTTATGAAGAATAATTTTTTGGTTTTGTCTTTATTGAATTTTTTTTTGCATTTGTTAGTTTTACGCCAAACTTTTATGTGATATGAGTGAATAAAGATAAAATGAATTAGAAAAGTAAAAAAATTTAACTTTTACACAAGTATTTTGAGAAATATTTAAAGAAAAACTCAAAAAGTCAGTTTTTGCAAGTTTTCTTGAATATTTCCCAAAATACTTGTCTAAAAGTCATAATTTTTTTGTTTTCCGATTCCTCTCGTCCTTACTCACCCATATCACATAAAACTTTGGCGTAAACTAATAAATGCTAAAAAAAAATTGAAATATCACAATGTCTTATCAAAATTGACCATTGGTTAAACACGATGTTTTCCAAGACTTATTTGTCTGCTTCCAAATTGACCATTGGTTAATCACAATGTCTTATAAAACGGGCTCTTAGGTAGTCACCTCTTGTTGATTGATGAAAGATTAACTAAATCTAGGAATTGATTATACTTTTCAAATAATTAAAAGAAAGGTACAGTTGTAGAGTTCATAGCATTCACAGCCAGTCCAAATTATCTTGCTCCATTTGATGTTCCTAAAAACGTTCAATTTAAGATTGGAAAAGATACCCCGCAAGATGCGAAACCCTATGGTCGCCGTTTACCCATGCGCAGCGGATAATGAGTTTTGGACCCCCATTCCCCCGTTCACATAGGCTCCGACAATGCCCGAATTCGTCCGCGGGAAGTATTTTTCCTATGTTAAATCTTTTTTACATTGTTTGAAAATAGAAACAATGCCCGAACTGGCCACGGTGTGTTAATCACCCCGCAACCCTACCCATATGGCTACTCACTCATCATTAAATAATAAACAAAAGAAACCCTAATTTGAAACATGTTTCTATTGCTCGATACGAAAAAGAAATAAGAGATCCAAACTAAATAAAAACAAACAAACAACTTTAATCAAAAACAGAAATTAAAACTAATTATCGAAGTGCAAATAATTAAACAAAGCATTAAAAATTTGAAAGGAAAAACAACTGAAGAAACTAAAAAACAATAATGAAACCCGAGAGGCGCAGCCCCCGTTCTTTCTCCTCTCCCTGCGTCTGCTCTTTCTTTCTTCCGTCCGAAAAGACCAGGGCAGCAGCAGCCTCTTTTTTTTCTGAAGTCAGTACCATTGACTTTATAGGAGTAGGGTTTTAATCCCCTAATAACATAAAAAGCCCTTGGACTTCACATTATAACACATTAGCCATTCCACTTCGAAGGAACTTTGCATTTTGATCCATAACTTCTATAAATTCTTCTTTTTACCCAAGTTATTGGAAACCAATCTCGAACAACCTATAAACAGAAAAAGCAGAAATAAATATCAATTAACCAAAACGAGCGACTAATAAATGTAGTTTGGAGAACCAAAATATATATATTTTGGCACTTATCAACGATGGATGTGACTTGACTCAGAAAATAACAAAAAAAGAAAAAAGAAAATAGGATTTGAATCGACCCCAACCATTCAAGAAGGTTGAGCATGAGTTACGATCGAGAACCCCACACGGACAGTGGCAGATGGTAGACTCTTCTTAGTCTTCTATGGCATGCAGTAGCATTTGAAGTTGAGATCTCCAACTATAAAAGCACATCCTAGCCATAAATAAGCTTAGGCACCCAAGATTGGTAACAACAGTCGGTTACAAATCATTGGTTCATCATTGTATCTCCGTATGTTAGTGATATTATGTTGTTTTAATCCTAACATATTGACCAACTCTTACTCTTCCATGCATCCATCGTGCCATGACAATGAGAGCTCAGCCTTGGTGCAGTTCAAGCACGGCTTTGTCCTTAACAAGTTTGCCTATGTCGATCCTTCCGCTTATCCAAAGGTTGAATCATGGAAGCTAGACGGAAGTACAAACGATTGCTGCTCGTGGGATGGAGTGGAGTGACCACCACACCGATCGTGTAATTGGCCTAGACCTCAGTAGCCTATTTGTTTTTGTTATGCCCTTTTTTTGTTTTTTTGCCCTTTTTTGGCATTTGTTATGCCATTTGCTGTTTTGTTACATTAAAGGTGGATGACTTGTTCCTATGACAGGTCATATTTGGTCAAATCTTGCATATGTGGCGTCATCTTACCCGTCTGATCGGAGGATACTGTGTCCCCAGACATGTGGGCGATACCGAAGGTGTTACGTTCTCGGATAACTAATTTATGAGGGGTCCGGACATGGTAAGTATTATATGTAAAATGAAAATTCCTTAAAAATTATAGTTTTTTTTTTCAAATTGGGAGTGGCTAAGGCCCCCAATAGACAAACAGTAAATTCCTCTATGAACCTCACTATATGTGGCAATTTCAACCCATATTTTTTTACCCGCCCAAATCCGTCCATTTTTAACCCAACTCAATCCGGCCATATTATATAATGGGTTGAAAATGAGTTCAATGTGTTAAAATTAAAAGGCCATTCTTGCACAAAAGTGAACTGGAATAAGTATTTTTTGCCTCCCGTACACAAACAAAAAAGAGCGAACTGGATTACATTTTTTTCTTCTTCTAGAAAATGGGTTCAGTGATCCCCCCCACCCATTTCAAAGAGTTCCAAGACCCACTAACTCTCCCCCCCCACCCATTTCAAAGAGTTCCAAGACCCACTAACTCCCTGGAGCTACAAGATATAATTATAACTGATGCTTCTTTTTGGCTTAAATTGTTAATTGGCTTATTATTTTTGTATTTATTCAATTTTTTTCGCATTGTGAAATATTGTGTCCTCATGACGAGAGGAATCTAAAAAATAAAAAATTAAGATCAAAATTCAAAAAAATTTTGTATAAGACAAACATAAGTCAATAAACCAATTTTTTCACCTTTATTTTAAAAAAATTTAATTTTTGATCTTAATTTTTTATTTTTTCGATTCTTTTCATTGAGTAGAACCAATAATCTAAAAAAAAAATTGATGCGAAAGTAAACTAAAGTAAAAAAATCTTGGATATGACAAAAATATATATTAGGGTAAATTGATTGCATCAGTAGGCAGTTTTTATACGCAAATCCTTCGACCCTCTCTGCATTTACATCCAATTGACGTAATCCAATTTCCCCCCGTTGCATGTGCAAGGGGAAAAAAAAAAAAAAACGAAAAGGATATGGAAAACAATCAAGAAAAAAGAAAACTTAAATTTTGAATCTCTCTCATGAATAAATGAAATTATGTTTGAATGAATACCTTCATCAGGGGGAAGAAGAGTGGCTGCAGAGGCAAAAGCTGTGAAGGAAATGAATAATATTCCAATGGCTTATGAAGCAAAATTTGGTGGGAATATCCTTTTGATATGTTCCTTCAGAGAGGAATGAGAGCTTCAGTACTGGATCTTGTGGTATATATCTGACTATATAGTCCTATTCTTTAATGGGGGGAGAGGGAAATTCGGCTAGCGCCTTGGAAAGGCCATCCAGAAGGAATTCGGGTGCCTGTAGGCTGTAGCACCTTGGAAAGACTGCTATTTGCAGCGAGCCCAAATTAAAATACATATATAGTTTTGGGGGCATGTTAGGCCATCTAGAAGTAAAACCATGTCATTCACATATCCCCAAAACCTCTTCCATAATTCGGGAGGAGTCCTATAATTGTTTTTTAGGAATTATTTCGGAATCTTTTGTTATACCATATGGCACTGTTGGGAAAATTCAAAGAGAAAGAATCCATCTTCAAGGTTAAGTAATAGACTATCTCCCCTAAGGAAAAATTTACAGTACACACCATCATGAACAATTTTTGTGGCTCATTTTTATGAGTTTTTTGGCTTAATTTACAAGTTTTTGTGGCTCACTTTATGAAAGTGTGTAGGGTACACCCTTACGAAATTTGTGGTTTACTTTTATGAATTTTTGTGGCCTCATATATAAGATTTTGTGGTTGTTTATATATGTATTTTTCCGGTTACAATTATAAATTTTGTGGCTTACTTTTACGAATTTTTTGGTAAAAAAGATGGCTAATTAAAAGTCTCTAGGTTACGAATTCTATGGCTTACTTTTATGAATTTTGTGGTCCTCTTTTACAAATTTTTATGATGTTATTTATGATTTTTTGTGGTTCAAAATACGAATTTTATGACTTATTGTTATAAAATTTTGTGGCTCAAAATACAAAGGGCGTATCGTATACCCTTTTTGGGGGTGTACCGTACACAATCTCTTTTACTTTTATGACAAAAGAAAATATTGATCTCCCATAGTCTAATATGAGGCCTGCTTTTCCCACCCCCCTGACACACCCCCCCTCCCGGTCCCACCTCCCTTTTCCCGGATTCCCCCCCTCCCTCTCTCCCTCTCTCTCTCTCTCTCTCTCCCTTTTTCTCCCTTTTCTCCCTTTCTTTCTTTACACAGTTTTGGTTCTTCTTTTTTTTTCCTGTTTTTTTCGAGTTTAGTTTTTTTTTTTTTCATTTTATTTCCTTTTCTTTCTTTCCGGTTTGAATTTTTTTCTCTTTAATAATAATTTCAAGTCTAATTCTAGGTTTTGTAAAGTAATTGAGAGAAAAAAAAGTGTTTCAATTGATTAATTTGCCAGTGGAGTTTGTCAGGTGGTGTCTCCCACCAATAAAAATTTGCCCCACTGACACACGCTTCTTCTCTCTTCGGACACAGCTTTCTCTCAAAAATTAAGTGTTCCAAATTATAATTCGTTTGAATGGGTGAGAAAATTTTATTTTATTTTTCATTTAATTCTAAAGGGTCATAATTAAATTTTGACTATAGGACTCTCGTTGATTAACCCTAAGAAAATCGTAGAATCAAATATCTTTTAGGACTAACCAACGAGAGCCCTAGAGTCAAAATTCAATTATGACCCTTTAGAATTAAATGATCAGAAAAATAAAATCTTCTCACCCATTCAAACGGATTGAAATTTGGAACAGTTAATTTTTCAATCTGCAGTTTATATATTAAAAAATATGGTTAAAAAATTAAGTGTTCCAAATTTCAATTCGTTTGAACCGATAGAAAGATTTTAGTTTTCTGATCATTTTATCCTAAATGGTCATAATTAAATTTTGACTATAAGGCTCTCGTTAATTAATCCTAAGAAAATCGTTGAATCAAATATCTCTTAGGACTAACCAACAAAAGTCCTATAATCAAAATTTAATTATGACCCTTTAGAATTAAATGATCAGAAACATAAAATCTTCCCACCCATTCAAACGGATTGAAATTCGAAACACTTAATTTATTTTCATTAAATTTGGTCAAGTGTTTCGAAACGAATAATTTCTCCCCGGCGCCACAAATAAAGTACCCCCACTTTTTTAATTTCTTATTTTATTTAATTACTTTTATTTTATTTATTTAATTTCTATAAATACACCCTATTTATATTAAAAAATATAATTCAAGAATTAAGTGTTTCGATTTTAAATTTAGTTGAACCGGAGTGAAAATCGTATTTTTTTGATTATTTTATTATAAATAGTCATAATAAATTTTTTTTGTATAAGGCCTTTTAACAGACACCCAAAAATCATTATTTAGTTTCAAGGATTTCTTAGGGTGTCCATTGAAAGACGTTGAAATTTTGTTTAAATTTATTATTGTTGATTAAAAGTTATTTTTATTATTCATTGTTAAGACTAATTAATTAATTAATTAAAATAATATAAATTTATTAAGTATGAAGACAAATTTAATTGAAAATAGAATTTGAGTTAACCAAAAAAATAAGAATGGACAAAATATGAAAAGAAACAAATAAAGAAAAAAAGAAGAAGGGAGGTTAATGGGAAAAGAAACAAATAAAGAAAGTAATTGAAAATTTAAAAAAAAAAATCAAATGAAAAGTAAAAAAAGGAAATAAAGAAAAAAAAAAAGAAAAAAGAAAGGCAAACTGTTACCGGGAAAAAGGGGGGAACCGGGGGGGGGGGGGGCTAGGGGTGGCGGGGTAAATTCGGGGGGTGGCGGGGGTAAATCTGGAAAATGGGCTGTGGGGTCAGGGGGTGTGTGTGTCAGGGGGGGGGGGGAAAAGCAATTTACGTCTAATATTCAAGAAGACTTGTCATCCCGAGAATCAAAAAAGGAAATCTTTTATGATAGAAGAAAATATTAATCACCCATCGACAAATATTCCAGAAGCCTTGTCATCCCGAGATTCAATGAAAGAAATGAATGGAAAGCAACAAGATGATCAGTGACGTTTCAAATCTCTCTCTCTCTCTCCTCTCATTGCATGGATGAGAATGGATTGGATAAGAATTCAGACCACTTGCATGCATTGATTGGTGAAGAATTCAGACCCACTTGCATGCATTGATTGCACCTAACGTAGTGGGGTAGCGGCCGGTAGCCATCTATTTTAGGCACTGTGGAAGGGGAGACCAATGCTAGTCCAAATTCAGGTGCCGGAATCGGATGTTGACTCTTGAGCTGTTTTGAGTTTTCTGGTCAATTTTGCTAGAGATGGAAGGGCTCAAAAATTGCACTGTATTAATATACAAAACGACGTCGTTTTGTAACCCATCCATCAATTTTTGGGGTACTAAAACTAATTTCCTGAAACCAAAGACCAGAGTAATTTATATAAGCACTAGCCAAGGTTAATCCACTCACCAAGGGTCAAGTTACTGGCAAAAAATTAAAAATTGGTTGGTAAAGGGAGTCTTTGCACAATTATTAATTAATGGCAATGAAAAAAGCAAGTAAATCCTACCCTGTTTTTGTTTGTTTTTTTGAACCGCTACCCTGTTTTTGTTTGGAAGGGTACAAAAATATCGGGAATATGCCATTTCCAGGATCATGTGCAGGCTGTGCAGCTCCTGCCCCTTAACGAGAAATGGAAAAATTATGAATACAATTAAGGAGAACCACCCGTGAAATTATGTGTCTTGGTTTCATGAAAAATTCGAGTATCGTTTTGAAAGGTTGAGAGGTAGGTTAAGATTTTGCGATTAGGGCCGGCCCAGGCAAAAGGCCCAAGAGATCTGGTCTTGGGCATTCTAAAAATCTCAAATTTTAGGAGCACTCTAATATTTTTACTACTTGGATTTGAGTAAGACTCTTTTTAAGATAATATGTATTTGCTTATTTGGAGACTTTGTATTTTGTGTTCGGATGTAATGATTAGTAAAACATTATATTGGTTTGGTTTTTTCGTATTATGATTGTTATTATAAAAATTGTTAAGTTAATACTCTTTAAGGACATGTTTTTTTTTATTAGACCTTGGACAATAGAAACCCTTGGGTCAATCCTATTTGCGAGTAACAGTAGTAGGAGAATATTGTGCACTTTCAGAGGCTCTCTCAATATTTTTTTTTTAATATTCTATTTTTTTTTTTCAATCCTTGTGATAAATGAAAGGACTTCGGGTTAATATTGTGCAGTAAGGTGCACAACACCATGCTACACACCTCCAAGCTGTCGGATTGTGCATCCAACGGCTTGGATCTCATCTCGGCAATGGATAGCTCTCGATCGTTGGTTGCCAAGACGAAAATTGAGCCGTCGGATGCACATTCCGATAGCTTGGAGGTGCGCAGCACGGTGTGCGCACACTACTGCACATCACCATCTCCCAATTCTAAATGAAAATGTTACTTTGCCATTTCAAAAAAATTCAATTATCTAAAATCCAACAGCTAGTAGTCATGACTAGTCAATCTAGCTTATTCTTATGCGAGTGATCATACCATGGGATAACAAATCGACCCTCATGCAGAAAACTTCATAGCGTACTAGTGGACCATCATGCGAGTCGATCATCACTCGCATGACTAACCAATCTAGATTTCACAGCATACTAGTCAAAAAACTTCACAGCATATTAGAGCATTCGCAATGTAATAATTAAAATTTGTCACGTCAGCTTTTGATTATTCATTTAGAGGGTTGTTAAAGTTAGCAATGTGAAATCCCACATTGTAACTTTTGATTATTCAAATACCCAAATTTGATTATTGGTTAGGAGGCTGCTAACTTTGATTATTATAATGTGAGTACTTTTTTAAGCACACATTGCTAATTTTAGTAATCTTTTGATTTTAATTATTACATTGTGGATGCTCTTAGTACGTCAACCATAACTCACATGACTTGTCAATCTACATTTCACAGCATACTAATCGAAAAACTTCATAGCATATTAGTCAATCATCACTCGCATGACTAGTCAATCTAGATTTACTAGTCATGCGAGTGATGGTCGACTAGTATGCTATGAGCTTTCCTAATACATTTCCATTTAAAGCGAGCTAATACATAGTATTGGATAGACAACCTCATGGCAAAGCTTTGCATGATATACAGGTAAATATAGAAATGCTTTCTATGGAATATGATGTAATATGTTTAGTCAGTCTAGATTTCACAGCATACTACATAAATTTAAAATTCGCCCATTTTGTCTTTACAAATTTTTTTTTTTTTGAAACGGCAAAAATATTATAGATAAACTCAATAATGGGAACATTGAAACTAAATATAAAAGATAATGAATGGTCCAAATCATTACCTTTCATTTTAGTTTTGAGACCCCAAATGAACAAGTCAAAATTCTTGTCTTCACCGAGTCTATCATCTCATCCTTCTCCCAAGCTTTATTGTTAAAGACAACATTATTTCTCCCTGTCCATACGTACGGTCCATAAAACTGCACAAAAGCAAGCAATCCAGCATAGTCTTTCGGGAAATTATTTTTTTTCCTTAAAAAAACGTATTTTATGTCATTCGAAATGATCATCGGCATCAGAAGAGATTATATATTCATGGGAATTACATATTCGGTGTTTTAATTACTCCATACTTTTAGCGACCAAATTAAACAAATTAACATCGGAGATATAATCACACAAAGTGCAAGATATCATAAGCCGTGGTACTATTTAAAACTCGTAAAGGGTAATGTTCATCCTCTTACGGATCAACTTATGCACATCTCAAATTAATTTTTACTACCTCTTTTACAATTGTTTCACACGCTTACATGTGAAGTGAGATATACGATTTATAGAGTTCTTGACAAGGAAAATCAAATCTGAAACATTATGATCCTACTAAGATCAAGTCTCATGTCATTTAATTGGACATTAATGCCTTGGTGTTGTCATAACTACTATTTGTTTCATAAAGAAGATCATATGAAAAGACCCCGTTGCCATCAATCCTCATTATGTGAAGCCATTAAGCCAATTTGTTTTTGGACAGTTATATCATTATATGTATTTCCATGATGGATGTGAGCGGAGGCAGGGGGCTGCTGTCCCCTTGGAGCAGCAACGCGCTGCTGCCCCGGAATTTTGGGTCCACTTCGGTCTCGCTCTGATGATCGGAAGCGTTAACTTCGTAGAGCTCGTTAAGTAGAACAACTATGTTAAAAATCAGCTTAATTGAATATCATTAAGTGCCTGATCGGAACCTTTTTATCTTAAAAAGAATGGATCCGAAACACCGGATCAAATCCACTGTAACCCATAGACCGATAGTTATATGGGTTCCGATCAAGCACTTAATAATATCCAATTAAGCTGATTTTTTGCATTGTCGTTTTACTCGACGAACTCTACGAAGTGAACGCTTCCGATCATCGGAGCGAAATCAAAACGGGCCTAAAATTCCGGGACAGCTGTCCCCCGCTCCCTGAGCGGAGGCAGGGGGCTGCTATCCCCTTGGGGCAGCAGCGCTGCTGCCTAGATGTGTACTGCACATTTGACAAATATTTTGATATATAATTTTTTAGCCTACGTTTAGCAAATTTTCAATTAATATAAGTCCACTCGGGTTTTTTTTTTTTAATTACTAAACGGTTTGAATCATTCGTACGAGATTCAGAGTGGGCTCCGCATGTCCGTCGATTCTCAATTAGTGCTCTGGCTATCGCCGGCCTTAGCATTTTCGATACTCCTACCGCTAAAGTACTATATTGTCCCATTTTGATTAGTACTCATGATTTTAACAGTGAATTTTCTTTGAAAAGATAGTCTAGATGTGGCGAAATTTTTGGGTGCGAGGTGAGTATATCCCATGTAATATCCACTCGGCACATTCGGGCCGCCCAATACACTTTTGGACGGCTCGGATTGAAACTCTCTCTCTCCTCTCATCCAACATTTTCTCTCTCATTTTTCTCTCTCCAATTCCGAGCTATCCAAAAATGCAATGGACAGTTCGAATAAACCGAACAGACACCACGTGGTACCTGCCCGACACTGAAATTTTTTCCATCAATGTGTAGTTTCCCCGGGTTCATCTTTCATAAAAATTCTAATAGTACTACTTTCAACCGCTGAACTACCATCTTTTTCCCATTTTGATTAGTCATTGATATTAACATCTGAATTTTCTTTGAAAAAAATTAATTAACTAAACTTGGATGATTTGGACGAGGAACGTGGGGGCGCATCTGGATTAATTGGGCAAATCCTTATTAAAAAGTGAAGGGCAAAAAGTTCTAGATCTTCTTTAAAAAAGGTTTTGGACAAGTAAAACCCTGCCTTCATGTTGGGTTCACTCGAGCGACCCTCACGTGCAGCCCAAATGCACATAGAAGTATGAATTGACGAGATGAAGCGATTGATTCGGGCGATGGAAACTTGACCACGTGAGGTGATGCCATCAAATACTTAACTCTGATACCATGTTAGATTTCTTGAAGGGTTTCGAAACCAATGAACTATAGACTCTGGATTAATTGACCGGTGGTTTGGACGAGTGACATGACGCGGGATAAAGTGACAAAAGAGTGAAAATACTATACCGTAGTAGGTGAGCTGCTGGATTGGGCAAATCCTTGAGTCAAAATGTGAAGTGCAAGAAGTTTTGACTAGATGTTCTACAAAAATGGTTGACTAGTAAAACCATGCATGCCTAGTTCATGTTGGGTCCCATCTCAAGGGTTTAAAAAATATGATTTGAATGATTGAATCCTCTTTATGGAGTTTTTTTTTTTTTAAATCCGCTTCTTTATGGAGTTCATCCAATAGAATATGACTACTACTTTTTCATTCTAAAAATAAACTGAATATGTCATAATTTAGACAAGATTTTTTTTGATCATTTGATTAAGGATAACGGATCATACTTGTGGGTTGACCACAATTGCTACCTCAATCCGGTAAGTATCAATTTTTGTCATTCGCATATAGCAAACACAATCTCGGTCAGTTTCACGCCTTGTATCTTTAAAACACCGACTATGCAATTTTCGTGAATATCCAATCTGATGGCGATGATCATTTCCGATGATACGAATGTGTTTGGATTTACAGTTGAGTTTTAGAAAGAATTGTGTATTCAATGTAACGTTGTGATTGTTAGCCTTAGTGTCAGCTTGCGGCCAGTGGCGGACACCTTGGAGCATGTGACCCGCTTGTGGCCAGTGCTGGACACATTGGGGCATGTGGGGTCACGTGCCCCCACCCCACCCCATCCCATCCCTTTTTTTTTTTAGTTGACAATTTTTTTTAAAGGTAAAAATTAGTGTTTTTTAGGTAAAAATGAGTGGAAGAACAAAAAATTCACACAGAAAACTCAAAGGGGAGAACTTGTTCGACTGTCGGTTTACTTTGTCGTTGTCGGTCACTGGTCTCTGTGGCCAATATCACCGGCCACCTCACCGTTTTTCTCACCAATTATCAATTAAATTTTGGGCTATATAAATCTTTTTTGATCGGCAAAGTTACATTTTTATTGAAAGGACTTTTTAATTGGGGTTATACAAATTAGGGCCTTTTATTATTTTCTTTTAAGGTTCGTAGTATATATTTGGATTGTTAAGAAAAATTAGGCCTTCATTTCTTTACTTGGTTTTTACTCGATGATTGAAATTTGCAATTCAATTTCCCATAGTTTGTGGCTTTGTGTTTAATTTTGATTTTGCTCATGGCTATTAGTACAACGTGCCACCACGTGAGGCAAACTCTGGGTCCACCTCCTCTTCCTTGACTAACATTATTTCCCGAATTGTACTTCAGGATCGACGTGCAGTTTGAGCTATTTTAGTCTGTCCTTTTTAGTCTGAAATGCTCGTGTCTAGGTGAAAGGTGGTTGTAGTAATTCTTTTCATGTTGTTGTGATGAAATAAATCACTTTGCAAGTGCCGTTTAGCTTCACGAATGAAATTTCTGATGTCCAAAATATGATGTGAGTTTCCATTCTTAGACTGGAATAAAACGTAGGAACAGTAATTATTTGCATGTGAACGCATGGCTAGATAGCTGAGCTGATTACTGAAAATTCCAAAACGAGGTGAGCTAAAAGCTTATATTGACCAAATTGGAACGCCATCATTGAATTTGGTAATTAGGTCTGCGTCAATTCTATCACAGACTCAAAAGGGGAATCACAAGTTAATTTTAATTTTACTACTATCGTTAAATCATATTTTTAAAGCATGTAGCCAAGCAAAATCAAAGCAAGCCAAACCAAATTGAACTTTGTTTCCCAATCAATAGGGGTCGGCTTTATGAATTTTATTTTTACGACATGTGTTTTTGGGCTTTGTCCGTTTGGATATTTTCCTTTTTCCATCCAACCTTTGGATGGATTCCTAATTCCCCTTCCCTTTACTCCGACTTGAAGTATTATTTGTCAAGTTTTATTGAATAAACTTTTTGTCTATAAAAAAAAGGTTAATGAATTAAAAGACGCCAAGTCTCAAAGTCGATACCTTGGTGAACTTGGGAATAAACACATGTTATAGTGTTTCGTTGCCTCGATAGTTTAATTACTTCAGCGACTCTTCAAACACAAAATCATTTTCTCATTGAATGTTCCAACATTTGAAGTACTATGCTACTGGTAATGTCAAATTTGAAGTGAGAGAATTTAAAATGTGCTTTCATATGCTATGTAAATTGTAGAGTCTGCTGAAACGACACATAAAAGGTTCTTTACTCGATCAAAAAGAAAACTAGCATAGTCCCCACCCTCCTTTCTTTGAATCCGGGGATGCTATTGAGCAACTTCTTGTCATGTGGGTGCAAAACAGTCAATCTGGCTATTCACCTTGGCACTGATGGCTCGGATCGAATCTAAACACATACAAATTTAAATCGTCCATTGCTCGGCTAAAATCTAAATCGTCGGTTGCCAATATGAGTAGTCGAATTAGCTGCTCTATACTGCTTTACAGGATGTTGCCAAAGCAGCATCCCCATTCCTTTCGTTCATCCCCTCTCCCTTTCACCTTTTTGGAAACACAAAGAAAGATATGTCTGCCTTAATTTCACCACCATTGTACATCTCTCTCTCTCTCTCTCTCTCTCTCTCTCTCTCTCTCACACACACACACACACATTTTTCTTTCAGTATAATCTCCCTTTATTTTTCTTTAGAATTTCTCTTCACAGCATTTGAAATGAGATTATTATACGTACGTACTTCATTCTGAAAGTTGAACAATGTTATCGCCCTATTGTGGCAATTTATAAAGTATTTCTTTCTCATTAATAATAATGTACGTTTTGTTCTAATAATCGGCACTTCAAAACACAAACAAAATATAGTGCATGGTCCTAATTAAAACGATTGGTACACAAAAATAAAAAAATTCCAGTTGTGCCCTGGTAAGAAGGGTGGTGAAATAACCCCAAGGGTTAGCCTGGTGCAAGACTTAGGATTTAGAAGTTTGCTAAGGTTTTTTGTTTGAAACCTCTCAAGTGGTTGGTACCAACTTTTTAGGACCAGTACGTTCATAAAGAGATTTTCTCTGACTTTAAACGGGGCCATATGGTGGACAGTGAGATTCATTTCCCATAATAGTCAAGGTGTGCGACTGTGCGTGCATAAGCAGCCCAAGCATCTGGTTAAAAAGAAAGAAGGGTAGTCATGAACTTATTTCGATATGCTTGGGGTTGCTGATTTTAGCAGCCAGGCCAGCCTACGTATGTGAAACCATTTATTGTTAATGACAGAGTTTCTAGTTATACTTTGTTTTATCACAATATGTTACTAACTTACTATCAATGTGAAACCATGACCTTTGAAAATAGCTAGCCAACCAATAGAATTGCCCAAGTTTTGATAAGTAGGGGACACTAGTCAATAAAGGGCTTTCTACCTTAATCTTATCCTTAATTTCTTATGGCCCCCATTCCTTAATTAATTAGTATTACGGATCACTATTCTGCCTCTGAATTTTTTTGCGACCATAACAGCGAGTCTTGGGCTTATTCCCAAGCTCTTAAATTTCACAGCCACTGCAAATTTATCCGATCGTTAATTTCAGAACACATGTATTCTTAGTTGAAAAAGTTGCGCGCAAGTAGTAGGGTCCAAACACAATTATGAAGAGAGAAGAAATGTATTGTTTTGACAAGATCCATGGTGATCAACGATCTGAGTTTCTCAACATGATAAATTTGAAGCAAATTTGTTTTTGGACAGTTATATGTATTTCCATGATGGATGTGAGCGGCTAGGTAATGTGTACTTCACATTTGACAAATATTTTGATATATTATTTTTTAGCCTACATTGAGCAGATTTTTAATAAGTGCACTCGGCTTTTTTCTTTAAATTACTTAACGGTTTGGATTATCCGTACGAGATCCGGAGTGGACCCCGCGTGTCCGTTGATTTCCGATTAGTGCTCTGGCTGTCAGCGGCCTTAGCATTTTCGATACTCCTACCGCTAAAGTACTATCTTGTCCCATTTTGATTAGTACTCATGATATTAGCACTGAATTTTCTTTGAAAAGATAGTCTAGATGTGGAGAAATTTTTGGGTGTCGGGTGAGTATATCCCATGTGGTATCCGCTCAGCACATCCGGGCCGTCAATATAATTTTGGACGGCTCGGATTAAAACCCTCTCTCTCCTCTCATCCAACACTTTCTCTCTCCTTTTTTCCTCTCTCCAAATCCGAGCCATCCAAAAATGCAATGGACGGTTCAGATGCACTGAGTGGGCACCAAGTGGTACCCGCCCGGCACTGAAATTTTTCCATAGATGTGTAGTTTCCCCGGGTTCATCTTTCTTAAATATTCTGGAGGTACTACTTTCCATCTTTTCCCATTTTGATTAGTCATTTATATTAACATCTGAATTTTCTTTGAAAAAAATGTCACTTCAGGAGGGAAAAATAAGATCATTTTCATACCACTCCCTCCGTTCCATTTTAAATACTCACTACTGTTCAATTTTGTTCGCGGACCATTGAACATGGTCCCCTTTTGATGGTGGAACAGTTAATCTCTCACAAAATGAGATTTTAATTAACCCTGCAAAAAAATTAATAATAATCGCATGCAATTGGTCATAGGTAACTGTTTGTTTACATCGAATGATTTTCATTCAGATTCCCGCAACCAAACTTCTAAATTGAAAATTGGGTGATCATGGGGTTGCTTGATAGCCCAATTCAACACTTAAAATAGAATGTATTAAGTAATAAGTCATTAAGTTTGTTTGATAACCATATTTCATCATACTGCTACTCACACAACAATCCAAACACAACAACTTACACAACCTCTCACATACTTGTGGGACCCACACATAGTAGTGTGTGTGGAGCCCACATGCATGTGAGAGGTTGTGTAAGTTGTTGTGTTTAGATTGTTGTGTGAGTATCATTTTTGTACTTAATATTTTAAGGACCACTTAAAATGCAGGTTTAAAAAGTTACAACAATTAAGCAGCCTGGTACCTACATAAGCCAAAAGCCCGGCCATCAAAATGTATATGGAAGAAAAGAAAAACAATGCCAATATCCACCACCTATCTATCTGTTCAAAATGTCGGAGTCCCAGTTGAGTGGGTAGAGATCACCGCCAGACGTAGAAGCAGCAGTGCTGGGTCCATCAGTCGACATACTCTGAATTTGGCCTTCACTTGCATCAGTCTCAAGGCTTCTTTGAAGGTCAATCATCATTCCCTTCAGGTTCATCTGCTCATTGGAGGCGTCTGGATCTGGAACCGACGATGACTCCAGGACAGTTCTGCCTTCGAGCATGCTGACAACTGAAGACATAGCAGGCCTAACTACTGGTAACACGTTGGCACACAGAAGAGCTACATTTATCATCACTGTGACCTCTATTTTGTTGAAGTCTGAACCCAACTTAGGATCCACCAGCTCCATCAAATCCCCTTTCTGCTTCAAGACAAGTGCCTATGGAGAAACACTCGTTATGTTAGATTCAAGTCCCTGATATGCATGGGTTTTGATTTGAAGAAGATTTGTTTTAATGGAGATCGAAGACATGATAGAGGTGACTCTGAATAAAGAGAACGTAGACATTACTGCTACTAAGCACAGACAGTATGTGCCTTATCTCTTTCCTTTATCAATTTTTTTTTCCTCGACACAACTCAGATGCTTGTGTCGTGTGTCTAGATGTAAAATGCTGTTGATTGTATATTTGTACAACTGAGTTCTAAACATTTTTTGTGGTTAGTTGATGAGGTTAGCACATTAGTCTTCTTTACTGCATTGTGATATTAATGAGTTGCTCTAGTGTCTTGAATCATGCAGCATAACATTTTTCCTTTTATGTTCAATGAGTATGATTTTTACTACTTTTGGTGGTTTATGCATGTTCGATTTATTTATATACCTAATACAGGCACAGAAACAAATGTGTAATGTGTTGCAATATTCTTATTCCTGTCCGAACCTCTACCCTTTTGCTTTATTTTGAGAAACACCCTGGCTTCTGCCCATATCGGTGTCATGTCATTGTGCTCCCTACCTGCATGTATATGTCCCAGGTCCGGGTACGTGCCTCTAAGCATCACTATAACTTTTGTGTTCACACGCCAACATGTTTAAGAAGGTTTCAAGTTATGTGATTTGATAAGAGGTATATAGCCTCTCTCTCAAAGCGGAGCAGCTCAATGTGTAAAGAAGTACATCATTTTCCACCCTTTTTGATATTTGTATCAGTCTAATGATAGAATCCAAATTTGTATCATCGTGGTTGATATATCGTCAGAAGATGTTGTAACAAATTAAAAATGCAATATTTGAAAGAGAGTATTCAACATACCCAATCAAGAAGATATAAACAGTACTCTTTTGTCCTGTAACTAGTGTTGCTTCTCCCACTGACAATCTCCAATGCGACTATTCCGAAGCTATAAACGTCTGCTTTGTCAGTCAAGTAACCACGCATTGCATACTCAGGTGCCATATATCCGCTGCATGTAAACAATTGTCACATACAAGTTTCCTATTATTGAATTGATTGGAATACATTGTTGCACGTATTTCATAACAGCTTAAGCTTTTGGATGATTGGTGACTTAACGTGGTATAGAGGTCAGTACGTATGGATATTTTGCATCTCACCATGCAAGACGGGGTTGCACGTGAGGGACGGTGTGCAAATAGTTTGATACACGTTGTTGAGCCCATTTTCTAACAGCTTAAGCTTTTGGGACAATTGGTAACTGCATCCGAGCTCCAGAACGGATGTTTTGCATCTCCACATCCACGACAGGGTTGCCCAGGAGGGAGGGTGTGAGAATGGCTTGATATACATTGTTGATCACATTTCCCATTTCCTAATAGCCTAAGTTTTTGGGACAATTGGTAACTTAACAGCTATAAGTACAATATATAGTCCAGTAATGATATTTATAGGGAACATCATAAACCAAAGCTTTATCTTATAAGAGGTTAACCTATCTATAGGGAACATCATAAACCAAAGCTTTATCTTATAAGAGGTTAACCGTGTTCATGGTCAATGCACCCATGAACTATTAAAACTAAAAAGGGCTATCCAGTGCACGAGGCTCCTACTACTGCAAGGTTTAGGGAAGGGTTGGATGTACGGAACCTATCGAGCAAGCGGAGAGGCTGTTTCCAAGACTCAGATATGAACTATTATAATTGGAAAAAGAGATAAGAACAAAATATTCACCGGCAACAAAAACTAAAAGTATGAAAAGAAGGGTGAAGACATAATAACCACAATATATCATGGATTGAATGAAGCATGGGGACTCACTAGGTTCCAGCAATTCTGGTGCTGATGTGGGTATCATCCTCTTCATCAAGTTTGGCCAGACCAAAATCAGAAATCTTTGGGGTAAGATTTTTATCAAGCAGCACATTAGTGGCCTTGATATCTCTGTGGACAATTTTAAGTCTTGATTCTTCATGGAGATAAGCCAAACCTCTAGCTATGCCAATGCAGATCTTGTACCTTGTTGGCCAATCCAATTGCAACTGGCATTCTTCTGGGCCTTTAAATCACCAAATGAACAAGCATATAGACATAAGAGTCAGCTAAAAGCCGAAAATTTAGGGGCAATTTCCATTCCAACTTTTTAAGGGGCCTTAAAAGTTGGATGCCCTGAAATGAACTGACGAAAGGTTATGAAACAAGTATTGCATTCTAAATATGTAAGTACATGGTGTTGCATAAAGATTTAGAGTTTACCAAACAAAGCACGTGCAAGACTATTGTTCTCCATGTATTCATATACCAGCAACAATTGATTTCCCTCGATACAACAGCCATACAGCTTTACAAGATGAGGGTGTTGCAGAGCTGAAATCATTCCTATTTCATTCACAAACTCTCGATTTCCTTGCTTTGATTTAGAAGAAAGCTGCTTTACAGCAATTACAGTGCCATCTGATAGAAGTCCCTACAGTTCAAGGTTTTTTCACATTAGATAGGATGCATTATGATACCTAGATGTGACGATGAAGCACAGTAGAGTAATCTGTGAGCATGTCATGTAGGATACCTTGTATACTGAACCAAAACCACCTTCTCCGATCTTATTAGCTTCATCAAAATTATCTGTGGCAGCTTTGATTTGCCTCAAGGTAAATGAACCAGTCTGCAGGTCTAGACCCTTCAGATCTGTTAAAGAATACAAGTAAATTAAGTAGAATTCATACAGGAAAAAATGATCCATAATCCTAGTATTTGAGTGATAGTGAAGTGCTGAATGTTTTGATATCTGAATGATGCTTTGAACAAGAATTATATTTAAACAAGTTGAGATGCGTGAAGACATCATTGTAAGATTACAAACTAGTCAAGGGACAAAAGATTTGAATAAAAACCTAGAAATATCAGATAAGTCAGAAAGATGAAAAATGGACATGGTAAGAAAATATCTCTGTCGTACAATTTTACTATATCAAATACCTTGACCCATTGTGTCTCTGCGGATTAGAAATCCTCTCCACCAAAGAATACCAAGAAGCAGGATGATAACAAAGGTTGCTGCAGCCACGATACCAACCACAGCGCCTGCAGATATTCCTTTTGTATGTTCTGCTGGCAGTTTAAAATCTGCATGGAAGAGGAAAAAAATGAAAAAGGAGATAATATAAGAGGTTTTGACTTTGCACAATGGCAATCGCTATTTGCAGCAAAAAAGTAAGGTAAAGCTTTCAGATTTCGCCCTACAACCTCTCCCAGACCCTATAGGTGCAGGAGCTCCGTGCATTGAGATGACCGATAATATATACTATTAAGGTGATAAACAGTTTAATGAGCACAAATTTACTACTACTGATAATAAATTTAATTCAAGGAGAAATGAATTACTTCACACATGCACCCTTAACATGTTCCTATGCATTTCAAAAGATGTATGAAACCTTTTAGCCATCAATCTATTAACACTAAGTTGCGTTTATTCTGTCGTAATGTATGCGTCAATAGGCAGGAATGTCTCTTCAAATTAATCATATGTCTGCTAATGAGATGCATTGAGAGTTGAAACTAAGGTACCCAAATTAACACCTAATTTTGAATTGTTCTGTTAAACATTCCATTGAAACGGTATCAGCCAAAGGATAAAGCATATTCGTTTCTGTAACAAATATGAAAAGATATCTGCTTGTGTCATGATTAGTTATCTACTTCTACAACATAGCTATGAAAATGAGATCAACAGAAATGCGTTCCATTTTGTTGATTGAAATTCATAGTGAAACATAAGTAATCACCAACTGCTAACAATGACAAGTTCATCTCTTAACATCCCAAAGTTTTGGATAGAAGAGAGCAAAAAAGGTCATGGGAACATTTCATACGATATGATGAATAATTCCACATGGTTCCCCATAAGTCCGCCATGAAAAGAGACATACTTTTCCTTAACTCATCTCCTTAACGTCAACAACTGAGTAGCACATCTAAAAACTGTGAATACATTTTCTGTCCCAAACATTATCCCAAGAAATCACAAAGAAACTTGAAGTCCAAAGGAGTTCTATTCAGCTTACCAGGGTTGTGCACAGAAATAGCTGAAATGAGAGGACCATAAACTCCTCTAGTGGGGAGACCAGTTGTCCCTTTTCCGGCCCAATAGAAGCGGATCTCCAGTGTACCATCAGTCACATTTGCAGTATACTTTTTTATGACTTCCTTACCAATGCCTCCTGCTTCATCCTCAATGTTAAAATCCTTCTGCACCATATTTCCCTGCAACAATTTTCTTATGAGGTCATATGTTGTTCTGTTAAGTTTTCTTGATTTTTAAAAAGTATTGAGTTCTAGATCTGGCAAAAGCAAAAGACCCCCTAACGTAATTCGAATGGACGCTGACCGCTAAGCCCACTCTGGCCTCGCAGGGTGGGCATCCATGGGAGCGAGAGGTGAAATACTCATCCTTCTGTCCCTCATTTTTAGTCCTCTATTCCATTTTAGAATGTCCCAAAACATTATTCCTCATTACCAAGTCACAGAAAACTTTATTAATCTATTTCCAAAACTAACCTTCATAAGTGATGATAAAAGTGTTAACAAATGAGAATAAAAGGGATGAACTCAATGCCACGAAATTTAAACTATGCCAACAGACATAAATACAATAGTATGTGGAATGACTGCTCCAGTGGGACATTAATCGCATGCTCCCTCAAAAAGTTGCATCTCACAAAAGGGACCAGTAGAATAGGACAAAGGGAGTACTAGATTGCATGCAGATTTAATCTGCTCCTAAAAATCAACAAAATTATAATGGATCTTTTGGATTCCTGAAGCATGATTCAGCTTTGATTTGCTGCTTCACTAAATAAGTCTAGGGCCTGGGAGGTAGCAGGGAAGTACCCCCAAAACCTAGACAGGGACATAACTGTAATTGGTGATATAAAACCCTAGGATATGTTATGTACTCTACGAGCCAATGTAACTAGTACATTCATTCATTCAATAAATAGTGAAAGTTTGTGAGCTGTGGATGTACCAAATTTCCCCATGGGAGAACCACGTAAAATTTTTGTATCGTACTTTTCTGTTTGTGGTCTTTGCTTGATTAATTATTCATGCAATGTTGTGTGTGTGTGCGGGGGTGCGTGTGATATGTCGATTCCACGACAGAACCCACTCACTTAACAGTACCTATTCTGCAACAATAAACCACGAAAATGAGGAAGAAAAAAAAAACAGAAAATGAAACTTACCTGTATGTATATGTGAAATATACGTCTTCCAAGGCTGCTATAGTTTTTGCCATCATTAAACATAATTTCTGCAAAGTGAAGGTTTACGGTGTATTTTCCATTTATGAGGCAGAACCCATAATACGTCAGTGATATGGGCGAAATCCGTGCATCCGTGTACAACTCCAAATTTTTCACAAAAAGTCGACTAGATAAACTTGTCCAAATAAATGAATCTCGGTAGCGATCATCATCCAAGAAGTTGCCAGTGCTACTAAACGCCCAGTTGGTTCTACTTTGGTAGAACTTTGAAGCCCCAGCTGGATCTTTATCATCTTCATATGTCATATTTCCACCAAGAGATACTTCTTTACCACCACAATTTATGTAAAATGAAGACCAATCTGACAAAACATAACACGATCATGTCTACCATTTAATAAATAGCATAGAACTTTCTAAAGAGTCAAATTATCTGACAATGATATAGCAAGATCGTAGCAATGTATAAATGTAGTATAATTGTATTTAAGATATTTCTAGAAATTTAGCTTCTACAATTGTAATGTTTGGTTGCACGATTTGTATGTTTCAATCAAGGTCTGCATTTCAGATACATAAATAGGAAACGAAAAAGAGTGTCGAACATACTATTTTTAGGATTTGTCATGTCCCCATATTCATGTCAAGTTGGGTGCATGTCCCATGTCTACTCCTACGCTACTTACGTCTTTCTTTATAGTACAAATGACAGCATGAATTACTGAGAGCGATGACATCAAAATAGCAGTCAACAGAATAAAAATATTTTTAACTTACTTCGTTTGCAGGGAAAGCTTCTCAAGCTCAAGCAGGAGACATTTCCACTGGAAAAACAATATGACATCTTGAATTATTCAGCATTATACCTTATAGTGCAAGGAGAGATGCAAACAACAGGAAATAAACTGTAGCTATAATACTTAGTACTTACCCACCAAAAAAATTGTAGCGACAATGAAACAGATTAGGCAAGTAACAGAAATACCATGATCAAGGTATAGGAACTTACGAGAAATCACCCTTTGAAGAGCTTCCAAACAAGTTCCTGTAGTGAAATGGAGAAAGTGTAAGACCTCATAGAATATTTTTATTGCATTACAATGACTGAGTCATAAGATCTTACGTATCCCCTTGTTGGCAAACTTGGGACCCCAAGCTAAAGTTGTTATATGAAAGATCACTGCATGAAGAATTCACACCGTGATTTACCCATTAGTTGAATGTCACGAAAGATAGGAATACGTTCATGCATTTCAGCAGCTGACATAATTGGAACGAAAGTAATAGCTTGGCCTTCTAATCAAGTAATTTTGTTCTGAGTATTTCCTCGATCGCCAACAATATCAACCTTCATGGTAGAAAAATACAAAACATAAAAGTGTTGACTTCCCATTCAATTTATCTAGTGTACTAGAATTGTTAACCCAGCTATGTAATTTAATCCCTCGAAATCTTAAGGGTCGTATTGTTGTATATTTTTTATGCCAATTTCAGTTTCTGCTATAGTTAATTATGCAAATGAGAACGGCTGTCCAAAAATGCATCTGAGATCTTCTCAAGAGAACTAAAGCTTAATTAGAAACTAGGAATGCATTCTTTCATAGAATTACCAAGACCATGAGGTATTAAGAATCTACATCTTCAGACACTAAATGGTTTATGGATAAAAAATGTGCTTCACACCCGCCAGAAAGGCCAAATGCAAAGAAAACTCATAATTCACAGTGTGACAGCAGGAGAACTGAATACTGCATGACATAGACAGGATAAAAGTTGTTCAGGAAGCTAACTTACATGTTTTTTGAAGTACTTTGCAGCATCCAACCAGGCACAGGTCCACTGAGCAAGTTCCCAGTTAAATAACTACAACAACAAAAAACAGTCTCAGTGATTCACTCTGGCTATGTGCTTTTCACGTACAAGAGCACAAGTATTTTATGGCAAAAAATAAATCAATAATCAAACAACTATCTATAGTAACAATGTAAGCATTTCGAAATGGAACAATTGATACATGCATTTTGACAAACTATCTTGCTGAATTTGGCTCCAAGTTTGGCATTGCAAGCCCGAATCCTACTTTTGGCCATGGATACTAAACTTAAAAACATGATCAATTGATAAGACAGTGGAGAATCATCGATAGTTGAAAACTAACTTCTTCTTGATCAAATACGGAATCCATTGTTCCCTTGAAATTATCTGCCATAAAACATGTGTCCTCCTTATTGGGCTTTCACCCACGTGTGATAATTTATCGAGGGGGTGCTTGGTAATTATTCGCGTGTAGTTATGTTATATTCGGTTGTGGTTAGAGAATCAAATCCTATGGCAAGTTGGAGGAGTTCCATACTTGGCGGTATTACTATGGAAGAGTTTCCTTCTTGGTGAATTTCCTAGTCCTAGTAGGAAAAGGAATTACAAGGCAGTAGGAAGTCTTGGAGGTCAAGGCTTGATACTCTATAAATACCGAGGCATATTTGAGATTTATATGTGACATAATATGAGGGAGAGGGTGAGGCGAGCGTGGGGGGCCGAGTTGTGGCCTCCTGGAGAGGAACCGGCGTTTGGTTCCCATGGGGTTTTTTCATCTTTATTGTATATTGTGTGAATATATAATCAAAAGGAGTTTTTCTCTAAAATCACCGCGTGGATTTGTGTGCATGGTGTCCCTCCGGTCCTAACACTCCTCATCGAAGACAATATAAAATAAATCAAATTTAGCCCCAAAAGTGACTCTTTTTGTTGTACATGCAAAATGGGAGAGTCCCTTTCTTTTCTTCTCTACTACAAACAGAAGTTAGTATTATGAGATTCTAGCTCTTCAGAAGGCTCACAAAGCGCCTAATTATCTACTGCTTGATTCTCTTGTTATAGGTGTTGACTAGTTGGATAAATAAGGGTGCATGATTACTTTGGGCCGCTGTCCAGTTCTGTAATTCAATTTGCTACACGGATAAATTAAATTGTACGATCATTTTCAAATGCTAACAGTTGGCCAGTAAAATAAAGAATACCAGAAAGTCAGAAACTATATAAGATTTTCGTATCCATACATCTTCTGTATTTTTGACAGGCTAATAAAACTGCCCGGAATCTCCCCGCTTAGTCTATTAAAGCTCAGGTCTCTGCAAGAAAAATAACAAAAAGATAATAATCAAAATGATTTCAATTCTAACAAAGTTGGCATATATTTCAACTCATCCAAGCTCCAAATGTGAAGTGCATGTAGTCATCTTCAACGACAATTGCGTGACACTTGCGTCCATTGTTACACTTGGTAGTTTATAAGAGTATTGTGCACAAATAAGTGGGATGAACTATCTATCAATAGCCTGTTATAAACTTCTGCAATATTTGAAGACACAAAGAATTCTCTGCAACACTATGTGGAAAAGGGCCTTTAAAGAGATGTTGCCAGTTATATGAAATAAAAAAGTGAAAAAGGGATATATTTACTAACAATAGTTTTTCCAAGTTTGTCATAGTTCCAAGGTATGGAGGTAACGGTCCAATAATATTGCAACTCCTCAAAATCCTGCAACACAATCAAATCATACCACTTCAAACCAGCAACAAACTGGTACCATATCCTTTAAAGAGGGTTCCAAAGAAGGAATCAACTTACAATGTCTTCAGGCTTGTCAAATTATTAAGGGGGGGAAAAAATGCTAGGGAACCATTTAGATCACTGATTCTCCTGCATTTATATAAGAAAATACGATTAACCATACAATATTGTGGCATGCATATAGGCCATGGGATTAGAAGGTCCTACTTTCACTCACAAGTCGGATAATTTTGTCAAAAGACCAATGCCAAGAGGAATTGGTCCATCCAAACCACTAGCCTGAATCACTCTGCATACATCAAGAATGAAACAGAAATGTGGTCAAGGAAATACTCTAAAGCTAAACAACCATTGAATAAATCAAAACAGGTCAAAAACTCACAATTTGGTGAGATTTACCCAGTTTTGGATGAAATCTGGTATCTTTCCAGTAAAGTGGTTATCACCGATCCGACTGCATTATTCTAAGGAATTAATTGATAGTTCAAAGGAACTTCAAAAGCAGTACCTAATTTAAGAATTCCAAAATTGTGAATTGAAAGAAAATAAACTTACAAGTCCTTCAAAGTGGTCAGCCTTGCTAGTGTATCCGGAAGCTCCCCGATAAAATTGTTTGAAGTCAAATGCCTTCAACAATAAAATGTAGCCAACTAGTGATGAATTGTTCTTAAAAACTAGCGCCAATGTACATTTTCTCGACTAGCCTATGTTACATGGAATCTTCTAAATCAAAGTAATTACCCATGTCGGTCAAACTTTGGTAAGGTGTGAGATCCAACACTAGATCAGATCACGATAATACCATCCTCTAATTTCATGATACTTTTTGAAATAGGAATTGCGTGTTTTTTTCTTTATCCCATTAGATTTTAAGTACATTTCTGAAAAACTCTTAGATTTTAAGTACATTTCTGAAAAACTCTCGAAATATAGACCAAGAGTATCATGTGTTATACTTATAAACACTCCATTTGTCCCATACTGTTTGTCCATTTTCGACAGTGAAAAATTGAAAAAAAAATTAGGAGTCAACAAGTTAAATATCGTTCAAATCAACAAGTTAATGTAGTTCGGTGAGAAAAAAAATGAAAAACGTACTCACACAAGCACACTATTTGTTGATCTGATTGAAGACACGAATATTGAAAATGGACAACAAACAAACAACATGGTACAGAGGTATTAACTATGGAATACCTGTTTCTGTCCATACTAAAATCTTATGGAGACATATCACAATATCCTAAGACTTAAGTTTTAAAGGTCTGACACTTGGACACGCATTCACACCTGATACAATATAAAACAGCTAAAAGCTAAATTCGTTAGAGTTTGGTGGATATGGCAAGAAATGTCAAAGTTTTTTCGTGCTTGAGATCACATAATTTGGCCATCCCCGGTGGTATAAAGTTGCACTTTGCCACTTGGGCCACCCATTGGGTCGTCCCTCCACAGTCCACACTATCAATATACAGTTTGAGCAAGTCTACTAACACAACAAAGCGTACGACATGCAAATGTGGCAATGCATCATTGGTGATTGCATCATGCAGTGGCATGTCAGCACGTTGTATGATTGTCGTACCCATTGGTGCATTCGTAGACTTTCACATACAATGCTCTTCGAATTCCGACAAGATGTTCTTTCTGTGATACCCACTACTGAAAATGTTAACCTAATCAATTAAAGCCAACATTTGTAAATATATATATATATATATATATATATATAACCAACGCCAACATAGGTCTTACAGTTTCTCTAAGAGAGAGAGATTCCCAAGCTCTGCAGGAATGGGTCCTGACAACTGATTGAACTCCACAGTTCTACAAAATTCAAAATTCATACTATAAGCAACAAAATCAATCAATAATCATGAATTGAAATGGGTAAATAGATTATTTTACAGATTTGCAAGCGTGCTGATGTTTCCAAACTCTACTGGGATTGGACCCGTTAATCGGTTTCCAAGGAGGGAGCTGCATTTTGACAAATAAGGAACCAAGAACAAGAAAATCCTCAAGATACGATACATAAACATGTAAGTATTCACAGAGAGAGAGAGAGAGAGAGAGAGAGAGAGAGGGAGGGAGGAGAAATTGGTGATACATACATGTTGACAAGTTTCAGGGAACCCCATTCTGGAGGGATTTTACCGCTGAGGTAGTTGCGAGTGAGATCACTGTGGGAATAAGAGTGCAAATACTTGTCAAATAGTACAGTAAAAGTTTTTGATGGATTTAGTAAAATAGAGGAAACGAGGGCAAAGAATTAGCCAAAATTATACTCTTTTTTGTCAAAATGCAATATGGAAACGAGGGCAATGAATAAGTTTTAGGAATATGGATTTTTTTTCACGAAATATGGATCTTATTTGATGATAAATCTCAATTACTTAGTTCTACAATACAATATTTAGTCCAGGTGTCGTGGGCGTGATTTAGTTCGGGTGACTTGAGATGATTTAGCCCGGGAACATCCCATCAACTACTCATCCCCGGATTACTTCATCCCCTTCATTATACTGCATTCAATCGGGGGCGGTATTTAGATAATCAAATTTCATCATGTCAAGGCAGTAATGAAAATTCCTGATTACATGTCAAGGCAGTAATGAAAATTCCTGATTACATCAACCTGTTTGGCTGGGGGATTTGCCCCCGGAGTTGCGACCCGGCCGGGGATGTAATCCGGCTTCTCTTCTTCTACTGTCTTTGGAAGCAAAAAAAACTCTCCCCGATTTCGCCCCTGATTTGGGGACTTCGGAGATGAAATCCACCCGCGGCCAGATATGCTAACGATAAGGGTACCCTGTCGTTGGTTATGCGGGTCTGTGGAAAGACAATTATTGCCCTTGCTTCTCCTCTTCCTCACGTGTTTTGCTCCATTTTTCTGTCATCCCACAAACGAGAAGAAGAGAGAAAAGAGAACAGGAGGTCGCCGAATAATTTCTGGCCACTCCACTGCGGCGGTGGAGGGAGGAGGCTGGAGGCTAGAGGCGGTGGTGGTCCGGCGGCAAACCCCAATCTCTTCTCTGTCTGAGAATGAGTTCATTGGTGTGATTTGTGTGGGGAAGAAAAAATGGGTTTTTCTCTCCCCTAATTTCAGGCGGTGGTGGGTTTGTGCGGACGGTGGGTGGGTGGGTGGGAGGGAGACGATTCTGTGTCTGAGAATGGGTTAAAATTGGGGGCAATTCTGTGTCTGAGAATGGGTTCCGTTTGTGCCTAGTGGGTGAGTGTGAGAATTTTTGTTTGGCTTAAAATTGGGAGCAATATCATTTAATAATTTATCTCCTCATATTTACTTTTTATATCCCCTTTTCAAAAACTTATTCAAATACTCGATTACAAATTTACCATTTTTATGAGGTAGGTCTGTCTTTCTTATGTATCACTCCTCATTCCATATTCAATGGAGGTTAGTGCATTTTAAAGAGACGATCACTGAAAGGGAGGTTAGTGTACTCTCTTACGAAAAAACATATGATACTGGTTTTATTTAAGACAAATTAATTTAAATTGTACAATTTATTATGGGTGTGACATATGAGCTACTTACATATCTTGGAGGTGAGTGAGCCTCGCCAACTCTGGTGGGAGTGTGCCCGGAAGATCCTGTGATTTCAGTGCTCTGCATTTCACCAAGATTTGAGTGTGGGTGATTATTAAGTAGGTAATTGCCTAACCTTAGTTTTAGTTTTATTTTTTGAAGAATATATTACTAGTAGAAATTAGCATAGAATATATAAACGAATCAAGTAATTTGGGGTTGCGTTTGTTTTCCCTCATTAAAAACTCGTTGAAGATTAATTCGTTACATAAATAAACCAAACTTACCTTTCTTTATTAAAAAAAAAAAAAAAAGAGGCTAGTATTTGCCCCTTTTTTTTCCGGTAAAAGGCTAGTATTTGCCTTGTTTGGCTCATGATTTATAGAAGAATCAAATTTCTAAAGATCAATTCGTGATCTAATAGCTTAAAACTCATTTGAAATGAAATTCTACAAAACTAGTTAAGTTTCCTATGTTTTTTAGTTTTTGTGGGTTCAACCGGACCTAGAAAATTATAGGAATCGTTCATTTTATAAAAGTAGCTTAGAATATCACTCATCCCAAAAACAAGTTTGATCGAAACTTTTGCTACATGAACAAATTAATCACTTTTTTTGCAAGAACAAATGTGTTGTCGGAGTTTCAAGCCAAACTTGTGACCTTTTTTTTTTTCTTGCAAAAATGTCAGAAAACGATATCCAATTGAGTTGAGATTCTCCCATGCAACGAGTTCATGTTTGTGACAAGAGAAATAGAAAAAATTTGATCATCTATTTCTCTTCAAACAAACATAATTCGACCAAATTTACCAATTCTTGATATTCTATACTTTTTATTTATCTTTTAAATGCATCGACACCAACTAGATGAATGATTCGCATCACGAAGTAAAATAAGACTGTGATGAGTCTCATTTTGTTACGACGGATCATCAACATCTTTGTCTCATGAATACTAGACTGGATCCACTCCAGTCCAAGAAACAGAGAGAGAGAGAGAGAGAGAGAGAGAGAGAGAGAGAGAGAGGAGAGACATGCGAGTAATGTGGCAGACGGTGTCATTGCAAGGGTTACAGGTGACGGAATCCTCAAAACCAGATACGTTGGGGTTCTTGGTGGAAAAAATACAGGGATCAGCACCCGCACTGAAATCCCAATCAGTCTTCCCCAATGTCTTCCCAATTTCCTTCAATGCTTCCACTGTCAAAAATTGAGTTCAAAAAAACCCACAATTTATTGTTGGTTGAAAATTTCCAGAATTGACACTTTACAAACAAAATAGCACCACTCTGTAATACAAATTACTACTAAATATCGGATATATATTATTTTCCTATCTCATTCATTTCAATGGGTTTTTTCTAGACAAATAATCTAATTACCAGAAAATTATGAAAAAAATAAGTATCAAGAATCATCAATTAACCAAACAAGTTTCTTTCTTCTTTTTTTTTTGGATAAAAATATGGGTAAATAAATCTGGAAAACAGAGTATAACAAAACAACGGAAAACTTTTCTTGTTTTATTTAATTTACCTGGGTTTGAGGTTAAGAAGAGAATTAAAGATACTTCTCGACAAAATCTAGTTTCTCTTTTAATATACCTGGGGAAAGTACAACAATTTCTCCCTATTTCATGTGCAAAGGAAAAATACGAAAAGGATACGGAAAACAAACGAGAAAAACAAAACTTAAATTTTGATGCTTATTACGTTTGAAACTTGCAAAAGCCACACCAAAGAAAAGATAGAAAAAAGAAATGGAATCTAAAACAGAGCAAAATTATGGGGAAAGTACAACAATTTCCCCCTATTTCATGTGCAAAGGAAAAAAACGAAAAGGATACGGAAAACAAACAAGAAAAACAAAACTTAAATTTTGAATCTCTCTCATGAATAAATGAAATTATGTTTGAATACCTTCTTCGAGGGGAAGAAGAGTGGCTGCAGAGGCAAAAGTTGTGAAGGAAATGAATAATATTCCAATGGCTAATGAAGCAAAATTTCGTGGGAATATCCTCATGATGTATATGTTCCTTCAGAGAGGAATGAGAGTCTTCAGTACTGGATCTTGGAGTATATATATAATATATCTGACTGTGAACACTATGTAGTCCTATTCTTTAATACTGCCAGGTGATTTGGAGAGAGAGAGAGAGAGAGAGAGAGAGATTTGAACAGGAAACTTGCATAATTCTCCTACACGTAACAAGAGGTGCATTTCAAGGACATTTTCGGCTCCTTCATTTTGGGTCTCAAAACCCGACCCCAATTTCTGCGCTCGTTTTTTGATAAATTTTCTTTTTCTATCTCTCTTCACTAAATTACTCCAAAAATCTCTTTCAAAATCCAAACCTAACAAATTATTCAGTAGAGCATAACTAGATTTCCGTGATTTTTAGAGTAATTATTAGAGTGTAGATACTCACAAATGACATAGCGATAGGTTTGGCAAGGGTAAGTTTACATAGGTAGATCCGGTAGTACGTGCGGTGGTAACCCATTTGTCAATTTTTAGTACCACGTACAAGGACGGAGCCAAAGATGAATAAAGGGTGTGTTCCCCTGTCACTAAAATAAGAAAAATTAAAGTGCTTATCTTTTGAATTAAAGAAGATGTATTTGTTGGAAATTTACGGAATTTCGGGTGTATGGAACCGGGATTTTGGAGGGTCTTCCGAGGCAACCAGTCTCGGGTTCGTTGAATCTGGACGCAATCAATAGACGTATTGATTGTGTGAAATTCGTAACTCCCGTAACCCCTCCCTTGATGGCAGCATTACTCCTCCCTCTTGATGGCAAAAATGAATTCTGAATTCAATTTTGCAGAATTCATGGCAGGAGTTATTCAGCCCTCCTCCTGCCTATAAATTGGTGCATCTCGTATTGAAGCAACACAAGCAAAAAATCCACAGCAATTTCCTAAGTTCTGAAATTCGTTCTTTGAGAGAGAGTAAGGCAGGCGGTAGTCAGTTCGCCAAGGCAGTCGACGGCGGTGTTCCGGCGGCTTGCGGTCTAGCCGAGCCAACCCTGGGAGAAAGGCGCCGACGCAACCTACAACACCCACGGTAGGCGGCGAACATTTCTTAAGGAGACCGTGGTACCACACGGGACTCGGTTCGATGTTCAAATTCAGTTTGTATCTCGATGTTGTAATTCTGTTTTGTATTCTGTTTTTTGCTTTGATTATGTAATTGTTGCAATATGAATGAAACTGTTTTCTGGATTATTCGTTACTGCCGAGATTTTTTCCAACAGTATTAAGAGAGAATAACTTGGCTTGTAAAGCGAAAAATAAGGAGTAATTAAAAAATAAGAACCTTAAAAATAAAAAGTACTTTGCTTTTCTAAACAATAATATATTTTGTGTATATACAGTATTATGAAAGGAGTAATGATAATTACAAGTGTTACTATTGCATGATATGAAAATGAGCGGAGTGAAGCAATACTCTTGAACGGTAGTCATGAAATAAGTATATGCAATGAGAATAAATTTCAAGAAATTAGAAAATTTGGAGTTTTAATAAATTTCTTTTTGCCGATCAAAAAAATAAAACAAAATTTCCATACTTTTTTTTTTTTTTTGCAGCTTTGTCCTTTTTAAAACTCAAAAAAACTAGCCGATCAAAGTATAAAAAAAAAAATTCTAGAATGACAAACAAATACACAAACACTCACAATGCATGTGGGCCCCACACATTGGTATGTAGTGTGTGCGGAGCCTACCGTATTGTGAGTATTTGTGTAAATGTGTTTGTCGTTCTAGCAAAATTGTTTGAAATATTTAGGATAATCTTTCGAAGGGTTAGGCTAGACATGTCACATGTGGTTGTTGGTTAATGAGTAGTGTTTTTACTTGAAACATGTCATGTGCGTGTTTTGGGCTTCATTGTATGGCGTATGCATGTCTTCTTTTTTGTGGTCATGGTGAATTATTTACAAAATTTTGTTAGTACGAATTCTTATGCTAGAGCATTTTCTTGTCAGTCTGAAATACTTGTAAAGGAAAAAGAGAAGCAACATGGCGGTCCGCTAACAAAGTGGTGCATGAAGTAGCCTGTCTTGCTTTACGTAGTTCTCTACCTTGTAATTGGATTTCGAATCCACCTTTATCTCTTGTATCAGTTTTAAATCTGGATTTTAATGAAAGCCAGTGAGGGCGTATTTGCTGATCAAAAAAAAAAACATGGCATGTGCACTTGGACTCCTTACTAATTAATGAAAATGGGCAAAAGAGGATGGATAAGCTTTGTCTCTTCTCCCTAGCCAACACCATATAACGTATCTATTTTCTATCCATATTGATAAAAATAATGTGCACAATACTACAAACACATGTAAAAGTGCACACGTTAAGCGTAGAGTCAACGCACATTAAATGCTCTCATACACATCTGTATCTCGATCGGCAAATTTTAATTTCTGGTCGCAGCATTTTAAAACCTAAACCTATTACATACCACCGCAGATTGATGGTACCATTGTGAACAAGTTATTTTGTTCCGACGTTTTCGTGAGTGCGTGCAATGTTGAACTATTTCTCAACTCTCATAATTAAACAATGGACTATTTCTCAACTCTCATAATTAAACAATGATGGTTGGTGAGTGGGGTAAGATATCCCTGTATTTGACTCTCTCCTTGGCTGAATTATTTAACGCGTTTACTTTTTCAAGTATGGACGACTCCTCTCTCTCTCTCTCTACTTTTTCAAGTATGGACGACTCCTCTCTCTCTCTCTCTCTCTCTCATTGGATGGGTGACGACATTCCGAAATGGATTGGGGAAGAATTCAGACCCACTTGCATGCATTGATTGCACGTAGTTGAGTGGCCATCTATTTACATACAGTAGTACTCCTACCGGGTCCAAATTCGAGTGCTGGAATCGGATGTTGACTCTTGAGCTGTTTTTACATTTTTCCTTGTTCGTTTTGCGTATCAGAATCCTTGAACCATTTATGAGCATATGGATAGCATGGCCCGCGCGTTGTTTTGCGGATTTTTTGTTATTTTTTTTATAATTTCAATATTAATATTAGTTTTTTAATTTGTTAAGAACAGCTATAAATATTGTATTTTGTATTGGATGTTATTTAGACATTTAAATGTTTTAATGCGCTCGCTTTAGGTTCCAAAACTCAATCCTTCTCTCTACGCACGGTCTTCCCGTAGGTTTTTTCTTCAACTATTAATCTTATTTCTCTTTCTATCTCTCTCCACTCATTGCCCCATAAGGAAGTCCCTCAAAACCTAAACCAAACAAACTATAATAGATTCCCGAACCTTAAAATTTTCAAAATCATAAAATTTTAAAACCTTATTGTTTATAGTTCTACCGTTGCGTTTACGAAAGCCTAATTTCGTCCCTAGCGCATAGTCTTCAATAAGGTCACACTGGATGATTTTTTCCCTGTGAAGTACATTTAACCTCCTCCTTCTTTTTGCCAAGTATATATGAATTACATTTATAGGAACAGAACATATAAGCATGAGATAAACCGTTCAAATTACAGAAAGATATAATGGTAGTTCTCTCCCTATTTAATCAACGACATCAGGGATCTTGCATAATTAACGGAATGCTACAAACACATACATTTGTAGAGTTGTCTAATGCATGCACGTAGAATGACTTCAGACACATTTTCTTTCAATCGGAATATGTTTCCGCGCGTACATTTGTATTCAAAGCACTTGCCAAGGTTAATCCACTTACCAAGGGTCAAGTTACTGGCAAAAAATTAAAATTGGTTGGTAAAGAGTCTTTGTACAATGGCCATTAAAATTGGTTGTTTTGAAGGTTACAAAAATAGGGATGCCATTTTCCAGGATCATATGCAGCTCCTGCCCCTTAACGAGAAATGGACAAATAATAAATACAAGAAAAACCACCCATGAAATTAAATGTCTCTAAATTCATGAAAAAATCAATTATCTTTTTGAAATGTTGGGAGGTAGGTTAAGAATTTGCAAGTAGCAGTAGTAGGAGAATATTGTGCACTTTCTTCGTTCATAGGCTCTCTAAATGTTTTTATTTTCTTATTGTTTTTTTATATCCTTGTGATGAATGAATATGTTCTTCGCCGTTCAAAAACAAATTCAATTATCTAAAATCCAACAGTAGTCATGACTAGTCAATCTAGCTTATTCTTAAGCGAGTGATCATCCCATTCCCATGGGAAAACAAATCAACCATCATGAGAAAAACTTCAGCTTCATCGGTTTTAAAAACCAATACTATAAAAGTTCAAAATCCACCCGTTTCGTCTTTACAATTATTTTTAGAATCTCTTTTCCAAATTTATTTGTTGAGAAACTCCGGTCGTTCACTGAGGATCTTCTCAAAACAATACATTTCTCATAGTTGTGTGTTTGAACCCTACTACTTGTGTGCAGCTTTTTCGACTAAGAATATCTAGACTCTGAAATTAACGATTGAATAAATTTGTGGTGGCTGTGAAATCCATGAGCTTGCGAAAAAGCCCAAGACTCGCTGTTATAGTTTCCAAAAAAATTCAGAGGCAGAATAGTGATCCATAATAATTAATTAAGGAATGGGGGCCACAAGAAATAATGACGCAGCGAAATTAACAAAGAGATTAATTGCGTATTAATTGCGTACTAATCGAACGAATGATAAACTCGAGTCCACGAGAGAAAAAAACAAAGTCTGAATATTATTGATAAAAAGCTGCATAAATATTAGGTTACAATCCATTTTACAGAAAAAAGGCGTAACCCTAACAAAACCTTAACTCAAAATCGCAAATTCCCAAAATTTGGGGAAAATAATAAAATTGGAAAAAAGAAAAAAAAATATGACTTTCCCGAAAAGAATCAACTCCTACGGAATTATACGCTAAAAGTTATTAACGAAACAAATATTTTCTTAAACAGCAAAAAAAGGTCCAATTGGAAGCCAAAACAAAGGAATTAGGCCGAAAAACACTATTAATCATCAACCTAAGGTTGAAGTGTATTGACTGCAGCGCAAAAAATAAGTCAGCCCACCAACTTTGGGCCCGATCCAATCTCATCTGAAAGTTGCCAAGTTCGGTAATTTGCAATTAAACAATGTTTGGACTTCTGAGACTTCGACTGGTCCAATTAATCATAAAATTAAGTCTCTACGTGTTCTATATCAAATTAAGGACAAGATTACAGTAGAAAGCCCTTTGTTGACTTGACTATTGTCCCCTACTTATCGAAACTTGGGCCGAGGTTTCTATAACAAAAACTCAGGCAATTCTATTGGCTGGCTATTTTCAAAGGTCATGGTTTCACATTGATCGTAAAAAGTTGGTACCACAAGTGAGGGTTCAAACATGAGACCTTAACAAAACTCCTAAGTCTTGCATCAAACTAACTCTTGGGGTTAGTTCACCACCCTTCTTACCAGGGCACAGCTGGATTTTTTTTAATTTTTTTGTAGCAATCTTTTTAATTAGGACAATGCACAATATTTTGTTTGCATTCAGAAGTGCCGATTATTAGAACAAAACGTACACTATTATTAATGAGAAAGAAATACTTTATAAATTGCCACAATAGGGCAGTAACATTGTTCGATCAACTTTTCAGAATGAAGTACGTACGTATAATAATCTCATCTCAAATGCTACGAAGTGGAATTCTAAAGAAGTTGAAATTAAGAGAGATTATACTGAAGAAAAACGAGAGAGAGAGAGAGAGAGAGAGAGAGAGAAGTACAAGGGTGGAGAAATTAATGCCTTGTTTGGATAGTGTTTTGAAAATTTTTGAGTTTGATTTTGGATAATGAGTGGAAAGAGAAATTAGAGTAGATAGAGGTAATGAGTAGAGAGAAATGAGAATAATGATTGAAGAGTGGATAGTGGAGAGAGAAATTAAAATAATAATTGAAAATAGCGGTAATGAATGTTTTTTGAGTTATAATTTTTTTTCGAAAATACTATCCAAACAAAGCATAAGGCAGACATATCTTTCTTTTTGTTTCAAAAGGGAGAGAGGGAGAGGGGATGAACAAGAGATGTAAAGGGTTGAGAAATTAAGGCAAACATCTCTTTCTTTGTGTTTCCAAAAAGGTGAAAGGGAGAGGGGACGAACGAAAGGAATGGGGATTCTTCTTTGGCAACATCCTGTGTAAAGCAGTACAGAGCAGCCGATTCGACTGCTCATATTGACAACCAATGATTTGGATTTTAGCTGAGCAATAGACAATTTAAATTTATATGCACTCAGATTCAATCCAAGCCGAGGAGAACGGCCTGATCGACCGCTTTGTATCCACTCGGCAGAGAGCTGGTTGGCAACATATCCAGGTCCAAAGAAAGCAGGGTGGGGACTATGCTAGTTTTCTTGTTTTTTTTTTTATCAGCATGCTAGTTTTCTTTTTGATCGAGTAAAGAACCTTTTATGCATTGTTTCAGCGGACTCTACAATTTACATAGCATATGAAAGCACATTTTAGTAAATTCTCTCACTTCAAATTTTGACATTAACAGTAGAATAGTACTTCAAATGTCAAATCATTCTATGAAAAAATGATTTTGTGTTTGAAGAGTCGCTGAAGTAAACTACCGAGGTAACGAAACACTATAAACATATGTTTATTCAAAGTTCATCAAGGTATCGAATTTGAGACTTGGCGCCTTTTAATTCATTAACCTTTTTTTATAGGTAAAAAGTTTATTCAATAAAACTTGACAAATAATACATCAAGTCGGGATAAATGGGAGAGGGATTGGGAATCCAACCAAAAATTGGATGGGAAAAAAAAAAAAACCAATGGGACAAAGCTCAAAAACACATGTAGTAAAAATAAAATTTATAAAACCGACCTCAATTGATTGAGAAACAAAGTTCAATTTGATTTGGCTTGATTTGATTTGGCTTGGCTACATGCTGTAAAAATATGATTTAATTATAGTAGTAAAAGTAACTTGTGATTCCCCTTTGAGTCTGTGACAGAATTGACGCAGACGTAATTACCATGCAAATTCAATGATGGCGTTCCAAGTTGGTCAATATACATAAGCTTTCTAATTAGCACCTCGTTTTGGAATTTTCAGCAATCTCAGCTCAGCTAGCTAGCCATGCATTCACATGCAAAATAATTACTGTACCTACGTTTTATTCCGGTCTAAGAATGGAAACTAGCTCAATCGTATTTTTGTGATGAACAAGCTCAATGCATAATAGTACCAAAACAGAAACAGGACAAAAAGGGGACACTGCCGGTCCCAAAATACAAAAACTAACAAAAAAAAGAAAACAGGAAAAACAACAGAAAACAAAAGGAAAAACCCGCATGGAACCGCGATGCTGGAGCCGGACCATCGAACACACTCGTGAGGAGGGGTTGGAGAGATCGCAGTTGACCAGAACGTGAACTCGTCTCGCCGCAGACCAAGGCAGAAGCCGTTGCAGACGCCGCCTTCGTTGCCGGAACGCTGAGTCCAAGAAAAATCAGATCTGGAACTCCAAATCTGACCCCTGAGTCCAAAAATGGAGGGGAGAATGGGAAATCTCAACTCCTAAAGGAGAGAGTCTCAACCACCTCACAACCTTGAACCCGGCGAGAAGAGAAGGAGAAGGAAAGGAGAGAGGCCGGAGATGGGGGATGGAGTGGACAGAAGGAAGGAAGAGGGTGGGGGAGGCGGCCGAAAGAGGGGGGAGGCAGAGAAGGGGGCAGCGGAGGGGGTGGGGAGGAACCCACCCCGGCACTCTCTCTCTCTACCGTGGCGTTCTCTTCAGCTCTCAATCGTATTTTGAACATCAGAATTTTCACTCATGAAGCTAAACGGCACTTGCGAAGCGATTTATTTCATCACAACAACATGGAAAGAATTACTACAACCGCCTTTCACCTAGACACGAGCATTTCAGACTAAAAAGGACAAATTAAAATAGCACATACTGCAAGCGGATCCCAAAATACAATTCGAGAAATGATGTTAGTCAAGGAAGAGGAGGTAGAGACCCCAACAAATAGGTAGTCTAGACGAATAAAAAAGAACACAGATATGGAATCCATAAAGGCAAAAGAACAAAACACTTCAAGGTTGTACGTAAAATCTCCATAGAGGAGAAAAAAAACACTACGAAGGGATCGAGGAAAGAACAAAACAATTGGAAACAGAAAGACCCCCTTATTCGTTCTTCGCCATCGATCGGTGCAGGTTTCATACTTCAAAATTGACTCCAAAGTCGCTAAAAAAATCTCATCGCCGGGATGAGCCCGGCGCTTATTGAATCTAACTTATACGACGTCGAAGCGAAAGAGGAATTGGAGATGGGGATGTGATTGGTGTTTTTTCCCTATATTTTCTGACCAAACAAAAAAAAAAAATTGTCTTCCAGCTAAATTTAGAGGCCGCGGTTTGTCTTTAACTTAAGCCAACTAAGGATCTTAGTTTTAAATGTTTTTAATTTCGACTAGTTTTTGTTAGTTTTGCATTAATTTATTTTGCTTAAACAGTCGTCTTGACAAGTAAAATTTAAAATGAAAAAGTTAAAACCAAAACCAAAAAGAGTTCAATAAGCATGCATGAAGATTCGTGAAACATGCAATTGAGTTATGTGTCTAGCTTATTGGAAATGATCATCGGCATCAGATTGGATTACATATTCTCAAAAATTACATACTCGTGAATGTTTTAATCAATATTTTTAATTAGCGACCAAATTAAACCGATATAATTTCGCGTGTGAGATATATAATATCACGAGACGTGGTAGTGATAAAATCTCATAACTATTTGTTTCATGAAATTATAAACCATATGACAGGATAATCCCAACAAAAAATAAATGTCCAAACAAAATAAATGAGTGTACGTCAAATCTCTTCTTCCATTGGTTGTTCCTTTGTGGAGAAGGGCTGCAAAAATGAAAGAGTATGACCCCCGTTGCATCAATCCACTCTATGTCTATGTGAAGCCAATTTGTTTTTGGATAGCTATATGTAATAATTTCCTTGATGGATGTGAACGTCTAGATAGCCTAGATGTGTTGTTGCCACATCTTCATCGATCTTTGACATACTTTAATTCTACGTCACATAATTTGCACACACGCAAGCTGTTCGGCTACGAAAACAGCTCAAGGACTGAGCGTGCGGGCGTGCCAAGACTTGTCGTTTCTAACGTAAGGGCTGGGCGTCCCTTTTCTGACTTCGAATCTGTGAGGGCGATAGTGCTGCAAACCTAAGGGCTAGATTGCAGTGATGGTTCGTGGTTTTGCCTCTACGAACGAGGACTTAATAATTTCCTAACCGTGTAGGAAAAGAAGTAGCAACGTAGAATAACTTTGATATATCGTAATAACAAAGTTGGGGTATAAGAGAGATATGAATAATTTTATTACGTCGTAGTAATAAAATTGGGATACAAGAGAGATAGAAACTCGAACTACTTGGAGAAGTAATTGAGTGAAGGTGAGAAAATGAGATAATTGCTTCGCTGGGAAGGCTTTGGGTTTTAAGCGTTGAGCTTGATTGGTGTGTGGACCCTTTTTTCTTCTTGAGTTTTGCTATTTATAGGCCAAAAACTTCCACGGCTTTGCATGCAAAGGCTTTGTTGTCCTCCTTCCCGTGATGACACGTGTCCCATGTAGCTCCTCCATTTGTGCGTTACATGGGATAATGGGCAGTTGACGTGAATTGCCCATGTGATTTTTCCAATCGTGGGGAATTTACTGAAGGTGAACAAACAATTACCCACATGTTGGTTTTAATCATGGGTGGTTGAGAGAATCATGGGCCATGTATTTCCCTCTCCATTTCCTATTTCCATGGGTAGTTGGCCACATCACTCCTATTTCCGTGGGTTTGCAAAAAATCACCAGCCATTTGACTTGGTCAAATGGCTCCTTGCCCGGCATCCATGTCTTTCTTTTCTTCCACTTTTCATGGGCCACTTAGGTAATGGGCCATCTAATTAAATTAAATGGCCCTTTAATATTTTTAACCCATAACAACACTTACCGAGTTCAAACAAATCATGGGCCGACTGAAATCTTTTGCATATAGGCCCAAAACTTCTCAAACTTGAGTCCGAATCCAACTAAAATTAATTGGGCCCAGTTAACATGGGTTTGGCCCAATAATTTTGATCCAATACATCTCTATTTTTTGGCCCAATTTAATTAAAAGATAATTAAATGGCCTTCCAACGCTTGCCCAGGACTGGGTGCCAAAAACGGGTGTAAACAATGCCCCCCCATGCCTTGATCTTGTTCAAGATCTAGGCTTGTAAATTAAGACAGAGTACAGTTTTTGGCATAACCAAACGAGTCCTTATTGCTAAATTTGAAAAAAAAACACTCAGGCTTGTTTAGCCTAAGAATTTTTTCCAAACAAATCAAATGCTTAAAATCAAAAAGGATAATCAGGCCTTAATGAGGCCTAACCATTTTTTGAATTCCCAATCATGTCTCTTAATTGGGTATTAGACTCCCACTTTGAATTAAACTCTAACAACTCCCAAGATAAAAATCCCACTGAAGATCCCTATCGGCAATAGTAATCATCATCCTTTAAGGCCTAGGGGACACGTTGCGACGCCCCAGACTTTGCATTGGCTGCCATGCAGTCTTTTCCACCGCCAGGACTCCCTCGGGTTAGCCAAGAGTCTAATCTCTTTACTTGCCCATTGAGTTTCGAATGTGAGGAGAGAGAATTTCAACGGCGTTCCTTGATTCCTGCACCGTGCTTCATAAAAACTCCACCTCTTGTAACTCCCATTCTCTTTCTACCTTCTCTCTGTTTCCTTTCCCTTTACTCGAGAGAAACCCAGAAAAGAAAACCCTAAACCTTCGTAGCTTCTGTCTCTGTCCTCGATTCTTCACAGAGATGGCCACCCATAAAGCCCACACGCCGCCTCCAAACCCTAATAGCCTATCCGTACAGATTCGCAAGATACTGGCTGATGAACACATCGCGATCACCAATGATGTTTTGGTGATCGCGAACGCTGATCGAGTAGGATTAGGGCCTGCTTTTCAGCTTGGGTTCCCTCCTCAACTCTCTTCGATGTACCCCCTGGCGGAAGAAGCCCTTCCTTTCGAGTCGCCCAGCCTTGACTGGAGCCGCTTCACTACAGAAATACCCAACAGACTTTGGCATAGACCTGACACCAGGTACATTGAGTGGCTTGATCGAGTAATGAAGGCTAAAGGAGATCTGTGGAGGCAGATTGGAATCAGAGACGCCATTCTTCTCAGCCGGTCTTTGATCGACATGGATAAGAATCTGTTCCTCGCAGCATCACAGTTCTGGTCAGTCACCACGAACTCATTCTATTTCAAGGTTGGTCTCATGAGCCCCACCCTTCAAGACCTGGCTTTTTTGACGGGCCTCCGTCCTCATGGGATTGAGGCCAACTACTTTTTATCCCAAAAAACCCCTTATTTTGAATATAAGGAACCCCTGTCCTTTTCTCCTTTTATAAATCATTATGCCAGGAAAGGTCCAGTTGAAGACACTGAGCATGTGGCTTTTCTTCTATATTGGTTGAACAAGTTCATTTTTTGCGTGTCTGCCAATAGGGTAACCAAAGATTTTATTGACTTGGTCTGTGCCCTAGCTTCTGGGCAGAAGCTGGCACTAGGCCCCTTGGTCCTGGCACATCTTTACCGAGGTATGAAAGAATTGATCAGTAACAAATTTGTCTTCGCCCCTGGTCCATTGTGGATCATCACCCTCTGGCTATGGTCCTACTTTCCCAAATTTGCTCCGCCCATGATCAAGAGATCAGAGATTACTTGCTATGGCCTTCATTATATTGACACCCGTGGCCCTCGATTTGCGTTTGGCGTTTACTTCAAATTTTTCTACCACGAGCTTACGAGTATGGGAAAGAATTGGATGCCATTTGTAAGGGATACCGTACCTTGGTGGCTGAAACGAGGTGCCTCGGATCCAGGAGATGATTACGACGATCACATGGAGGTCTGGACCAGCTTCTTGATCTCCAGGGACCTTATGTACGGGATGGCTTTTACCCCTACCAACTACAAGTGCGGAGTGGAGTACTACAATGCGGCTCAATTTGCCAGGCAATTCAGCTTATGCCAGCTTACTCCTGTGCCCCCATACCAGTCCTTGAATGAGGACTTTACTGACAGGCCCGTGATCCAGCCGAGGGATTTGGAAAAAGTTAGGAATGTCCTCCCTGAAGCCAGGAAGACCTTTGCTCTTCACTCCTACGTAGAACGTACTGATAAGGGAGCGAAATTTGACAGCTGGTAGGGCGGCTATACAAAACTGCATTTTTCTGCCCCATATCTAGACATTCTTACCAATGTTCTACCTCATCCAACCGGCGCACCCGAACCTGGTATAACCGTTCCTTTGCAACAAGCTCGTCCTTCCCTAGCCTCCAGTGTCAAAAGAAAAGGTAATATAAAGAGGCTTACTTATGCTTTAATTTCCCTAATTCTTCATAGACCTGGATTGACTTCTCTTCTTGTTGACAGGCTCAGAAGATGATCCGAAGGAAGTGTCTGCAAATCCTTCTGCTCAAAAGCCAAAAAGGGTGAAGACCACAGCCAAAAGGCAATGGCCAAAGGTATGAACTCTTTTAGTCCTTTGCTTGATCCTTCAAGATAAGGTAATTATGCCTTTATTTTCTCTGTAGGTTTCCGAGACAGTAGTTGCTGGAAGAACGCGGAGTAGTGCCAAGACAAGCTCTCCCGAAACCGATCCTTCGGGAAAGGTCTGGGCTCTCCTCAGCTCTTCTACCTACACTTTATTTGAATGTTCTACTAATTTTCCTTCCTACAGGTTATTTCCAAAGGCGAAGAAGAGCAGGCAGAATCGGCCCCTTCGAAGAAAAAGAGATTGAGAAAAAAGATTTCAACGCCAGCCGATTCCGAGAACACCGTGTCTGCAACAGAGCATAACCCAATCGTAAGGATGTACTGTGACATGAAATTCCCAGCATTTATGGCCCCGTATTACCACCAACTCCCTCTTGTTTTCAATCCCCAGGAACTCGATGACTACTTTGAGGAGGAAGTAGAGGCTGAAGAAAAGAAACTCGACCTGTCTGACCAAGAACATGAACACGAGGCATCATCAAGGACTCCAGAAAAGCCCAGATCTCCAATTGCCCAGTCTGCTCCATCAGTCAATCCTTCTGTTGAGCCCGAGCTTGTCAATGTGGCGGAGGAAGATGAGGATGAGGACTTGGACTCTCTGTTCAAATCTGCCCAGGATCTGTTAAAAGCAGCCACTTCTGGCACCTCTGGCAGTGGACTTGGCTCCACTTCACAATCTCAGTTCTCCTCTGAAGAAGTTTCTAAGGCCAAAACAGCTCTCAGAATGGCCTTGCTTCAAAACTTCAAAGCTGTAGCCCATCCTGCTAGGGCTTCAAATATCAAGAAGGCCATGGACGTACTAGTAAAGTCCCAAGCCTTGGGGGCAGAAGAAACTGTACTCCAACGTTTCCAAAAGGAATTCCCTGATATGGTGAAATCCCATGACTCCTCCTCCCATGAACTCAGCAAGGTACATGCCAAGCTGGCAGAGCTAGAGGCGGTGACATGGAGCTCGCCAAGTTCAGTGCTGAATGGCTTCAACTGAAGGAAGACATGCGGTTCAATGAAGCAAGCATTGTCGCTACCTCTGATGAAATTACAGATCTTAAGGCCAAATTAGCACGAGCCAAAGGCCGCTTGGTTGACCTCCGGAAGGAAACCACGAGTCTGTCCAAACAACATGACGATCTGAAAGCTGGATCACGGAGCCAAAAGATAAAATTAAACCTTCTGGTTGAAAAGATGCCAAATCTTCGAGGTCAGAGGGAAATGCTTGAAGCCCAACTTGCCAGCCTTGACACCTCCTGGGAAGACCTCAAAAACAATCTTGAAGGTCGTCTGTAGGTCTTGACTTCTGAGATCTCACCTCTTTTCTTTTGTTTTAAACTTGTCGTAACTTTGATTTTGCTCTCTTTCTATGCCTGGCCTGGAACTTTCCCTTAAATGGCCAAGGCACTGGTTCGGTTTAATGACAGGTGGTCTAAGCTTGAGGCCTTTATCAGTTTTTGCATGACAGGTACCAGGGCCTCTGCTCAGGCCTTACTAACAGACTAACAGACTTTTCTATGGCTTGTTAGATTGGATTTCACCAAAGTCTCTCATTTCCCACATAGTAGGATAATGATGCTTTAAGTATTTTCCATTTGTTAAATGTTTAAACAAACCACCATTTAAGTCCATAAGAAGATAAACATTACCTTTAAGGACTTGAGCGATTTGGTAAGGCCCTTCCCAGGTTGGAGACCACTTGCCATATCTTGGATTCTTTTCTCCCAAAGGAAAGACTGCCTTCCAAACCAAGTCCCCTTCAGTGAAGCTTTTCTTTCTTACGCGTTTGTCGTAAGATCTGGCCACCCTTCTTTTCTGGACCAACATGTGGTCAAGGGCTGCAAGCCTAACCTCGTCTAAGTCCTCAAGTTCCATCAACATGGCCTGAGTATAGTCTGCAGGAGTGAGGCCATGTTGATATGCTATCCTTGCTGACTTTACTGCTACCTCCATTGGTAGGACTGGATCATGCCCATACACCAGCATATAAGGAGTCACGTTGGTGGCTTCCTTCTTTGAGGTTCTGTAGGCCCATAAGGCCTCAGAGAGTAATTCATGCCAGGCCCTTGGATTATCTTCCATCATTTTCTCTATAATGTTGACCAGAGTCCTATTGGTGGACTCGGCCTGACCGTTCCCTTGAGCATAATAAGGAGTGGAATTGGACACAATGATCTTTTGCTGTGCAGCAAAGTTAACCACTTACTCTCCCATGAATATCGTCCCTCTATCTGCAACCAAATGTTCAGGCAGCCCAAACCTATGGATGATCTTTTCCTTAATCACCTTGATTATCTCTTGTTGATCCACGGACTTTAATGGCACAGCTTCTGCCCATTTAGTAAAATAGTCCGTGGCTACCAAGATGTAAGTATGATTTCCAGAGGAAGGAGGATAAATCTTTCCAATCACGTCAAGAGCCCAGCCCCTAAATGGCCAAGGTTTAACCACAGCATGATAATCAGCTGCAGGGACATGCTGAATTGGGCCATGAGCTTGACAGGGCTGACACCCTTTGGAAAAATGAATACAATCCTCTAAGATGGTTGGCCAATAATAACCATACCTTCTGATCAACCACCTCATCTTTATTCCTGATTGATGAGCTCCACAGATTCCTTCGTGGACTTCACTCATGACCCTCATGGCTTCAGGATGCCCTAAGCACCTTAAAAATAGGTCATCCTCAGGGCTCTTCTTGTATAATTCGTCTCCTACGAGAATATAGCTCATGGCTCTCCTCCTCACCTTCCTAGAGGCCCTACGATGAGGCCTCTTAAGGAAAGAGATGATAGGTGTACGCCAATCATTCTCGGGTTCATCATCTGACTCTTCACCTGTGAAGTCAGAAGTAAATACTTCTAGCCCTAGGCCCCTTCTCCTAACAGAAGGTAACAATCTCTTCCGGACCGTGATGATCTTGTGGATCGTCTCTGGGGCTAATCTTAGACCTGTTGAGGCCTGAGTTAAGCTGTTGGCTTCAGTGTTCATGCTCCTTGAAACGTGCTCGACAGTTACATTGTCAAAATCTTGGATTAATTGCATTGCTGCCATGTAATAAGGAGCCAAGTCTTCGCTATAGCATTTGAACGTTCCTGCCAGGTGATTAACGACAAGGTTTGAATCCCCAATAACCTTTCCATTCCTGGCCTCTAAATCCCTAAGGATCTCAAGGCCTATAACGACTGCCTCATATTCAGCTTGATTATTTGTACACGGGAAATCAAATTGAAAGGACAATTCAGTCCTCAAGCCTTGGGGAGAAATAATAATTACTCCACAGCCTGAGATCTCCTGAGTCCTTGATCCATCAAAAAGCAGTATGCAAGAAGTGAGTGAGATTTCAAGAGCGTTTAGTCCTACATCAAACTCATCACCGATATCCACACATGGATGATCAGCAAGGAAATCTGCCAAGGCCTGGCCCTTTACAGCTTTTTGAGGAACATATTGGAAGCTGAATTCCATTAGAGCTAAAGACCACTTGCCAATTCGGCTCCTCATGATTGGCCGAGAAAGCAGATACTTAACTAGGTCTGTTTTACTCATAATGTAAACCAAAACATGAAGCATGTAGTGCCTCAATTTTATTGCTGAAAAGTACAAGGCAAGACAAATCTTCTCAATAGGAGTGTATCTCCTCTCACAAGGAGTCAACAACCTACTTAAATAACAAACTGCCTGTTCCTTTCCTTGAGCGTTATCTTGAGCTAAAAGGCCTCCAATAGAGCCTTCAGCTGCTGAGATGTAGAGCTTCAACGGTTTGTTCTTGATGGGAGGCATAAGGACGGGAGCTATTGCTAAATAGCCTTTGATCTCATCAAAGGCCTTCTGATGGCTCGTCTCCCAAACAAAAGTGTCATGGTCTTTCAGCTTCAAGAGCGGAGAAAAGACCTGAACTTTTCCAGCTAGGTTTGAGATGAACCTCCTCAAGAAGTTGAATGAACCCAAGAGTTTCTGCAGCTCCCTCTTGGTAGTAGGAGGCTTTGCTTCCATGATTGCTTTGGCCTTATTCTTGTCAACCTCAATCCCTCTGTTGTGGACTAAGAATCCAAGGAACTTGCCTGCGGAGACCCCGAAGGCACACTTTAAGGGGTTTACTTTCAAATCGAACTGTTGCATTCTCAAGAAAGACTTCCTTAAGTGTTCCAAATGGTCATCATAGGACTGAGACTTGACCACAATATCATCAATGTAGATCTCCATGAAGTGGCCAATGAAATCGTGAAAAATGGGGTTCATTGCTCGTTGGAACGTAGCACCTGCATTCTTTAGGCCGAAGGGCATTACAACCCACTCGAAGGTTCCTAGGGCTCCAGGACACCTAAAAGCAGTCTTAGCCGTATCGGCCTCATCGATAAAGATCTGGTTGTATCCAGAATGTCCATCCATGAAGGACAAAACCTTGTGACCAGAAGCTCCATCCACCAATTGATCTACGACTGGCATCGGATACTCGTCCTTTGGGGAAGCCAAGTTCAAGTTTCTAAAGTCTACGCATACTCTGACCTTGCCGTTCTTCTTAAGGACTGGAACAATGTTAGAGAGCCAAGTAACATACCTAGCTGTGCGTATGAACCCAGCGTTGAAAAGACGTTCGATCTCATCCTTGACCTGTAGATAGACCTCATTGGACATCCTCCTTGGTGGTTGTTTGAAAGGTCTGAATTCTGGTTGAATGGGAAGCTTGTGCTCCACTAGGTCTCTGGACAGACCTGGAAGCTCTTCGTAAGTCCAAGCAAAACAGGACTTGAACTCTTTTAAGAGCTGGATGAGCTTCTCCTTCACGTCCTTTGGCAGAAGTTGACTAATATATACAGGTTTGGGATTCTCTGCATCTCCCAAATTAACTTCTTCCAAAGGATCTTGCACATCTGCCTTTAAATCATCTAACTTGGCTGGGGCTGCTTCTAGGTCTTCCAAACGGATTTCATCAAGATCTTCAACCAGGTTTTCATCCTCGTTGATGACTTCGGCCGCACAGGCCGAAAAATCTTCCTCCGACTCTTGACTTCCCCTCAGCCTCCTCTCTAGTAAATAAGCTTCAAATTTTGACAATGTGGCTCGAAGGGCCACATGCTTCTCTGCTTCTGAAGGGCTTACTGACATTGCGAAGAAGGTTTAGACGAAGCTATAATCGGCCTGCTTGACTCCGTAATCATTGGACCGATTAATTCTTGAAAAAGTGCTTTCACTTCTTCAGCTGACTTGTTATTATGAACGGGGGCTATTTTATGGCGGCCATACTTGTCAAGGCCTGCCACCTTCATTGGACCAACCCCCTCATCATATAAGTGGGCCTCTGCATGGTTGGTAGAGGCCTTGAATGGTCTACGGTCAACCCATATTACCTCCACGTCGTCTTGATTCCAAAAAATAAGACATTGGTGAAGGGTTGAGGGGACCGCTAAACAGGAGTGAATCCAATCTCTCCCAAGTAGAACATTGAAGGAAGAGTGTGAATTAACAACAAAGAAAGGTGTTGTTAAGGTCTTGGATCCTATCGTCAAGTTCATAATCAAAATACCTTGACATGCTGTCTCCTTCCCGGTGAAATCAGTCAAAGCGGCATTGCATGAGACTAGGTCTTGATCAGTCTTCGCAAGCCTCTGCATCATTGACTTAGGAATGAGGTTGGCTGCTGACCCATTGTCCACCAAGATACGGTTCATTGGCATCCCATCGAGACAACCAGCAATGTACAAAGGCTTGATGTGTTTGTTCATCGTGGGGCTTGGTCTCTCAAAGATCACACTAGCTGCTCGATCTTCATTCTTCTCTTCAGTCTCGTCCTTCAGCACAATTACTGAAGGCCCATTCAGTCCTACTGAGAAGGACTCGTTGAGAATCTCCGCTGTCTGCCCCATTTCTACAACATCTCCCTCCATGGCTCTTGGGGTGCTGTCCTTGGCTTCCAGTTCTGCCGGCAAGAATACAACCATATTACACTGCATATTAGAACCCTGTCCAGGCACAAATACCTTAGCCTGTGGATTCAATTTCGACTTGCCCCCCGAGTCTGACTTCCTTGGTTGAAGGGCTGACTTTTGAAGCAAAGCGACTTGCCTTGGTGAAGGCTGAATCCTGGCTTCTTCAAGCGTTCTTTCCAAGAGAGGTTGTTTCTTAGGCATAGCGGCTTGCTTTGAAGGTTGTTGGGTAACAGCCTCTTTGTATGTTTTCCCAGCTGGGAGCTGCTTCTTCGGTAAAGTCCTCGGAGGAGGCTTGATGATAGCCTCTTCCACAGTCCTTTCCAAAGGCTTGTACACTCTTCTAGCCTTAGGCTTTTCAACCATAGGCGCTTCTATGACTTCCACCTCCACTTCTTCTTCCGGGACATCCTCTATCATTGGATCGTCCAGTAGGTTTGTTTCTTCATCAGCTCTTCTAGCTGCCTGCCTGAATCGTTGGCGGCGCCTTTTTTGAGATCTGGACAGAGGTGGAGGCTTGGATGGAAATTTGGGATGTTCAACCCTGTGCCACTCGTTTGGAGGAGTGGCTGGAGGTTTAACAACCCTTGGCTTATCCTTAGAAGGAACAGATATCCTCAAATTGATGAGCTCATCTTCAATTTCAACCAACCCTGGTTGAATTCGGTTGAACACAGATTCCCGTACAACCCTCCTTCCTTTAGACCTGTGATGCTCCTTAGGACTCGACTCAGCCCTTCCGACAATAATGCTCTTCAACACCGGCTTGTTAGGACTGGCATGGTGTCCACATTCTGCACACACCATAGAGCAGGTTGGTTTTTCTGGTTTCTTCAATCCTGAAGGTCTGGACCACCATGAGTTTTGCTTTTCGAACCTCCTGACTCGCTCAGTCCTGACGTCCCCTTCATCATAAAAGGAATCCCAGAACCTGCCGGGGTTGGACTTGTACGCTGCTCTCGAGGGGGCTCCCAAACTTATCTTTGGCCTAGGGGCAGCCCTAGGCATGTCTCTCATGTTGACAGAGACCATATTCGTGCTCAGCCCTGAGGGAAAGGGATTGCCATCCACTCCCATAGGCTGTTTGTCTTTCTCGGGAAACTTGAACTCCCCTCATTCAATCTTATCCTGGATGTCATTCCTGAATACTATGCAATTATTAGTAGTATGACTCCAAGAATTGTGATACTTACAATACTCTTTGCCCTTCAGCTCTTCCGGGGTTGGAATCTTGTGACCGAAAGGCAGTTTGAGCAGCTTGTCAGCAAGGAGTTGATCGAAGATAGCTTCAGCCCTACCCACGTCAAAAGTATAAGTCCTGGTTGACTTATTGAAAGTGTTCTGGGCTGGCTGCTTCGTGGGCTCCATCTTGACAAAAGCCTTACAAACATATGGCTTTTTGTTGATGATTTCAGCCACTGCCACGTCTGGGTCTACCTCTGCTTCTACTGCAGCAACCTCATAGTTAGGGTCACGGTAATACGTCCCTTTGGATGCTGTCTTCCTGTCCTGCTCCTCTGCCAAGAACTTTTCATAATGAGAAGCCTTGGAAGATAATTCAAACAGGTCTCTGAACTCCGTTCCATAGAACTTCTTCTTCATTTCAAAGCTCAGGCCGTTTAGTGCTATTCGCACGTATTCGGCCTCAGGAAGGACTATCTTGCACTTGAATCTAGCAGTCTTGAAACGTAGGAGGTAGGACTCTACAGACTCCAGATGGGTTTGACGATAGCATGAGAGGTCTGCCAATGTCACTTCTGGTTCTACCCTGTAGAACTCCTGGTGAAACATCTCCTCTAACTGTGCCCAGGTCTGAACCGAGTTAGGTGGCAGATTGATGTACCAAGTGAAGGCTGTCCCAGTAAGAGAATTGGGAAAGAGCCTCAATTTTAGAGCATCATTGGTCCCAGCCTCTCCACATTGAACTTGAAACCTGGCAATGTGCTCTACGGTTGACTGCATGCTTTCACCATTGAAGGTCTGGAATTCTGGGACTCTATAGCCCTTTGGGAAGGGTGTATTGTCCACCCCCTCGGTATGAGGCTTCCGATACATTGGCCTTCCCAAAGGTCTGAACCCAGGTCCCAACTGCTCCTAGAGTAGGTTCAAGACTTGATCTCTTCCCATGACTAGGTCTAGCTCAGGAGGCGGCTGTGGGTGCGCCTCTTGTGCCTCCTGGTTCTGGATTGGACTTGCCCCCCGAGTATCAGAGCTTTGAGGAGTACGTGCAACTCCTTTATCCTTTCCAGAGCCCTGGCCTCCTTGCGAAGGCCTTCTGTCTGTCTTGTCGGATTTGTCAGGTTTGTCTGGCCTACTCTGGTCCTCAACCAGAACAAATCTTTGATCGTCATTTGGAGGCGTCGAAGCTCCTCCAATCACGACTCCCTTCTCCTTTTGCCCTCCGAGTGCAGGGCTATTAGATGAAGTAGCGTGATAAAACATTTGAGGAGGAGGAGGTACCCCCAACAAGCCAGCCTGGTCTTGACCGTTGCCAAAGACACCAAACTGTGGAAAGCCCTGCTGCTGAGGAGTGAGCGGTAGCCTCTCTGTAAGTGTAGCAACCATTTTGTTGACTGCTATGGTCAGAGGTTCCAAGGACTGAGTGAACGATTGCGAGATTGAACTCGTAACGTTATTGGAGATCTCACGTCCCGCCATAAACATATAATTTTTGACGCTATCGGTAGCATCGCTAAGATCTTGTGCGCTGATCTGAGGACCAGCTTCCTCGAGTAATGGCACGTCGACTGCCACTCCCTCAGGACTTTGTGGAGGATCCGGTTGCTGCTGTTGTTGCGGCTTCTTGACCATGATAAAACCCTTAGACGATTAGAGTCCCACCGGGCGTGCCAAAAGATGTTTGGCTACGAAAATGCTCAAGGACTGAGCGTGCGGGTGTGCCAAGACTTGTCGCGTCTAACGTAAGGACTGGGTGTCCCTTTTCTGACTTCGAATCTGTGAGGGCGATAGTGCTGCAAACCTAAGGGCTAGATTGCAGTGATGGTTCGTGGTTTTGCCTCTACGAGCGAGGACTTAATAATTTCCTAACCGTGTAGGAAAAGAAGTAGCAACGTAGAATAACTTTGATATATCGTAATAACAAAGTTGGGGTATAAGAGAGATATGAATAATTTTATTACGTCGTAGTAATAAAATTGGGATACAAGAGAGATAGAAACTCGAACTACTTGGAGAAGTAATTGAGTGAAGGTGAGAAAATGAGATAATTGCTTCGCTGGGAAGGCTTTGGGTTTTAAGCGTTGAGCTTGATTGGTGTGTGGACCCTTTTTTCTTCTTGAGTTTTGCTATTTATAGGCCAAAAACTTCCACGGCTTTGCATGCAAAGGCTTTGTTGTCCTCCTTCCCGTGATGACACGTGTCCCATGTAGCTCCTCCATTTGTGCGTTACATGGGATAATGGGCAGTTGACGTGAATTGCCCATGTGATTTTTCCAATCGTGGGGAATTTACTGAAGGTGAACAAACAATTACCCACATGTTGGTTTTACTCATGGGTGGTTGAGAGAATCATGGGCCATGTATTTCTCTCTCCATTTCCTATTTCCATGGGTAGTTGGCCACATCACTCCTATTTCCGTGGGTTTGCAAAAAATCACCAGCCATTTGACTTGGTCAAATGGCTCCTTGCCCGGCATCCATGTCTTTCTTTTCTTCCACTTTTCATGGGCCACTTAGGTAATGGGCCATCTAATTAAATTAAATGGCCCTTTAATATTTTTAACCCATAACAACACTTACCGAGTTCAAACAAATCATGGGCCGACTGAAATCTTTTGCATATAGGCCCAAAACTTCTCAAACTTGAGTCCGAATCCAACTAAAATTAATTGGGCCCAGTTAACATGGGTTTGGCCCAATAATTTTGATCCAATACATCTCTATTTTTTGGCCCAATTTAATTAAAAGATAATTAAATGGCCTTCCAACGCTTGCCCAGGACTGGGTGCCAAAAACGGGTGTAAACACAAGCGTTAGCGTATTTGAATCAATGTGTGGATCATCTCATACTAATATAAGTTTGTTTTTCAATCTTCTCTTCATATCATCGAACCGGCAAAAGTCACACAACTCAAAGATGCAAGGCGTGGAACCGAAATTGTGTTTACTGAAATTTAATTTTTATTTCTTGATTGAGGTAGCACTTGTGATTGGTTCCACTCTTAATTACTTACCTCTAAGTACGATCGGTTATCCTTAACCAAATGATCAAAAATTTTCTTGAAATCCTTTTCTAAATTGAGACATATTCAGTTTATTTTCAAAATGAAAAAGTATATTCTATTTGATGAACTCCATAAAGAAGGATTCACATCATATTTTAACCCTTGGGATGAGACCCAGCATGAACTAGGCATGCATGGTTTTACTAGTCAACCATTTTTTAAGAATATCTACTCAAAACTTCTAGCACTTCACTTTTTGAAAGGATTTGCCCAATCCAGCAGCTCACCTACTACAGTATATTTTGTTCACTTTATCCCACGTCATGTCACTCGTCCAAACCATCCAAGATTGGTTGAGTGGTTTTAGATTGGAAACCCTCCGAGAAATTTAACATGGTATCAAAATTAGGTATTAGATGACCTCATCTCATATGGTCAAGTTTTCATTGCTCGAGTCAATCGCTTCACCTTGTCAATTCATATTTCCACGTGCATCTGGACTGCACTTGAAGGTCGCTTGAGTGGACCCTCTTGGAGTTTATTTTGAAAATCTTTTCTAAATTGATACTATAAACAGTTTATTTTTATAATGATACATATTCTATTGGATGAAATCCATGGAGAAGGATTCAATTCATATTTTAAACCCTTGCGACATGACCCAACACGAAGGCAGGGTTTTACTTGTCAAAACCAATTTTTTAGAAGACCTAAAACTTTTTGCGCTTCACTTTTTAACCCAAAAGGATTTGCCCAATCCAGCAGCTCCCCACATTCATTGCGTAACCATTCAAGTTTAGTTAATTAATTTAGAAACTACCCCACTTATAGTCAATTGATTTTAGAGTGAAATCCTTCCAACAAATCTAACATGATATCAAAGTTAGGTATGGGATGATTTCACCCTACGTGGTCAAGTTTCCATAACCCGAGTCAATCGCTTTACCTCATCGATTCATACTTACACGTATCCGGGTTGCACGTGAAGGTCACATGAGTGATCAACTCTCTTGATCTCCTCAATTCGTACATTCATGTGCGTTCGGGCTGCACGTGATTGGAAGTGTGAGACTATCTCACATCAATCATCTAAGTTATCCAAGTTTGATTAATTAATGTAAAGGTTACTCAACCTATAGGCAATTAATTTTAAAACTCGCAAAAAAAAAACATCAAATGGACGGCCGGATCGACGGCCCCACAACCCTATAGGACAATCCGCCCCACAGAATTCCCGGTTGCGAGAAATTCTTCAGAGAGACACATCTTTCTTTGTGTTTCCAAAAAGGGGAGAGGGGGAGCGGATGGGACCCGGGGATCCAGCGGCTATGCCGCACTGCTGGAACTACAGTGCGCCCCAAAACTACGTAGTGTTGGGCCGAAACAGGATGCCATCAAAGCAAACGGAGCCAAGGAAATAAACCAAGAGAAAAAAAATTATGTGTTCCAAATTTTAATCCGTTTGAATCGGTGGAAAAATTTTAGTTTTCTGATCATTTTGTCCTAAATGATCATAATTAAATTTTGACTCTAGGGCTCTCGTTGATTAGCCGTAAAAGATATTTGATTCTACGACTTTCTTAGGGTTAATCAACAAGAGTCCTAAAGTCAAAATTTAATTAAGACCCTTTAGAATAAAATGATCAGAAAAATTAAATCTTCCCACCCATTCAAACGGATTGAAATTTGGAACATTTAATTTTTCAACATCTTTAAACAGTTTATATATGTAAAAAATATGGTTAAAAATTTAAGTGTTCCAAATTTCAATCCGTTTGAATAGGTGGGAAGATTTTATTTTTCTGATCATTTAATTCTAAACGGTCATAATTAAATTTTGACTCTAGGGCTCTCGTTGATTGGCCTTAAGAAAGTCGTAGAATCAAATATCTCTTAGGGCTAATCAACGAGAGCCTTAGAGTCAAAATTTAATTATGACCCTTTAAAAATAAAATGATCAGAAAAATTAAATCTTCCCACCCATTCAAACGGATTGAAATTTGGAACACTTAAATTTTTAACCATATTTTTTAATATATAAACTCTTAAAGAGGTTGAAAAATTAAGTGTTCAAATTTCAATCCGTTTGAATGGGTGGGAAGATTTAATTTTTCTGATCATTTTATTCTAAAGGGTCTCAATTAATTTTGACTTTAGGGCTCTCGTTGATTAATCCTAAGACAGTCGTAGAATCAAATATCTTTTACGGCTAATCAACGAGAGCCCTAGAGTCAAAATTTAATTATGATCATTTAGGATAAAATGATCAGAAAACTAAAATTTTTCCACCGATTCAAACGGATTAAAATTTGGAACACATATTTTTTTTTCTCTTTTTTTTTCTCTTGGTTTATTTCCTTGGCTCCGTTTGCTTTGATGGCATCCTGTTTCGGCCCAAAACTACGTAGTTTTGGGGCGCACTGTAGTTCCAGCGGTGCGGCATAGCTGCTAGATCCCCGGGTCCGGGGATGAACAAGAGATGTACACGGGTGGAGAAGGCAGACAGACTTTCTGTGTTTCCAAAAAGCGGAGAGGGAGAAGGGATGAACAAAGGAAAAAATCTGTCTTGTCTGTAGTCCAATTTTGGATGGCAGAGTTGCAGTTCAAATTATCGCAATCATTGGATAGTATTTTTAATAGTCCAAATTTGTTTTTAATTTTTTACCAATGGTAAAATATTTTTACCTGTAATTAATTCAACAAGTTTGAACCGCATCCAATGGAAAAAGGAGGGTGGGAATACTACTAGTACTTTTCTTTCGATCGAGTACAGAATATTTTATGCATCGTTTCAGCACATTTTAAATTCTCTCACTTCAAATTTGTTTGACATTAACAGTAGCATAGTACTTCAAATGTCGAATCATTCTATAATCTCTTCTATAAAAAATGACTTTGTGTTTGAAGAGTCGCTGAAGTAAATCGGTTCGGCTCCCCTCTAGTAACGGTTACCGTTCAGTCCAGGCCAGTCGGCCTTTTTCCAGCAAACATCGAGTTCGTTCAATGATCGGATTTGTCCATATTATAGATCTTGTTAAAACACATAATCATGTCAAGAATCATGTTCATCCGATATCGTTCAATACTCGATAGGAACACATTTATTTTTGAGAAATGGATGAAAGGGGTTCCAATCCAGTGTAGGTAATTAAACCGAGCAGCTCGTGAGCTCGGCTTGTTTAGTAAATGAGCTGAGCTTGAGCTCAAATTTTTGGCTCGTTTACCAAACGAGCCGCTCTGCTCGACCCATTCGATAGAAGCTCGGTTCATTAAGAAAGGCTCGGCTCGATTAAAGAGTCTCATTTAGTAAATGACTAAACTCGGCTCATTAAGGCTTGAGCTCGAATTTTTGGCTTGTTTACAGCCTTAGTTGAGAGGTAGGTTAAGAAATTGCGAGCAACAATTGTAAGAGAATAGCTTAGCAAAACGAAAAAAAAATAGTAGGAGAATATTGTGTGCTAGCAGAGGCTCGATCTCTCAATGTTTTTCTTTCTTATTATTGTTATGTTTTCTTTTTTTTGTCCTTGTGATAAATGAAAATGTTCTTCGCCATTCAAAAAAAAAAAATTCAATTTCTAAAATCCACTAGTAGTAATGACTAGTCAATCTAACTTATTCTTATGCAAGTGATCATCCCATGGGAAAACATATCGATCATCATGCGAAAAACTTAAGTCTCATCGGTTTTAAAAACCAGCATACTATATATATAAATTCAAAATTCGCCCTCTTTGTCTTTACAATTATTTTTGGAATCTCTTTTCCAAATTTATTTGTTGAGAAACTCAAATCGTTCACCATGAATCTTCTCAAAACAATACATGCATTTCTTCTCTCTTCATAATTGGATTTTTGGACCTACTTGTATACTTTTCTTTTTTTACTAAAAGGAATACCTAGGCTCTGAAATTTACGATCGAATAAATTTGGGAATAAACCCAAGACACGCTGTTATAGTTCTCCAAAAATTTTCAGAGGCAGAATAGTTACCCATAATAAGGAATGGGGGCCATAAAGAAGGACAAGATTAAGGTAGAAATAAAGCCCTTTATTGACTTGACTAGTGTCCCATGCTTATCAAATCTTGGGCCGAGGTTTCTATAAAAACTTATTAGGCAATTCTATTGGCTGGTTATTTTCAAAGGTCATGGTTTCACATTGACAACATATTATTGTGATAAAAATATGTACAACTAGTTTCTCTGTCAATAACGATAAATGGTTTCACATGGGGCTGGCTGCTAAAATCAGCAACGCCTAGCATATCGAAATAAGTTCATGACAACCCTTCTTTTAATCTTTTTAACCACATGCTTGGGCTAGCTTACGCACGCACAATTGCATGCCTTGACTATCTTAGGAAACCAATCTCACCGTTCCCTACATGGGGCCCCATTTAAAGTCAGAGAAAATATTTTTTTGGATTGACCTTACGAACGTATAGTAATCTCATTTCAAACGCTACGAAGAGGAATTCTAAAGAAATTTAAACGGAGATTATATACTAAAGAAAAATGAGAGAGAGAGAGAGAAAGAGAAAGACAGAGAGAGAGATGTACAAGGGTGATAACAGAATGGGACACGCTATAGTTCAGACCGCACTACAAGGCTGTAGGGCGGCCGATCTGACAGTCAATTTTGGCAATGGACAGCTAGTTGTCGGCGTCAAAATACACAGCCAGGTCAGCCACCCTACAATCTTGTAGGACAATCCGCCCTACAAGATCCCCGATTCCGAGAAATTGTTTAGAAAGACACATCTTTCTTTGTGTCTCCAAAAAAACAGGGGAAGAGGGAGAGGGGATGAACAAGAGATGTACGGGTGGAGAAGGCAGACGGACTTTCTGTGTTTCCAAAAAGGGGAGAGGGAGAAGGGATGAACAAAGGAAAAAATCTGCCTTGTCTGCTGTCCAATTTGGGATTGCAGAGTTGCAGTTCAAGTGAGATCACAATAGTTGGATAGTATTTTTAATAGTCCAAATTTGTTTTTAATTTTTTACCGGTAATAAAATATTTTTACCTGCAATAAATTCAACAAGTTTGAACCATTGAATTTTAAAATAAACGGTTCAAATTGAACCGCACAACCTTGATCCAATAGAAAAAAGGAGGGTGGGGAATACTACTAGTACTTTTTCTTTCGATCGAGTACAGAATTTTTTATGCATCGTTTCAGCACATTTTAAATTCTCTCATTTAAAATGGGTGTGTGAATAGGTGTGTGCGGGCTCCACCCTTATTCAATAATTCTACAATCACACCTATTCACACGCCTATTTACACATCCACACTCACAACAAAGGTGGGGCGTACACACATTGAGTGTGTAGCGTGTGCGGGCTCCACCCTTATTGTGAGTATGAATGTATAAATAGGTGTGTGAATGAATGTGGTGGTAGAATGATTGAAATAGTAGCATAGTACTTCAAATGTCGAATCATTCTATAAAAAATGACTTTGTGTTTGAAGAGTCGCTGAAGTACGCGGGTTCAGCTCCCGTCCAGTGACGATTACCGTTCAGTCTGGGCCAGTTGACTTTTTCCAGCAAACGTTGAGTTTGTTCAATGATCGGATTCGTCCATATTGTAGATCTCGTCGAGATGCATATCCATGTCAAAAATCATATCCATCCGATATCATTCAATACCCAATAGGAACACATTTATTTTTAAGAAATGGATGAAAGGGGTTTCAATCCAGTGTAGGTATTTTTTTTTTTCAAAATAAATTGATTACAATAGTGTATTAAACGATATCGGATGGACATGATTTTCGACATAGTTATGCGTCTCAACGTGATCTACAATATGGACGAATCCGATCGTTGAATAAACTCGACGTTTGCCTGAAAAAAGGCCGACTGGCCCGAACTGGACGGTAACCGTCACTAGACAGGAGCCGAACCCCAAGTAAACTATCAAGGCAATCGGAACACTAAATAAAATGTGAACTTGCATGGTTGGGTACTTATTCCAAGATCATTAAGGTATCGAGTTTGAACCTTGGAGTCTACTAATTTACAAATCCTTTTTTTAATAGATAAAAAGTTTATTCAATAAAATTTGACAATTAGTAAATTAAGTTGGGGGAGAGGGATCCAACTGAAGATCGGATATGATAAACGATAGTACTAGTAAAATTAACTTTTGATTCCCCTTCGAGTCTGTGACAATTGACGCAGCCCTAATTAATTACCATGCAATTTCAATGATGGCGGTCCAATCTAGTCAAAATAAACTTTTTAATGATAGCACCTTGCTTTGGAATTTTCAGTAACCAGCTCAGCTAGCCAGCCATGCTTCCACATGCAAGTAATTACTGTACATACAATTTATTCCAGTCTAACACCGGATTTGAAAAATGCACTAAAATTTTATTGTTGTAAGTAAAAAAAAATCATTTAAATTTGTGGGTATGTACATAATATAACTCAACATAACAAAATAAATTAAGCACAATTCATTTTCAATCATAATAAAATTTGTCATTTTATATAGAGCTTTGTATCCAAAAAATTTATTTATGTTTTTGTCACCGTTGAACTAAAACCCTGAAACCACAGCTGGATCCCAAAATATAAGTTGGGAAATAATTGTAGGTCGCGGGCCAGCATCCTGCCCACGCGGGTCGAACCGTGGCATTTGGGGCTTACTATGCTTTGGTATACGGAAATAGAGTTGCGCATTTACCACCACCTGCGGATTTTGATAAGATGGTAAGCGCTTGATTGTACAATATTGTTAGTTAATGAAGAGGAGGTAGAGACCCCAACAGTTGTCCGAACGAATTAAAATGAACACTGATAAAGACAAAAGAACACAACACTTTAGGGTTGTACATGCTCCATAGAAGAGGAAAACAATCCACGAAGGGAGGAAAGACCAAACAAGGGAACATAAACACACACCAAAAGAAAACCCTAGTAGGTCTTCACCATCGGTACAGGTCTCAGTAGGCCGGTTAATAGACCGGATTTGATTCGGATTTGATCCGAAAAATCGGATCCGAATCCGATAATGTCGATCCGAAATCCAAATCCAGTAATTCAAATGCGGATCGGATTAAATCCGTTATCAATCCAAATTCAAACTTTATTTTTTAAATTTTTTTTAAAAAAAACAGTAAATTTTTTATTTTGAAAAAAAAATGTTTAAGAAGTTGTATTTTTATTTTAATTTTTTAATTTAAAATTTTTTTCGGAAATTTTTTTTTTGAAAAAAAAATTGTATTTTTTTGAATATATATATATATATATTGCTAAAATTTTTGAGGTAAAAAGGTTTTCAGATCGGATCCGAATTACCACTATTGGATCCGAATCTTATCGGATTTGGATCTTATCGAATCCGGATTTGTCGGATCCGGCCTATTAACAGGTCTAGGTCTCAGATAGATCCGTCGATTTACCGACAAAATTGACTCCAAACTCGCTGAAAAACTCTCATCTTGACAAGTAAAATTTGAAACGAAAAAGTTATAACCAAAATCCAAAAAGAGTCCAGTAAGCATGAAAATGATTCAAATGGGCAAGTAAGTTGCGTGTCTCATTGCTTGTCTTTTTTGAACTTCTAATTTTTAATCTTCAAAAAAGAGGGTGTTTGGATCAGACACTCTATACAAATCGGATGCAGTTGCTTTCTGCGAGAGCCCTTCCATTTTTTTTTATTTAGAATTTTTGAACGGCTCAAATAGATCGTCGCCCGGCAAGGCCGTCGATTTGATTTCGGTAGGGAACCGGTCGGTCCCTGTGGCTTTATGGGTAAAAATCTCTCTTTGCTTCGTGAAATTAGAGATCATATGGCCCCCCACCACCACCACCACCACCCCCACCCCCGCCCCCTCCCCCCCGGGGCAATTTGTTTTTGGACAGCTAGATGGATGTGAACGGCTAGATATATGGGCTAGATGTGTAGTTGCGCCATCTTTATCTCTGTCGCATGCGAAGCGCGTAGTATTTGAATCACTTTTTTTTTATCAATCGATGGAGGAGTGATTTTTACATCAAATATAAACTACAGAATACAAATTCGGGACACTACATCAATTGTGAAAGTTCACGAGACAACCAAGCCCAACAAGCAACTCAACAAATACAAGAAATAAACCCATTATAGGGTAGAAACAAAGAAAGAAATGAAAAGTTCTCTAAGGCCCCGTTTGATAACAGTAATAGATGGATGGAATTCGTAAGGAGATGTGATTAGGATTGAGATTCGTAAGGAGATGGGATTAGTAATGAAAAAGGATTGATAATGAGTATGTTTGTTTGGGATGAGATTAGATGATGGAATTGGATTGATAAAAGAAAGTGGTAATGAGAAGGGATTGATAATAAGGAGGGGATGGGTTGAAATTATTAATACCAAGTCTCAGGGGTATTGATAATACCCTCTAATGCCCAGCTTGAACATTCCAAGGGCCTAATAGTCCAGCCATTTTTTTGTTACCAAACAAAGAATTACTACTCTCATGGGATTAGTAGTCCAATCCCAACCTTCAAACCTATTATCAAACGGGTCTAAGAGAAAAACACCCACACGCAAGTGGGAGAGACTCGAACTTCTGGCCTCTTAATGAGATACAGGAGTCCTGGCTAAATGAGCTAGCCCAGTTGATTATATTTGAATCATATCTCGAATTACTAAAATTTGCACAATTGCATGAGCGAAAATTGATAGCGTGAGCGCAATCCATTTTGAAGTATTATGTGATGTGACTAAGCTATATAACAGGCAGGCAAAGTATTACTCCTACTATCTTGTTCCATTTTTGATTAATTGCTCATTGCTATTAGCTCTGGATTTTCCTTGAAAGAGAAAGATTCAAATCATATTTTCAAAGAACAATGTTATTCACATAACAATCTAAACACAATAACTTACACAATCTCTCACATACATGTGGGGCTCATACATAGTAATGGTGTGGAGCCCATATGTATGTGAGAGGTTGTGTAAATTATTGTGTTTGAATTGTTGTGTGAGTATCATTTTTGTATTTTAAACCCTTGGGATAAGATTCTCCAACACGAAGGAAGAAGGGTTTTACTACTGAACCATTTTTTTAAGAAGATAGCTAGTCAAAAGTTCTTGCACTTCACTTTTTGACTCAAAAGGATTTGCCCAATCCAGCAGTTCACCTACTATATCTTGTCACTTTATTCCATTCCACGTACCTCCAACCCATGCAAACTTGATTAAAATCCAAAAACTACTCCATATATAGTGAATTGATTTTAGATAATAATTTTTTTTAATAAATCTAACATGATATCAGAGCTAAATATTGGATACTCTAACTTCATGTGGTCAAGTTTACATCACCTGAGTCAATCACTTTACCTTATTAATTCATACTTTTAAGTGCATCCAACCTGTACGTGAGGATCATCCGAATCAACTCTCTTGAAATTTATTTTTAAAATCTTTTCTAAATTGATGATATATTCTATTGGATGAACTCCATAAAGTAGGATTCAAATCATATTTTAAACCCTTGGGATATGACCCAACATGAAGGCACGGTTTTACGTGTCAAAACCATTTTTCTAAGAAGAACTAGTCATAACTTTTTGCGCTCCACTTTTTTAACTCAGAGGATTTGCCCAATCAAGCGGCGGCCCACGTTCCTCCTCCAAACCATTCAAGCTTGGTTAACTAATCTATATATTATTTCACCTATAATCGATTGATTTTAGATTGGAACCCTTTCAAAAAATTTTACATGGTATCATAGCTAGGTATTGTGCGGTCTCACCTCATGTGGTCAAGTCTCCATCGCCCGAGTCAATCTCTTCATCTCATCAATTTATACTTTCATGTATCCAAGTTGCACGTGAGGTCGTCTGAGTCAACTCTCTTGGTCTCCTCAATTCGTACTTTCACGTGCATTCGAGCTGCAAGTGAGGGGGCTGTTAGACTCTATCCTACATCAATTATCTAATTAATTCACCTAAGCTTAATTAATTAATTTAGAGGTTAATACTCCACCTATAGTCAATTAATTTTAAAACTCTCCAAAAAAATCTAACAGTCAACATTAACTTTTTAAGACAACCATATGTAAAAGCAACTCCACATTAGATAGAAAAAGTGTTAGAAGTTTAAAAATCATAACAGAGACAAATATAAGAGTACTTTTCATATGGTTGTCTTACATTTTAACACTTTCTCTATCTAATGTGGAGTTGCATTTGCGTATGGTTGTCTTAAAAAAGTTACTTGTCATTTATCTATGTAATTTTAAGCAATAAATGACAAGTAATAAATTAATAATGGAGTGCTAAAACTATTACCATACGCCCAAATAAAACTTTTGGCCCAACAACATTAAGAATGCACTTAAGTGTCAGCAGAAACAAAGTTTAAGTATTCTAACAATCTGGCTTTTTGTCAATAAAAAAAAAAACCTCTTTACCCTACTTTCGGGTCATTTAGCTTATTAAGCCAAATGGTTTATTTTTTTTGGCCTTATTCAAATTTTTTTGCATATGTTGATTTTTCGTCAAATTTTTGTGAATTATTGCTTCGTCATGATAAGATGAATCTAAAAACTAAAAAATTATGATTGAAATCAATGTTTTTTGAATAAAGATGAAAATATTGGCTTATTGGCTTATTTTTGTCTTTATTCAAAAAATTTAGGTTTCAATCATAATTATTTACTTTTTAAATTCATTTCATCATGATGAAGTAATAATCCCAAAAAAAAAAATTCACAAAACTAAAAAATGTGAAAAAAAAATTGATGGACAAAAAAATAAGCCATATAAATTTAGCTTATTAGGCCGAATGACCCCTTTATATTAGCAACCAAGTGAATGTGGTTGTAGATTCATGTAGGCCCTTCTCTTTTTGGAGCGTCTACAAGTGTACAATGAGTCTATGTATCCCGTATATATAGTACTCCAGTAGGAAAAATTATTTAATGCTCTCGGAGTATCACGTGGCGTGTCCTACGTGATGCTCCGGCCAATAATTTATCACACTTAGAGGGTTAACCCTTGTCTCTCAACCACCCAACAAGTGATAATGACTACGTGCCACCCGTAATTTCCCGCTACGTGATTGGTTGAAAGCACCACGTGGACATGTTACATGATAATCCGGGACTATTATTGTAGAGCTTCTTTACCACGTGGGTTTTGAAAAGAATAGCAACATAACTGACACAGACACACTCGTATCCAGAGCCGTTTGATGCATTTAACAGGTCCAAATGCTTTTTTCCGAAATTGTGTTTTAAAATTGTGTCCATATAAATCATTATTGTAGTTTTGGTTTTGGTCAGTTCTTTTTTCTCATCTCAGAATTAGGAGTAATAACATTCGCTCTCTGCATTTCCCCTCTCTTTCCCGCCTTACCACTTTCTAATTAATCCACCACGCCAACCAACCAAACAAAACTAAACAAAACTAAAATCCAATCCTCTCTCTCTCTCTCTCTCTCTCTCTCTCTGTCTGCCCGTCCTTATCGCTATACCCCTGTCTCTCCCTTGGACGCATCCCATCATCATAAGATAAACATACGAACTGTGCTTGCTGCTTACAACTCCGCTCCGCTCCGCCGCGTTGCCGCCGATGGAGTGCCTCTGCGGCAAGGAAACCGTATGGAAGAGGATATCGTCGCTCTTTCTCATTGTATCTCTGCTTTCGAGTTGCTTCACGGACTTCAGATCCGTCGACGCTCAATTTCTTCCCCAAGAAGAAGGTACCAAATCTCCATTGATTTTTTTCCACCCCCCACTCATTCTCACTCCGGATCTGTCCGTAATTTACTTTCTGTGTTGGTTACTTTAGATTGTAGTAACATTACGATTTACCCGATCAAGGTTTCTTCTTTCGATCTCGAAAACATTCCTTCTTTTTTTTTTTTTTTTGTGTTCGACTAGATTGAAGTAACAGTTTTTGTGCCTGTTGATGGGTCTAGCAACGGTTTAAGTGTGTTAGGTCCACAGATTCTTCGGTTGATAAATTTCAACAATTCTTACCACAAGTTTCTCAAATTTCTCATCAAGTAAACGTTTACATGATAACAGCCCCGAGGGTTGGTCCGTGGATTTGCTCCCCACGTAATTGTTCAGTGTTTGATTTCTTGGGGTGAAACGGCAAAAAAATACACCCTCCGTGCCTTATTGTTGCTCCCTTTGGGAGTTCCAACTTTTTGATGATATTGTACAGGGGAGGGAATTAGTTAGAATTGCACGTCCACTAGCCTAAACACCTTCAATCCTCGAACCAATTTTTCCTTTCTTTTCATGATAACAAAATTGCTATGAATTGCCACAAATTCTCTTCACTTTTTTTTTTTTTTTATTACTATAGGAGGTGATTTGTGTAAAATGTGGAACTTTTTCCTTTATTTTTTGTATGTCTCGACATGCCTACGACCTCATCAACTAATCCTTAGGACAAATTCTTCTGTTCACTAACAATACCGGTTAAAGTTGGAACAAAGTTTCGGTAACACTTAAGCAGAGTCGGCCTTGGCAGGTCACCACGTTTATACCTCCCAAATAAGAGTAAAAATAAGGTCCCTAATTATTTTCATTACCCATCAAGATACATTTATGAAAAAATTAGTACGCAGTATGTAAGTCTAAGAGAAACCGGTTTTGCCTTGGACCCGAAATTTACTCTGGCTCCCGAAATATCAGGACGGGTCTTGCGTGAAACGTCTCGGGTCCGAATTTTGGAAGGAAGCAAACCCCAGCTTTGAACACCCAAATTGGGTTCAATCAAAATCCGAAATGCTTACTGGTACATAAAATATGTGCACAGATTGTGAACAAATTTTGTGATGGGGCCCACCACGGGTCCCACACTAATGATCCGAGCTGTTCATTAAAAGTAAAACATTTTTTCAGGGATTCTTGTAAAAAAATCAGCTCAATTCAATACCTAGAGGTGCTTGATCTAATAATCTAACTTTTCATTACCCAAAAATCTGAGTGAAAATTTAGATGATTGAATCGAGCACTTATAAGTATTAGATTGAGCTGATTCTTTACAAGGACTCTTAAAAAATATTTTACATTTAATGAACGGCTCGAATCATTTGTATGGAATCCATGGTGGACTCCACTACAAATTCTATGCACAGATTGTCTGTATCAGTAGCATTACTCTTCATAACAAGGGAGGAAGTCCTTGGCATTTGTGAAAAATGATATACTATTACATGTCATCAATTATTGAAGTGTAGTAGAATATGTTAACGTGTGAATTTCGTGCCCGTTCAGTTTGTGTCGGCCCATTTAATTAATTGATTGATTGAGACCTCAGCCGCCTTCAATTTACTCATTACAGTATTACAGTAGAATTTAGAATGCGTCATGGTCAAAGATTTTTCTCCCATGTTGGCTTCTTTTTAGGGCTATATAATTCAGCTAAATAAGATATTTGGCTTAGGTTTTTTTGTCTTAACTTTAATTTTTTTTGCATTTGTTAGTTTTTTTGTCGATTTTTTAATAATTATAATTTTTTCATGACGAGAAGAATCTAAAAAGTAAAAAATTATAATCAAAATTTATTTTTTTTGAATAAAGATGAAAATAAGCTAATAAGCCAATTTTTTTGTTTTTATTAAAAAAATTAGATTTCGATCGTAATTTTTTACTTTTTAGATTTTTCTCACCATAACAAAGCAATAAGTCTAAAAAAATCAACGAAAAACTAACAAATGCGAATTGTTTTTTATAAGGATAAAAAAAAAGCCAAATAGCTTATTTAGCCGAATGAGGCCTAAGTGGTGGTTGGGGTTTCTCTTTTTAATACTGGAGTATCTCCATATTCTGGGGCGTTTCCGATAGTGAATAAGTTCTGAAAAAGAATTTATTGCAAGTTGTTTGCTATTTCCAATAGTAAATGGGTTGTTGAAAAATGTGAAGTTGTTTCCGGTGGTGAATAAAGTTCGAGATGGGTATGTGAGTGAAAAAATTGTTAAGAAAGAAGTTGTTGACAAGTTGTTAATGAGTATGAACAACAAGCTATAATGCCAAAACTTGTTGATTAGTTGAACAAGATGGTCTACGTTTTTCACCAAAAACTTTGTGGAAACTCCACCAGAGTTACCATCTTGTCGGGTTCTTCCGGGGTCTGAGTAAAACGTTATTTGTGAATTGTGATTTCTATTTGTGAATGCGCGCAACTTTATTTGTGCGCTGTCAATTGCCGAGATGAACGGTTGGATCGATCGTTCTATACCGCTCTACAGGATGCTTGAAGCATCTCCCAGTGCATCTAAAAAATCAGCTTTGTTTCTGAAATTTTTATCTTTTAATAATTTTATCCCCGGGTTATTGTTGTAGTTATTTACTTTGGTTTTTCGAGTTTAATTTTGTTCACCCTCCTGAAAAGAAGGTGAACATTACTCTCTTTCCTATTGGTTGGAATGGTGTGGATCCCACCACAAAGTGATGTCATGCTTACCATGCAATACACTTTTTGGTAAGTATAACATCACTTTGTGGTGGGATCCACATTATTTTATCCAATAGAAAGGAGGGTAATGTTTACCTTTTTAAGTGGAGGGTAAACAAAACTCAACTCTGATTTTTCTTTTAAAAAATGGAAGAAAACTTGGGGGATTTTTTTCTTTGTTTTCCCATTTTTGCCCGACATCTTATATTTTGACTATTTTTTCAGCTGTGACAAACAAGAAAATACTGACAATAAATTGCAAAAATGAAGATGCTAAAGGTGAATAGTTATTGCTATGATTGTTAGGCCCACTTTGCCCTAGCTTTTTAGGGACTTTTATATTTTTATTGGACGAAAGGTGTGATATGATAATTTTTTTTGGGTAATTTTTTTTATTTTGGTACAGTTTTTTTTTTTGTGATATGATAATTTGACTCAAATCTGATCAGGATTAAGAAAAAACAACAAAAAAGATCGTGCCAAAAAGTCTCCCTACATTTTAATTCATTTCTAATACAGAGGAACATATTTCCCGTAGCCCTACTCCATCCGTACCTGTACCATATATTTTTTTAGGTTTTTCCATACTCACATTGTACCAGTATATTTTTATGGGGACTAAAGGTGTGATATAATAATTTGACTGAAAATGTTGGGCAAACTGGGCACAGGAATTTTGCCCGAGCGGCCGAAACACTGGTTTTTTTTTTTTTTATAATAATAATATCAACAGGGCCTGAAGCTTAATATTGATAGTGTCAAACATTTGATTATATTCATATAACTCTCACGCAACACATTTGACTGTTCTATAACTTATCAATATGACTTATATTGATAGTGTCAAACAATGTCAAATGTTGGACTATATGATTCATATAGTGTCAAATATTTGACTGTTCTAAGGTATGATTAAAAGCAGTGTTGTTTTGCTCGACTCATGAATGACCAGATCAGATAATTAAGGTAGAATCCGGTGTAGGCCTCACGTAAAGTGAGTATTTGTGTTTGTTGACCCAAATTTTAAGTGGGTGAATAAAATAAGACTCGTTTAAAGGTAGCTAGTTTTAGGCACCCTTTAGCTTAACTTTTTGCCAACTTCTTGACACAATCTTTTTGGTTGTTTTCTCTTCATCCTCATTAGATTTGGTCCAGTTTTTACATCACATCATTCGTCTCGATGAGAGAAATCAGTATAAAAATTTCATATTAGCATTCCTAGCCTCAATTGGGACAGACACGTGCAAGGCGTGTGGGCGTAGCATGAGAATCCATTAAGCCTTTCACGCATTTGGTTGACCTCTGGTGTTAAGTTAATCCACCTCTGGTAATTGGAAGGCATGTAATTAAAAACTAAGCAAAGCAACCATTTTACATGTTTTCTAACAAGAGTTTCAATACGTTATACCAGATGTGTTCAGACTTTTTTCGACTTAAGAGGCTTCTTTTTTGAAGCACTTTTCAAGCCTTGCTGGCTGTACCATAGCACAATGAAGTGACAATAAACATGGAGTAACTAAAGTTGACCAAACAACAGTGCATTGCATGTCACTGGCTTAAATTTTACGTCGTAGATATGGAAACAAACCAGATGATTATTTTGGTATGATGCTAACGAACTTTGCACTTTTTTGTGTGTGACAGTACAAGCTCTTGAAGCAATATCAGCAAAACTGCAGATACAACATTGGAATATTACCCAAAATTTCTGCAAATTTGGATTTCAGTATGTAGGCTCCGATATTGCTGTTGTTAGCAACGTTACTTGCAATCGCACCTCTGCTAACGCCACTGTTCGCCATGTCACCAACATGTATGGCATGCTATTGAATCTCCGCTTCCTTCTTTCTTTTCTTTATATAATTGATCCACAATATATCCGTTTGATGCAAATAATGAATGAGAGAAGAGAATTTGTTTCTGGAAATTAGTAAGAAGTTGGCCCGGCCTAAATGAATGAAATAGTTTTTCTTTCACAGGCTTGTACTTATCTGTTGTATGCGATACCTGCGAAGGAAGGGAATAGGCAAACATGGCTAAAACATGCATAGCAAACGGATAAGGCAAAGCCATCTCTTATGTGATCAACAACAAATGACAAATTCATCATTTTAAGATCTTCTTCTATTGATTCAACCTATAAACCTGATTGAATTTGAATAGGTTAATTTGGATTTGACTATCATAGATCTTTCGTGTTGTGTACCAATTCCATATTTGGTGCCCAGGATTTGTTTCCTCTAATGACCAATTCTCTTAGGGTACTTTATTTAGCCTTACACTTCAAAAAGTGTCTTGACAGCCAAATGCCATCCTCCCATAATTAAGCATGCAAATTATCAGTTAAGGGCAAGGTTCTGAATACCGTACCGGATTAGGTACCGGTTTTATTATCAATTAAGGGCAAGGTTCTTAAGTCAACTGGTTGATTGATTAGTTTACAAGATGAGAGCTGTTTTTTTTTCCCTTCTTGTTTGTAGTTCTTCTAAGAAACTGAAGAGTTAGTTGAACATGCATTAGGTCATGGCACAGGATTACATGCCAAGTGCCTCTTCAACGAAAAGTTATAAAACAGAAGTTTAATTTTGTGATTTTGGTTTCAATCTCTCTGTGTTTTCCTCTACCATTCAATTCTATCGTAGTTCCTCTGATTTTGTCTTGTGGATAACAGACAGTTGAAGGCTCTAAATTTAAGTGGAACTCTACCAGCAGAATTTGCTAATCTTACTTTTTTGGAAGAAATGTAAGTGACACGACTCAACTGCATCTAGTAGTCACTAGCATATTGAAAATGGACCTCATTGGTTCATTATTACCATACCTTACTTTGTTACATTTAATAATGTAATAGTCCATTCACTGTATCATGAAGGCTAAAACCTAAAGTGCTGTTTGGATGTCCCATGGAAACAAACTAAATGATATGTTTTATTAAGTGCTGCTTGCTGTTAGCTGTTTTTCTGGTATGAGGGTATATGGCGATTCTGGTGGTGTTGCCAGAGCCCCAACTTGAGCATGATTGGTTGCTAGAGGTCCAGTTTGGGTGACACATTCAGCCATGCCTAGTTATAAAAATCTGAACAGGCTTGCGAAAGCACATAAATGAAGTGCAGAAGATAATATTCTGCAAATCTTATAATCGATCGTAGTTACCAGTTTGTTTTCTCTTATACTAGCACCATTAATATGCTAAGGCCATTGGTGACACATTCTCTTTTAAATAATCAACAGCTTAAAAAAATAATATCTTTTTTCTAAAATTTTTTTTCATTAACGTTTTGACCATTTTGAAATTATCTGCGGCTAACAAGGGCTTCTTTTAACACCACAGTGATCTCTCTCGCAACTATATCAATGGGACACTTCCAACAAATTTCGCTAAGCTTCCTCTCACCATTTTGTAAGTTTCTACTAAGTACTAACATGTTCTTGAATCTGTATCAGTTTTTTTCAACTATCTATTAGCTTGGTATTATGCTGGTCGGCTGGCTTTTGATCATTGCTACACTACAGGTCCCTTTTGGGAAACCGCATTAATGGTTCAATTCCCAGGGAAATTGGAGATATTGCAACTCTCGAGGAGCTGTAAGTTGTGTACAATAAACTGTGTATTGTACAATGTACTGAAAGGTCAAGTTTGTCCTTTGTTTTAACATGAAACTTTTCTTATCCAGGGTCTTGGAAGATAATCAGCTGGGAGGCCCTCTTCCTCCAAATCTTGGAAGTTTGACCCGCTTGAGAAGACTGTATATCTTAAAATCCATTTTCTAATTGCTGTGCTTGCTATGTCTTTCTTTTCAATGCTGTTGCTTTCTCAAGCTTGTGATACTTGTTCGGTTATTCCCAACCAGAAATCTTAGGTGTTATAGTGGAAAGAAACTGAAAAGTTAAGAGCAGAATTGACTACAAGATTGCATTTGCATCCCTGGATAAATAACATAAGATTTTATGCCGGTTATGGGTATGAGAGCATGCAAGGCCTTTGTAGCCGAAGTGGCATGGCCCCATATTGGGTGGTTGGGGGTGTTACCTATTCCCCTCTGGTAGATCTAGGCTAGAGTAGGTTATTTCGATGTCATAGAACAAAAATAGGGATGTCAATTTTCCCCAAACCTGATGGGTACCCACCCGCCATGCCAACTTGGAGGTGGAGGATGTTACCTGATTTTTTACCAAGTAGGAGTGCCGAGCGGGTATGGTAGAACTGAGAAAATCCCCGCTCCGTATTGATTTAATGATATCTGCCTCCGAATAGCTGTATCCGCCCCGTGCCCCATTAGTGATGTTTATTTAGACCTATAATGTGTGTATATATGGAGGGTTAAGAAAAAGTTCATAGATGGTATTTGTTAACATTTTCTATAATCTTTTGTTTGTGGATTGTATTTGTTTTGGGAATTAAATGGGATTTTTTGTGGTTGTCGCACACATGAATTGTTTTTGTTTGGATCCTATCGTTCTTTCTTGGTTAAGTAGTTTGGATACTGGTTTACCCGAATATACCCGATCCCCAGTAGGAGGCGAGTATAGTGGATTGTCCAATCCCTTCTGGTTATGGAGGCGGGGATGGAGAAGAATTCCCCAATTGGAGATCGGGATGGAATAGGGTCCCCAACCCACACCCTACCCATTGCCATCTCCAGAAAAACAAAAAAAAGGTTTTCCCTTTTCTTTTTTGTTTCATTGAAGTTTCATTAGTGTGGTATTTTTAACTTTTATTCTATATGATTATGTCTTACGTAGCGATGATGTTCATGTTGTTGCCTTTCTAGCATTCATCCGTTGCGTGTATCTGAGACAGCAGTGCCAAAAATCACTTGTATGCATGAACATTGTCCTTTGGATGTCCATAGGCTGAGTATGACTAAATGATATGTCAATGCACAATCGTCAGATCTACTATTTGTCCAATTTTTTTTGGGGTAGTTCCTCAGAAATTCATGGAAGGATTGTTTCCTGCAGCCTTCTTTCTGCTAACAATTTTACGGGACCAATTCCAGAAGAATTCAGCAAACTGACAAACTTGACAGATTTGTAAGTGGTGGTTATGTTGAAATTTCTTGGTCTTGAACCTCAGTAATTCTGAAAATTTCATTCTGTAACTGCAGTAGGATAGATGGGAGTACACTGTCTGGCAAAATACCAGATATGATAGGGAACTGGACCAAAATTGAAAGATTGTGAGTATCACCTTGTCTTTCTTATTCGTAATCAATCTTTTCTCACCTGAGGAATTCACAGAAGTCCTTTTAAACTTTAGCAGCTATGAAAGAACTTCTCAAATGAATGAAATTTAAACTTCAAATTTTGTGCAAGAAAATCTCAAATGAATAGTTGATTAACTATGTTTCAGGGACATGCAAGGCACATCCTTGAGTGGCCCTATTCCTTCTACCATATCCAAGCTGATAAATTTGGTGGAACTGTGAGGACTTATTTACATTTCCAGACTACTTTATACCATTTAGATCAATATTTGAAGCAATCTGATCTGATCCATCTTAATTTTTCAGGAGGATATCTGATTTGAATGGATCAGATACGACATTCCCTGATCTGCAGAACATGACAAAGTTGAAAACTCTGTAAGTTGAATATGGATATACTCCATGGGACAATGAAACCTTATGTTGTCAATTTGCTGTTTAATTACCTTAATGGAGTACATTTTACTTCATTGTATAGGGTACTGAGAAATTGCTTAATTACTGGTCGAATCCAAGATTACATTGGTGACCTGTCTGAACTCAAATATTTGTAAGTTCATTTTGTTGATAGTCTTATCAAGCTACTTGTTTCGTGATTTATTAATTCCTTCTGATTTGATATCTCTACAAAAGCAAAATGCCATCTTCGCTATGCTCGTATTCTGGACTGAAGTGGTTTTGTATGTTACTTCACTTGGCATGTTACACTATATGAGACCATTGCTGTTAAGCTAGTCACAATGGCAAAGAATCTGTTTAATGACTTGACATGTTGTAATTGTATGTATCAAATTAATTTGTTTGGTAAAGTTGTTTTGTGCTATTTAATTTTCCTTCTAGATTTGTTGTTTAGGGTACGTCCAGAGTTTTAGAACTACTTGGTGAACAACATGCAGGAACATCATACGAGTTTGAACTGATTGAAGGCATCTTTTTATATTTTGTCATTTCTGCGGTGTAATTGTATACGATTCAGATATTCCATAGTTCTTGCTTGCAGAGATCTGAGCTTTAACAACTTGAGTGGCCCAATTCCGGGTTCACTTCAGAGATCTGATCTAGATATCATGTAAGTCACTAGTTGTAGATAGTCGTATATCCAACATTTTACATAGTGTGTACATTGTTTGCTTACTAAAGTTTGAAGCTGCTTGTCAGCATCATGCTTGATTTCTATTTCGCATGCGACGTAATATTGGCTGATGATGCAGGTTACTGACTAGCAACTCACTGACTGGAGCAATACCTGGTTGGATTCTAACCAACAAAAATGATATGTTAGTATCTTTCCCACCTTCTGATTCATTTGCAGCATATATGTTTACCACGTCCTGATTTGGGAAGGACATTAATGTTGAGCTTAATCACCAACAAATTTGTTGCAAATGTCATGCCTATTCCTATTGCAGTGATGTGTCATACAACAACTTTACCGAGTCATCTGCATCTGGTTGCCAGGCATCTAGGGTGTAAGCTTTTTGCATTATTAGTTCTATTTGACTTCCAATACTAAATATCATCGAGAAGTCACCCTTTGTATATTGGTCAACAGGAACTTAGTTTCCAGCCATTCATCCACTGAGAGCAACTCGTAAGTTCGTAACATCGAAAGCAATTAACTTATCTAATCTTACTGTAACACCAGCAGATATGATGTCATGGCTGAAAGAAACTAAATTCGTTTTGTAGAATTGCATGGTGTGTGAAGAAGGATCTCCCTTGCTCCACATCACCCAAATGTAAGCAATAATATGTTCCCCAGCTCTTCTATTATGACATTGATGCATCTACATTTTAAGTTTATGGTCTCTTTGTTATGTGCAGACCATTCATTATACATCAATTGCGGAGGCAGCCAAATACACGCCGAGGGGAATGAATATGAAGAGGACTTGGCCAGAGAGGGTCCATCATACTTTTTTGCCTCTTCACAAAGATGGGCTTATAGCAGCACAGGGTTTTTCATGGGCAACGGGGATGCTAATTATTTAGCAAACAACTCATTCTCTTTGAATATGACTGGTGCGGAGTACTATAAAACAGCCCGCCTTTCCCCAAATTCACTCAAGTATTATGGGCTTTGCTTGCGTAAGGGCAGTTATAAAGTGCGTCTTCACTTTGCTGAAATAATGTACTCTGATGATCAGACCTATAGCAGCCTTGGAAGACGCTTTTTTGATGTATCAATCCAAGTGAGTTAGGAGACCATTGTTCTGGTAGATTTCATGCATGTCTCATTTACCATTTTACCAAATTTTTATAAACAAATTGCTTTACGGGCTCTTTCTTTTTTGGACTATGGTTTTTTGTGAAATGCTAATGACCCCTTAAGGCAGTTGTTAATGTGCATAAAATGTATTGATAATCGTGAAGCAGTTGTAGAAATCTCTGAATATGTATTGAAGTTCTAACTTCTACTACTCATATGGGTAGCAAGACCATTCATTTTTTCAGCCTTAGAAAGATAAATAATGCTAGCTTTTGGCTAAAGGGTAACTTTTTCTCCTTCCTCAGGGGAAAGAAGTTTTGAAGGATTTTAACATAAAGGAGGAAGCTAAAGGTGTTGGCATAGGCATCACTAGGGAATTTGATGACATTCTTGTTAATGGTAGCACTCTAGAGATACACCTATACTGGAGAGGGAAAGGGACTACTGCAATTCCTGGCAGAGGTGTATATGGACCTCTAATATCTGCTATCACAGTAACTCCAAGTGGGTACTATCTTCGATTTCGGGTTAGTCTTTTTTTCTTTTATGCTCCTGCCTTGTCAGGGACTGATTTTCCACTTCCCATAGATTTTGATGTTAGTACTGGCCTATCTGCGGGAGCTATTGTTGGCATTGCGGCTGCTTCCTTCGTACTCTTTGTGTTGATCCTGGTTGTACTCCGGATGAAAGGGTGCCTTGGGGGGAAAGATCTTGAAAATAAAGGTAAGATTTGACGCTCAATGAATTTTGCATATTCTATTGCCGCTGCATGTAAAATCTGCTAGATAAGATGGACGCTTGAGCTTTTGATGGGCCTGGATTTGGTGCAGTATCTTTTGAATTATGCAGATGCTACTCACATGAGTAGAAGGCCAGCTGAAAATTTCACTTGAAAACAAGCCCGATCGTGAAATCTGAAATCTCAAGCATCTCTCTTCATGAACTTCTCGTACATGGTTTATCTATGAGTGTTACCTGACATAGGCTACAGCCTACAGCTGATAAGATTGACTATTAATCATCGTATGTGTGCTTTGATGATGATTAGGAGTAAGATAAATGCTGCCTTGAGCAGGAATGTACTGTTCATATAGCACAACTAAATGACTAATGCGAAGTAGCATGGGTCGTGCACTCGTGCTGTTCCAGAAATAGCACAACCACCTTAGGATTGGTTTTAAAATCTTAATCGTTCTTCTTTAGCTGTGTTTGTACTGTACTTTTCTAACTTCTTCCATTTTCTCTTTGTTACAGAACTTCGAGCACTGCTGCAAACAGGTTATTTCACCTTGAGACAGATCAAAGTCGCAACCAATAACTTTGACCCTGCAAACAAGATTGGTGAAGGAGGATTTGGGCCAGTTTACAAGGTAATATTCATGCTTGTCTTTCACCTTTGATTTCATCCATTAAACAATCTTAAGGTACTCGAAAAGTCTTTTTGAAATTGTCGAGTTGTAAATAGTTAGTTACAGGATCTAATTATAGGATATCAAATAGTAAAATTACAAAAAATTGAAATTTTTAAAAGCTGTTCTTCCTTAAGGGCACAATGAATTCCTAGTGGGGATAGTGCTTGTATTTGAATTGATTCTTTTATCACATTGGATGATTTTTATAGTTTTGGATCTCGTATCCTAGTGCTATTACACTTGATAATACTGTCATATTTACAATGTTTTACCCAGGGTGTACTCCCGGACGGTACTGTAATCGCTGTGAAGCAGCTGTCCTCCAAATCAAAGCAGGGAAATCGTGAATTTGTAAATGAGATAGGCATGATATCTGCCTTGCAACACCCACATCTTGTCAAGCTGTACGGATGTTGTATTGAAGGGAACCAGTTGTTGCTAATATACGAATACATGGAAAATAATTGCCTTGCCCGTGCTCTCTTTGGTAATTGCTTCATTACCTATCTTTCTATGCCATTCTACGTACTTTTTTTCAGGATTAATATGATACAACTCTCTCTCTCTCTCTCTCTCTCTCTCTCTCTCTGTGTGTGCAGGTCGTGAAGAACAACTGCTAAATCTGGACTGGCCAACAAGGAAAAAAATATGTGTAGGGATAGCACGGGGCTTAGCTTATCTTCATGAAGAATCAAGGTTGAAAATTGTTCACAGAGACATTAAGGCCACCAATGTGTTGCTTGACAAGGATTTGAATGCTAAGATATCTGACTTTGGTTTGGCCAAGCTTGATGAAGAAGAGAACACCCATATCAGCACGCGAATTGCTGGAACCATGTGAGTTTTTTCCACCCTTTCTTTTTTGATCATCTTTTGTTCAACCCTATCTATCAAGTGGTTTTTGTGGTTCTTTTATGAGCTCCAATGTTTATTCCAGCCCACTGAAAGATAATACACGTACGTTGGGTGAACAAGTAGTCTTGGAACTTGTTTCGCCTATTAGTTGGCATTTTGGGTTAATTTAGTCGAGTTTGAGATCCTTAATGGTTTCTGTTCAATACGTAATCGTATTTTCTCCTCTTATTTTTTTTTTCCCTTTTCTGCAGTGGATATATGGCTCCTGAGTATGCAATGAGGGGTTACTTGACGGATAAAGCAGATGTTTACAGTTTTGGAATTGTAGCGCTAGAGATTGTCAGTGGTAAAAGCAACACAAATTACCGGCCAAAGGAGGATTTTGTTTACCTTCTTGATTGGGTAATTTATGCTTTTCAAAGACGTCCTTCATTGGCAGTCTTTTGCATTACATACAAAGCTAGCATTTTCTCTCTCACTTACATACGATTTCGATTACCCTCTGAAAGAACTTGAAAATCAAAGGCTTGTGTTGCTTTTCACAGTTATAAAACACCCTTTTGTGCTCATTTATCATCTGTTTAGGTATTGCTAATGCTTTTAGAATGCTTAGATCTACTTCACATGGTATTCTGACTAGAAGTTTCCTGTTTCTACATGGGATTGAAGGCTTATGTGCTACAAGAGCAGGGAAGCCTTCTAGAACTTGTGGATCCAAGACTTGGATCAAACTACAACAAAGAAGAGGCTCTGAACATGTTACAAATCGGTCTCTTGTGCACGAACCCGTCTCCCACTCTAAGGCCCACCATGTCTTCTGTGGTGAGTATGCTCGAAGGAAAACTTCCAATACAAGCAACATTAATCAAGCGTACCACGGCAAACGAGGAAATGAGGTTCAAAGCCTTCGAGAGGCTTACACAGGACAGCCAGACGCACACCTCCTCTACATTCTCTCAGGACAGTCGAGGGCAGAGGAGCATATCGATGAATGCACCATCGTCGATTGATACCTCGGTTACCATCCCAAGCAAGAATGATGATTTAGATCATTCTCCAGTCGAGCAAGCTTCTTGAAGATCTTAATGACGTATAAAGAAACTGATCTATTCGTGACGAACTCGAAATAATATTTATTTGTACTTGAAACACTGCTGCCATTTTATTTTATTTTCCTGATTGTTAGGTACGCTATTGATTTATTGTGAAAAAATGAATTTATTTTTGACCCCGCCTAAAGTGACATCCTGGCTTTGTCACTACGGGGTTATCCCTTGTTAGGGTTATACTGTAAATTAACGGATCCTGTGTTGTGCTCGTGTTCTCCTTAGCTTGATTTTTTTTATCTTCCTACTTGATTAAAAACTACTTAAATTAAGGTTGAGTTATGGTTTATAGCGTAGAATGTTGACGATGGTATCCATCCCCATGAGTCCATGACTAGTCAAAGGGCACGTAAATCAGTCCAACCACCTGACTTATCAGCAATACTGATGGTTTTTTTTTTTTGCAAAAATACTGATGATGTTGGGAGAGAGATGAATGATACCAAGTTTTCAGACACGAAGTGGGTACAAATACAAAGTAAGTTAGGATCGAAAAGAGAACACGACAAGTAATTATAGAGAACACAAGAGTATATAACACACTAGATATATTGTTGAAGTTTGGTTTTTACCATGAGGGGCACCCTCCTTTTAAAGGCGCAAGGAGGAGTTATCCAGCATCAGTACTTACATTATTTACATGCCACACTTATTAGATTTTACTGTTACTCCTATGACTTCTATTACTACTACGTACAATCTTATAGCTATTCTGCTTAGCATTTATTACTACATGTTCACCTAGTCTTTACTAGTACAGTAAAGACCAATTATATGGATACTCTAGCACCTTTGCATATTTTTCCTTTCGTCTCATCCATATCCAATTAGAAGACTCAGATTCCATACCTCCCGCCACAGTTCAAACCAAAATACCTCCCACCACAAATGGAAAATCAAAAATCAAACAAAAACAAAGACTTCCAAGATCAATTTTATATCAGATCCAGAAACCAAGACTTCCCTACAATTTGAGTCAAATAAGGAAGAGACAAGGCAACTTCCATCCTTTCAAGCCGAAATTGACTTTTACACGAAGTAATTCTGTTACACGCAGGCCACATATCTCGCACAAAATCAACAAATTACCTCCAAAATTCCAGAGCATACAAACACATTTACAGTAAACCATTAGCATTTGTATGGACAGTGGTTGGACATTAATATCAACTATTTAAGCCCAAGGCAAATATATACACTAAAAAGCTGCACAGTACATGTGTGGTACAATCAAAACTAGGTACCACCATTAAACTGCACTGTGAAGGAAGGCCTGCCAAAGTTGCCGAGAGGAGTTTCAGCTCTCACGACTATACCATAGTTGCCAACATTCCCATTCCACTTGGACCTGCCTAGCTGAATCAGACGAGTGAAGATAATCTCAGACAAATGATAGATTACAAATTCTAGAGGAGATGAAAGAGAGAATGAGAAAGAGAGGGACCATCCAGGTGAGAACAAACAAAGTGAAGCATTCAAAACTTCTGCAAAGAAGTACTGTGTCATTGATGCATTTAAACTGCCTAGAAGTCTAGCAAAATCTTGTAGCCTCCTAGTCCAGCAATTTCACCGTAAGTTAAACACAAAAAAGAAGTTTGTGACTACTACTTTATCTAGTACCCCTGTACCCTATGTAGCACGGAAACTTCGTCGGGATCCACGTACCGATGTCTACAATTTTCGGATACCGACGCTTTTCGAACACATGTCTGACACTCAAATCTGAAGTGTCCTATTTTTTCTCAACATTTTTTATGTGCAATACTTCAGGAACACCCTAAAAAATGGGACACCTCAAAGAATGCTCCAGACACTCTCAGGATGCAAGCAAGACACGTCATTTTGTTAAATGAAATACTTAAAAACTCTTGCTTTGTGTGAATATTGGTTACAAAGACACAACGATAACGAAATGCTTTTTGTCAGAATGTTGTCATGAATGATGTGATGATAAACAACATTTAATGTATATGGTGTTACATATTTAGAATTAGAGCCTTTTATATTGTTATAAATGAATACATAAATATTATTTAAAACGTATCCCAAATGTGTTGTGTCCAATTTTTTAATATTCGCATGTTGGAGTTTAGGTGTGTCGGTGTCGGTGCTACATAGCCTGCACCTATAATCACCAAAATATTTCAAACTGCCATAACTACTATTCCAGGCCATCCATATAATCCTAGTAATTGAAGTTATTATGCCTCCACCTATTTCACAAACCCCATAGACCAAATTTTATATCCCAGCCATATAGAACTGGATGATTAAATTGTACAAGAGATTTACATCATTTTGGACTTTTAATGGTATAAATAACTTACCGATACCGATGCAAAAGCAGAAGGATGTGACGTAAAAGCACAACCACATATCAGACTCAGCTCCTCGTTCACAGAATGAATCAGTTCTGTCCGCATGCCAGGATTGCTTCCACCAAATGTTGGGCATGCACTGACAGGATAAACAGATACCATTAGAACAAGTGAAGTAATAACAACACATAACATGTGAAATTGAAGCATGCTGAAACAGGAAAGGAGGAACCACCAACCACAATAGGAGGGGGAAAAGATAATTACTCCTGCTTACAGCAGCTTTCACATGCATAAAAAAAAAATAAAATAGAAGACTGAAGAAAGAACAAGTTGCCCTGTAGTTTCTCCACTCCTTTTTTCGATCTTTGCTAGTTTTGGGACCAAAAAGTTGCTTTCTACCATTTTTAGACACCCTTTGGTCGAGACCAATGTTCTGAATACCGTACCGGTAAGGGTACCGGTTTTTCTACTGGTACGGTACGTATCGGTACCGGTCAAATACCGGGTTCCGTTTTGGATTGATCGCTATTAGTGTTATTTTCCTACTTAAAAGAATTTATAGTAAATAAAAAAAATCCAGTATTTGTCCGGTACTTAAAGAAAAAAAAATTTTAAAAGTAGTCCGGTACCGGCCGGTACCGACCGGTATTTGAGCCGGAACGGAATTAGAGGTGTAGGGTACCGGATTTTGTCAAAAACAGTACGTACTGGCCGGAACGGAACAGTATTAATAACATTGGTCAAGACTCCAGAGTAGCTACAATAATACTCCATGTTGAACTAAAAACCAAGGCACAAAAGAGTTAATGGGCCTTGTTTTCAAAGAACTGGATAAAGAAGCTGGCTTGCAGTTGAGCAACGCAAGAAGTAAAGGTTGCATCTGAGACGACAAACAATGACTTGCATAACCCAAGCCACTTTCATAAACATTGTGAGTCTTGTGACGATGTAACTTGCTATTCACATAATAAAGAAATGTTCTGACCTGAATTGGATAGTTGGCCTCACCATTAGACCGGATGCCTTCCAAGCTAAAGCCTGTGCCACACCCAATGTAAATGATTTGTCTGGCCACTGCACCATTGGTGTAACGCGTGTTCCCCATTTATTCTGCAAAACAAGGTAAACCAGATGTTTTTCCGGGTAAATGAAGCTGAAACGTATATACATTCTCATGACATCATACCTTGCAGGAGAAACTGAACTTCATCTCTCCTGGATATTGACCTTGAGCTTGAAGCAGGCCACCGCAAAAAGGTAAGAACGCACTAGTGGATAAGCCCTCACCAGATACATAGGTGAACTGACCATTTGGATACTGCAAATCCATGAATGACTAGAGAGGAAAAAGTTAGTTAGAAAAGCCACCAATGGTTGGAACTGCAAATCCAAGATTGACCAGAGAGGAGAAACTAAGTTAGAGAATCAACATGTGTTAGGTTAAATGAAAAGGACGAATGTAAAATGACACTCTGATTCTTTGAAGATCCATGGAAACTCAAGCAAAATAGCATCGATATAGATGCATATCGTAACATGATTCGAGCCTTACTCTCTTTTGGGTGTGCACATATGATGAGGTAGGATATCATATATTTATCGAAATTCGAACCCAACTTAATCCTATCATTCTATGATGTTCTAAGAAACTCACATTAGACTGTATTAGAGATTTTTATAATCTCCTACATGTATCAATCCCCTTTTTTGCTAAACCCATTCAATTTCAAGTAAATAACCACATGATAAACACATTTAAGTCATCGTATTATGAGAAAAACCACACAAATGTTGGAAACACTCCTAACCATTGAAGACCGGAATTTTGCAGACAGCCAATACTACCCTTCATCTTACTTGGTTTGTGAGAATAATGATGTGGCAGACATTTGGTTAAGAAATTATCTAGTTGCAAAGAGATCTGCTCAATAGTTCCATGCCTATCATGACTTCACAATTCATCAAAAAAACTCAACATTATGGTGCATCTATTGTGGCTACAATGATCCAAGGCTACCTCCCAATACTGATTCACATATGAGACAGAAAGCAGACATCGCGTAGAACATGATCAAAGATAAGTAATAAGACTAGCCCCATACTAGCAGTGTAATTAAACAAAGCCAAAATAGAATCACTGCTTTTAACTTACACATGACAAAGGATTGAGACAAATCATTGACATCAGCGACCATCTTCTATGCTTAGACCACACAGCTGGACAAAGAGAATGCATCCCATTCTGCCAACAGTTCAAATTGATTAAGCACATGTTACTGGAAAGTGGAGAGATAAAAGCACAAAGTTGCATTGATTTTAAGGATCAAGATAACAATGCTAAATTACTGAGAAGTTGACATTATCCAAGCATGTAATTCAAGCACTAACACATGTTGTCCAGATATGATATTTTTCTTTTTCCAATGCTGCTCCAACAATAGCCATCATTGAAGGACTTCTATTACCAGGGCTACTACTTTAATCACGAAATGTCCCCAACATAAAAACTGCATAAGAATCTGTTGGGATGCCTTCCTATAGTTTGCTATAACCACAAGCTATGCACTGTGAACGTTGAAAAATATATATGCCAAGAAAAAACCTAAGACCAAGAAAAAACTCAAAACCATTGCCCAGGCTCAAGTCTCAACTAGAGATTTTATGTGTTTGACTAGGACAGATGTTGCTTGGCTCTACAATTCCCTAAGAAAAGCATGATAACAAGCAAGCGCTATGAAGTAAGCTTGAAAAACCTTCACTAAGGCATAAGCTAAACCATCTATGCCACTTCTAAGTAAGAACAAAAAAGTGGCAAAATAGCTCACACTAGGTTGATGGAAATCGTACATACCTTTCTGTCATAACCGTACCAAAGCAAGTGTTGCTTTGAAAGGTGAACTGGAAGAAGAAGTGTTGAATCGCGAACAAAAAGTACTGGTCCAAGCTGGATAAGGAGGAGGGAGGAATTCTCATTTGCTGATGTAGAGCTGCTGTGTGATGCGGTTGCTGATGCCTCTACTCTCCACAAGTCTTCCTTTGCAACAAAAGAACCTTCCACATTTTTTTTCCTACTATCATATATAGCCGCCACATTAAATGTCCTCTGCATTCAAAGAAATGAATCATCACAAGACAAATATCCAAGTTAACAGAAACTTCAGAAGATGAAATTAGCTGGAGCTGCACGTTCCCCTTCGCTATTCCCCTCTACAGAATTTTACGAGTTAAATGAAGAAAAAGAAAAGAAAAGGCTAACAAGAACACTCTTAAGTTACATATCATCTTAAATTTACCTGTGATCTGTCAAGAAGTTCCGACGTCTTTGAATTGGATCCCCCCGTTTCCTCATCCATTGACCGATCAGGAACCTTATCATTCTCCACAAAACCAGAATCCCTAGACCACTCTGCAGACGTTCTCAAATCCTTCTGAATACCTGTAGCTCCATCACTTTGTTGGCTATTGAGCTCCCTCCGTACTGCTACCACAGCATTTTCATCTTGCTGAAATACTATCGGCAACCTTCCAAAAACTTGCTGAACCACACCATTGACGCCTGCCCCAAACTCCGCCCCGACTTGCCCTAGCCTGTTCCCAATATCAAAAATTGCCGAAACCCCGTTAATCCCGTGATTATCGGTCGCAATCCCAAAATCCTTCTTACCGAAACTCCGGGTTGGGAACTCAACAACTTCAAATAGCTTCGTTTGCGGAGGGTTATTCGGCCACTGGAACGATGGGGGAGTTATCTGATGAGTAGACTGAATTAACCCTGTGAATCCCTGCGCCAGCCTATCGGCCAAATCTTGCCCGTGTGCAAGATGTCTTTGCACCTCTTCCCATGCTTCAAATGATCTCTCTGCCATCATTTCTTGGCAGTTGGTACTTATATCTCCAACAGGATAGCCCGAAAGTTCAATAACCCAAAGGTTTCAATGTTGAATCACTAGCCTATCCTAATCGTAAACTGGGATGTTTCGTATTCAACAACTTTTCGACAGATACTTATGGAGGGATGGGTCCAATATGGCCTTGCTTGAAGATATTACTCTTTAGTCTTTACCCATCAAAACACATTCAAATACTCACAGTTATATGCTTATATATAGCTACATGTACGCACTGAATCAACCGAAGTGAGAAACCATGAACACGAAGGCCTCAAATCATCAAACTGAACAAATCAATCCGGAGCTAAATCGACAGCAAGAACATCAACATTCCACCGTGTTTAGGCCCAAACAGAATTCAAAAATCTAGGTCACGATCCTGATAAAGAATAAGCGAACGGGATTTCTTACCTTAGAAACCCTAGAAACAGTGACAGTTGTTAATCCGAACCTCGTCTTTATGAGCTCTGAGATAACGAATTTTTAGGGGTGCCCAAGGCTGGAGATTAGGTATTTTGCCATTTTGGGTGCGCGCAATTCAGGTTGAATCGGAAGCGAAAAGCAACTGTAAACTTAATTAGGGCTTTTACAGAAGACACAGAAATTAGGGTTCGCAGAGGTGATTTGGGGGGAAGAAGGAATTGGATCGGGATTTGGTTTTTTTTTTACCAAGTGATTATGGGGTTTAGGTTTAAGACGGGGTCAAGAGTGTAGATAAGAGATGGGAATTGGCAGGAAGTGGTGTGAAGACGAAGAAAGTGAGGAGAGAGAGAGAGAGAGAGAGAGAGAGAGAGAGAGAGAAATTTTCGTTTTAGTGAGGATAGGGATATCTTCTCAGGAAAGTGACTTTGTTTGATATGGTCTCACCCCATGGGCCAGCATTCTAGGACGTACCTAGGTTTGTTTGGCCTAATAAATAAAGCCAGGCTTTCCTTTTTACAGGAGTAAATATTTTTTGCATTTGTTAAATTTTTTTTATATTTTATGGATTATTGTTTCATCGTAATGAGAAAAAATTTGAAAAGTAAAAAATTATTATTGCAATTTTAATTTTTTTGATTAAAGATGAAAAAATTTGCTTATTTTCAACTTAATTAAAAAATTGAGTTTCGATCATAATTTTTTATTTTTTCGATTCCTGTCGTCATGACGAAGCAATAATCCAAAAAAAACTAACAAATGTAAAAAATTTAACGAGAGAAAAAAAAATCATTGCCAAAATAGGCCTTAGTATATTAAAACTTTTTTTTTATCATTATATTACAACTTTGTTACTCCTTGTCATCTTAAAAATAAAAGGGTAGTAATTTTCACAATCTCTTTTTTGCTAAAATACTTTTCATTTTTGTTTTTTTAGTAAAAATTTAATGTATAATCTTCTCACTACAAGACAAGAAGTAGAGTGTATTTATTAAAAAAGAGAGTGTGAAAATAATTTTTAAAATAAAAATGAAAAATACTAAATCCATAACTTTTACAAAGGCAACTCGTGTGCGGATCACTTACCCAACTTTGGCTATTGAAGAGATTTTGGTTTTTATGTTTTAGAATCAATGCGTTGTTGTATTTCTATTCAATTAAGGACGGATGTTCATATGGCCTTTTTTTTTTGAAAATGTCAATTACATTTCATAACAAGCCCGAAGGCAAAGATTACATCACAAAATACAGGAGTGTACTAAACTACCTAATCCGGGGTCAAAGGACACCCTGCAAAAGCAAATTAACACTATGTGCCGATATAAGAATCCCATCCGGGACTAGGCAGAGAGAAATCAAAACGAAATCCCAGTATAAACCATAGCACAAAAATAACAGATGTAATCCGAACAACAACAAATCACAAACGAAAAAAGAATCTAATCCCAAGGTTCGCCGACTGAAAGAGTACCAATCCAGATGATCTAAGCTGGTACGTGAAGCTCGACAGTCGGAGACCAAACCCTTCTTCACCAGGACCTGCAGTTGTCTCCACCCATGACAGAAATCAACCAAAATAGGCAGCCTACCGGCCCCATGGACTGCTGTCCTTTTAGCACGCCGGCCGCTCAGAGAAACTCCGCAGCAAGCCTCCGCTGCCACGGCAAGCTCCAACCACGCAAACCAAAGCAAACCAAACAAGGTCCGGTCGGCTAAGCGAGGTCACGGCGACCGGTAACCGATAGACAGACTATCCGTCGAAACCCATCCACAACCCATACCAGAACAAGAAAGAAGAAATTATTTGCCCACCACCCCAACCTCACCAGATCCGGGGGAGACCCGAAATGGTACACAACCGGACTGAGAAACCAGCCGGTAGAGGCGACGAAATAACCGTTGGAATGTTCATATGGTCTTGTACCCTAAACTTGTGTACTCTTCTATTACTAGTTAATTTAATTATAGCTCCTTTTAAACAAAAAAAAAATGTCCAGAACCATTTGATGTTTGTGAATTTCACGTAGGGAATTGATTTTTACACTTCTTTTTTATCCAAATGCACTCCTTTTTTATTTTGTAGTGATGTAAAATTACATGATTACCCTTTTTCATGTGTGAAATGAAAAATATATGAATGATAGTTTTGTAATTCTACATGAATAAAAACAAAAAATAGAATGCACCTGGACAAAAGGGGAATATGAAAATCAATTTTCTTTCACAGTTTCAGATATATCATATCAGATGTGGGGCCATGTGCGTTGGACGAATACCTTGACTAAATTTGTGTACTAACTATAGCATTTCTCTCTCTCTCTCTCTCTCTCTCTCTCTCTCTTAAATCAACTTTGTTATTAGAATATAAAGAAATTCTACACTTCTTTTCTGTAGTTAAACTTCGTATTTTTTTTCCTGGTATACTTTTGAAATTTAAATTATTTATGACAAGGATGTATATAATTACCAAAATGTACCGCCCAATAGCCATATCTAAAAAAATCTACTGCCCAAATCCCAAAAAATATAAGTACAAAGGAAGATCTAGATGTGGAAGTTCTATCTGTAGCTTCTTCATTTTTAATCCACGAAGCAACAACTTCTCATACACTAAGGTCTTTCGGCATCTACAAAATTTCCATCCAAATACAAAAATTAGAAAAAAACTAAACCAGAAAACCCGAGCATGGAGCCTAAAACGAGCACATAGCTCACTTCGTGTTATTGCGAAGGCAGACCGAACCAGTAGCTAGTTATTATTACTGTATAAATTATGGAGGTTAGATGGGGGACTAGTAATAGCCTAATAGGTGGACTGAGCTCCCGTCTAGTGTGATTTTCTCCGGTCTCGTATAATTTTGGCCGTTTGTAGATTTTTTTCTGGCCCACAACAATTATCTGGAACCATTTACTTTTTAGAGCTTGTCCGAAACATCGACAATGTGGGAAATCATGATCTGATTTGGAAATGCATTAAGCTTGCGAAAAGCAAATTGTGAAACACTGGATTGTAATCAATTTGACATAATTATATGAAAGCTTAGTTCATTTCAAAATCATATCAAACAATATCTAATCAACGTGTATGATTTTCGACGTGGTCCATTTCTCAATGAGCTCTCAATAGTGAGCGGATCCGATCTTTGTTTTGGGCCCACAAATAACCGAAACTGGATGAGACTGGAGGAAATCTATCACTGAATGGGAGCTCGGTCAGTAATAGGTGGGCGTGCAGCCTCAATCTCTCTCTCTCTCTCTCTCTCTCTCTCTCTCTCTCTCTCTCTCTCTCTCTCTCTCTCTCTCTCCATATACTACGAAGGAAGTTCTAGATGTAGCCTATAAATTGGGACTTTGGGAGGTAGACGGGAACTAGTAATAGGTGGGTGGGGAAGCCTCCTGGACCCGGATTCTCTGCGGTCCAACAGCAGAGAGCCCATACAGTTGTATCAAAATCGTTCATCTTTACATTCAACGATCCAAATTTAAAAAAAAAAAATCCGGGGAAAAGTTAAATTTTTTTTTTTTTTTTATAATCTCGACCGTTAAAAATACCATCCAACGGTTGCACACACTCCAACCGCACCTCTGCAATCCATGAACCTTGTGCAAGCTTCATTCACCTTCATATGGGATGCTTAAGAAACTACTCTCTTTTATTTCTCTTACTTTTCACATCACATTAGTCTATGATTTTCGTTTTGTTTGCATGGTCACATAAATGCAAAATATTTTAGCAAAAATATAGTGTGCTCCGTGGGGGATGGTTTTGCAAGTGAATGATTTATTTTTCTCACTCTATCTATAAATGCACTGTCACATTTTGTCTAAAAACTTTTAGACATCTCAATATTCCGCACAGTCTTACATCGGTTATGCGTGTGAATCCCTCCAAATCCCTTGTCGGTTAGATAAATGAAAATAATGATTGATATATAGAGTAATACCCACCAGCTAATATTAATCAAGTGGTAACTTTTTGAGGCCGGTGATAAGTATCGTCAAGACATAGACGGTTTCCAACATTTTAGAATCGTACACTGATATTTGTGTACATCATTCGAATTTCTATACTACTTGTTGAATTAAGTATTGTTCGGATTACTAATATGTCCTCTAATTGTATATCCTATGCATATTTAGTTATGCTCAAAAGTATTTCAAGTTATATAATTGTGTAGCCCATTTGAATAAGAAGGCTGATTCGATATCCATGTACAATTAAACAAACAGACTCGTAGAGTCGAAAGATAGCAATAATTCAACAAAACAATAATTCTAAAATGAACCGTTTATACCTTTGGAAGTGTTTGCGAAAAATCGATCGACAAACAAAAGTTGGCTCCATCAAACTGGCTACAAAAGGATCTCGAGCTTAACCCAGCTGGTCGGGTTGCCCCATTTTGGGAGTGAAATTCTAGATTCTTTTTTTGATGCAACGTTGGCACATACCATCTAGAATTCAACTAACTAGTTCACCATTTTAACTCTTATGTACAGGATGTCTTCCTTAGTTGTTACTCTTGATATCTCCAAACACACTAATGCAATCCAAAAGAAGTACGTCCCAACATCTAGACTCAGCAGCAAATGCATACATTTTGGAGAGGTAGAGCTTTTCTCAATACACAAGTGCAGGAGCAAAGAGAACGAGAACAAGAACAATAAGCCGACCCTTCAACCACAACATGAAACCACCAATCGTCAATGGCAAAACGAAGATTGAAAACTCCCCTTTCTCATAATTTATACTGCCACTTTCAAGCAGTTCACAGCGCTCAACATGCAGCGACAGGAGCACAGATACAATAATTCCCGTTGACCTTCAACAAGTATGCGCACGCACACACACACAAAGATAAACACGAGCAGATCCAAGTATCCAAGGCCCATAACATCTACGAATCAATTCATCTAGTTCACCACCATTTTACTTTCCAACATCAAAGTCTCTTTAAGTGATAGAGTCCAAAGCTTGAAGCTGCTTTTTCGATCTCAAATCAGTGGAGGATTGTTTGGAAGTAGATGATAAAGGAAAAAGGCTAGGTGTATTTCTTGGGTTCCTCAACTGTTTCTTTTTCACTTGGTAAATACAACCCCATATCCTAGGGTGGCTAGTTATTGTGGCAATCTAAAAAGGAAAAAAAATAATCAGAGAGATAAGGACAACTACTAGACAATGAACTATTTATTTTTTGGTTAGTACAATGAACTAATTTTAACTTAGTTCTAATAAAGACGTCCATGTAGAATAGAGATAAATCGATGCATAACCAAATATATGTGATGCAATAATATACGACCCAAATAAACCTGTCACTGGTTTTGGGGGCATGTTGATGGAATCCCAGTGCAGTAGCTTCCCCCAGATAAACCTGCTTGTCACTACTACAAGATCCAATGGATTGGTTCAATGGGATGGAACACAATTTCATTCACAGATCAGGTGTGCCCTGGTAAGCTGTCCAAGATGCGTCGTGCAGTGCTGTCCCAAATATAAACCAGCAGCTGGGTAGCCCCATTTTGACAGCTTTGAAAGTCGGCAACAATTCTACAAACAAAAGATGGCTCCATCAAACTGGGTTCAAAAGGACCGTGGTCCGTGGGCTATAAACCCAGCTGGTCAGGTAGCCCACTTATGTGGGTGAAGCTCTGCGTTCGGCTCCTATGGACAGTACATCTCCCTTAGTTGTTACTCTAACATCTGCTAGACTGCTAACAAACAAATGCAATAAAAAAGAAAAGAAAATTAAAGAAAAACTGGGTTCAGAAACCTACTTAATGGGTTTGATGATGCAACAGATATGGCAAAGCCATTCTTGGTGCCATCTTTTGGGAGTGAAGGGCAATATAAATGGCCAAATCCAAAAATGGAGGACCATTCGGACACCATTTTTTGCAATTCCTGCTATTTTTTTTTTGCAATGGTTCAAGTCATTTTTGCACCATTAGACTTTCTCTGACACACATAAACACATGCACATGGTGTAGATCTCACACAATCACTTTAACCCCTCAAATGGGTCTAATTTAATATGTGCGTATAAGTTGAATGAAGATTTTGGCGGTCCCTCCACACAGTAAACTGCCGTCAACGTCCAAACACCAATACTGAGACTAGCTGGTGACTTAGGCAAGTGAATGAAGTGATCTTCCTTAGGCCACATTATTTTTTAAGTTCACAAATAGCCACAGTCAAATATAACTTCCTAAATAATTGGTAAACTAGTAATTACCTGCGAAAACAAGATGTCAACAGGCCCAATATCAGCATGAACTTGCAGCTTTGCTTCAGTAAACAATATCCCAGCAGCAGTGAAAATACAAAACCTGACCAGACTTGAAGACTAAACAAAAACAAGGAAACCATGAATAAAAGAAAACCAAAACAATGAAACCATATTTCCAGAAATATCAACATGAACTTGCAGCTATGCTTTAGTCAACAACATCCCAACAGCTGTGAAAATAGAAGACCTAACCGGACTTCAATACGCATATTACCAAGGATCTAAGCGGATCCAACCGGAGTCATAGGTACAACGTGGTAAGGCGCAAAATTCAATTACCTCTGCATTTGCAATTCCCGTCATATCAAGACATGTACAATGTTCTCTGCCCCATGCTTACCGTACAAAAATACTTTTCTGGTATCCCATTCCGCCTCTGTTGGAAGTCTATATCCAGTTCATTTGTCTCTTGATGTCCCCGACTATCAATGCTATATATGCAAGTGGCACCTAGGAAGTTGATTTCCTCTTCCATAATTGTCATGGTTTCCAAGTTCAGATTAATTTGTTTCAATCTGAGATGTGCTTGGAGCATCAATAGGTCAAAGTTTGTTTCATCCTCCACTATCAAGCACCCTTGAGCTATTGCGTGTGGTGCATGTTCATGGATATCTCGGTTAATCACTTCATACCCCACATCTTCTAAGTCAAACACGTGTATCCCAACCATATCTAACCAGTAAACGTGGTTGTCTCTGTACATGAACCCCGAAATAAAGGATGGATAAGAAGCAATTTCTTGCTTCTAGTCGAACCACATATCATGTCCAATTTCATGACTTTTAACGTGAATAAAAGAATCATTGTTGATATAAAAGAATCATTGTTGATATTGACAAAGAGAACTTTGTTGAAATCAAGAAGAGTCCAACTCCAGACTCTCCTACTTCTTGACGTGACAAATCACAATAATCTTCTGTATTTATGTTATACATCATAACACGATTATGTCATCTCTCCCCCCTAGTTAATAAGAGCCGGCCCTCGAGGGCGAAGTCTCATAGTCGTGCCCATATGAACCCCTGGAAGACTGTGTCTCATGCTTGATCGTGTACGAGGATGAAAAAAGAGCAAGTTATCCTCATCGGGGTGCATTGATATATTAACCGGCGTGTTGGATCTTGGACGGCTCACAAATGAAGATTCAATCACCCTATTGGGTGATTGAAGAGAGGGTGATTGACTCTTCATTTGTGAGGCTTCCAAGATCCAACACACTGGTTATTATATCAATGCACCTCGATGAGGATAACTTGCTCTTTTTTCATCCTCGTACACGATTAAGCACGAGACACAGTCTTCCAGAGATTCGTATGGCATTAGTATGAGCCTCCACCCTCGAGGGCTGGCTCTTATTCACTAGGGGGGAGAGAGGACATAATTGCGTCATGATGTCTAACGTAAATACAGAAGAATATTGTGATCTGCCACATCAAGAAGTAGGAGAGTCTTGAAGTTGGACTCTTCTTGATTTCAACAAAGTTCTCTTTGTCAATATCGACGAGGATTCTTTTTTCCACGTTAAAAGTGATGAAATTGGACAGGCTATGTGGTTCGGCTAGAAGCAAGAAATAACTCCTCATCCATCCTTTATTTCGGGGTTTGTGTACAAAGACAACTAACTGTGTTTACTGGTTAAATATGGTTGGGATACACGTGTTCGACTTAGAAGAAGGCACCACACGCAATAGCTCAAGCGTGCTTGATAGTGGAGGATGAAACAACCTTTGACCTATTGACGCTCCAAGCACATCTCAGATGGAAGCAAATTAATTTGAACTTGGAAACCATGACAATTATGGAAGAGAAAATCGACTCCCTAGGTGCCACTTGCATATAGACCATTGATTGTCGGGGACGTACAAAAGACAAACGAACTGGATATAGACTTCTAGCGGAGACGGAATGGGACGAAAAGTATTTTTGTACGGTAAGCATGGGCAAGGGAAAGAGAACATTGTACATGTCTTGACATGACGAGAATTGCAAATGCAGAGGAAAAGAACTTTTCCACAAAATCCAAGAAGCTGCTATCTTCCTCTTCACTAGCCAGAGGACACCTACAATTTGCATATTTCAAATTAATGTTGGAAATAGAGGTCCACACATTCCCATTTAGTTGATAATGTGAAAGTTTGCATGGCGGCTTTGGTAGAGAGGAAGGAGAGGATGTGATGGAGAACATTTTCAGGCAAGCTGCTCATTATATCCTTGCCCTCCCTGTCAGGTTGTTCTTCTAAAAGCTCAATGTTTTCAGAAGAATGTGAATGAGCGTTATCATCCCTCAGTCACTTCTCTTTCCCATTCACCTCCTAAATAAAGGGATTTAAAAGCCTTGGATCTAGAGACATTATCCAATGTGAAAATACTCAGCTTTATAAGCATATATATAGCTATATCTACACATTGAATCAAACAAAGTGGGAAAACATGGACGTGAAGGCCTCAAATCATCAAACCGAACAAATCAATCCTGAGCTTAATCTACACCAAGACCATCGAAATTCATTGTATTTGTACCGAAACGGAATTCAAAACCTAGGTCATTGTCTACTATAAAAAAACGATCATGCTAAAGAATAAGCCAACGGAAGTTCATACCTTCGGAACCTAGGAAGAGCAAAAATTGTTAATTCAAACCCGGTCTTTCTGAGCTCTGAAAGAACCAATTTTTATGGCTCCCCAACGCTTAAATCTCGAAGCATGTGATATTAGGGCTTTTGGATGCATGAAATTCAGATTGAATCGGAAGCGTATAATATTGTTTGGTATTTTACAAAAGGAGTAGAAAATTATAGTTTAGAGAGGTGATTTGGGGGATTAAGGAAGGGATCAAGATTAGGTTATACTAAGTTATTTTGGGTTTAGACTTAAAGAGCATCTCCACGATTTTTATCCAAATTCCAAATTTGAGTAAAAAATTGGGTAAAAGCTTGATTTTGTACGAACATATGTTTTAATCAAATCCCATCCATTCACCGCAGCCGCTGCCGCTGCCGCCGCCGCCGCCAAGATCCCAGTCGCCTCAATCACCAAGGTCTTGAACAGCTACTGCTCTCTCTATCTCTCTCACACACACAGCCTTGCCTGCGAACACTTTTCTGCTTTTTGTCTCCCTTGCGAGATTTGTCATCTGCTTGGGTTGAATCTAGGAAACACATATCAAAAACTAGGGCCGAGTGTGCAAGTCGAACTTTTTCGAACAAAATGCACAACTAAGGGTGTATATGAGTGCAAGTCGAACTTTTTCGAACAAAATGCACAACTAAGGGTGTATATGAGCCGAGTATTGGCATGTTCAAGCTCGGCTCGATTAGAATCGGTATAGCTCGAGCTCGAATTGAGCCAAAAAATCAGGGCTCGTGCTCGGCTTGCCAAACATGTACAAAGCTTGAGCTCGGCTCGTTATAACTCGGTCTGAAATATACGAGCCTGCTCGGCTCGAGCTTGAGCTCAAAATCATTCCAGACAAGCTCATCATTCAATCCAAAGGCGATTCCATCATTTTTTTTCACAAAATCACTAGCTGCCACTACCAGCCTAATTACACATTGTTAATTTCTTCAACCAAAAATTATCGGCTTGTTCTGGCAGATTGTCCACAAATAAAGTAATAAGATCTGAATTACCTTTGAGGCCAGGCGATCGAGAAGAGTTCAAGCGTCTTCTCCATGCCGGAATCCACTCCCCTGGTTCTAAATCTTCTTGACCCAGTGGTTTCATTGCTTGAGAATGGGCAGCACCATAAGGATCGCGGACGATCGATGTCGGAATGAAGGTAGAACCCGCCACTGCCTCGACGAAACGGCACAGCAACTGACTGGCGGCGGCGATGGCTATGGTTTGGAGGAGTGGGAGAGAGAGGAGAGGAGAGGAAGGGAGATGGAGTGGAGTACGATGGTTTAGTGCGCGCGCGAGAGAGAGATGAAGTGGAGTGCGGCCAGGATTTGTTCAAAGCATATATTGATTATAATCAACGGCTATATACATACATATATATTCTCGAGCCGAGCCGAACTGAGCCGTTACCGAGTCGAGTCGAGCCAGCTCGCGAACCTATCGAGCCGGTTAGGCTCGAGCTCGGCTCGTTAGACCATTTCTCTAGTGAGCCACAAAATCGAGCACGAGCTCGCTCATTTACCCTTCGAATCGAGTCAAGTCGAAGAGTAACCAAGCCGAACTCGCGAGTAGCTCGGCTCAGCCCTAAGCACAACACAATCAATTCGATGAAAAACGAAAAAACAGAGCAACGATGAAGTACTTATACTACTGAGCCACCGGTTGTCGCAGCTCTTCTAGAATCAGATCGGGTTCACTCACATCTCCTGCACACGAATTCGACGGCCATCCTGCAACTTCAGAATGGCTTTTGCATAATTTTTTGGAACTTTGTGGAAAGGAAAGGAAGGGAAAAGAAAAGAAAAGAAAAGAGAGGAGACATGTGGGGAAAGTGGATTATTTTCTATTGTTTGGTGGAAGAAATAAAATACAGTAAAAGAAACAGCAAGAAAAATTAATTTCTAGGAAAATGGAAAGAAAAGAAATAAAAATTTACTCTCTTTTCCTTATAACGGGGGGTTTCTCTCCCATTTTCCTCTGTCGTTTCCCTCTCCAGAAGGACCAGAACTTTCCTTAAATAGGAACCAAACAACCCTTAGGCCCCGTTTGATAAGTGTGTTGTATTAGATAGGATTAGTAAGAAGATGAGATTAGTAAGGAGATGGGATTAGTAATACCGAGTGTAATCCCAAATGGGTGTTTGATTGTGTAAGGATTAAATCATAGGATTGTGATTACCAATCCCAATCCTTTGTTTGATTGGAACACCAAGGGATAGGATACAAATTATATTTTCCAATTATACCCATGGGTGAAAACCTGGTCCATGGAATTGCATGGAAGACTAGCCCACGAATTTGCAATTTTTGGATAGTTTGCAAATAAAAGGTGTAAAATAGGAGGAGAGCGTGGACTTAGACCCCGTTTCGCTTTATTTCTAGATCTTCTTTTTCAAAAAGAAAGTAATTTCAAACTCAAATATAATGAAAATAAAAAAAAAATTAGATTTCTTTTACATTGTTTAAAAGATCTCAATGAGATTTATTAAATAAGATCCATATTGGTGGAAAAATTATTTGCTTTACACACATGATTTTTGAACTTGAAATTACCTTCTTTTTCAAAAAATACTTTTTTGAAGAAAATGGAACACCCTTTTACAGCTACACCTTTGCAGACCGCATTCTCAAAGTCTCTTCCTCCAATCCATTTGATAATGTTTATGCCACCAAAATGAACAAATGCTAACTACATATTCATAATGATTGTCGTGGTTAGTTTTTTCTTTTTTCCCCAATGATCATGGAGAGATAAGAATCAACAACAGGTTTCCATAGGTGAAGCAATACCACAGCAGAAACAACAAAGTACTAGAGCAGTAGTAATGGAGGGGTATTATTAGTAATGAGTTAAAAAACTATGGGCAAGGTGGTCATTTTGCATGGGGGAGCTTGGGACAGGATTACTAATATCTAGTACCCCATGGTATTAGTAATCCTGGAACAGTGTGGGATTAGTAATCCCATCCTCCTCCCAATCATATCCCTAGGTTGAAAACCAAACAAAGAATTAGAAAGTCAATGGGATTGCTAATCCTATCCCAAGACCTAATACACTTATCAAACATGGCCTTAAAGAAATTTTTTTATTTTATTTTCCTTTCTTTTCTCCCGTTTTCCATGGAGAATTATGGAGCAGACAAATGCAGTACATAAAAGAAACCTCTTTTTCTGATCAGTAGAAGAAATGTCTTGGAGGAGAAAAAAAATCAAAGAACAACAATGCTACCACCACACACAAATACAAAAACACTTAAACATTCACAATAGGGATGGACCCATACACATTGTTTGGGGCCCACCTTTATTGTTTGTCTAATAAATGGGTCTCTCAAGACGTGGAGGTGTGGGGAGAGTTGGTTGGGCATAGTAATTTTATCTTTTTATCCCAGCAGTTAATTTATAAAACTATTAACGAAAAAAAAAATCTATTGTAGGAGGGTCAATTTGAGAAATCACTTTTGTGACGGGGCTTCACAAAAGTGTTCACACCAAGTGATGCTCTCTCTTTATATATTAAGAATTTAAAATAGATAGATTTCCTTTTCTCATTTAGGAAGTTTCCGGAATGACTCTTTATTTAGGATGCTGGGGGGCTGCTGTCCCCGTGGGGACAGCAGCGTGCTGCTGCCTCGGTTTTGGGGCCCACTCCGGTCTCGCTCTGATGATCGGAATCGTTCACTTTGTAGAGCTTGTCGAGTAGAACAACTATGCAAAAAATCAGCTTAATTGGACATCATCAAGTGCTTGATTGGAGCTCATATAACTCTTGGTCCATGGGTTAAGTGGATTTGATCCAATGTTTCGGATCCATTCTTTTCAAAATAAAAGGTTCCGATCAGGTACTTAATGATATCCAATTAAGCTAATTTTTTGCATAGTTGTTCTACTCGATGAGCTCTACAAAGTGAACGATTCCGATCATCGGAGCGAGACCGGGGTGGGCCCCAAAACAGAGGCAGCAGCACGCTGCTGTCCCTAAGGGGGATAGCAGCCCCCCAGCATCCCTTTATTTATCCAAGTAATGCTCTCTCTTTATCCAATTCTATGTACTGTAATATTTACGGAATGACTCTTTGTTCATAAGCCTATTGAGTCAAACACTCTTGTGCTCAAGATTGGCTTGAATTTCTTAACAAATGAAAAAAATGTGATTCCGCTTGGCTTATATTTTTTCCAAACAAGTTTGAACAAGTCAAAAGTCGAGCCAAACTCAAGCTTTTTGGTTCATTTAACAGCCATACCAATATTCGAAATACAAATTTTAATAAAATCTTCATTAATGGCATTTTTAAAAATTTGGGGGAGAAATAGGCGTACTTAATTTGGTAGTATATGTTTGAGTCAAGGAGTGGAGTAGATTTTTGGGGAGTTTTACTCCAATTTTGAGTTTAAGGGGAAAGAAAAGGAATTATTATGGATGTTGTATGTCCATATTATGGGGAAAAAAATCATCTATTGCGATGTCCACGGGACTCCAGTTTAGGGTGAAAGACATTTACTCTATTATTCAAAAATTCAATTATTCAAAAATTCAATTATTCAAAAATTCAACACGAATCATTCTTTACATTCATTATTTATTTTCTTTGTAAATAACATTCTTTTTATACAGTATTATAAAAGTATTTCAAATTTCAAATAGAAATCCATTGATTCCGTCAAGCTAACTATATGTCGTGTATTATTAATAGTTTCCACATAAGCGGGTTTGATCGCGAGCAGTGAGCACGTACGCGCTGCATATTTGATGCTTTCCTGTAGAAAATCAGTCATTAGACCATTTATACCCATGAGATCGATAGAACCTGACAATAAGTTTTGTTCAGGTTGGACTTAATGTTTTTAATAATTCGTTAACATCCAACACTTTCAACTTGAATATAATTTTATGAAATAGTCCATAGATTTTCCGAAATCATAGCACTTTCATTAGCAATCAATATCGAAATTAGTCCATCAGCAAAAAAATATCTAAATTAGTCTACAATGTTAACCCTTTCTATTTAAGGAGTAATACGAAATTATTAAACATTTTTCGAAATTAGCCCTTTTTTGTTCCACATCCAATAGAGAAGCCTCAGTGCATAGATTTGGGAAGCGATATGACCAAAACACAGGCAGCAAAATATCATGTCTTGGATGCAATCGGAATCTTTGGCATCAGCCGCTAAATAGTCATAGCATTTGTTGAAGAAGAACAATCTTGACACTTACACACACATCGCATTAAAAATCTCCCAGATTTTTGCAACAGAATAATGGCAGTACCCTAAGGACGAAAGACAAATCAGTTGACTAGTCCAGAAACCAGCAAACTGTTCAAGGAGTATCAGCAAGGATCCAGCTTCATAGCACCCGAAAGACCAATGTACCTACGGAGAGCTAAAATCGTCTTAGGCAACAGCTTCACTTAGGTTCACAACCTCCTTCAGCAACCTATTAACAGAATCCTTTATCTCGTCGGGCACGACCAACTGAGGAGGTACTGATTCCAAAGCGTACAATGTGATAACCCTCATTACAACAACCAAACTCAAGTTCTTGTTATCACCTCTCCATACACTTTGATTCACAAATTTGCATGATGGTTTCAAAATGCATTTGCTGCATACCTGGATGTGAGCACATGACAGTGCAATGAAATAAAACCCCCAAAACAGTCTAGTTATGTGTAGATGTATCAATTAAGTACATGTAGAAAAAATCAAGGTGGAGGTGAAAACTTTCATTGAGACATTTGACTTACTGTGTCTTCCTGAATTCCGAAAAAATAGCGTAGTCTTTTAGCAGAAAAGATATTCTTCCTTCCCAGGGAAGGACAACCAAAGGCGGCCACCCTTTTCAGGTCACTGGCCGACAACCATCTGTGAACAGCAACTTAAGTTCATAAGTGTTCAAGGAGCTACAAGATGGAGAAACGTCAACAATAAAAATGATATTACTGTAACCACATTAATGGGCCACATTCTTTTATGACGTGATGTGCGTCATGTTAGACACCAGCTCCATAGTGGTTGGACAATGAGTTTCCGGTCAGACCTATTGTACCAATCACTATACGTGTGCCACATTAGGTTGTTACAAAACCTGGTGCACAAGACGTTGTCAGCATAGCATTATTTCACAAAACAAATAGCCAAACGGAAGTGGAAACACCAATTAGGTATACACCTTCACAGACACAGACCCTCACCCCCAAACATACATACACATAAGAATGTTGATTTGTGTCTCTATTATGTGATTTTTCTGTCCTCGTAAATCAAGATACTGCAAGTTTTCCTTTCAATAACACCAAATTCCACCAGCGCATGCCATTAGCGAACCTAATCCTGCTTCAAAGTGGAAATGAAGTATGGCAAGTGCAGGTTACTAATATTTCAGTGTCTCAAACAACACAGAGAGGTCAATCACTCGCAGTGCCATAACAAAACTTTTGGGACTTTGTGCTATAAACTTTTCGCAATTCTTAACTCGTTAAATTGAACATCGGAGAGGATGTCATTCTAAAGAGGATGGAAGCTCATTCGTAGCTATCCAAAAGTTTCGCCTTGAATTATACCTCCACTATTCTGAAACATCCTTAACATGCAAGCATCAAATAAACCTCAGAACATGAAAACAAGAGATTCCCCCTAGCATAGTTTCTTTACAGGCTAAGACAAGAAGAGGAAAACCAAATATTCGAATAACAAAACAACGGCCGAGTGAAACTTTCACTAATTCCACCATTGACAAAGGCAAATTTCAGGCAAATAATAGTCAGCAACAAAATATATCGTGCACAAAGAAAGAAATTCAGGACAAACAATTATACACGAGGTCCACAATCATACAACTTCTGTTCAACACAATTTTAATCTCAAGCAACAATATCAAGAAAAACAGATGGCTTATGAATCATTCTTACTTCGTGATTTCCCGGTTATCCTTGCCAAACTTCTCAGCAGCATACTTAACAAAATCGCGGCCGTAACTGTTTTCGAAACAAGTAACATCAAACTTGTTCCTGGGCAAGAAATTAGCGTCCCTGAGATACCCTTTCTCAAACAAATGAGTCACAAACTCCACCATTTCGCGCGAAAGCTCTTTGTAAACCCTTGGATCTTCCATGCCTAAATTCGCCATACCCTCACTTTTTTCACCACCACGACGAACACCACCGACATCATTATTTGCAAACAACAAATGCAAGCTCTTGGTAATAGTCCTCAACTCCTTCGACCCATCACCGTTATTAGACTTCTTGACCAATTTCTTTAGGGTTTCTCTCTCATTACGATTCTCCGTCAACTTCCTCACTTCCTCCTCCAATTTCCTCAACTTCTTCTTCAACTCACTGTCTTCGACTTCGTTTTCAACCTCGATTCTTCCCGATAATCCGACGGCTTCCTTGAACAGAAGGTGTAAGGGCTTCTTCGGCTTCGAATTGCGATCGTGGGTGTCGCGTAAATTGCTTGATTCGTGTTGGAATTGTGAGGAAAGCGATATGGGTCTGTTGAATACAGAGATTAAGGTTGGTCTGTAGTAATGGGTTGTATTGGAATGAATGCGAAGAGGGTTTTTGAGGTATTGGGAAGGGTTTTGGGGGTTTAGGAGTTTGTGGAAATGGCGACAACTGATGGTTCTGAATTGAGCCATGAGAGAGAGGGAGATTCTGTTGTGGGGCGTTGCTTAGTCACAATCCTGGATCATAAATTTCACTGCTTCCAAATAGTTAGGGCCTCACAAGCAGTTTGAAGTTAGGCTCATTGAGTGTTGGGCCTGGTTCGACTCGTTTAATAATTGTATTGAGCTCAAGCATGAGTTTTAGTCATTGAGCGTTCGGCTTGGCTCGGCTCGTTTAATAATTGTATAGGCACGAGTTTTAGTCTCGTGTAGTAGAATGAGTCAAACTCAATACCTTAAACCTCAATTCAACATGAAAAGTAAAATGAAATGGGCTCGTTGCTGTTTGCACCCATAAAAGCAGTTTTAGATTTTTACGCTCGAGCTCACCTCCCGCTCTCGCAAGTGCATCAGAGCATGTGACTTAGGGCATGACTAGGAGGCAACTTGGGTCGCGGAAACCCAAGCCGAAGGCCAACGAATTTTAGGGCTTGAATAATAAATTTGAGCCCAAGTTTCGGTTGCTGTCAAAAGCCCAAGTTTTGGGTTGGGCTTACGCAGAAATCTCAAACAACCCGAGCAAGGAGCAACTCAGGGCGGAGTGGTCAAAAGCGACAGACTGTAAATCCGTTTAAGTTTTTCTATTTAGGTTCAAATCCTAATGGGCTCACAAAATCCATGGCAAAAAAATGGAGGTATCAGTTGTGCAAGACTTGACGACGTTTTATGTCCCATCCTAGCTGGACGGGAGGCGTGGGGCATGCGACCTTCTTCTACCAGTCGACTGAGCAGCCAAATTTAAGTGTGTGGCTTTCATGGCGGAGATAACTTCATAAGTAGAGGAATTACTCCGCTGACAATGTTCAATAGAAGTGCTAGTGGATATTTCGCAAGGTCCATTAGTCCTGTCCACGAAAAGGAAAAGTTCGATGTCATTCCTAATACACAAATTACAAAATACAAGATCATTTCGATATAGCCGATCTGGACTACATCCCATGATCCTCTCCAAATCAGAGCTCCTTAAACAGTTCAAAAGGGCACAAGAAGTGTTTTCCAACAAACTCCTGAGAAACTTTTGCAAGTGTTTTGAAATGCACTTGAAATAGACAAGTAACCACTAGATATCTTGAAACGATCAACGATAAGACACCAAGCTTCCAAGAAAGTTGATCAAAGGTTTCAAAGCAACTCAATGATACAGCTTTCTGATCTTCTTGGAAATGACCTTAACTGATTGTTGACCTCCTCTTCTTTTTCCGAATCTGTAGATAATATAGGCTCGCAGTACAACGTCATCCTCTCCAACACAGTTGCATTCTTCAACAAAAGACTTAGAAAACGCATCTCTGCTGGCTTCCCTTCAAAGTAAGAAAGGCTAAACCATTTAAAACAACAGCAGGAAGGAACTCTTTCCAACATCAAACAAACCTCTTGGTCATGGATATAATCGGAGTCAAAGCCCTAAACAAAAAAAAAAAAAATTTAAACTCCAATCAAACCAATTTAGTAAATGCCTTTGGATATCGAACAAATAGACAAAATAGTTCCTTCGCAAGGAAATAGATTGGAGATATACCTGAGCAAAGTCAAGAAACTCTAGCTTAGGTGATTTTTCAAGCAAGTTGATCAGACCACCAGTCAAGTCACTACAAAATTCTGCATTCAGCTCCAAATCGGTCATATTGGGAAACGTAGGAAGACGAACCACGTTATTATCTGCATAGGAGATAGACTTGGCACCACACAAAAAATCGAAGAATAAACTGGTCAATATTGTGAAGGCTGGTTTCTAGTTGTTTAATTTATGTGTGGCAAAAAAAAACAACAACCAAGTTTCAACCTAAACTCTGTTTTTTCTTACAGCAATATTGTAAAACACGAGAAGCAGACATACCAGAAGCGTATCAGCTAATACTGTCAAACTTTTAACATTGCAAATCCCAGTAAGCACTCCTATTACACGAGAAACGTGTTGCTGTGACAGAGCTCGATGTGGAAGGTCAACAGATGCATTGACTAAGGAAGATATGCCACATAAATGGAAGTGACCTTTCAGAGTACTAGTGAACTTCAGGTAGATGAGATTTGGAGCATGAACTTTGACCGCACAACTGAGTGCATCAGCCCATAAACTTCGATCATCTTCAATAGTCAATCTCTTTAGTGTTGCAACAGAAATGGTGAGAGTCTTTATATTCTTCCATCCACAATTTATTAAGGCCAACTCTTGAAGCACCGGACAATTAGAAAATAGGTGTTGTGTCGATTCGTCATCAGAAAATGTAAGGTTGTCAAACACCAAGGTCTTGAGGCTCGACAAGTAAATAAAACTAGGAGGTTTCAAAACGCATTGCATAAATAACTTCAACACAAGTAGCGATTCACAAGTAAAAAGGCAACAAGGCAACAGAAAGCGTGTTCTCACAGGCAAGTCAAGATCAAGTTCTTGAACATTGTGCCTTATAGCAGCAGAGATCCATGAATTCAGACGAGAAGAATTCACAGGGTCAAGAATAGTAAGATGAAGTCTTCTAATATCTGAAGCATCATGAAGAAGGAGAACTCTATCCACGAAATCTGAGAACCTATGACACATTGGACACTGATCTTTAATTTTGTCAATATCCTTTGACCAAGAAATATCATCCAAATTGATGTCCGAAATGGAGGTCCATAAATATTGCCATCTTCTCGATAATATAGAAGTTCGTATGGAGTCTTCGGTTGAAAGGAAGGAGAGGATGTGATGGAGAACGTTGTCCGACAAGCTGCTGATTACATCCATTCCCTCACCACAGGTCACATCTTTGGACAACTTCTGATGTTTGGAAGGTACCACAACGACATCATCCATTTTTCCTTTTCTCTTTCAGTCGCCACCTAATTACAAGAACATAAAGTCGTTAATGTCAAGAATGACTTCATGAGATGGACTATCTATAGCGCTCATGACAAATAGCAAATGAAAGAATATTGAAATGTAGGGATGGATCTATAATTTTTGCTCAAGTGGGGTCAATACTAGTGCACCAACAAAAAAGAAGATTTTTTGCAAAAGAACTTCCTCGTACAAAAGTTAAGAAGACAAAATCAATATATATTCGTTTTCCTGCTGATATATTGATTGTTCCATGCAGGTTTTGAGCTATATAAAAATAGGATCTCATAAAACTTTGTTAAAGATTTACGTTCTCATGGTTCTTTTTAGTTGAAGTTTGAACTTACAACCTATTTAGATGGAGGGGCCCCATCAAAACTCTTCTAATGATATACGCTTGTAATCAATGGACATTAGAAATGCAGAGACCAAAATAAACCTTCGCTAGTCCAAAATTTTAACTTGAAAAGACAAATACCCTTGTCGTAACTTCTATTTGGATAGATTGACATAACTGTAAAGAATGTGGATATATTGTTGGGGAAAAGCAGAAGAAGGTCTACGTCGCGTTGAACCCTATGCGGGAAGGGAAGGAAGAAGTGAGAATCAACTGATGTAAGCAAACACAACACAGTGCTATTCGATCTTTGGGGTGTATACTATACGTCTATCCCATCCAATATAGGAAGTCTGGTCCTCGAAGCCCCTCCAACAGGAATAAATTTGTATGTTAGCTAACGGAGGCAGGCTTTCAGAAGCAAAGGGCAAAAAGTCTTAAACTAATAAGCTTGACTTCGAGATCGGATTGGTAGAGAAAAAAAAGAGCTTTGGTATAAGACAACGATTACGCCTAAATGGAGTCAATTTAGATCTCTATCTTCCAGCAGACAGGAAAGATGCCGAGCCTTCATCATATGCGTGACTACCTCAAAAATAAATGTAATAGCGTTGAGAATGGATTTGACATCGAATGTGGGTTTATCATATTGGAGTTGAAAAATGACGACTTCATAGAACAGATATAAAATCCATCGTGTTACAGATAGTAGTTAGCCTAGTAGTTACGCAATAATAATAATAATAACAATAATAATAATAATAATCAGTATCATAGATTCATATGTGGGACTTCTGAATCAGTGGCAATGCTCACACAGAGAATGGAAGATCTAAACCTATTTCTGAGTAACCAAGGACCTAAGTGTGAGAGCCCAGTCGTTACCCAAAGATTAACCAAAGCAGAAGCATACGAAACTAGAAATTAAATAACTTAAGAAAACCCATATCCCATAAAACTAGAAGCCTGCTGCATCTTTTTTTTCTACAAAATGAAAATTTTCCCTGTTTTTCTTCCCTTTTTTTTTCAAGTTGCATTTAGAACCAAGTCTGTTCCAATGGTTGCAGAGAGGCAGATCAAAAAAACTAAAAAAATGGAAGCAGAGAGAGAGAGAGAGAGAGAGAGAGAGAGGGCCTTACCTGGAACGCCTATGTAAAAGTAAGAATCGGCTTCAGATATTCAGAGGAGTGTTAAGCCTGGGGTTTTTCAGCCGCTCAATTCTTCCGAACTCGGCTCTTTGGGAGAGAACTCAGCTCACTAGCTCAGTCATGCCTCCCTGTATTTATGTGTTAAAAAATTGGGGGCGGCTATTTGCAGCCTCGTTTTTTCTCCCTTAGTCCGTTAAAAATTTTCAATTATACTTGACAGTTAATTACCGAAATTAAGATGTATTTTCAGCATACAATTACCGAAATATAATATTTTTTTCAACAGCTATTTATCGAAAATGTATTTTCGGCAGTTGTTTACCGAAGGTTAGACATAATTTCGGCATATAGTTGCCGAAATATAACCTTGTTTTCAACAGCTATTTACGAAAATGTTATGTATGATTTTCAACAACTATTTACCGAAATGTAGTAGGCTAAGGGAGAAAAAACGGGGGCTGCGAATAGTCATCCCCAAAATTTGTTAATGTGTTCGTTAGGAGGAGTTTTTCAGTGCCGAGCGGATATTGCCGACGTGGGTGCACTAGCTCAGCTCATCTGAGCCGTCCGATTCACTTTTGAACGGCTCGGATTGAAACCCTCTCTTCTCTCACCCAACACTCTCTCTCTCTCCTTTTTCTTTCTCTAAATCTGAGCCGTTCAAACATGCTATGAACAGCTCGGATGCGCGAGCGGGCACCACGTGATACCTGCTCGGCATTGAAAAATTTTCGGTTCATTAGAATAAAAATGGGTCCCATAATTGCGTTTCCATATTGACGCGTTTTTGAACAAGTCAGTTAGAGCAACTCCATTCTCCTACTAGGATCTATAATGCTCCAAATCTCTATATTGATGGAAAATTTTGTAATTTACTCTGTGTTTTCTTAAGCTTTTTGTACTCCAGTACTCCTGCTCTATATCGGGAGAAATGCTCTAATGCTCCAAATCTTTATATTGAGGAGAGATTTGGTCTATAAATTTACCTTTCTTTTTTCTCTTTATACAAAATCGACTCATGTCCTTTGTACTTTTGCACTATATTTGAATAATAATTAAGTATAACTTCTACTCCTCCATAAATTTATTTCTCTATAAAATTTATATCATAGACAAGATATTGACTATACCTTTTAAACGAGCCCTAAACTGAACATGTTTAGTTAATGTCATAGAAACAAAAATTTAGACTATTGTTAAATTTAATGTGGAAGACGAGTTGTTAAATTTTAGGGAAAAAGTAAACGAAAAATCAACTTGTTTAGAGAGACTAATGGGAACCTTTCGAGCCGACAAAACCCCGTTCGGCTAAATAAGCCAATTGGCCTTTATTATTATTATTTTTTATATTTATCCTTATTCAATTTTTTTTTCGTATTTGTTAATTTTTCGTCATTCTTTGGGGATTATTGCATCCTCATGACAAGAGAAATCTAAAAAGTAAAAAATTATGATCGAAACCTAATTTTTTTGAATAAAGATAAAATTAAGCCAATAAGCCAATTTTTTCGTCTTTATTAAAAAAATGAATTTCGATCATAATTTTTTTTTTAGATTGCTCTCATCATGACGATGCAATAATTCTCCAAAAATTGATGAAAAACTAACAAATACAAAAAAAAAATTGAATAAGAACAAAAAAATAAATCAGTTGACTTATTTAGCTAAACAGGACTTTCAGTAATACTACCCCGACAACTCTATGTAAGGGACATCAGTAGCATCAAATCCATCTCTTTCCCCACTCTTTATTGGCTCCTTTCGTATATGGGTTTAGTTAAGAGTGTGTTATCTTTGAACAATAAATTCTACTAACTCTCTAAAATAAATTTCAATTGGTTTAGTTTTCAAAAAGAATAACTGGGCATTTACTTCTTAAGCTTGGAACTTGAATTTGTGAAGATGGAACCCACTTAATGTTTGGTAATTGTATCGCCAAACTTGACACACATGCTAATACACATCAAGATTAGCATACTCTAGCACACAAACTAATACAAGCGTCGGGACAACTAAAATCATTTTCATTTGCTAGCTCCTATACACACCGTTAAAATACATACCAAACTGGAGATGCTCTTCTGTGACTTGAGTATGCAATGTTGATAAAAGAATCTAAATTCAAGTTCGGATACATATTCAGTTCATTAAAAAATTGAATTTAAACATTTTTCGAAGCTCCAAGGCTAATCAATCTTAAGGGGTTGGCTGAGTGATCAAAGTCCGAGACTTAGGAGCTTGCTTTCTCCCATCGGATGGTAAACCACGTTGACTTACCATCCACGTCGAAGTCGATGGGGCCTGGAAGGATGGAAGCACTTGGAGTGGTTTGGGTTTCACTACCAGCCTTTAACATGGTTCCGTGGTTGAACAAGCAGCAATCTTGTTCTACAACTCCAGCCCTCTTCAAACAGAGCTCTTAGCTACTCTGCAAGCAATTAAATGGTCCGTAAAACTCAAGTTCAATAAATTAGCACGGAAGCAAATATGCACAGAAGCACGAAAGCAATTATGCCGGGAAGCACCTTATATTTTGGTTTGAAAATTGCACGAATTTTCATGTTGGACCTCCATTTAGGAGATTAACTCAATAACACAACTTTTTGAGCCTCTGGGAAACTTGTTCAATCGATTGCTGAGCGTTTGCTGATATTCTTGGTAACAAACACAATGCAATGTCAACCTTTCCAAAACTGTTGCATTTTTCAATAAAAACCTTGTAAACCACATCTCCGCAGCAGTCTCACTAAAATATGCAATACAAACAGTTTTGAGGGAAGATGAGAAACAAGAAGGTACTCTTCCCAATGTATAACCATCCTCGTCATAGTGGAAGCCCTAAAAGAATTAGATGAAACCAATATAATCAGTTTCTATGAGTATCCAAAAAAAAAACACGAGGACAGGAATAAGGTAGAAGATTAGAATGAATTGCCTCCGGTCCATGGACCAGATTGGGTTGTGTTGTCCGGGGCCAACGACCGGATTGGCTATGCTTTTGGTGTTCGACCTTTACCTTTGTCTCAGGCAAATGTGACTAATAAAATCAGGTGGCTGTCACTATAGGATCAAACTGAGATTTTATTCCATTAATGCAGACGATGAAAAAGACACCTTTGGGGGGTCCCACGGGTTTGGACAACAAGGTAATCCACCAAGTGGACGGGAGACAAACCAGTTCCTCCAGAGACGTACCTTCTCAAAATTAAGAAACTCTTGCTCGGTGATTTTTCCAGTAGGACCATGAGAACTCCAAAGGAAAGGCCAAAAAAACATAAATTTAGCTCCAAATGGGTCATGTTGTAAAATGTAGGAAGACGGTCCAAGAGATTTTCAACCAGTGTGAGGTACTTGGCACAAAAAAAACCAACAAATTAGTACTGTTATATGGGCGAGCCACAAACATAATCAAGATACAGTCAACTAAACAACTCCAGCTTTTCCTCAAGATAATGCAAAATTAAATAAGCTAGCATACCTTGAACGTATCACTTGTAATTGACAATTTCTTAACATTGACAACCCCAGAAAGTAACCCGAGCACTTGAGGGGTTGCGTCTTCCGCCGAAGAATTGTCATATAAACCAATAGATGCATCAACTAATGAAGATACGTCATATATACGGAAGTCAACTACCAGGGAACTAATGCAACGGAGATGAATAAGATTTGCAGCATAAACTTTGGTAACACAACTGAGGAAACCCCGAATCCACATAGGTTCATCCTCAATAGTCAATCTCTTCAGCATTGGAATACAAATCATTAGAGTCTTTAGATTCTTCCATCCACATTTCACCAAAGCCAACTCTTGAAGCACTGGGCAACTAGAGAAAAGATGTTGCGTGGAGTTATCATCTGAAAATGTAACATGTGAAAGTTCCAAGGTCTTAAGGTTCGAGAAGTGAGTCAGACTTGGAATTTTCAAAGACCAGGTCATATATAGTTTCAATGTCACCAGAGATTGGCAAGTGAAAAGGCGGCAAGGCAATACAGGCTGTGCTTTCCAACTTAGAGACAGATTAAGCTCTTCAATGTTGTGCCTCATCGAAGCAGAGATCCATGAATTAACACGAGAAGAATTCACAAGCTCCGACGATTTTATAGTAAGACTTTTAATATCTGACGCATCGTGAAAGTGAAAAACTCTGTCTACAAAATCCAAGAGACTCCTATCTTCCTTTTTGCCAGTCCGAGGTAACGTATTATCATTCAAATCAATGACGGAAATAGAGGTCCACAAATATTCCCATTTAGTAGATAATATGGAAGTCCTTATGGCATCTTTGGTAGAGAGGAAGGAGAGGATGTGATGGAGAACATTTCCAGGCAAGCTGCTGATTATATCATTGCCCTCACCGACATTTTGTTCTTCTGAAAGCTCTATGTTTTCGGAAGATTGTGGATGAACGCTATCATTCCTCTGTCGCTTTCTCTCTCCCATTTGCTGCCTAAATAAAGGGATTAGGGATCTAAAGTCATTGACCGAGAGACATGACCCAATGAGATTTTAAAGAATTCATAACGAATAGCAAATAGCAAATTAAACTAGTGAAATAAATGGAAGCTTAGATTGTTCTGAGGGAAAATACCACGATGAGAAGATTGTGCTTGTTTTTATCAAAATACAGGTCCAATGTGTAGCAAGTAAATGTTACAAATGACCATAGAAATAACTTACAGATACTGAGGATTAACATTTACTCCATTTATAAATGAATATGATATGCAAAATGGCTTGCTTCAAGAAGTTATTCTTTACCCAAAAAAACATACAAATACTCAGCGTTATATGCTTATATACAGCTATATATACACACTGATTCAACCAAAGTGAGAAAGCATGGACATGAAAGGCCTCAAATTACCAAAGTGAACAGATCAATCCGGAGCTTAATTGACAGCACAACTATCAAAATTCACCGTATTTACGCCTAAAAGGAATTTCAAAAAACAAAAACAAAAAAACCTAGGTTATCGTTACTAGCAGTGGCTAGGACGATACTTCGAAACAATGAGCGGATGGAAAATCTTGCCTTTAAAACCCCAGAAACAGTGAGAGTTGTTAATTCGAATATCGTTTTGAGCTCCGATTCTCCAAAGGAACGAATCTTTAGGGTTCCCCAATGCTCATATTTGCAGAGAGAGAGAGAGAGAGAGAGAGAGACCTTACCTGGTATGCCGACGTGAAAGTAAAAATCGGCTCCAGATATTCAGATGAGTGTCATAAGCCTGGGGTTTTTGAGCGTCTCAATTCTTCCGAACTCTGCTCTTCGGGGAGAAAACTCAGCTCGCTCATGCCGGGTCCTAATTTAAATTTTGAGATTAAGGCTATGTTTGGAACATAGAGAAAGGAAAAGAAAAGAAAGGAAAATTAAAAAATTTTCCCTCCTACCGTTTGGTTGGAAGAGAAAATAAGAAGAAAATAAAAATTTTAAATTTTGTGAATAATAAATTTTCCTTCCTATTTTCCTCTCATTTTCCTCCCATTTTATTTTCTTTTCTTTTCCTTTCCTTTCTTTTCTTTAAGTTCCAAACAGAGCCTAAAATCTTTACCTCGGTAGAAAAAGAATATCAATGAGAATTTCACTAGACTTCTCCAGTGGGGAACGCACTAGGTGTAAATATTTATTTTCTCTAAATTAATTATATTGCATTACGTCGTCATGTTCTATTTATTGAAATCACTATTTTGCAACGTATCGTGATTGAAAGAATTTATTTTCTTAAATTTTTAGTATTGCATTTCTTAGTTTTTGTTGATTTTTTTTTTTGTAAATTATTATTCTTCATAATCAAAAAAAAATTTAAAAATTAAAAATTAAGATCAAAATTCACATTGGAATAAAAACTAAAAAATTAGCCAATCAACTTATTTTGCTGGATCCGAAAAAAAAAAAAAAACTTGTTTTGCCAAAAGATCCCTAAATCTCTATGGGGAGAAGATGCTCTAATGCTCCAAATCTTTATACTGAGGGGAGATTTGGTCTTTTAATTTATCCTTCTTTTTCTCTTTATATAAAATTCTTATACTACCATTCGTGCCCTTTGTACTTTTTGCTCTCTCTCTCTCTCTCTCTCTCTCTCTCTCTCTCTCTCTCTCTCTCTCTCTATATATATATATATATATATATTTGGATAATAAATATAACTTCCACTCCATATATTTATTTCTCTATGAAATTTATATCATTGACAGGATATTGACCATGCCTTTCAAACTAGCCCAATATTGAATATGTTTAGTTGAAGTCTTAGAAATAAAAATTTAGACTTCTGTTAAATTTAATTTGAAAGACGAGTTGTTAAAATTTAGAGATCAAAAGTGAAGGAAAAATTAAGTGGGTGAGATAAGTGAATTTTCGAAATATAAAGATGGGAATAGAAAAGTATGGTTGGAGTTGCAATGAATAATCTCACTCTCTATAACCACTTTTTGAATAACAAATCATTTTTTGGATTTCTATTTCAGAGACATGAGTTGGAGTTGCTCTCACATGGAGCTCTAGGAAAGGTTGTTTGAACACCGAAATACATTTACGTATCATCAGTGCCAATATTGGTATGTTGGGAGCGATTAAAGAAATAACTGATAAGGCCTTCTACTTTATGTTTATATTTCTTTTCACGCAAAAAAGAATTAAGAAAGACTCATAGGAACCATTTGAGCCAACGAAATATGTAAATACTAACCGTAACTCTATGTATCAGTGCTAGAGACGGCAATAATTTCAAATCCGTTGAGCGTACACTCTTGCACACATGCTAATATATCTCAAGATTAGTACACGATAACACACAAACTAATACAAGCATTGGGACAACTAAATACATTTTCATTTGCTAGTTTCTAATACACGCCATTAAAACACTACATACCAAACCCATTGGAAATGCTCTGACGTGGCTTAGGTATGCAGTATTGATAATAGAATCTAGTTATTCAAGTTCGGATACACATTCAATACATAAAAAAAATGAATTTAAACACTTTTCGAAGCTCTAAGGCTTCGAATCAATATTAAGGGGTTGGTCGAGTAATCGAAATCTAAGACTTAGAAGCTTGCTTTCTCCCATTGGATGGTAAGCCTCCACGTCGACGGGGCCTGGAAGGATGGAAGCACTTGGAGTGGTTTGGGTTTCACTACCAGCCTTTCACATGGTTCAGTGGTCGAACAAGAAGCAATCTTGTTCTACAACTCTAGCCCTCTTCAAACAGAGCACTTAGCTATTCTGCAAGCAATTAAACGGTCGCTAAAACTCAAGTTCACTACATTAGCATGGAAGCATCTTATATTTTGGTTCGAAAATTGCACATATAACCATTTAGAAATAGAAGGGAAGTAAGTAACTTGAACGTACGGAGGGGGAGTAACTCAATAACACAATTTTTTGAACCTCGGGAAAGCTTGTTCAATCGACGGTTGTGCTTTTGCTGATTTGCTGAGTAACAATGCAACACCAAACTTTCCAAAACTGTTGCATTTTTTAATAAAAACCTTATAAACCACATCTCTTCAGGATCCTCATCAAAATATGCAATACAAACAGTTTTGAGGGAAGATGTGAAACAAGAAGGTACTCTTCCCAATGTATAACCCTCCATGCAAGATCCGCACGGAATAAATCTGCAATACAACTTGAAAAATACGGATAAACGTAAAAATCTCCAACCGAAATCGGACCATCCCTTGTCAATGCATCTGCACACGGGTTAGATTCTCAATAAATATGCTTGATAGACACCGCTTCAAACATTGCCATAAGGGACCTGCAATCAAGTAATAAATTGCCAAGCGGATGATTAGCTAAATGCTTATCAGAAAGAAGCTGGACCAACCCCAAGGCATCTGTTTCAATTTCCAGATTAATTACATGTTCCTCCTTTGCAAAAATCAGTCCGTCCCGCAAAGCCCAAAGTTCGGTCATGAGACTAGATTGTGCTAGCAGGCAGGTTTCTATGAAAACCTCCAAGCTTAAGCCATCTTCTGTCGTGATCCCGGGGGATTCCTCCAGTGGAAGCCATACCTGTAGACGGATTAAGGGATCCGTCCGTGTTGAGCTTAACAAAGGTGACCTTGGGAGGAGTCCATCCAGTGAGGATGTCCTTCTTGAGAGCACTGCCTTTGTTGGTAGCAGTAAAGAACCACCATTCCACAGCTTTGTGCCTAATCTTGTTGGCAATGACAGATGGGTTGGGAATACTCGAGGTGGAGTTTGGGTCAAAAAGACAATGATTCCTATCATTCCAGATATGCCAAATGGCAAATAGAAAGATGATGTTCCAAGGAATACCAACAAGATCGGGCCGAGTATTTTTGGAATTCGAGAAGATCCAATCGAGAATGTTGGAGTGAACAGAAGTCCAGGGAAATTGATGGGCTGCCCAAATGTCCGATGCACGATTGCATTCACGAAGGGCATGGAATGCAGTCTCCACTGTGGAGGAGCACCATTCACAATTAGGGGAACTGGTAATGTTACGGCTGGAAAGATTGTTGCGGGTGGCAAGCCTATCCCGGGCGGCAAGCCACACAAAGTGTTGTATCCGATAGGCAAAAGGAAGACGCCAAATCCACTTCCAACTAGGATTCGGGGGAGGGGAAGCATCAAGAATAGAGTGGGCAGATTTGCTACTGAAATCACCCGAGGGAGGTAAGTTTCCAGATTGTGTGGTCGGGGACAGGATTGAACCATTGGAAAGAGTGCTATCTAAAATATCAGAAGGAAGATCGAAGGAGAGATGAGTAAAGCACCAGGAATGGTTTGACCAACAGTCGCGCACTTTCAATTTGTAATCATTGCGAGTAAGTGGTCCCTCAATGCGAGGACGAAGAGTTCCATCGCCAGACCAATTATCCAACCAGAAGGAGGTCGACTGCCCACTGGCCAACAGAATGCGGCCCGGTGCCCCATATCATAGAGAGATTTACCCGCTTTGATTCCTCTCCAAGTGGTGGATGGTCTAGAACAATTCGTACTAGCGGATTTGTAGCGAGAAATGAGAACACGGAACCAAAGAGAGTCCTTTTTTTTTGGGTCTGAAATGATGGTTGCTATACAGTTCCTAGCTCAGTTTATTCAATGGGTCATGTACTGTGTTTTAAATGCTTGGTTTTCTGTGTCCTTAACTGGAAATCTTGAAGGTTTTTTTAAAGGAGAAAGAGGTTTGAGACAAGGGGATCCGATCTCCCCTTATCTTTTCGTGATAGTTATGGAAGGTTTTATTCTATCTTGCATTCTAAAGTCACTATTGCCCCTTTTCTCTACCATCCTAAGTGTAAAGAGCTGCAGCTTCATCACGTAGCCTTTGCAGATGACTTGTTTGTGCTTTGTGGAGTTGATCAGGGGTCTTTTTCTGTTGTTAAAGCTGCATTGGATGAGTTTTTTTTTTTTTTTTTTTTCCTGGCCTCAGTCCCAACCTTCAAAAGAGTGCTGTTTTTTATTCAGGGGTTAGCAATGCTCTTAAGGAAGTTTTGGAAGCAATCCTCTCCATTCCTCAAAGTTGTCTTCCAGTCAGGTATTTGGGAGTCCCTCTCATCACCTCTAGGCTTTCTTACTCCGATTGTGTGCAACTTAAAGAAAAAATCATGCAAAGGATCAATAGTTGGACCACAAAGCTATTGTCTTTTGGGGGTCGTTCTCAACTAATTAGTTCAGTTTTATGGAGTATGCAAGTGTTCTGGTGTTCAATCTTTATCCTCCCCCAAAAGTTGTTAAAGGAAATTGAGAGCCTGCTTAGAGCTTTTCTATGGACAGGAGTTCAACTCAGACAGGCTGGGGCGAAAATTAAATGGGAATGGGTGTGTACTCCAAAAGATGAAGGTGGTTTGGGTTTCAAACCTCTCAAAGTATGGAATAAAGCTACCATGATCAGACACTTGTAGGCTTTGAGTAAAAAATCTGATTCTCTATGGGTTAAATGGGTGCATTCATACATTATAAAGAGAAAGTGTCTTTGGCAAATGAGTTTGCCTTAGGATTCTTCTTGGACTATCCGTAAGCTTTTTAATCTCAGAGAGGTAGTGCAGCCCCTGATTAAGTATGTGATCGGTAATGGGAACACTGATTTTCTTTGGCTGGATCATTGGCATGATGTAGGCCCTTTTTACAAACTGTTTGGTGAAGATATAGTTAGTAATGTTGGAAGCTCCCTTCTAGCCAAAGTATCTTCCATCGTTCAAAATGGGAGTTGGCACTGGCCTAGGCAGAGAAACAGGGCAATCATGCAAATTATGAGGAGCACACCTTCAACTCTTAGACCTAATCTAGCTGTGGAAGATTCTGTGGGATGGCTGCCTGCACCTAGTGGTATTTTCTCAGTTCACACTGCTTGGGAAGCTCTCAAAAACCCTCTCCCTAAAGTTCCATGGGCTCATATTGTATGGCTTAAGCAAGGTATTCCTCGATGGGCTTTTATCATGTGGCTTGTTTGCTGGGGTAGGCTCTCTACGAAGGATAGACCCTTATCATGGGGAATGAGGGTGGACCCTCAATGTGTTTTTTGTCAAAGGGAGAATGAGTCCCATGAGCATCTTTTCTTTCATTGTTCTTTCTCAGCTTCTATTTGGGGTAGAACTCTCCATTTGTTTCGCATGTCTAGGTGCCCAAGGGAGTGGGAGCATGAAATTACATGGGCTATGCAACACCTCAAGAAGAAAGGTTTCCCTTTTGCTCTCTATAAGCTAGCTATGGCTGGGGCCGTGTACTACATTTGGAAGGCTAGGAATGACTCAATTTTTTGCAACAAACAATACTATCCGGGCTCCATTTATGAGCAGATCATTAAAGACGTGCGTGATAGAGTGTTCTCTTGGAAAAACTGTGGTCGTAGCCCTATGAGTAGAATCTTATGTAGTGATTGGCATATCTCAGAGAAAGTTATGTAGTTAGTAGTAGTTAGGCTAGTCCTTTATTTTTTTCTGTGTTTTGGCTTCCAATTCTTTTTGCTGGAGTATGCCCCTTATAGTTTCTTTGTATTTTGTCTCCTTTTTTGGTAATAAAAATCCCTCTTTACCAAAAATAAATGTTGTCGAAAACATGAACCTTTTTTTTTTATTCATGTTAATCAGGTAAGTAAAAAACTCTCATGGTAAGTAAAAAAAAACTTATCCCCTTAAGCCCACCCACCACCATTATTTTTGTTTCGCTCTTTTGTTACATACAAAGTATTTGAGTCTTGTAGTTTTTAATTTGAAAAAAACATGATGTCAAAATTAAGAAAAATCAAACTTCAAATTCTATTTGTATTAAGTTGTTACCGTTAGATCAACACAGAAGGGAAGAAACCTAACAACAAATTGTAGAACGAAAGCACCATGTCAAGCGACGTCCACAGGCTATAGTATGAGCGGCAATACGGTGTTTATACAAGCGACATCTACGAACTATATTACGTGTATATAATAAGGGGAGTGATTTTGCCACTCCCATTTTTGTTAATGCCACTCCCCTTTGTGTCTTAGTAGAAGATTTATTTTGTGAGAGAAGGAGAGTGACATTAATAAAAAGGGGAGTGACAAAATCAATTCCCTATATAATAAATGGAAACATCATTTATTATTTCTTTTTAAAATCAGTAGGTATTCATATTTGTAGTCCATCTTTTATGTTTTAATGTACATATTTGTCACAATCTATTCTAATATATAAATGGAGAGCACCCTTTGGTAAGGACTCTCCTTTGAGGCTAGCTCACATTTCACCTTTCCAAAAACGCCACACATAAATATATATATATATATATATATATTTACAGTAAAATTAACTTCTGCACCTAATATAAATGGGCAAAAAAGTAAAACACGACATACACAATGCCCCACGTTCAAACTTCTGGCAGTTACACAACTCCTCACCAGTTATCTGCCTCCTTCTTGTTGTAACGAACGCTATGAATGCAAGCTAAGAACGAGAAATTGAAAACTAAACAAGAAATCACAAAGACACAAGATATACGTGGTTCCCCAAGATGGGTACGTCCACGGGCGAGGAGAGGGAGGATTCACTAACCAACGTGAAGAAGAGATACAAAGAGCCGGCTATAATCCGTAACTCTAGAAAGGCCACAAATATGAAAGCCCAAAAAGATACTTTAGAAGTTCCCCAAAGGCCCTATTTATAATAGGCTACAAAAACAGGAACAACATAATTAACCAATGTGGGACTAAGGAATACAAGGCATTCCTAACAATTCTCCACCTTGACTTGAATTCCACTGAACCAAATCACCAAATATAGCTCTCCCCTTCTAACCTCTCACTCGCCAAATGCCCCCGAGGGGCCATCAACTGCAAATACCAAGCAAGCCCAAGCAATGCTTGAACTTGGCAACCGGAACCGGTTTAGTCAACATATCTGCTGGGTTATCTGCCGTACCCACTTTCTTCACCTCAACTTGCTTCTGTGAGATGATATCCCGAACGAAGTGATACCTGACATCGATATGCTTGGTCCTCTCATGATACATCAGATTTTTAGTCAAATGTATAGCACTCTGCGAACCACAAAATACTGAACTCACACCCTGTGCAAGACCAAGCTCACAAAGCAAACCTCTCATCCACAATGCCTCCTTCACAGCTTCAGCAATGGCCATATACTCCGCTTCTGTTGTAGACAGCGCGACTGTAGCCTGTAAAGTAGCTTTCCAACTAATGGCACTTCCGGACAGAGTAAAAACATAACCTGTCAGAGACCTCCTCTTATCGTGGTCACCGGCAAAATCCGAATCAACATAACCAACAGCATGATCACCAGAATTGGCAACCCCAAATAGTAAACCAACACCTGCAGTTCCGCACAAATACCGTAGTATCCATTTCACAGCCTCCCAATGTGCCTTTCCTGGACGCCCCATATAACGACTAACGACACTAACTGCATGTGAAATATCAGGACGAGTACATACCATAGCATACATAAGGCTCCCAACTGCGCATGAATATGGAACCTGAGACATATACTTCTCCTCATCCTCCGACTGTGGTGACAACTCAGCTGAAAGTCGAAAGTGTGCTGCCAAAGGGGTACTGACTGGCTTCGAGTTCTGCATGGCAAAGCGCTCAAGCACTTTAAGAACATAAGATTTCTGATTCAAAAATAATTTGCCAGCTACTCGATCTCTGCAAATCTCCATACCCAAAATACGTTTTGCCGCACCCAAATCTTTCATCTCAAACTCACCACCTAACTGTTGTTTCAACCTGTTGATTTCTGATACACTCTTGGCAGCAATAAGCATATCATCAACATACAACAGTAGATAAACAAATGAACCATCTGGAAGTTTTTGAAAATACACACAACTGTCATACTCACTCCTAGAATATGACTGGCTTATCATAAAAGTATCAAACCGCTTATACCACTGCCTAGGGGATTGTTTGAGGCCATACAAAGACTTACGAAGTAAACAAACATGATCCTCTTTACCAGAAACAACAAATCCCTCAGGCTGACGCATATAAATCTGTTCCTCAAGCTCGCCATGCAAAAACGCAGTTTTGACATCAAGTTGCTCTAACTCAAGATCATAACATGCAACAATAGCAAGTAAAGTCCGAATGGAACTATGTTTTACAACTGGTGAAAATACCTCATTGTAATCAACACCTTCCTTTTGGCTGTATCCTTTCGCCACTAGCCGAGCTTTGAACCGAGCATCTTCTACCCCTGGAATACCTGGTTTGCGCTTGAAGACCCACTTGCATCCAACAATCCTCTTCCCTTTCAGCGGTTCTACTAACTCCCATGTCTGATTCTTCTGAAGAGACTCAATCTCCTCACTCATAGCAACAGACCACTATGCAGACTCAATGCTCGAAACAGCTTCCGTATAGCTTGAAGGCTCATCATACTCAACTGTCTCAGCAACTGATAAAGCATAGGCCACCATCTCAGAATAAGCAGAATACCTTTCAGGAGGCCGAATCTCCCTCCTTGGCCTATCTTTAGCAATAGTGCGTGGTTGCTCAACTAATGCATCATCCTCTGTGTCTGAACTCTTGAACTCCTCTTCAATTGGCTTCTCAATGTGCTTCTTCCCTGAGTCGGAAGATTCACTCAAAAACTCCACCTGCTTTGGAACACTCTGTTCCTGAACTGTATCATCAACCTGCTTAGACACCTTAATCATAGAGTTTTCATCAAAAGTAACATCTCTACTGATCAAAAACTTTGAATCTTCAGGACACCACAATCTGTACCCTTTCACACCTGCCTGATAACCCAAGAAAATACACTTCTTGGCCCGTGGCTCTAACTTACCCTCATTCACATGAGCGTAAGCTGGACACCCAAACACACGCAGCATAGAGTAATCAGCTTGATGACCTGACCATACCTCAAAAGGAGTCTTACACTCAATAGCAGTCGACGGAGACCTGTTCACCAAATAACATGTCGTGGAAACAGCTTCGGCCCAAAATTCTTTGCCCAATCCGGAATTGGACAACATACAACGTGCCTTCTCCAAAAGAGTCCTGTTCATTCGTTCAGCCACACCATTTTGCTGAGGGGTTTTTCTCACTGTGTGATGCCTCACAATGCCCTCATCACTGCAAAACCTATCAAACTCGCCAAGACAAAACTCCATACCATTGTCAGTTCTCAAACGTTTTATTTTCTTACCAGTCTGATTCTCAATCAAAGTTTTGAACTGTTTGAATGTATTAAAGGCGTCACTCTTATGTTTCAACATATACACCCAAACCTTACGAGAGAAATCATCGATAATACTCATAAAATAGCGAAAACCACCTTTAGAAGTTACCTCTGCGGGACCCCAAAGATCCGAGTGAAAATAATCCACCGTGCCTTTGGTGCGATGAACAGCTGTACTGAATTTTACCCTGCATTGCTTGCCGTAGACACAATGCTCACAGAAATCCAGCTTCTCAGTTTTCTGGCCACATAGCAAACCCTGTTTGCTCAAAACTGTCATCCCTCTCTCGCTCATATGCCCAAGGCGCATATGCCACAAACGAGTCAAGTCTGAATCTGAAACCTTGGATGAAGCAACCGTTGCTGCAGCACCTAAAACTGTACTGCCCTGGAGTGTATAGAGGTTACCATGCTTTTGACCCTTCATCAGTACCAATGCACCCTTCGAGACTTTCAAAACTCCACCTTCACCGAGGAATTTGCAACCATGAGAATCAAGAGCACCCAGGGATATAAGATTTTTCTTCAAATCCGGAACATGTCGAACCTCAGATAAAGTCCTAACAATACCGTCATGCATCCTAAGCTGAATCGTTCCTGAACCAACAGTCTTACAGGCCATGTTGTTGCCCATCAAAACTGTACCACCATTGACCGCCTCATAAGTAGAAAACCACTCTCTATGCGGACACATATGGTATGAACATCCAGAATCCATAATCCACTCGGTATTAGAGCGAGAATCGCCCTCTGTAACTGATAACACGTTATCTGACTCATCTGAACTTTCAGCAATTCCAGCAATTACTTTACCCCCTTTCTGGTCTTCTTTTTCCTTCTCCTTGAGTTTTAAACAGTCACTTTTCCAGTGCCCGGGTTTCTTGCAATAATTGCACTTTCCCTTCTTCTTACCTGATGACTTGGATCTTCCCCTATTACTCGACTCCACCCTTTCTGTTGTTCTTCCCCTAACAAACAAACCCTCCGCATGTGCATCACCCTCACCTGACACTTTTTTCCTCAATTCTTTCGAATATAGGCTGGCCTTAACATCCTCCATGGATATTGTGTCTTTGCCATACAATAGGGTTGTAACAAAGTGCTCATACGAAAGTGGTAAAGAACATAGCAAAATTAGGGCTTGGTCCTCATCCTCAATTTTACTATCAATATTTTTCAGATCCATAATAATACGATTGAACTCGTCTAAATGATCCTTAACAGGTATACCTTCTCGCATACGAAACGTATAAAGACGTTGTTTAAGATATAACCTGTTGGTGAGCGACTTCGTCATATATATGCCTTCCAACTTCAGCCAAATTCCTGCTGCTGAAGTTTCTTCTTCCACCTCGCGAAGAACGTCATCTGCCAAACTCAACTGAATAGAACTCAGAGCTTTAGCATCTGTATCATCCCAATCTTCCTCTTTGATTCCAGAACTAGTCTTGCCTAACAAAGCCTTGTGCAATCCTTGTTGGGTTAATAGAGCCTTCATCTTTACTCTCCAAAGACTGAAACTGCTGCTCTGCCCATCAAACTTCGCAATCTCGAATTTAGCCGCCATAGCCACAATCGGAAACGAAACCCTAGTTTTTGCAACCTAGAGCTCTGATACCAGTTTGTTGTAACGAACGCTATGAATGCAAGCTAAGAACGAGAAATTGAAAACTAAACAAGAAATCACAAAGACACAAGATATACGTGGTTCCCCAAGATGGGTACGTCCACGGGCGAGGAGAGGGAGGATTCACTAACCAACGTGAAGAAGAGATACAAAGAGCCGGCTATAATCCGTAACTCTAGAAAGGCCACAAATATGAAAGCCCAAAAAGATACTTTAGAAGTTCCCCAAAGGCCCTATTTATAATAGGCTACAAAAACAGGAACAACATAATTAACCAATGTGGGACTAAGGAATACAAGGCATTCCTAACACTTCTGATTGTGAATTTCCAAAATTCACTTCGTTCAACTCCTAGAGGTAATCTATGGAAGGAGTGGACAAAAACCAAATTGCTTCGGTTGGATGCTGAAATCCCGTGCATTCTGTCCAACCACTTTTTTTTTTCTTCCTAAATCATCAGCAAGTTCTACTCCCCTTTTCCCTCATCTTCTTCCCTTACATCATCACTTCTCTGCCGATCGGAAAACCGCGGCGGTGCCACAACTACACCTATGTAGGTATGAATATTCCAAAACTCAATTCCTCTGCAAGTCTCTTTCACATGTCACTCATGGGGGTGTGTGAAAAATGTTGTACTCTGTTTTTATTTATGTGCTTTGTTTGTTTTTTATATGTGAACAAGGCTTTACCATTGGAATTGAAGTGCGAGGCGACGGCGTAATGCTTGGTGGATAGAAATAAAGTACACTATAGTTTAATCGGGCACCGCACAATTGCATCTTTACAAGTGAGTTTTTATTTTTTTTGTAGTCTTCCACCTTTTGGACGTGGTAGAAGACCTCGATTGCTTCATTTCATACAAATTTGAGTGTTCAAATTTCAGGTTGGTGGTGGTGATGGCCGGGGGTGTTGGGTCTGAATAAAGAGGTTTGGAGTGGCTGCGGTTTTGCTTTTGTTTGCTTTTCGGTTTTTGCTCTCTCTCTCTCTCAAAACAGGAGAAAAGTTCGGGGGAGGCTCTACCTTTGCGTGAGCCCCGCCAGCACCCCCCCCCGCTCCCTCTACCCTCTCTCCATCTGTTCCATTTTGGCTTCCACTCGCCCTCAAGCGGGATGGCATGGTGTGGGGCTTGGCCTCCCTTCTTGTCTTCTGCTCTGGTTCGGCAAGGTTGCTGTGGTGATAGGTGGTTGGTGGTGGTGATGGCCAAGGGTGTTGGGTCTGAATAAAGAGGTTTGGAGCTGCTGGGGTTGTGCTTTTGTTGCTTTTCGTTTTTGCTCTCTGGCTTTGACCAGAGGTCCTCCAGCGGGTCTCCCCCATCCGAATCTGTTATTGGTCTGGGTTCCCCTAGATCCGGTGGGAGTGGTGGTGGGCTAATAATGGTTTGAGTGTTGTTTACTACTAGTTTTCACCTATTTGGAGTGGCGCTATGTGGTGACCGTGCTTGGTCCGGCTATGAGGTGGTGCTGTAGTAGGTTAGCAGGTATTGGTGGAGATAGAATAAGGCTTCGGGGCGTGGCCCTAGGCCATGGTTCGTTGTCATCTGAGGGGGTGATCGGCAAGGGAGCTTTCACGGCCATTGGCGCCTTGTGGTTGGTGATCAGAGGTCCAGCCCTGGATTCTTACTTCGATTTCCGTGCCTAGAGCTTGTCGTGTCAGTGTAGGCTTGCCGGAGATGACTCTCCTCTCCTTCGATTCAAGATCCAATCGGTGCCTCCATCGTCGGGTATCGGGTGGTTCCTCTCAGCTAGAGGTGGTCGGCGTGCTTTGTGGAGTCCATCCATGGTGGTCGTGATTTTCTTTCTTGTCTGTTTATTACCCCTGTTTCCATCGGCTTATATTGCTTATCTCTACTAGGGTTCTTATCTCAGGCCCAGGCGGCTAATGGTTTGATGGCTGGCCCCTCGTGTCCCGACCTTTTGTGGCGATGAGTCGTGCACAGGTCTAGTCACTAGCTTTGCGATTGTTTGTCGCTGCTCCTAGGTTACTTGTGCTTTTTGCTTTCCTTCGGTGATGATTTGTTGTAGGTTCCCTTTCTTTGTTCTTGGATGGATTCATTGTATTTAGCCTATTTTGGCTTTTAATGAATTGGGCTTTGGATTAAAAAAAAAAAAAACTATTATTGATATTTCCCGTGAAACAAAAACACTTTTATTGATATTTTTCTTTATTTTTTGGCTGTAAACCCATTCGAACAATTAATAGTAAAAATGTCTCCTTTTTTTTTATTTTTAAATAACTTAAAGGGTCCGTGTTAGCTTGCTCCTATCTCGATTAATTTTTGGGGATCAATTTCATTGTCCATTATGTCGTAAGCCAATTAAAATCGAAGAAAATTCCCATATGGATTTGTTTCGGACTTTGACCATCGTGCTCTTGGGCCAAGAAATAAAGAGAAGCTATTTTGTAATTAGCAACTAATTCCAAAATTCTTTCCTTTACTTAAGTTTAACTTGAAGAATTTTAACAGAGATACATGCAATGTGTGTGCATGTCAAGTTTTATCAAAATTGGATCAAACAGAGAAAGAAACTAATTTGCATATTTTGACAACACTTTACTTGCACACGCATCGCGTGTGCCTCAGCCTATAGTTAAAGTAAACTCCTGGCTCTGTCCCTGATTATTGTTTTCTTCTTTTGAAATGTTTATACTATTCTTAAATATTTTAAACAAACAATTCAACTACCAAATGGGAGTAATATTTACGAGTTCATTTTTTCCCTTAAATCCAACGTGATCCCCTCATTAGAAGTAACTACTAAAAGAGAGATCTGAGCGTGTTTGGAAGGAATTCTGGATTGCATTTATGGATTATGCAAGTGTTTGGCAGAGATCTAAGAATGGAATTCTTAATTTCTCTTAACCACAAAAAGAAAATTAGCAACTTCAAGTAGTGGATACGTAATCTTTGGTGAAATTACATTTGAAAAATAAATAGAAGTAACAATCAACTACAATTTCCGTTAGTGTTGGGGAGAGGATCAAAATTCTTCGTCCCCTATTCTTCGTCTTCTGATTCTTAGTCCCCGATTTCTTCGTCTGAGAGGATTGGTGGTGACAGCAATGTAAACAAGATATTTCTTGCAGTACGAGGCTTCAGAACCTCAAATGTGTGGCTTGAGTTACACTGCTGGTTAAATTGACCAAGTTTCGAGTGGCTTTCACGGTTTTTGTGGCATTTTGTACAGATGTCGAAACCAACATCTACCTTGCATTCCACACATTTATATCGATCCCCTCTTATTGGATACATCTGCCAAACAAATAAAATAAAATAAAAATTCGATACGAAACAACTCTAACACAACTTAGATGCTCTCAGGAACCATTCATGGCATCAAAACACGTTTTATTCTTTTGTTCAACCTATAAAGGTCAAAAACACAAACTTAGCACAATATCATGCAAATAAAACCAATTGTGCGTGTGAGGGTGACAAAAATGAGAGAGATAAGCCCATTTATTTATACTATCATCATACTAACCACAATCACAAAAGACATACCAACCACAAGCAAACAATAGGTAGAGAATAGCAGGACAAGAAAAACTTACCCCACAATGGTCACAACCAACCGCAACATGATAGTCATTCCCACTCGCCCAATCAGAATTTTTTTTTTTTTCAATGTAGTGTTTGAATGGAATGCATGTACAAGTAAAAGGAAGTACAAAAGAAAAAACAGCACACAGTAAAGCAAACCATTACAGTTCAACAAAAAATTGAGACAGAGAATGAAGTAGTGATTCTAAATATACAATTGTGGTATGCATAACTACTATACCTAAGACCGCACCTAAGGTGCAAAGTAAGTACCTATTCTAAAGAAAAACTGAACTATCATAAGATATATGGCGTGTATCATATGGTAAGGTATACAACATCGCAAAATGAAAATAAATGCAACTAAACATACAAATCAACCATTAAGACTTACCCTGATGCTCCTCCTGGAGCAGAGTCTGGCTCTCTTCTAGCAGCATACTCCACTAGAAACTCTCCCTCCAAGTACAGAGGCAAGTTGTCTAAAAATAATTAGTGAATAAAATTGATTGCATCAATTCTGTTCTCAATTATATGATCGGAATACATTCAGACTTCAGCTTATTTTACTTATTTTTAAGAGATGAAAGGGTAGAATAGATAAATAAATGGTATTCAGACTTCAGCTTATTGTACTAGAAGGATGAATGCACACACTCCACATCTACAACAAAAAAGAAAAAGATCCCAAAACTGGTTGAATCCAATATTTATAAATCGGGGCACATATCTTGTATCGTGTTTTTTTAATTGTATATATCATATCAAGATATATTGTTTCTATTGATTGGGCAAGATTTTTGGAAGAGCAGAACACTAAAGACAAGAGGGGGGAATGTGACTATTTGTATTACACTAGAACTCAAACTTTGTTTTTGGCTTGGTAGAAAATAGCTAGACTCATCCCTATTTATGCTACTCTATAGAAGGCTCTAGTACAAAAATATTTTCATACAAGATAAACTTTAAGATAATTCTAGAATTACACATGCGACTAATTCTCACAAAAAAACTCTAGATATTTTGCAAGGATATTCTAGAGCTTCTAGAGATAGATATTTTAGTGTTCCTAAAGACTAGATATTTAGTTCTTCAATAATATCTTCCATATTTGGATTTTGTCAATTGGACTTGTTTGGACTTAACTTTCTTGTGTCAAAATACTAAATTTAGTTTATACTTCAACAACGTTAATCATAATTAATATGAAAATACAATTAAAAAGTTGATACACCTAAAACACCAAGAAACTATGTTTACTTTAAAAAAAGGTTTTTAGGAAGCAAAATTTCAAGTCTCTCAACTGGAGCCTACTACATTAAGATTTCATGTTCCCTTTGCTAGGGAAAGAAAAGTCAGGCAATAAAACACAATCGAAGTTAAATTTTATCAAATGGTTTGAAAGATGCCATAATTAAATCAAATGGCTTAGATTAATGCAGTTGGGATTCCGCTTTCAGAAATAGGGTCTGACTTTTTTCCAATAAGTAATAGTAGGATACAACCGAATTGGGATATGTGTATAAATTGTAGGATTTCTGTACAAAAAGGATACAGGGTGGGATACGTATTGTTCTCCAGAGGATATGATACAAATCGTAAAATACGTATCGTATATCGTTGATTTTTAACAACTATGGTTGAATCCATCAACAATTATATGTTTCGTTTCAAAATTATAGAACTGATTATGTTCCTCCCGTGACCCTGTCTCTCCCAACTCCCCAATCCATGTTTGAACTCTCTTTATTCCTAATAAAATTAATCTTAGATTGCCATGTACTAGTCCAAAAGAGGAGAAAACATAATGGAAATCACATGTCAGTAATTATCTAAACGGAATCATTACATTTATTCTGTGAGACCCTACAAAAGCTAAGAGCCATCCAATAGCTTTTGAATGCGAATTGAAACATAAAAGGTCAAGAAAACTTACGGAATTATTCATAATATGGGATACTTGAGCGATCATACTGTTCTCCTAGGGTAATAGGAAAAAATCACTTCTTCTGCTAACAGTCATGGCAGATGACTCAACTAATACTTCAGAACAACCCAAGGGCACAGAGTCCGTACTACCCGTCCTTATTCCGACCAACCCCCGGTCAGTATAAATCAATTTTACTCCTGTACTGAATTCCTCGACCACATATATCAGCTTCTTTATCGGTAGAGGGACCAAAATCCAAATACAAAAAAAAAAAAAAAAAGAAAGGAAGATTTTTTTTGAGAGTTTTCAGGAATTCCAACCCACTTTACAGGGAACCACGCAAAGAAAAACGCGTTTGAGTCCATTCTGGATCCCACAAAAATTTAGAAAAATATCCATAAATTTTTTAATATTATTTTATGGGCCTTGTAACAAATCAGCTCAAACGGACATCCATATGTATTACTTTTGGATTCGTAAGGGCGAACTGAATAGTTTCGTTCATACGAATCTAAAAGTAATACTTACCGTTATCTGTTGGAGCTGATTTTTCACAGGGCCTCAAGAAATAATATTTTAAAATCTATGAATTTTTTTCTAGATTTGTGTGGGACCTGAAATGGACCCAAACGTATTTTTCCTTACGTGGTTCCCTGCAAATTTTCCTTGCGATTAGAATTTCTGGAAAAAGAATTGGATTCATAGAAGTGTACCATGGCCACAATGAAGCACACGTGGACGAAAAACTAATTGCTTGCATTTATCACAAGTAGCATCAGTAACTTGAGGTCCGTGACTCTGAGGCAACTCTGGATCCTCAACTTTTACTGATTGAATATACGGGTAACCTCCTCCATTACTGGGACAATAAAAATAACAACCACAAAAACTTGAGGATCAACTCTTACATAGTAACCACATGGAGGTCAAATCTCAAGCAACTTCACCTAAGGTTTCTTCTCTCCTTCTCTTCTGGGCAGCCGGATCGATCTTCCACAATAACAAATGAAGCTTCTGACAGATTTCAGGGAAAAAACTATAGGAAGCCGGGCAAGATGGACAGGTGGATGTTTGTAAGCGACTCATTGAGTTATGAGCACACCAAAAGCATAATGCGTGACCGCAAACTACAATTACAAAAGTCACACCAAACAAAAAAAAAAATTAAACATTCAACACTACTGTACCAAAAAATTAAATTAGTGTTGAGCTATCAATCTCCTACCTAGAACAACCGGCTTGCAGAGAACCTCCCTGCACCAAGAAACTATAATTACTACCAATCAAATGTAAAAGCGTCTCCAATGGACTAAATAGAACAACTAAAATTACCCATCAATTGAATAGGTAAAATTTAAGCTAGCTAGTATCTGCAAAATTGGACTCAAATGTACTAAACAAATTGGCCTACAACTCTACCACTCAATGGTCATCCATATGTGCACCCATTAATTTCGGTGGGCTAAACCTTTTTAGATAAAAACAATTTCAAAGTAATTTTTGTTCCTAATAGAAATAAAATTTTGATCATCATGTGGACAAAATTCAAAACAAGGTTGCCGTTGCTTTTTCTTTACTTCTAATCTAACCTGAGAAATATCATAACTTGGATTAACTCGTCCTGCAAACTCTAAATGGAACCTAGATCTCATTTCTAAATTCTAAATTCAGTCACCAAGTTAACCCTCAACGGATTTATGTTGAATCCTTATCCCCAGAGCACTGTTATGGGTACATATGGCATGAACATATCATGCACATATGGGTTTTGTGGGTCCTATAGAGATGATTTGAACCACTCATTATTTTTAAAATATTTTTATGAAGTCCTGTAAAAAATTAACTTAACCTGATATCAGTAAGGATTTTTTCTGGATATGTAAGGGCAAAACTAAGTAGTTAAGTAGTTTCGCCCCTACAAATTCGGAAAAAATTACTGATATTGGATTGAGCTGAATTTTTACAGGGCTCCATAAAAAATATTTTAAAAATAATGGGCGCTTCAAATCATCTCTGTGGGACCCGAGGTGGGCCCCACAAAACCGATATGTATACAATATGTACTTGTTCATCATATGTACCCATAGCTTTTTGTTAGAAAAAGTAATTTGTAATCTTCTAGAATAATGTAGAATAAGTATTTAAATATCTAAGTTAAAAATAATTAGAAGTGTATAGAAGTAATAATTACACTAGAAGATATTTGCATTTATGCACATGGATAGAATTAGATAATTCTAGAAGGTGAGAGATGAAAAAAATAGTCGGTGGGGTAGCTCTATAAATAGAGCATTGATGTATGAATGCAAGCTTAAAGCCTCTGACTCCTTTGTACATTGCATCAATCATCCATTTCTTTCTTTACAACCTATTTCTCTTGTCCAATTTCATTCAAAATATAACTAAACACTCCAACACTTTTTCCACTTAATTATATAGTTAGTCCATTTGAACGTCCACCAACTCAATAAATTAAGGAATACTGACCCGTTTTATCCAGGCTTTTAGGTCTTGTGAGTGTTCCCATGTTTGGCTACTTGCTAAACTGGGGTTTGGGTATCGGATGGGCATAAGATTATTGCTTGCGTTGTAACTCGGTTGGGTCTTGGGTTAGAGATAAGATGTCATCACTCCTTGTTCCCATTAATCTTTGTAACAATTTTAGAGATTAATTAAATTTTTTCACCTTTCAAAAAAAAACAGTCAATAAATAGATCCCAATGTTTTCCTAAACTATGCTCTAACTAGAACAGAAATAAGAAACATCGGTAAATATGAAGCAAAAAATAATGGTTGTAGCCCTTCTTACATGTAGTTGGTACAAAGGAAAACATCAGCCGGCTTACTTGCCATCGAACTAGAGCCCTCCATGAGATCGAGAAGATTCTGCTACACAAAGGCAAGTAACATTAATGACAAATTTGTGTCAGATGATAAACTTAGGACTTGCATTAATTATGTTTCGGTATTTGAGTTAGTTGTTTATTCCTATATGTCTTTTTTTTTTTTGTGTGTGATAAATTTATGCTTTCTTTTAAGAATGCCAAATCCACCATAATTGGAAAAGTGGTAATTCCTTAATTTTCCTCTGTTCTATCAGAAATCAAACAAACATTCTGTTTTATTGACTTCCTCCTTATCTTTTAGCTCGGAAGTCGGAACTTGAATTGAAAGAGAGAGTGTCGCTTTTAGCTCAGAATAAGTCGGAACTTGAACTGAAAGTGAGAGAGAGAGAGAGAGAGTTGGATGCAGATTCAAAGTCAATCTCTAGAGATCTAGAGAGAGAGAGCAAGTGTGATCTTTCCGGAACCAGACGGGATCACAAAAACTTTTCATGCAAGTTCCGTGTTTGACGCGATGAAAGTAACCGCCATTTAGAGATCTCTAAACAGAACTAGCTTTATTAGCTAGTCAGAAGCAAAATAAATACACTCTTTATTTTGCCTATTTACTTTTTCACCTTTTTTACATGTACATTATAGTGGATGGAAGAGAAAAAATGAAAGCGGGGTGCACGACCAATGGCCGTTTATTGTTGGAATGAGATTCGAGTCATCGGATGCACGATCCGATGGTCGAGATTGTGCACAACACTCATGATATGCACTTGTGCACAACAGGGCCCCTAGGTTCGAAAAAACTATACCAAACATGTGATTACTATTCTATCCAATTTTTTGTAATATTTACGGAATGACTCTTTGTTCATGAGCCTATTGAGTCAAACACTCTTGTGATCAAGCTTGGCTTGAATTTATTAACAAGCGAAAAAAATGTGATTGAGCTTGGCTTAGATTTTTTTCAAACAAGTTTGAACAAGCCAAAAGTCGAGCCAAGCTCGAACTGTTTGGTTCATTTAGTTAGTAGCCTTACTCGCATTTGAAATACAAATTTTAATAAAAATCGTCATTAATGGATTTTTTTAAAATTTGGGGGAGAAATAGGCATACTTAATTTGGTAGTACTCCCTCCGTCCCTTTATTAGAGTCTTGTATTTTATTTCGCGTTGTCCCTTAATAAGTATCCATTTTGTTTCTAAAAGTAGATTCATCTTTGAAAAGATAGTAGGTAAAAATTGATATGAAATGTGTAATGAATGATGTCTTCTTAATATGTTGGAGTTATAAAATTGGACATTTAAAAAGGCTTGGAGAAAGTATATGTTGAGTAAAGAAGTGGAGTAGATTTTCGGGGAGTTTTACTCAAATTTCGAGTTTAAGGAGAAAAAAGAAAGAAAGAATTAGTATGGATGAAAATTGATACTATTGTATGTCCATACTATCGATGAAAGTCATCTATTGCTCTTATGGGAGACGCTCTATCATAGGGAACTTGGGGAGGGGAATCAAACTCTACCCATGTGTATAAGGGAGATACCAACTGCACTCCACTTTTGTCCTTAAGATTGTATAGCCATATTATGGATAAAAATCATCTATTGCGATGTCCACAGGACTCCAGTTTAGGCCCCAAAGTCCCACCACTTCTGTAGTGAATCAATCAATAATAGGGGGGAAATGGGCTCAGGGAGAGAAATGAGTTCAATAATGGTTCTCTACAGATGACTACGTGTTCCTGAAAGCAATGTTCCTTACATGGTTCATCTGCATATCGATATTTAAGATAAATGATTATAACCAAGCCAGCGAATGATTGTCTGATGTTTTCGCCTCTCAGAAAGACAGAACCAGAAATATCACCAGGCTCCATCTGTTTCATGATTTTAGTTCGTTACAGACAAATGTCATTTCTCAAATAAATGAACACAACACTTTCGTGCATGCATTTCTTTCGCACCCAAAAGCCCAAGGAGTTGCAATTTTTCTTGGAGCATGAAAAACATGGACACCAAACCTCGTTCCCCAGCAACATCAGGAGCTAATAGAACCCGCTTTAAAGAGTTGCTCTAAGTAAGTACTCGCCATAGTTCTTCTCCGTCATTTTCACGGCAATATTTATCTCATTTTGCAAAAACGCGATCAGCGTAAGTCGTACGGGGGCCACTTCGAAAAGAAGATTCAGAAGCGATAACCTCCTGCATCCATGCGATCTCTTTCGTGAGCCTTAGGATTGCGGCATTGGCCGTTTCAAAAACAAAGTTTGCATCATCCATTCCATCGCCCGCATCAGCAAGGGAGAATCATGTGACCCAGATGTAGGAACTCTATTACGAGGGAAATTATTCAGCACACCCCTGCTTCTCTCATTCCCCATATAGATCAAGAGGACACTGTACGATGGAATCTCGGTATCAATGGTCAGTTTTCAATTCAATCTGCGTGGAATGCTATTAGGAGGGAGCGTCCTCATGTTAGTTGGGCAAAAGTGGTGTGGTTTAAACATGATGTTCCAAGATGGGCTATCATCCAGTGGTTGGCAATTCTGGGCAGGCTCTCCACTTTGGATAGGCTCCAGAAATGGGGAATTGTAGCGAGTGCTCAGTGTGTTCTCTGTTCAACTACATTGGAAACCTGTGAGCATCTCTTCTTCCAATGTTCTTACTCTTCTCAGCTTTGGCAGAATATTCAAAGGAGGAACACGTCTCTTTATCCTCTTCTTGATATGGCTCACATCATTGATTGGTTGGAAAAACATGCTTCTAGATCCTTGTTTAGTGGTTTATTGTCTAAACTCTCTTTTGCTGCTTTACTATCCTATGTGTGGGGAGAGAGGAACATGAGGATCTTTCAACACCATAGTAGTAGTTTGCTGTAGTTGGAAGCCCAAATTTCTACTGACATCAGAGCTTGTGCTAGTTCATGGAGAGGCATTAAGAAGACTGATGTGAATTTGGCTTTATGTGCTGTTTGGAATATTCCTCACAGGGTCCTTGATAGGGCCTGACTTGTTGCTACTTCTAGTTTCGTTTCCTATTTGTCCAAAGGGTGTTTTCTAGGCTAGAGTTGCTTATGTTCTTTAGTTGTTAGGATGGGACCCTGTTCCTTACCCTTTTCCCTTTCCTTGTTTGTATGCTTTGTTTTAGGAGTAGCTCCTTTGTTTGGTAATAAAATCTTGACTTACCCAAAAAAACATCTGGAGCTAATTCCAATCTACAAATGATTGGTTTTCACTTGGTACCCTATACTTGAGGTTTGATGCACACAAAAACGTTGCAAGGAGAAAATGATCATACGAATTGAACATACTGAAATAGCTACACAGAACACCACTTATACCTCAAAAAGCCCCAAGTCAATAATCTTTGAATCGCGAAAGTTACTTTAACCATAGATAATTCAAGAACTCACAAAATTTGCTCACCCGCTCTTCCATCATGAAGCATCCACATCCAATAGAGAAGCCCCAGTTCATAGATTCAGAATCTTTGGCATCAGCTGCAATATAAATATTGATAGCATTTGTTGAAGAACAATCTTGACACTTAGACATTGCATTTAATCTTCCAGAATAATGGGAGTAACTGAAGGACGAAAGACACATCAGTTTACTAGTCCAGAAACCAGCAAACTGTTCAAGGAGTATCAACAAGGATCCAGCTTCATAGCACCAGAAAGACCAATGTACCTATGGACAACTAAAATCACCTTAGGCAACAGTTTCACTTAGGTTCACAACCTCCTTCAGCAACCTATTAACAGAATCCTTTATCTCGTCGGGCACGACCAACTGAGGAGGTACGGATTCCAAAGCGTACAATGTGATAACCCTCATTACAACAACCAAACCCAAGTTCTTGTTATCACCTCTCCATACACTTTGATTCACAAATTTGCATGATGGATTCAAAATGCATTTGCTGCATACCTGGATGTGAGCACATAACAATGAAATGAAATAAAACCCCCCAAAACAGTCCAGTTATGTGTAGATGTATCAATCAAGTACATGCAGAAAAAATCAAGGTGGAGGTGAAAACTTTCATTTAGACATTTGACTTACAGTGTCTTCCTGAATTCCAAAAAAATGGCGCAGTCTTTTAGCAGAAAAGATATTCTTCCTTCCCAGGGAAGGACAACCAAAGGCGGCCACCCTTTTCAGGTCACTGGCCGACAACCATCTGTGATCAGAAACTTAAGTTCATAAGTGTTCAAGGAGCTACAAGATGGAGAAACGGCAACAATAAAAATGATATTATTGCAACCACATTAATGCGGCACATTCTTTTATGATGTGATGCGCGTCATGCGAGACACCAGCTCCATAGTAGTAGGACAATGAGTTTCCGGTCAGACCTATTGTACCAACCACTATACGTGTGCCACATTAGGTTGTTACAAAACATGGTACACAAGACGTTGTCAGCATAGCATTATTGCAGGAAACAAATAGCCAAATGGAAGTGGAAACACCAATTATGTATACGCCTTCACAAACACAGACCCTCACCCAAACATACATACAATAAGAATGTTGATTTGTGTCTCTATTATGGATCGATTTTTCTATCCTCGTAAATCAAGATACTGCAAGTTCTCCTTTCAATAACTCCAAATTCCACCAGCGCATGCCATAAGCAAACCTAATCCTGCTTCGAAGTGGAAATGAAGTATGGCAAGTGCAGGTTACTATTTCAGTGTCTCAAACAACACAGAGGGGTCCATCACTCGCAGACCCATAACAAAACTTTTGGGAATTTGTGCTACAAACTTTTCGCAATTCTTAACTTGTTAAATTGAACATCGGGGAGGATGTCATGCTAAAGAGGATGGAATCTCATTCGTAGCTATCCAAAAGTTTCGCCTTGAATTATACCTCCACGATTCTGAAATATCAAATAAACCTCAGAGCATGAAAACATGACATTCCCCCAAATATTCGAATAACAAAACAACGGCCGAGCCAAACTTTCACTAATTGGTATGACCACCATTGACAAAGGCCCTTGGTATTGAGCCAAATTTCAGGCAAATAATAGTCAGCAACAAAATATATGGTGCACAAAGAAAGAAATACAGGACAAACAATTATACACAAGTTCCACAATCATACAACTTCTGTTCAACACAATTTTAATCTCAAACAGAAATATCAAGAAAAACAGATGGCTTATGAATCATTCTTACTTCGTGATTTCTTGGTTATCCTTGCCAAACTTCTCAGCAGCATACTTCACAAAATCGCGGCCGTAACTGTTTTCGAAACAAGTAACATCAAACTCGTTCCTGGGCAAGAAATTAGCATCCCGGAAGTACCCTTTCTCAAACAAATGAGTCACAAACTCCACCATTTCGCGCGAAAGCTCTTTGTAAACCCTTGGATCCTCCATGCCCAAATTCGCCATACCCTCACTTTTTCCACCACCACCACCGACATCATTATTTGCAAACAACAAATACATGCTCTTGGTAATAGTCCTCAACTCCTTCGATCCATCACCATTATTAGACTTCTTGACCAATTTCTTTAGCGTTTCTCTCTCATTACGATTCTCCGTCAACTTCCTCACTTCATCTTCCAATTTCCTCAATTTGTTCTTCAACTCACTGGCTTCGACTTCGTTTTCGACCTCGATTTTTTCCGATAATCCGACGGCTTCCTTGAACAGAACGTGCAAGGGCTTCTTTGGCTTCGAATTGTGATCGTGGGCGTCGTGTAAATTTCTTGATTCGTGTTGGAATTGTGAGGAAAGCGATATGGGTCTGTGGAATAATACAGAGATTAAGGTTGGTTTATAGTAATGGGTTGTATTGGAATGAATGCGAAGAGGGTTTTTGAGGTATTGTGAAGGGTTTTGGGGGTTTAGGAGTTTGTGGAAATGGCGACAACTGATGGTTCTGAATTGAGCCATGAGAGTGAAGTTGTGTTGTGGGGCGCTGGAGTTCAAGGGGCACTAAATTTGAGGGCTTCCAAACAGTGAGGGCTGCAAACAAACTGAGGGGCCGTTCCGGATTTTGGAAAAAGGAAATTTTAGAAAAGGAAGGTAATTTCAAGCTCCAAAATTATGCGTTTACGCAAATAATTTTCTGGCCAATATGGATCTTGTTTGATAGATTTCATTGAGATCTTTTAAACGGTGCAAAAAAAATTTAAAAATTATTTTTCATTTTCGTTATATTTGAGTTTGAAATTACCCTCTTTTTGAAAAAGAAGATTTTTAAAGAAAGTGGAACGGGGCCTGAGCTCCTCACAAGCAGCTCGAAGTGGTTCATTGAGCGTTCGGTTTGGCTCGACTCACTTAATAATTGTGTGGAGTTCGAACTCGAGTTTTAGCGTCGTGCAGTAGAATGAGTCAAACTCAATACTCTTTAACTCAATTCAACTCGAAAAAAGTTTGACTCGCTTAGCAAAAAGAAATAAAATGGGCTCGGCTTTGCTCATTTGCACCCATAAAAGCAGTTTTAGATTTTCATGCTCGCGCTCACCTCCCGCTCATGCACGTGCATCAGAGCATATGACTTAGGGCATGACTAGGAGGCAACTTGGGTTGTGTAAACCCAAACCGAAGTTCAACGAATTTTAGGGCTTTGAATAATAAATTTGAGCCCAAGTTCCCGTCGTGGCCAAAAACCTGTGTTGAAATTGGGTTGGACTTGGGCAGAAATCTCAACCAACCCGAGCAACTCGACCCTGTTCTGTATGTGATGGGCTCACAAGACAGATTGTAAATCAATTGAAGTTTTTCTACTTAGGTTCGAATCCTGATGGGCTCACAAAATCCATCGCAAGAAATGGACTGAGCAGCAGAATTTATAAGTAGTGGAATTACTCCGTGACAATTTTCAACAGAGGAGCTAGAGGATATTTCGCGACGCACATTAGTCTTTTAGCAGAAATCTGCCCATGAAAAGGAAAAGTCTGATTTCATTCCTGTTTCACAAATCACAACCAACATTGCCCCCACCACAAAATACAAGATCATTTCGATAAAACTGATCTGGACAACATCCCATGATCCTCTCCAAATCGGAGCTCCTTAAACAGTTCAAAGGGGCACAAGCCTTTGCGTGTTTTCCAACAAACTCCTGAGAAACTTTGCTAAGTGTTTTGAAATGAGCTTGAAATAGACAAGTAACCAATAGATATCTTGAAACGATCAACGACAAGACAACTGAGCTTCCGAGAAAGTTGATCAAAGGTTTCAAAGCAACTCGATAACACAGCTTTCTGATCTCCTTGGAAATCCCCTTAACTGATTGTTGACCTCCTCTTCTTTTCCCGAATCTTCAGATAATATAGGCTCACAGTATAACGTCATCTTCTTCAACAAAGTTGCATTCTTCAACAAAAGTCTTAGAAAATGCATCTCTGCCGGCTTCCCTTTGAAGTAAGAAAGGCTAAACCGTTTAAAGCAACAACAGGAAGGAACTCTTTCCAACATCAAACAAACCTCATGGTCATGGATATAATCTGAGTCGAAGCCCTAAACAACAAAAAAAACAAATTTGAAACTCCAATCAAACCAATTTAGTAAATGCCTTTGGATATCAAACAAATAGACAAAATAATTCCTTTGCAAGGAAATAGATTGAAGAGAAAGAAAGGATCTTTGGTATAAGACAACCCAAATAGAGTCAATTTAGATCTCTATCTTCCAGCAGATAAGAAAGATGCCGAGCTTTCATCATATGCGCGTAAAGAGACTATCTCAAATATAGGTGTAATAGTGTTGAAGTATTGATTTTGACATCGAATGTGGATTTAACCTAAGAATAACCAAAGCAGAAGCATACGAAGCTAGAGAGAGAGAGAGAGGGCCTTACCTGGTGAAGTAAGAATCGGCTCCAGATATACAGAGGAGACAACTCAGCTCGCTCATGGATGCCTCATTATATTTACTTGTGTGTCAAAAAATTTGTTAATGTGTTCATTAGGATAAAAGCGGATCCCACAAATGTGTTAGTAAGATATTACAACGAGTTTTTAAACAAGCCTTGGAGCAACTCTAATCAAGTTTTATAATGCTCCAAATCTTTATATTAATGAAAAAATTTGTAATTTAATTCATCTTTTCTTTAATTTTTTGTACTCTAGCTTTATACGGGGGAGATGCTTATGGGTATGATATTGGAGATAGGTTTTTCGGCTTTTTACTCAAATTTTAAAGTATCCACTCAGGGCCACTAAAGGAGGATTGAATCCTTCCGTACGGTGTAAGCGACGAAGATTTGTGTGCCAAGACTGCCCTGGTGTGTTTGTGGGGTTGCCTTTTGTTGTTGTGGGATATTCTTAGCAAATACTTGGTTCACACAGGGGTGTTTCCGTCATTTCGCATGTTTTTTGGTGGGTCAGAGCTACTGTTTGTCCATTTTCCAAATTACTAATATGGGTTTTCTGACTTTCTTAATATTCCGGTTGTGTCCCCAAAAAAGCAATTCTATTTTGTCTTTTAGCGTCTGGCATTTCAAGTTTTGTTCAGGGGTAAATTCGTATTTTCTTCTTTTGCACCTGCCAGATTCACGCGTTTTCTGCGTTTTCTGCAGAGTGACGTCTGTTCTCTTCTCTTCTATTCTCTGTTTGTGCATCTCTCTCTCTCTCTCTCTCAAGAACAACTCTGAACTCCACCCTCAGTCGTTGAACAAATCGAAGGAAACATGCGCTACGAGATCGGGCAAAACTCCAAGCCCTAAACCGCAAGGCCTCCGCCATCAATGGCCTCCTTCTCGGCCGCCTCTCCGTTTTCTGCGTTTTCTGCAGAAAGTCGTCTTCGTCACTTGTCTGTGCTTTCACTTTTGTTGTGGGTTGTGGTTGATTACAGAGAGAGAGACAGAAATCTCCACAACGGATTCAAACTCCTCGAACAGCAACTCCAAAATCGATTCAAACTCCTCAGACCATGGGATTCTTCCTCCTCGTCGGAGTTTCTGAGACATAATCTTCATTCAGTTGAAGCGGTGGTCGGCAACGCGGCGTGTGGGGCCGACTCCGAGTTGATCGACAGCGGAGTCTGGAAATCCGAGTTGATCGATGGCCGAGTCTGGAAATTGTGGCGAGTTACAGCGTGGGCTTGGATAAGATCGATTTGAGCAAGTGTGAAGAGAGAAGGATTAGGGTTACGAATTCCCCCGATGTGCTTACGGACGACGTCGCTGGCGTGGCAATTGGGCTTGCTTTGGCGACGTTGAGGAAGATTTGTTGGTGTGATCGGTCTGTGAGAAGTGGGTTGTGGAGGGATGGTGATTTCCAGTTGGGTTCTTGGTTTTTGCTTAAGGGTCCTCATAAGGGTGAGGAACACGGTGGCCGCCGTCACAAGCGTCGGCGGTGACGGAGAACTGCTTCGTAAGTCACCCCTCTGTCGACATCGACGGGTAATTACTCTTTCAGTGTAAACATTTATGCCCCCAACTCTCGAAAAGTTTTTAGATGAATTTTACACCAATTCTTTTCACTTTTCGACTATACAACAAAGCCTTCCTGGCTTAAAAACCATTGTCGAAAACCATGTGTTGGCTTTGCCACTGTCGATCATTATCGGATAATATTGCCTATGTTGATTAGTTTAGGAAACAAGGAAACATGGTCTAGGCATATCATAGACATACTATTAGGCTTCAACTTCCTTAGCCTTGTCCATTATCGACATAAGAATTTCCAAATCGACGGGAGCAAAACACGCCATTCATGTCAAAAAAAACCAATGTCTACATTAGTCTTCGACAGAAAGTGTTCTGCTAGCCAAAGATCAATGGTGAGACATGTGGCATAGACCAATATTTTGGTGTATTCAACCCCGGGTCACTAAAGTGGGCCACTAAAGGAGGATTGAATCATTCCGTACATGTAAGCGATAGCCTTGTCCATTATCGACATAAGAATTTCCAAATCGACGGGAGCAAAACTTGCCATTCATGTCAAAAAAAACCAATGTCTACATTAGTCTTCGACAGAAAGTGTTCTCTAGCCAAAGATCAATGGTGAGACATGTGGCATAGACCAATATTTTGGTGTATTCAACCCCGGGTCACTAAAGTGGGCCACTAAAGGAGGATTGAATCATTTCGTACGTGTAAGCGATGAAGATTTGTGAGAAGTGGGTTGTGGAGGGATGGTGATTTCCAGTTGGGGGCCTCATGGTCGGCATTGGGTTTTGGATCCTATAGATGGTACTAAAGGGTGAGCTTGGAACACCTGCTTAGTTATTTTGATGCTACTACTTTTGCCATGTCACGGGGTGGAATTACGTGTTAGCTTCTAGATTGACTCCTTTTCATTGGTTGGTTTATGAATAGTAGGCTTACTTCGAGAGTATTGAGCTTACATTCTCGCATTGTTTATAGGGTTTAGCAGTCTTAGATTTTGTCGACATTTGGGTACAGAGATATTGAATGCTTGGATTTATTGGTTAATTGGATTCTTTGGCTCTTCTGCAATCAATTCTCTCTCTCTCTCTCTCTCTCTCTGTGATAATCTATTCTCCTGAACTGTTTCAAGTTTTTAAGAGGAGACCAATATGCAGTAGCATTACCATTGCTAGATGAGGGGAAAGTTGAGTTGGGTGTCCTGACTTGTCTAAATCTTCCTTTACTGCCCATTGGTAGCCATGATGATCCTTCTTCTCATGACAAAGTTGATATCTTTTAATTGGAAATGCAAATGCAATGCATTGACTCGCCTAGAAATAGGCAAGTACTTCAACCCAGAGGAGACTGCGAAAGTAAACCAGGTGAAACATGTTAAAAACTTCATATCGTCCCTCCAACAAATCTTACTTAGGGTGTTCATTTAAACCTTTTTTTTTTTTTGACTGGCGTGTTCATTTAAACATTGCGTCTCTACAAATGCAGAAAATCGATAGATTGTTGTCGGACTTGAGCTATATTCAGTCCACCTTATTCCTTTCGGAAGTCTCCTATGCAGAATTCCTAGACAGAGTCCACACATCAGAGTTGGAACTACGGGAGAAGGGATTGTGGGACGTCCATCACCCATGGCTAAATCTTCAAATTCCGAAAAGCAGAATTCACGAATTTGCTGAAGTAGTATTTGGTAAAATTATTACAGATTCCAGCACTGGTCCTATACTCATCTACCCAGTTAACACATCCAAGAAATACTACCTTAACTCGATCAAATCTCATTTAGTAGTTCAAATGCTTAGTTCACTTAACCTGACTCAGCTCATCTCTATAGTGCAGGTGGAACAACAAAACATCTATGATTACACCAGATGGAAATTTTCTACCTCGTAGCTTTCCTATCCTCCATAATCCCATATTCGACAGGAAAAGATGGGTTAGCACACATTCTAAACCAAAACAAACGTAGATTTCTGCGAAACAGCGCTTCTTGGGGTGAAGCAATATATTCCCCATTGCACCACTCGAGGCGTGGCAGACCCACTTTGGGCCTCAATGGGATGTTTTTGTAAGGAGGAAATCCCAACATGACCCTTTAGCAATCCTAGCTCCCGGCCAGAGAATATTCCAGAAAGCAAGAGCCTTTTCGTTACAAAAGCCTCTATAGTAAGCCTTACTGACTGTCAAAACAAAAGCCATGGTATGCTTAAACCTAAATTTTTTGATTGCCAAAGGATAAAAAAAAATTCCGGTGCTTTCACTGTGCGAAAAGATTCAAATAGAACTGATCCATAGTCACATTCACTGTGCGAAAAGATTCATTCAAACTCTACTTCTCCATACGCATTTTGTGAAGGAAACAAACCAGGTAAAAAGACTTACTTGAACGGTATCAAATTCAAACCATTATTGCCGGACTTCTTTTGTTACGTCCTTGATGCTGATACACCCCAGCTATGTGATAAAGGAAATCTTATTTGCCAAAATTCAGTGGGAAATGCTCTTTTTCACTCGTTTTCAAGATCTAAAGCAAATTAATTGTTCACATGCTCCTTCAAAAGGATCTTCCTCAGTGTCATTTTGATACCACAAACCAAAGAAGGAATGGGGTTAGTGCAGGAGAAGTAAACTGGTTTGAAACCCCGTAAGATTTGGCTGTTGGGAATGGGAGCTGTGCTGATTGATTGGGATGTCATATGTACCCCTTGCAGTCATTGGAAACAAAAGCCATGCTAATGGTTATATTTCCTCTATTGATTTTGGAAACTACATGTGTGAGCTAGCTTCAATTTTTGCTTCACTCCAAACTGGATGTTCCCCCTTGTAACAGTAATAGCCGTCTCTGTAACTCTGTGCGCGCGCTTGCATGCGTGGAAAGTACTTATTCATGTTGAAAGCGAGATAAGCTGCTATAACTTCCAGTGTGTGTTCCTGTTCTTTTTTCTTGTATGTTTTGATTATTGAATTGATGTTACTTATTCTTTCTCTCAAATCAAATGTATTGTGATCAGTTGTTTGCTTGGACTGCGAGGTGTGTTTGACTTCAAATTTAAAATTTTCAACCAGTAATGTATTACAAGAGACGACGCAAGGGAATGAGATGTTGTGCTCAAGGACCTGGACAGAAGAAAGCAAGAACTGATAATTCTGATCCATTTGTTGTACCTAATTTGTTGAAGGAGTTGAATTGTAGTAGATTTGGAACCGTGACAGACAAAATAAAGGATTTTCTTGCTCGGAGGAGCCGGGCGATCAATTCTTATTTTCGAATGTATTCCGCTGATTTAGATGTGGAGAAGAAGCTAACAAAAGAGGAATCACAAGTGAAGCAGCTGGAAACTCCTTTGGCTCTTGCGGATGTAATTCTCTTGGAGGATAATAGTGTTGCAGATCATGCCGTAACTGGAAGATTGGAGGTTGTTCATATCGATTTGGATGTTGAAGAGACAGGAGATCAGAGAAGATTGGAGGTTGTTCATATTGATTCGGATGTTGAAGAGAAAGGAGATCAGAGACCCTTTAACCCATATCGGGAGCCAGCTGCGGAGTTTCTCATGGACGATTTTTTGGTAAGGTCTATTTTTCTGCATTTGAAACATTTGAGCTTCCTCATAGTTTGAGTTTAAGCAGTCCTGGCTTTGGACAAAGCAAGTCAAATGAAGGATATTTGTTAGAGGCGGAGAAGATCACAGGTTTTATATAGAAGAATGACCTAAAAAATTGCTTTGAAAGATAATGGATGATACAAGATAATTTTGTTATGAAGTTGTTCTGTTGCTCTGGAAGGAAAGGATCTTATGGGATTGGTGACCATAAATAAATGTATCATAGAACTGTGGGTGGGCTATTATGAAACTAGGACAGGTATGTTTTCTTGCTTCTCTATTAAGAAGGGCGATTTAATGGATGGTTACTGAACTCAGTACTGATAATGGCGGAGATGTCATTTAGTATTCCTTAGGCTATAATTATACATGAGGTATTACTGGGACAATTGTACTGTCCCTATTTCAAAGAAAAAGAAGGATATTATACTGTCCCTATTACCGTAAACAACATATTGTACCTGTTTTGAGTAAATCAAACCAAAAAGTAGACGCACTACACTGACTGAACCTCATTGTTGGCTTATTCAGGTTAACAAGAATGGTGAATATGAGGTTCTAATTCCTTATACATGCGAAGGCGCTAAACACTTGTACCCTAAGTTTTACAGTGTGATTTATGGTTATATTCATTTGGCTATGTTGGATAACTGATCATACTCACAACAATATACAGGATAGGGGTTGGGCTGAGCTCCAAAGTTCGATAAACCATGCTGTAAGGCTTGCAGGAGAAAATGAGACCAATAGTTTTTTTTTTTGGGTTCTTTTTTCCTCGTACCTCCTTCTCTCTTACCTTCTCTCTTACTATCGTTATGGTAATTCATCCTGCTTGTCATTGCCTTTTCAGATTGTTTACATACGTTTGGATGTAAAGTTTAACTGTTAAAATTGAAATCCTTATGCTTCCTGTGGTGATGAAGACTTTTGGGTTATTTCCGGTTGTTAGGAATGTTAAATATGAAATACTCTTTCTGTAATGGGAAGGCGCTAAATGCTTTGATGCCTTAATTTTTTTTACATTGATTCATAGTTTTAGTGCCTTCAGGTTTTACTTTGATTTGAAGTTTTTTAGTTTCATTTTGGTTCTGTTTGGTAACTGGTGGGTGTCACAACAATATACTGTATACACAGGATAGGGATCGGACTCAGAACCAAAGCAATGATGATCCAAGACTTTCTGGTGAAACTGAGACCAGGGAAGACAAAGGTGTTTATGTTGGTGTAGAGGATGATATCCAAAGTGAGGACAGCAATTGCCAAAATGATTCTAATTATGATGGTCTGGCTGATATTTGGAAGGAAATGAATGTGGCATTTGAATGTTGCAAGGTAATTTATGTTTGATATCATCGTATGTCATAGCCTCGGAAAAGTTCCATTGCCATATTTCCGTTGAAATTCACTTGGGGCACGAGATGGGCCTTACATCAAGGATGCTTTTCTTCTAAGGAAAATTGTGCCATGTCTTTTCCTTTTAGTTACTTGTATGTTTGCTGGATAGAGGATTTTGAAAGGCGTGATTAAGATATCAGTGCTTTAATTTTGTCTATTTAGTTAATGCGTGGTTATACACGTTTTGTGGTTAAATTGGTAATGGGCAATCGGACACAAGTATTCTATCATGTGTACTGGAAACAGAAATTTGATTGTAACATGTTTCCTAAACTGGACACCACCTTTGACTTAGGTTGAAAACTTTTCTTTTTATGTCTTGTAGGATACTACTGAAGATCCTCTACCTGATGAACTTGCAAGAGAGGGGCTAGATGAATGTGACCATACTTTTGTGTTGAAAGATGATCTTGGTTATGTTTGCTGAATTTGTGGTGTGATCCAGAGAGGAATCGAAACCATAATTGAGTACCAGTACGCAAGGGTATGTATTAAACTGAAATCACTTGCTTTACCTACTCTTTCCCCTTGTTTCTCTGTAACAAAGCTTGAACATTTGCTGTACTTGTGTGCACTTATATTTTTTTCCCTCTATTTGTTTACTTGAATAATTGGTTCTGTTTTTTGTTTTTATCCGCAATGCCTTCTATATGTTCATTACATGCACGTTGTTGCAGATACATCCATTCTTCTCCCCTGCAAAACATTTTGTCGGAATGTATTGCTTTTTCGCCTTTGGAAATTCTCTGAGGAATATATTCTATTTTTGTTTGACTTAGGGTACCAGGACTACACGAACATACTGGTATGAAGGCCGGAGTACGAAGGACATGGAACCTCCTGAAATCCTTCGTGATGGGGTTAAATTGTCAGGACAGGATTTCATTGTCAGCGAAATCTCTATTCATCCCAGGCATAGGAAGCAAATGAAACCCCACCAAGTGGCGGGCTTCAATTTCCTACTGAGTAACTTGGTTGCAGAGAATCCAGGTGGCTGCATCATGGCCCATGCTCCAGGCTCTGGAAAAACTTTTATGATAATAAGTTTCATACAGAGTTTTCTTGCAAAGTATCCCAATGCTAGACCACTGGTGGTACTACCAAGAGGCATCTTGGCTATATGGAAGAAAGAATTTCAAAGATGGCAAATTGAGGAAATTCCGCTCTATGACTTTTACTCCGCAAGGGCGGATAATCGTTCTCAGCAACTGGAAGTGCTTAAAAAATGGAAAGATCACAAGAGCATTCTCTTTCTTGGGTATAAGCAATTTTCTTCTATTGTATGTGATAATGAAACAAACAAGACTTCTGCTACTTGCCAAGAGTTATTGTTGACATGTCCATCCATTCTCATATTGGACGAAGGTCATACTCCTAGAAATGAGGACACTGATGTCCTGAACTCCCTCAAGAAAGTCCGGACCCCGCGGAAAGTTGTACTTTCGGGCACTCTTTATCAGAATCATGTGAAGGAGGTGTTCAACATTTTTGACCTTGTTCGTCCTAAATTTATTAGGTGGGATACTTCCCGTGCCATTATGAGGCGAATCTTGAGCAGAGTGTCCAGGAAAAATGTGAAAGCAAAAGGTTTAGAAAATGCTTTCTATGAAGCTGTAGAGTGCACACTGCAGAAGGACAATGATTTCAAGAGGAAGATATCCGTGATCCAAGACTTGCGTGAAATGACGAGCAAGGTTCTCCATTTTCACAAGGGAGATTTCCTTGATGAATTACCTGGGCTTGTTAATTTCACTGTGCTTCTTGATCTCAGCCCAAGACAGAAGCTTGAAGTTGAAGATTTGAAAAAGATGGGAAAGAAGTTCAAGATTAGTTAGTGCACTTTACGTACACCCACAGTTGAGATACCCCTTGAAGAAGTGTTCATCTAGAGAAAGAGAGAGACCCGATGATACTGAGATGGATCAACTAATAGAAAAGGTGGAAGTTTGAGAAGGGGTGAAGGCAAAGTTCTTTCTTAATCTGTTAGGGTTATGTGAATCTGGTGGTGAGAAGTTGCTGGTTTTTAGCAAGTATCTCCACCCGCTCAAGTTCTTGGAAAGACTTGTGGTGAAAGTGATGGGATGGAGTCTAGGAAAAGAAATTTTCATTATCACCGGTGACTCCAATTCCGAAAATAGAGAGTGGTCCATGGATTGCTTTAATACGTCTGCTGATGCTAGGGTTTTCTTTGGTTCAATAAAAGCATGTGGGGAAGGGATATCTCTTGTTGGTGCTTCTCGTATCATTATACTTGACGTCCATTTGAATCCATCAGTTACCCGCCAAGCAATAGGTCGGGCATTCCGACCAGGTCAGGTGAAGAAAGTTTACACGTATATAGGTTGGTTGCCGCTGACTCACCGGTAGAGGAAGACCACTGTACTTGCTCTAAAAAGGAGTCCATTTCAAAGATGTGGTTTGAATGGAATGAATGCTGTGGTCACAAAGAGTTTGAAATGCAATCTGTCAATGTGAACGACTGTGGCGACCTCTTCTTGGAATCCCCCAAGTTGAGTGAAGATGTTAAAGCTTTGTATAAATGGTAGGTCGAAGTTTATACACTTTTCATTAGTTAAACAATTGAAACGTACCGTAGTTTAAGTACCTGTAATATCTTCTACTTTGTTTCAGGTAAATAGCGGATATGAGGCATGGATTATAGACGTAAATTATACACCCATCCTCTTTACTGAGTTTCATGCTGGAGTTTTTCCGAAGTCAAGGTTTTTGTCAAGGAGTGCCGGATGTTCCCTTTGGCAAATAAACGTAAATTATAGATGTAAATTATCCTTTGATTTTTTATCCTTTGGCAAATAAATTTTTCGGTGCCTTCATTTGGGTTTCCCAACAATAGCAAGTAAATAGGACCATTAGCAAGGACTCTGTGCTATTAACATTTTTCTTCATGTCAAGATGTAATTTCAGTTGTCCCATGTGAATACAAGTTTTTATAACTCCAAATAGCTACAGTAAAAATGATAACAATTCTATGCACAAGGAAAGATATGATCGCTTCCATTTAGAAACAAAACAACTGGTAACACACAGAGAGGGAGTTCTTCCGGTTGAAACAAATCCGAACTTCACACTATTCACATGACTCGGAATCTAAGAAACCAACACATAATACAAGGGTCGATCACAAGAACTCCATGTGGTAATAACAGAATTGGTCTCACTTTGTAGCTGCTGTCCATCCCAGACCTGGTCTGCAGATTTCTTCCTATGGATCCTCATTCTCTCTAGCATCACGAAGATATGGAAGCCTCACTTTGTAACAGAAAGAAAACTGCTTATGTCATCTCTAGCTCCAAACCCTCCGACACGTATAATGTCATCAGATGATATGGAAGCCTCCATATTTACTTCGCCAGAGGCATCCAAACGAGCATTAATCTCATGTGAGACATTGTCCCCACTTTCCAAATCACCAGTGTTAGTTTGTGCCATGTCTTCTAGAGGACCTATGTGTTGTTTGGGATCATCCTTTATATTCGCCTCAGTTTCAGCTGATTCAACTAATTTTTTTCCTCTGCCGGTCTCCTTATCTGCTACATTCAAAGTTTAAAACAGTTTCAATACAAGGAAGAATCCCAGCATGGGCCGCATTGCTACGTGAGGTAACATTGAAGTTCTATCTTCTGCAATAATATGGGAAATACCCCCTTCCACTGGAATCTATGAAGATTTTGTTTTAGCAAGAACTTAGACAAATATAAGACCATTAATTCTCGCTTCATTATTGACTCCATTTATTCAAGGAGTTCGTTCAGCATGCAAAAAGATGGATTGAAGGGAAACAATCACTGAACTCAACTGAGGAAAAAGGCCAAAATAGCATGAGAACATGCTCAAACTTCTTTAAATTGCTTGAAACGGCAAAAAACAAGGTGCTTGACAACATGAGATAAACCATCATTGGTATAACTATGGAACTTGAAATATAACTATTCGTGCTATTGTTCTGTTAGTGTTTTGAAAGGAAGAAACAAGACTTGATAATTACATGGAGGCAGGCAACATTCAAACACTGTCCAGGTATATGCAAGTTCTACTGAGAATCCTGAAGAAGCATCATTCTTTGAATCATTTGAAGCTGCACATTCTCTGCATGACTTATCTAGCTCTATAGCAAATTTACTGCTCTCTCTCTCTCTCTCTCTCTCTCTGTTAGTGTGTTTGTTTTAGTAAGCTTTAATATTTAGTCTTAAACAGAAACTGGGTGTCAAAGCACCACCTGTGAGAATAGATAGCCAGGCAAAGTATGGCGCTCTGTCCAGAGGAGATGGAGCAATATACCTACATTTCCCTCATAAAGGATTCTGTGAAAAAATATGGGACCATGCAGCTAGAGCTATTGTCCTGACAGGTAATCCAAAGAAAATGTCTCTCATAGGTCATAATATTCCTGAATTTTGACTTTTCCTTGGTTCTAATTCTTTCTACCGCAACTGTTCATGTTAGATAAAGTTGGTTTCCTTTCAAACTGCTTTGAAGTATGTTCTAATTGCTGCCTTAATGATACAACCTGGGACCAATTCGATTGAGAGAGACAGTTGAGCGGTGATGGTGATAGAAGAACCGATTTTTCTTCTTATCCCTTAAATGTAAAATGAAAAATATTTTTTCAAGGGCTCCCGTGAAAAATCATTTCAACCCGATACTTAAATATACTTGATCCAACTATCTAACTTTTCATTCAAATTTTAGAATAATGAGATTTTAGGAAATTTGGTTTGTAAGTTGTACTGTAACTCCCTAATAGGTATATTATAAGGAAAATGATTTAGGCACTTCAATTCTTTATTATGGCACTTCAAAATTTGTCTTTTAGTGTACTTTACTATGTATAATTTTTAGACAAGTTTTTGAGTGTCATCATAAAAAAAGAAGTGCCAAAATCATTTGCCATGTTACACCGTAATTCAAATTGCTTCAATTGACTTAAAAAAAGGAAACATAAATTGACTGAAGATTTCGAAGACTAGGTTCCTAATTTCTAACTCCCAAACTGGTATAACACAAATTAGAAAAGGAAATGCCTCAATTGTAACGAATCAGAATGGTACATATTAGGAAATATTTTAACATAACATTTATCTTGGAAAAAACCCACTGTGCACGTGGATAACACCCATTTGTTTTAAGATAATTGTGTTATCTTTGGATCACGTATTGATCGGTATCCAACTAACGTGATTTTTTTGCAAGGTTGAAATTCTTGACGAGCTCGACAAAATGGACAATTCCGATAATATTTTTGGGCCTGGAACAGGCCGAAGAATTATTTTCTACCACATCTCAAATTATTTAACCCATTCCTTCAAGTAAAATACTAACAATGTTGATCCTATAATTCATACCGACCAAAAATGACTCGACACTCTTTATCTTGATAGAGGATAAAAAAAAAACCTTCTATCTCGACAGAGGATAAAAGAAAAAAAAAACTCTATCTCAACAATACACTCTAACTTGACAGAGGATAAAAAAAATAAAATAAAAATAAAAAAAACCTCTATCTCAACAGAAGATTAAAAAAAAAAAAAACCTCTATATCGACAATACTCTTTGACAGAGAATTGATTACAGAGAGAGACACAGAAATCTCCAAAACCGATTCAAACTTCTCAGACCATGGAATTCTTCCTCCTCGTCAAAGTTTATGAGACATAATCTTCATTTAGTTCGAGCGGTGGTCAACAACGCGCGTGTGGGGCCAACTCTGAGTTGATCGACTTGCTGTCGAGTCTAGAACTAAAAGTGTACATTATGATTCTCTGTTTGCCCTTATCGAGGTTATTTATCTGTTTGTTTCTCATCAACTATATATGGTTTAAAAAGTATACAATTAACAATAACACCTACATCAAGCTCATCCTCCAAGCCCTAAACCGCAAGGCCTCCTCCTCGGCCGCCTCTCCGTTTTCTGCAGAAAATCGTCTTCATCACTTGTGTGTGCTTTCACTTTGTTGTGGTTGATTACAGAGAGGGACAGAAATCTCCACAACCGATTCAAACTCCTCGAACAACAACTCCAAAACCGAATCAAACTCCTCTCAGACCATGGGATTCTTCCTCCTCGTCGGAGTTTCTGAGACATAATCTTCATTCAGTTCGAGCGGTGGTCGACAACGCGGCGTGTGGGGCCGACTCTGAGTTGATCGACAGCTGAGTCTGGAAATTGTGGCGAGTTACAGCGTGGGCTTGGATAAGATCGATTTGAGCAAGTGTGAGGAGAGAAGGATTAGGGTTACGAATTCCCCTGATGTGCTTACGGACGACGTCGCTGGCGTGGCAATTGGGCTTGCTTTGGCAACGTTGAGGAAGATTTGTTGGTGTGATCGGTCTGTGAGAAGTGGGTTGTGGAGGGATGGTGATTTCCAGTTGGGTTCTTGGTTTTTGCTCAAGGGTCCTCACAAGGGTGAGGAACATGGTGGCCGCCGTCACAAGCATCGGCGGTGACGGAGAACTGCTTCGTAAATCACCCCTCTGTCAATATCGACGGGTAATTACTCTTTCGGTGTAAACATTTATGCCCCAACTCTCGAAAAGTTTTTAGATAAATTTTACACCAATTCTTTTCACTTTTGGACTATACAACAAAGCCTTCCTGGCTTAAAACCACTGTCAAAAACCATGTGTTGGCGTTGCCGCTGTCGATCATTATCGGACAATTTTGGCTCTGTCGATTAGTTTCCTTCAACAATAGTTCCCACTGAAAAAAGCAGGAAACAAGGAAACATGGTCTAGGCATATCATAGAGATACTATTAGGCTTCAACTTCCTTAGCAATGTCCATTATCGACATAAGAATTTTCCAATCGACGGTGAGGAACACGGTGGCCGCCGTCTTCAAATTTCTCACCTGAAAGGTTCATGTGTTTTCTGCAGAGTGACGTCTGTCTTCGTCTCTTCCCTTCTCTGTTTGTGCATCTCTCTCTCTCAAGAACGACTGTAAAGTGTAAACTCCACCCTCAGTCGTTGAACAACAATGGGCGGCGACATGCGCTACGAGATTAGTGAGAAACTGTAATTTTTTTACAAGTTACTATAGGGGGACGTTTATTTCTTGTGTTTCTGTTCTGTTTTGTGATTCAATAGAAATTAAGTCGCATTTCTTGCTAAATTCAATTTGTTGTTGGTTTCTCCTTCTAATGTTGTTCGTGGGGATCTTTATCCGATTAGAATGAAATCTAAGTCCTCGTTTTTTGTTTGGAGATAAATGGAGGATATAAAAGTTACCGAATACGTATGGATATAGAATCTCTTGGATATAACAGCCAATTGTATACTGATGTGGAGGGAAGCGGATCTGGAATTCCACAAAAATGGGAATCTCATGCAGAGGGGAATATGGGTTTCATCCCATCTCAACTTTCGGGCCACCAACTACAGGTTTTCTAGGAATGACAGAATTACATCTCCAAATCCCATTTCAGTCTCAATTCCAAAACAAACGAGCCCTGAGTTCCTGGCCTGAACAATCTTGTTGATGCCACACAATATAGGTGGATCTAGAAAAGGATTTCCATTTTGTTAGTTAGATTAATTACTTCCAGAATCTAGAATAAGGAACTCCATCTTGTGTAGTAAGTTTTAGAACTTCCAGAACAGGTCTGTGCAATGGTACACTAAATTTCCGAAAAATGAAAAAATACCTATAAGAAAAAAGTATATCAATACATACTAAGAAAATGCATGATTTATTTAGGTTTTTAGGTGAGATTGTGTGGCTTGGGCTATCCTTTCATTTTGTTTGTTGTGATATAAGAATTGTGATTTGATGGGAACATAGCTTTAAGAGACTTACAGAGAAATAGAATCACTTGATCACTGATTACTGAATAGGTACGTGTCCTTCCTAAAAAGTGGGGTGCAGGTTTATTGATAAACGTGGTAAGGAGAAAATTACAGACACTTGTGCCAAAAAGTGGGATGCGGATTAATGCCAAAAGAAAAGAAAAAACAGAAAGGAAGGGTGAGAAAAAATGAACATATCTGCAATGAACCCGTTTTTCTCAATTTTGGAAAGGATCATTGCCATAGGCTAGATGCAAATTACAGTGGCTAAGATAATTATATGTACTACCAAAATTTTGCACATAGCATGTTAATTTGTCTGTCTGATTTCTTGTTTTACACAATTCTATGGAAACTGTCTCAGGATGGAGTTATAACAGATCTCCAAGAAACAAAAGATGCTCTTGCGATAGCATCCGATTTACCATTATCAATCCTTATTGCTGGAGTTGGAGGTCAAATTTTAAAGAGATGGAGGTACCTCACTTTTCTTCCCATTACTTGAATCCTGTGTAATTTCTGCATCCAACTTATCATTGCCCATAGTTTGAAACACGATTCCAGATTGCATGTTTTTTCTTGTTTGCACTTGGCAGATACTGGCATACTGCACATGTGTGAAAACAATGATATCTTGATTATGCTTTTTGGTGTTGCTTTGGAGTGTGAACTATCTCGTGTCTTGTGATCTTTTTCTTGGACATAGACTTTCATTTTTCGGTTTTGTATATTTGGTTTGTTTACCGGTTTGTGGCATGACTTCGTCAACTAGCATAGCAAGTCATGGATTCCATGCATAAAGGTTTCATAGTTACTCTTTCGTGGGGCTTCTTGCTCCAAATATGGAAGCTAGAGTGGTAGATTGGGTTACCAGTTCCTTCTTGCCTACTAGAAGGAGCGGTGAACTTTGGTTAAGAGGACCTGCTATTATGAAAGCAATAGTTTTTCAATATTATGTGTTATAAAATTCCAGCAACATTTTAATTTTTAAGATTATATTTTGATCGCTGCGCATCCTTAATTTTTTCTAGGTAAATCAGCATGTCGTCAATTGTATTATTGTTTCTTGTAACTGAACTTAAGAAAAGTTGAGGCTTGAACAAATTTCTGTTCAATCCATGCCACGTTTTGTTAATGAAGAATTGGACATCTCCATATGGAATTGAACAACCTTTCAACTCCACCTGTCATGGGATCGAATTACAAGCCTGTGCCAATTTTAGTATATTTCCCTCTGTATAAGGAAGAGATGTGGATGGGTACCTAATCCATTCAGTATTTGTTTGTAGAACAATTATCACGGACGTATATTTTTCTCAGTTGACAGAATTAAACTTTTGCAGATTTGTCCTGCCAAGTTTGAAACTGTATTGGTAACCCGTCATGATATATTTGATGCTGGAGTAACAACTTAAGTGTGACCAGTTTATGCACTTATATAGTAGCTTGTTGGGCAGTATCATTCACTACCGAGTGTACCTGTGGTTTTGGTGTCAATGCAATGATGGTTGAATTCTAGACTCCAATAGGAAAATGATTTCCCAGCTCAGAGGCACATTACTAACATTAATCGCTATGTGTTTGTGGGGCTCCTACATTGCCTGTCTTTTGCAAAGCCAAGGATGAGGAAACCAGGTAAGTGCCGATGGCTTTTGTGATTAAGAGGCGTGGAAGTCTGCTTTCCAAAGCAACTATAGTAGACTATGTTGCTAATCAGGTACCTATACTTCTCCCAACAATTCATTTGAAAGGCTGAAAGGGTGTGGAGATGAGGATCCAATAGTGGCATGTTGAAGTTTGGGAAGGAAATTAGCATTATGGTACCAGCATTGAGTGTGGTTTGCACTGTGGTTGTGCAACCATATTTATACTTAAAGAGGTCCTTGATCTAATACATAACTACATAAGTATGAATTCTTGGATACTTTAGATTCATGGGAGGGAGCAAGTGTACAATTATTTTCCACTGTACATGGTGATTAAAACAAAAAATCAATGGCTTTTGTTTCTATCTGTTTTATATGTGTATATCATAGCATTCACGACAATGCCTCGAGCACATGGTTTGCCTTTTTTTTTTTTTGGGTCAAACGGAATAGAACATGGTTTGCTTTCATTGCTGCAGGTTGCACAATATAAGAAGTGAGGAAAATGTTGTTCGCAAAGCCAATACCTAGGTCAGTGGCTGGAAAGATTCTCCGAGGGGAACTGAAGAGCTTGATTTCCAAAATTTAAAGACTATTGGGACATGCCCAGTTCTGAGTAGAGGTAAAATAATTGTTTAAGTTACTACTGGAAACCAAAATGTTGCTCAAAGGGCAAAGCTCAGGCAGAGATAGACCGATCACATTCTGTCATCAAGAAGTTGATGTGTCGACTAATCTGGTTAAATCGAATGAGCATTGCATTAAATCGCAATAAAATTATATAAAATTTTGGGAAATATTGTGTTCCAAGTCAACGTGACTGGGTTGTGTCTCTTTTAATTAGTTGTGAGTCTGAAATTTGCCTGATGAGAATCACATGAAAAAATACTTCCTTTTAATTTTATTTTGACATTGGAGTCCATAAACTGAGTACAAAGTGGGAGGGAAAACTCAGCAAGAGTAAGGTGGAATGGTGGATGATAGACGTACTCAATATATCCAATTCAGGAATTGGAAGGTATACTTGGGGACCGATAGTTTGTATCCCCTTTTTATTGTGTGGAGAGAGGGATAAAGGCAAGAGGAAGGTGGCTGTTTGAGTGTACAGGGCTCACCCTTTTAAAGCGCTTATGCTTGTATTTTTTTTATTCTACTGCCAATAGTTGACAGGTTAGTCATGTTCACATGTTTACAGTGAGTAGTAGAACTTCATCTCTTTTGTATATTTTGGAGTATAACTTCTTTTTCTCCGCTGCAACTTGCTATATTAGCTTTACCAGATCTACGTGTGAATAGTCTACTCAATGGATCAACTATACCGGATAAGTATTCAAGACATACCCAAGTCTTTCTTCCCCAATTCATTTGTTTAGTTATTTCATGGTAGAAAGCCTCTTTTAAGTGACAGACATGGAAACCGAACTGTTGCCTAATTTAAATTTCAGCCTTTTCAGTTGCTCTAGAATGCCATGCATATTCAACATGAAAAATTGGGCTTATTTTGTTTCCTGTTGAATGCATAATAACATATGTTAGGAGCTAATTCTTATTCCAAATCAATTTTGGCAGCTACTTAATTTGCAAATTGTTTGTACTTTGCTAGGAGAATTAGAATCGTCCCCAAATCTTTTATCAGATTCATCCCTAAATCTTGAATCAAGACAAATTGGAGAAAAAAAAGTGACGTAATTAACAACCCCAAGATATGCACACATACATAAATACGCAATAAATCTATGGTTATGTAGGTAAGTATATAGACGTGGCAGACTATGTTGGGCCCGGCCCTCTGGCCCCGGTTTCCCGAGCTCCGAGATTTGAAACTTTTATTTTGTATATACCTGATTTTGAATATTATTGATATTTTTTTTTTGAAAAAGATTGATACTTATTCGTGTATAACTACTTATAATTTTAATAATTTGACTTGATTAGATTTAGAAACTGGTTATTTTATATTCTTATTTTTCAATTTTTTAATAAATTAAAATAAGCACGTGATTGTTGAAGTGCTATAATGAAAATCCAAAATGATTGGTATGGTTTAACTGTATAACTCTATAATTATTTCAATGTACAAATTTAATTTATTGGAAAGTATAAATTTCATGATTTATTAGAATATGTTTCGATAAAAAAATATGTATTTACTAAGCCGGCTATCCGGGTTCAAAATCCTGGTTCCACCATTGTATATAGAGATACAAAGGTGAAATTACCATGAAATTGAAGCTTTATGAGAAGAAAGTAATTTGACGAGCTTTGTTTCTCTACAACGGACATTAAAAGCGATCCAATGCATCGTGCGGCGTCAATTTGTGAACTGAGAAGTTGGTGTTGTTAAGGGTAAGGATAGGCTATGCGTTAGGATCGCCATTCCAGACATTGCAAAGCTCAGGGGAGGGGTGAGGAGAGGATGTCTTGAAATCAGGGGGGTCCTGGGGATACTATGTTTCTATAGGTGGGACTGTGGGGGATATTTTGTAGAGGAAGGAGAAGTGATTTATGGCCCAAAAAACTTTGCATGGAGCCCTCTCTTGCACTAATTGGCGAAGCCGGGAATGAAAGTTTTGTTTTGTTTTTAATCAGTCAATTCATTCAAGCCCGAAGGCGAAGATTACATCGCAAAACACAAGAGCGCACCAAACTACCAAATCCGGGACTCTAGAACACCCTGCAAAAGCGAATCAACCCGAGTTGCCGATATGAGTATCTCGTTTGGGACGACGCTGAGAGATATCAGATGAAATCCCAGTACAATCCATTACACAATGAGGAACAAATGTAATAAAAAACAACAATAGGAAAATTGGCGTGAATGAAGAAATCTATTCCCATGGTCATACCACAACGGCCGCTGGCCAGACTGGAAAAGAACATTCCAGCATGAAAGTTGTAGGAAGCCAAACTACGAAAGAAATTTTGGTTCGATTATTTTTTTAAGACTGCATCAAGGCAATCGAGTTTATATGAAATAATGTTGAGACATTGAAGAATTAATCTTGAGTATTGTTTATCATTCAACATGAAATATAATTATTGCACAATATGATTGACCATAATTTAGTGTCTTCAAGATGGGTTAGAGGAGAGCCTTGCATTAAGGGAACTGGATAATTTGGAGTGAAATCATCACCAATGCATAATCATAATTACCATCATTGTATTCCATATTTTCCATTGGTAATATGCAAGTATTGTAGAAGAACTGTCCAAAATTTCACTTTAGATTTGCTTAATTTTACCACGCAAATCCAACCAAAACAATACAAAACTATAAGCAGATAAAACATAAGTGTTTCTATTATTATCCATCATTCTTATATCAATTTGGATTTCGTTTGGTTGGTTTGGTTTGGTTTGGTTCAGTAATTGATCTGAAATACCACGACGGCCGCCTAATCAAACTGCAAAGTGCGTTTGACTCTGGTCTTGTAAATGAAAAATATGTGATTGAAGTTGTATATAGTTTTTCTTATTATGCTATTCATGCTTTTGAGACGCATAGTTTTTCTTATTATGCTATTCATGCTTTTGAGACGCTTGAAGATTAACACAAAATTGTATACTGCCAGTTTTCCTGATGAACAATGAACTTCAAAAAATTCTCTAGCCTCTACAAACCTCCGTTTTAGTTGATTCTTGTGCGAGAAGTTTTGTTATTGTTTTATCGAAAAATAGGGAACAAAAATAACCGATCTAAATCATACTTCAAAAATCTCATTTTCTTCAACTGGTCCTGTTTTGTATCAGTTCTTATGTATCTCAAATATACCTTGAGCCTTTTTAGGCAACATCTTGTTTGCAACTTATCTTCCTCCCATTCTTGGCTACGTATATGTGAGAGATCTTGAAGTTCCAATACCGTTTGCTTCAATTTTGGGGCCAGAATTGATAGCTTGTTTTGCTGAAAAATCTATTCACGTGTGTAGAGTTTTAATCTTGAGCTTGATCCTTGTATTTAAAGATATAGCATGGCATTTTGATGCATTATTGATTTATTGAGACAATTTATGTTGTGTATTGTTCATGTCATGAATTGAAATGGGGTTGGAAACTTGCGTCGTTGACAATTAGTTACTCACAAGAATGAATTGAAAATGTCCATGTTTCAAACTTGTGAATAAGATGATGGTAATGATATAATGGCAATAGAGAGGGGATCACACTTTTACATTATATGGCGACATAAACCCTAAGTTGGCACGAATATGATTGGCATAAGGGTGGCATGCATTTTACCGCTTCCTTGATGGTTCGAGGATGCATTGTACTGAATAAATCACTTAGGCGTACCCATCCTGCTAGCGGTGCTGCGGTACACGTAGCCCAAGAGGGTTTTTGAATAGCCTGATGACATAGTTCCGTGCTAAACCCTGGACTGGTGGAATGCACTTGGTTATGTTGATATATTGTAATGGACATTTGCTTTTTTGGATTAATCACTAAAGGCGGTATTTTGAGTTGTCCTATTTTCCATAAACACAAGAGTGGATGGATGAAACCTTATGTTGATGAAATAATTTGAGACATGGTGTAAGTATAAACATTAGTTGAAAGGGAGAAAAAGGTGGGCTTGGTGGGGTTGAAACCTCATGGAAGGTAGCTGACTACATGGAGTGTCGTTCTATTTGTGCTACAATGGAACTTTCATGCATATCTAATGGGGGAATCCAATTAAAAGATGATAACATGCATTACATTTGCTAGGAGAGTAGTTGTTGGTAGAGTTCTTGTGTCGGTGAAATAATTTGAGACATGGTATAAAGTATAAACATTAATTGAAAGGGCGAAAATGGTGGACTTGGTGGGGTTGAAACCTCATGGAAGGTTGCTGACTACATGGAGTGTCATTCTATTTCTACTGCAATGGAACTTTCACTCATATCTAATGGGGGAATCCAATTAAAAAATGATAGCATGCATTGCATTTACTAGGAGAGTAGTTGTTGGTAGAGTTTTCTTTTCTTTTACAAGATTTGATGTCATGTATCTGTGCTATTTTTTCATGTTTGCTTCTAAATGAGACTTCCAACTATAAAATTAGTGGTACTCTCGCAATTTTCTCCACCACATTTTCTTATGTCCGATGGAGCTAACGACGACCCTCTTCTATTCTGTAATAGCTGCAGGATCGAGAGCAATGAATGTCTCTTCGATCCGTATGTTTGGTGGCATATTAAGTTGGGCCCTACAGCTTGGAATTAATTGTTGTGTTTTAACGGGGGCAAACATTGTTAATGAGGTATTTGAACGCCAATTACTGTTTGATTCTACATTGTTCTTGCACTGGCTATTTGAACCATCAGTCACTTATGATTAGATATTGCAAATACAAATTGCAGTGGAGAAGTTCAGTGAAGTGACAGTTGGATACTAGCTTCATGAGGCTGAGGTGTGGGAAGGTATGCCATTGGTTTTTTGAACTTGTTCTCTTTGTTTGGTAATCTAACTTGAAATTCCTCCCCAAAAAATAGAAAAATAAAACAAAATAATAATAAAAGAAGAAAAACCTCGGTGTAACATGACAGTTGTTTGGTCTGATTGTCATTGAAGTAGTCCTGGGTGTGAGGAGAAAGCTGACCCTTTTTTGGTGCATGTTTGGTAAGTTTGCTATCAATTTGGAAGTCACCAAATTCAGTTCTTATCGATGTCACTCGAAACCTTTCTTTCATTTTTAATCAGCAAAATGTCACTCTAAACTTCTGAAGGGGTATACCCCCGAATATTTAAAATCTATCAATACATCAATAGTACTATGGTCCGAATCAGTTGATAATATAGCAGCAGTTCCATGGTTTTTTAGTTCTTCATGAAAAATCAATTGAAGGTGTATTCCTCCTCGCTGTTTGTACGTGAATAATTAAAACTGGGATCCGAATGATCTGATATGTCTAACAACAGCTCCATGGTTTTAGTTCATTTTTCCTATTTCTTTTAACATGTCTTTTGGCTCTTTGTTTCTTGTATAGGTACTAATGAAATTACGATTTCCAGGACACTCCCCGCGGTCCACCCATCGTCCAAGGCCACAAACTGGTGGCTATCTAACATTTAGCAGTAAGCTTAGAGGATACTAGAGGTGCTTCGAGTTGAAACAAACTGACACTTGGCATTTGATTTAGGACAAATTTGGGCAACTACCCAGATGCTTAAGTGATGGCGAGAACTAACTGATACTTTTGCGAAGAGAAAAGAATTTGTTTGATTGCATACCTCAAGTGATTACAAGAATAACATTACAAGCTAGGTTAAACTGAACCTGCTAAGTTGAGCCGGTAGACCTAAGAAGGTGATGAGACAGGAGCCAGAGGAGGAATGCACAACTGAACCTACTAAATTGAGCAGGAAATGAGTCAAGATGACATGTTATTTTTGTGGGAAAACTGGACATAACAAAAGAGGATGCAAGAAGGGATCAAATGAGGGGGAGGGTTCAACGAGAGTGATAAAGAAAATGTCCGAGCAAGCGCTGCAGAACATGTCCCAAGAAGTGGTCCAGTGAGTGCAGCATTCAATTTTACCGACAAATGCGTTCAATGTCCCAACAGTAATTTTTATTTTTATTTTTTTTGTTTTGTCTAACATTCAACAGTTGAGTTCACATGTTCCACACCTAATTTTGCAATTTCAATGTGTGTTAACCAGTGTTGCTACTGCTTGGGCAAATACCAATGGCAAATCTTCCTCAATAGGAACTGAATTAAAAAAGCTGGTTCATGCGTCCCAAATCTCATTCAGAAGAGTTTGAGTGAAACTCAGGTGTCAATTGCTTCCATGGTTCATAAGGTGCATTAAATGTAAGTATTGTTTAATTCAACCTTTGTTGTTGTATGTTACTTTGGTAGATTGCTTTTTAACACTTTTGTTCCATAAATTTCAGGGTCATGTTGGTACTTGGTAGTAGTGTGAGAACAAACATGGCAGGTGATACCTAGCCAAAGGTTAGACATTGTGTAAGTTTGACCACATCTCTTTCCATCAGTTTGTGACTTTAAATTGCCCTTTATAAAGGTGGGATTTTAAGACTTATTGCTTCATGTGTACGTATCTGTCAATAACTCAACCAACAAGATGCATGCAATGATGTGGAGAGGAAGTAATGTATATCTGTCAAGTTTCAAGAGAGCTACTTCTTCTAACAATTCTACAAAGGGGAAGTGAATAACAAATGTGGCAATTTTTAGGTAAATATCATGTAAAGATAGTTTTTAAAAAGCTAAAGCGGTCCATATGTTGAAGTTGTAATCTGTGTTCTTCATAGTAGTATTAGATAGTTGAAATTTATTTGGGATGTTGACTTGTAGTTAAAAACATTTGGTAGTTGGTAAGGCATTGAGCGTTTGTAATGACTTCAAATGATAGTGGTTTCTTGTTAAGGGTAGTAATAGCTTATATTCAGTTTGCAAATGGCCTTTTGTTTTGGATGTCAGTGCAACAATCTGTGCCTGAATAGTTGGTAATGGCAATTTCTGGGTCATGAGAATGGCCATTTTTTTTGTTAAATGCCTGGTACGTACCATATTTTGGTCATGACAACTCCAATTTCTTCTTCCTTTGAATGGGAAATGAATGGCAAGTGAATGGAAAACATATTGAACAGGACATGACAATAATTTCCCATTAACTACGACACTATTTGCATTACTACATTACAGACACATTACATTTTATCCCATATTGGGAGATCAATCTGAAAAGAGCAGACACATACCACAACCACACACACCTGCACATACTGCAACCACTTACACCTAGCCAATCCGAAATGAACAAAGTCTTGGTCTTTGTTCACAATGAGTAGATTTTGCTCCCAAACACAACAGCTGCAAAAATAATCCAACTTGAAGCAAGACATATCTTCATCTTCCTCTCTCTTGCAGTGATTTTTTCAGCTCCATCTCCAACTTGTTCGCCTTCCTCAGTAGCCCAGAGATCGATTGAATGGTGGTGATTTAATGGAGAACATGCATGTTCACATAAAAATTACGGGGTTGAGGCTTTATATTTGGGCATGCACAGTTTTGTTGGATTGGGATGGTGGTGATTTAATGGAGAACATGCATGTTTACATAGAATTTGAGCTATGGAAAAAGTAATCGGATTTTAAACTTAAAATTTTGACTTTATTACTTAGCATGGGGATTTCAAAAATGGAAACGTTATCATCCCTTTTAGACGTACTATGACTAAAAGGTTGCCATATTGAATAGAAAAATTAAGCTAAATGTGATTTTCCATTTTATATATAATATTGATCTATTTTTTCCATAAGAGTGAAAATGATCTAAAATCCAAGAAAGATGGAAAAAAAAATGACATTTTTTTAGTGGTTGATTGGCATAAAAATAGTACGAAGTTAGAAAGTGAATTTTCTTGCATAGCTTTCACTTTATTGCTCAAAATATAGGAAAACTCCATTTTCTTGTAAAAGTTGTCACCTCTTTTTGACCCTTTCTATAAGTTCCATATCTTTCCTTCCCTATCATAACCAATGTATATTAATGGTACATTTCTTTTATCAGCAAAAGTAACATTTCATTAACGAGAAAAGGGAAGAGGAAATCCAACCAAGGGTTGAAAGTACATCCAATACTTTATTGCTAGATTTTGACAAAACTTTTCAATTCAATTATGTGCATGGAAAAAAAAGATGTTCTAACACAATTTTCTTTCCAATCAAACGGGACCTTCATAGATTTGAAATGGCCATAAATTACGGAATGTGAAAAAAAAATTCATTCTTTTGGTAAACAAGAATAATTCATTATTTTGTTCTGATCAAGAACAAATTTTATAGATAAATATCACATGATGTGATGACTAAGGAAAAAAATATATCATGGTCGAACGAAGCAACTCATATATGAATCATGAGTTACATTGGCCACGCAACCTTTGATCTGCACGTCTTTGGAACACATACTAGAGAAATTGGTAAGGGAGAATGCAAGCCTTTCATGCATGCCACTGTTGATCCAGATTGAGAGCCAATGCCAAAGTTGTGTGAAGTGGATTTGTGTAAGTATCTCCTTCTGCTATTATGCACGCATTATACACGCACGTTATTAATTTGAGCACATTCCTTCATGGCACAGATTTAATTCGAACATTGATTAACCCAGTGACCCTGAGAGATCTAGACCCTCACCTCCAATTCTGCAAGCAATTGGTGCACTTGCAAAAAGTGGTTAATGCAATTTCCTCAAAACAACCATCAACAATTTGATTTTATTATATACTGTCAATCAACCTTTCACCTCATTGCATGTGTTTGCAATACCTTCCCTACAGTTTTTCTGACCATTTGATGGAATATAGCGTTGAAGAACTCCTTCTCACTTCTGGAACAATGTCATGGCCTGCTAATTGCAAGACAAGAAGCTTAATTAGAAGGACCAAAATGGTTTGAATTCCTAAATGCTCACTCGCTAAACGTTGGGAAAATCGTCGATTGTCTTCATTTTCAATATGGACGGTAGACGCTTGCATGTTTTGATTTTTGGTTCTCAAAGTATCAAACTGATCCAATATATGTTCGGCATTGTAAACAACGCACAACAGTACTTCCTTGAAAACATCATGTTTTGTAAATGATTCACTCCACCTTATGAGGCCTGCTATAGTACATAACTTCTCATCACCCAGCCTGCAACAATCCTTTCACACAATCTCTACACTATGATTCGTTACTATATTTGAGAAATAACACAAAAAATAATTGTACGAATAAACTAACAATATCGCTCACACTCAACATCTTGTTCTGGAATACGAATAATGCATCACTACATCATGTCGAGAAATTTATCAAACACTTGATACACAAGACTTATAATTAGATCAAACACTGTCTACACAATGCCTTTAAGCAAAGCATTCCACTACCTATTAAGAAGCACCGACGCGCGTAGCGCGTCGGCATCGCACTAGTGAGTAATAAAATGGGTTGGATTGAAGATGGTCTAATGCTCCAAATCTCTATATTGAGGGGAGATTTGGTCTCCAAATTTACCTTTTTCTCTTTATATATAAAAATTCTAATACCACTCATGTACTTTGTACTTTTTGTTCTATATTTGAATAATAAGTACTATAACTTTTACTCCATATATTTATTTCTCTATAAAATTTATATCATTGACAAGATATGGACTATACCTCACCCAAAATTGAACACGTTTAGTTAAAGTCTTAGAAAAAAGATTTTAGAATTTTGTTAAATTTAATGTGAATGATGAGTTGTTAAATTTTAGAGAAAAAGTGAAAGAAAATTTTAAATTGTTTAGAGAGAGTAGTGAATTTTTGCAATATAAAGATGAATATAGAGAAGTATGGTTGGAGTCGCAATGAATAGTCTCACTCTCTATAACCACTTTTTGAATTAAAAAATCACTTTTTCGATCTCTATTTTAGACACTTGAGTTGGAGTTGCTCTCCCAAGAAGCTCTAGAAACTCTGAACAGCCGTTTGTACACTGAAATACATTTACAGTTCATCGATGCCAATATTGGTATGTTTGGAGCGATGAAAGAAATAACCGATTACGCCTTTTACTCTTTTTTTTTCCACACAAAAAAGAACTAAGAAAAACTCATGGGAACCATTCGAGCCAACAACATCAACAGTATTACCCGATAACTCTATGTATCAGTGCTAGAGACGTCAGTAGTCTCAAATCCGTCTCTTCCCCCCACTATTTATTGGCTCTTTTCGTACATGGGTTTAGTTAAGAGTGTGTTATCTTTTAACAATAAATTCTACTAATAACTCTCTAAAATAAATTTCAATTGGTTTAATTTTCAAAAAGAACAACTGGGCATTTACTTCTTAAGTTTGGAGTTTGAATTTGTGAAGCGGGGACCACTTAATGTTTGGTACGGAATAATTATATCGCCAAACTTGGCACACATGCTAATACACCTCAAGATTAGCACACTCTAGCATAAAAAGCATTGGGACGCCTAAAATCATCTTCAATTGCTAGCTCCTAATACACCCCATGACACCATCAAAACAATAAAAACTCATTGGAGATGCTCTTATGCGACTCAGGTATGCAGTGTTGATAAAAGGATCTAACTATTGAAGTTTGGATACATATTCAGTTCATTAAGAAATTGAATTTAAACATTTTTCGAAGCTCTAAGACTTCGAATCAATCTTAAGGGGTTGGCCGAGTAATCAAAGTCCGAAACTTAGAACTTAGAACTTAGAAGCTTGCTTTCTCCCATCGTATGGTGAACCTCCACGTAGACTTACCATCCACGTTGACGGGGCCTGGAAGGATGGAAGCACTTGGAGTGGTTTGGGTTTCACTATCAGCCTTTCACATGGTTCCGTGGTCCAACAAGAAGCAATCTTGTTCTACAACTCTAAGCAGAGCTCTTAGCTATTCTGCAAGCAATTAAACGGTCTCTAAAACTCAAGTTCGCTACATTAGCACAGAAGCATCTTATATTTCGGTTCGAAAATTGCACGCATTTTCATTGGGAATTACCATTTAGGAACGGAGAACGGAGGGGGAGTAACTCAATAACACAACTTTTTGAGCCTCTGGGAAGTTTGTTCAACCGACGGCTGTGCTTTTCCTGATCAGCTGGGTAACAATGCAACACCAACCTTTCCAAAACTATTGCATTTTTTAACAAAAACCTTATAAACCACATCTCATCAGGATCCTCATCAAAATGTGCAATACGAACAGTTTTGAGGGAAGATGTGAAACAAGAAGGTACTCTTCCCAATGTATAACCCTCCATGTTGTCAAAATCGAAGCCCTAAAAGAATTAGATGAAACCAATATAATCAGTGTCAATGAGTATCCAACAAAAAACATGAGAAGATAAGAATGAATTGCCTCCAGTCCGTGTACCGTATTGGGCTGTGTTGCCCACGTTGAAAAAGTGGATGACAAATATGCTTTTGGTGTTCGGCCTTCAAATTTTTCTTAGGCAAATGTGACTAAGGCTCCGTTCCAGAAACCTTCTTGAAAATTAAGTATTTATTTTGAAACTTCTCAAAGAAAAATAAGAAGAGTTGTTCCACAAAACCCAAATAAACAGCTTATTTTATATTTTCAAACTCAAAAATAATGTAAATGAAAAATAATTTTTCAATTTTTTTTGCACCGTATTAAACATCTCAATGAGATCTATCAAACAAGATCCATATTGATAGGAAAATTATTTGCGTAGTCACATGATTTTTGAGCTTGAAGTTTCCTTAATCAAAAAATAATTACTTACTTTTTTATTTATTTATGGAACAAGCCATATTATTGAACAAAAAATAAGAACTTATTCAAGTTCTGGAACGGGCTCTAATAAAAACACGTGGCTCTCATTACAGGATCAAACTGAGTTTTTTTTCCCCCATAAATGCAGATGATGAAAAAGAAGCCTTTGGGGGGTCTCACGGGTTCGGACAACAAGGTTCGATCTACCAAGTGGACCGGAGACAAACCAATTCCTCCAGAGACGTACCTTCTCAAAATTAAGAAACTCTAGCTTCGGTGTTTTTTCCAGTAGGACCATGAGAATTCCAAATAAATGACCATAAAACTCGAAATTCAGCTCCAAATGGATCATGTTGTAAAATGTAGGAAGACGGTCCAAGAGATTTTCAACCAGCGAGAGGCACTTGGCACAAAATAAAAACCCAACAAATTAGTACTGTGAAGGTCTAATTTCTGGGCGAGCCACGAACATAATCAAGGTACAGTTAAGTAGTTAACAACTCCAGATTTTCATATAGACAATGCAAATTAAATAAGCTAGCATACCTCGAGCATATCAATTGTAATCGACAATCTCTTAACATTGACAACCCCAGAAAGTAACCCGAGCACTTGAGGGGTTACTTCTTCTGAGGAATAAATGTTATGAAAACCAATAGTTGCATCAACTAACAAAGATAGGTCATATAGACGGAAGTCAACTACCGGGGAACTAATGCAACGGAGATGAATAAGATTTGCAGCATAAATTTTGGTCACACAACTGAAGAAATCCCGAGTCGACATAGATGAATTCTCAATATTCAATCTCCTCAGTGTGGGAATACAAATCATTATAGTCTTTAGATTCTTCCATCCACATTTCACCAAAGCCAACTCCTGAAGCACTGGGCAACTAGAGAAAAGATGTTGTGTGGAGTCATCATCTGAAAATGTAACATATGAAAGTTCCAAGGTCTTAAGGTTTGAGAAGTGAGTCAGACTTGGAACTTTCAAAGACCACTTCATAAATAATTTCAATGTCACAAGAGATTGGCAAGTGAAAAGGTGGCAAGGCAATACAGGCTGTGCTTTCCAATTTAGAGACAGATTAAGCTCTTCAATGTTGTGCCTCATCGAAGCAGAGATCCATGAATTAACACGAGAAGAATTCACAGGCTCCAACGATTTTATAGTAAGGCTTTTAATATCTGACGCATCGTGGAAGTGAAAAACTCTGTCTGCAAAATCCAAGAGACTCCTATCTTCCTTTTTGCCAGTCCAAGGAAACATATCATCAGTCAAATCAATGTCAGAAATAGAGGTCCACAAATATTCCCATTTAGTAGATAATATGGAAGTTCTTATGGCGTCTTTGGTAGAGAGGAAGGAGAGGATATGATGGAGAACATTTCCAGGCAAGCTGCTGATTATATCATTGCCCTCACCGACATTTTGTTCTTCTGAAAGCTCTATGTGTTCAGAAGAGTGTGGATGAACGCTATCATCCCTCTGTCGCTTTCTCTCTCCCATTTGCCGCCTAAAGAAAGGGATTAGGGATCTAAAAGTCATTGATCAAGAGACATGATCCAATGAGACAGGAAAATTTACAGGATTCCTAACAAATAGCAGATCAAACTAGTGAAATAAATGGAAGCTTAGACCGTTCTGAGGGAAAATACCACGATCAGAAGATTTTGTAAATACAGGTACAATGTATAGCAAGTATAAATGGTACGATTGACAACCATAGAAATAACTTACAGAGATACTGATGGTTAACATTTAATATTTATACATGAAAATTGATATGCAAAATGGATTGCTTGAAGAAGTTACTCTTCACCCAAAAAAAACATACAAATACTCGGCGTTATATATACAGCTATATATACACACTGATTCAACCGAAGTGAGAGAGCAGGGACATGAAAGACATAAAATAATCAAACTGACGAAATCTATCCGGAGCTTAATTGAAAGCACGACCATCAAAATTCACCGTATAAACGGAATTTCAAAAAAACAAATCTATGTTATCGTCTACTATTATCAGTGGCTAAGAGTGTCCACAATGGCATAACCAAAAGTACTAAGTTTTTAAAGTTAGCAATATTTGTGCAAAAACTCACAATGCTATCATCAAACTTAGCAACCTCCTTAGAAATAATCAAATTTTGGATTTTGGATAGCCAAAACTAATAACATTTTGTTAATAACCAAATTTAATTAACCTCACATTTTCAATCAAATACACACATGATTACAAAAAAAAAAAAACGTTATATCTCTTCCCTTTTCCCCTCTCTTTCTTTTTCTTTTTCTTTTTCAACTTTGTTTTCAAAAAAAAAATACTTAAAATTGTTTTTTTTAAACTGTTTGCCGCCCAGAAAATATTTTTTAACTGTTTTTAAAAATAAAAAAAATTGTTCTTTTTTCGAAAAATTGTTTTGTAGAAGAATTTTTTTTTCTCAAAACCTTTTCTTATATAAAAATTAATTTTTTCAAAAACCGTAGTTACAAAGAAACTATTTTTATAAAAAAATTTCAAAAAAGTTGAGAAATTATTTTCTATTTCTAATAAATAGTTTTTATTAGTCTCAAAATTTATTTTTAGAAAAAACTATTTCTATGTTCACAGTTATTAATTTTTTTATAATTTAAAAATATAATGTGACAACTTTTGGTTATTCAATTTTGATTATGTCATTGTGAACCTCTACATTGCTAATCTTAATAATCTCTTAACTGGATAATCAAAAGCTGATGTGGCAACTTTTGATTATTCATTTTTGATTATAGCATTGTGGATACTCTAAGGCCATCCATAGTGGTATAATCAAAAGTCAATTATTTTTAAAGTTAACAATGTTAGAGCAAAAGATGGCTCACAATGGTATAATCAAACTTAGCAACATCCTTTGAAATAATCAAATTTTAGGCTTTGGATAACCAAAATTAGCAACATTTTTCAATAATCAAAATTTGTGGATTATACACCACATAAGTTAACTAGTTCCAAAATCTGTATACACGCGTGTTTCAATTGGTATTTTTTTCTCTCTTTCACCTACTCTATATCTTCTTCACCTCACCACAAATTATTTATCTTTCTTTTTCTCAAAAAGTGAAGCTCATATCTCTCAATCATCTACAATTCAACTCATCATCGCTGGATTAAGGTATTTCACTATTCTTTTCTGTTTCTATTTTTTCTCCCAAAAAAAAATCATAATGAGAGGGAAGAAAGACACTGATTTTCCCACAAAATTAAGAGAGGGAATCGATCAATATATTTTTGCAAAAAAAACGTAAATGAAGGGAAATGAATGACAGAAAACAGAGGGGGAGAGAGAGTGAAATTGTAGTGGACCTTTATTTTGGTTATGAACTAGAAGTGACCATTGTGAAGCTCAACATTGTTAAACTTAACAACCTCTTAAGTGAATAATCAAAAGTTAATGTGTCAACTTTTAATTGTCCTTTTTTGATTATACCACTGTGGATGGCGTAAGACGATGCTGCTAAAGAATAAGGGAATGGAAAATCTTACCTTTGAAACCCCAGAAACGGTGAGAGTTGTTAATTCGAAGCTCGTCTTTCTGAGCTGCGAAAGAACAGATTTTTAGCGTTCCCTAAACGCTCTAATCGGTAGAGAGAGAGAGAGAGAAAGAGAAAGAGAGAGAGAGATGGAAGGTCCACTCTCTGCTAGTTTATGCACGAATTATTCGGTGGAGTGGTGGACTAATAAATGGTATCCAAGATTCCCAATACTAGTAGAAAAGGCCCACTTGTGTAAATTTTGACATTTAAGGCCGCCGCACCTTGACTTTAGCTTAAAACCGATTTTACTTATGAGCCAAATTCGTACTGGTTAATTGTGATCCCTGCTATTGGACAACATACACTACATAGTTACATTACACATTATATTACATATTAAATGGGACCCATTTCGGGTCTCATAAAAATTCAAAAAAATATCCATAAATTCTAAAATATTGTTTCATGGGGTCTGACATTTAAGGCCGCCGCACCTTGACTTTAGCATTAAACCGATTTTACATCTGAGCCAAATTCGTACTGGTTAATTGTGATCCCTGCTATTGGATAAGAGAGATGCTACATACACTACATAGTTACATTACACGTTATATTACATATTATATGGGACCCATTTTGGGTCTCATAAAAATTCAGAAAAATATCCATAAATTCTAAAATATTGTTTCATGGGGGCCTGTAAAAAATCAGCTCTAATGGATATCAGTAAGTATTACTTCTTGATTTGTAGGGATGAAATTCTTCATCTGCACAGTTTCGTCACTACAAATCTAGAAATGATACTTACTAATATCCGTTATAGCTGATTTTTTACAGGACCCCATAAAACAATAGTTTAAAATTTATTAGTATTTTTCTGAATTTTTATGAGACCCGAAATGGGCCCCATATAATATGTAGTGTAACGTGTAGTGTAACTATGTAGTGTATATAGCATCTCTCACTGGACAAACATCAAGAAACATGTAGGTGCCATTCGAAAACATCATAAATTGGCCAAAACACTTGAGTTATCAAGAAAAATTCATTTCAAATTTGAATAAGCTACTACTTTGTTCAGCTTTTGAAAAGAAAAGAAAATTCAAATTTATCGAAATTTACTCGTGACAAAATCAACTGAATCTCGTTAGAAATCAAGTCAGACCTATAAAATAGTTAAGTGTGAAATTTTTGTTGAATCTCATTGTGTTTTCAAACCAACCAAATATATTATACGCGATTGATCCAGCTATGATCAGCCTAAAACTTCTGTTTGCAAGAAATTAAACTTATCTCCATATGCCAATCAATGAGATCCTCTAACTTATCCTTTTTTTTCCATTCTATTATCCAAATCTTGGATTCAATATCAGGGTTATGTTTTTGCAATTCGCAAATAAAAATGAATTTTGTTTTGAATGAACATAATTGTTTCCATTTGAACAAATTCAAGAACTGCACCACCCGCTAGGCCTTAATGCATTATTTGTAACACATTGCTTTAAAAATCCTGTTTTTAGCGTACTGGCAGAGAAATTACTCTGAAAGCTTCTGCAGTCATCAACAAACAATTTAGAATTTTATCCGTTTAATTTTTTTTATCGGTAAAAGTAATATTTATTAAGGAACTTGATCAGGATATATCGAGTAAGGGGAAGGGGAAAGAGAATCTAACCAAGGTTGGATAACGAAGGCAAAGGCCTACACATTTGGGGGCATTGTGCCCGAAAACATCTAGCAGGACAAAGTCCAAATACACCCTAGAAGGTCTACAATGCCTAGATAAAAACAGATAAAGCTCAAACAACCAAAAGGCCTAAAGGCCCAAATCTTACAATGAAGCACAACCCAAAGAAAATCCAAAACCTAACCCTAAAATGCCGTTGCCTCCCGAAACAGACAGTAAACCCCATCGCCACCAGTTAGCCACCGTCGAACCCTCCAAGCCACCATTGGCCACCCCTCCGAAGATGCCAACCCGGAACCCGGACATGCAAAAACTACCGCAGATGCTACCCTTGCAGTTAGGTGAGTATCGGGCCGTCCAACAATGACCACAGCGGGAGCCACGTAAACCGCAACAATCAGTTTCTTTGTCATCCCTCATTGCAGAAATTTTCAAGACGAGTACCTCATGAAGTAGGAAATGAACCAAGCTCCTCACAAGTAGCTCGAAGTTTGGCTCATTGAGGGTTCGGCTTAGCTCGACTCGCTTAATAATTGTGCCGAGTTCGAGCTCAAGTTTTAGCCTTGTGTAGTAAAATGAGTCAAACTCAATACTCTAAAAGCTCAATTCAACTTGAAAAAAGTTCGACTCGTTTAGTAAATGAATCGGGTAGTTTTGGATTAAAAAGTAGGGAGTGCCTTTTTTTAGTCTTTATTCAAATTTTTTTTTTTTTTGCATTTGTTAGTTTTGCGTCAAACTTTTGTGACTTATTGGTTCATCTCAACGAGAGGAACCGAAAAAATATAAATTTTTTTATCAGAGCCCACAATTTTTTTGAAAAAGATAAAAAAAGAATTCAAAAAGCTCTTTTTGACCTATTTTTGTCTTTTTTAAAAAATTATGGATTTTGATTAAAAAAAATTTACTTTTTCGGTTCCTCTCGTTGAGACGAACTCAAAAATACAAAAGTTTGATATAAAACTTCAAATGTAAAAAAAATTTTAAATAAAGATTAAAAAAAAAGTCACTCCCTACTTTTTTATCCAAACTCGCCTGAAAATGGACTCGGCTTTGCTCGTTTGCACTCATAAAATCAGTTTCAGATTTTCCCACTTGCGCACGTGTATCAGTGCATGTGACTTGAGGGCCAGGGCTGCAGGGCATGACTAGGAGGCAACTTGGGTCGCGTAAACCCGAACCGAAGTCCAACGAATTTTAGGGCTTTGAATAATAAATTTGAGCCCAAGTTCCGGTCGTGGCCAAAAGCCTGTGTTGAAATTGGGTTGGACTTGGGCAGAAATCACAAACAACCCGAGCAACTCGACCCTGTTATGCATGTGAGAGCTATGCTCACAATACGGAATGTAAATACGTTGGAAGTTTTTCTACTTAAGCTTGAATCCTGATGGGCTCACAAAATCCATCGCGAAAACTGGAATTATCGGTTGTGCAAGACCTGAAGACGTTTTATGTCCCATCCTAGTTGGAAGGGAGGCGTGGGACCTTCATCTACCAGTCGACTGAGCAGCAGAATTTATAAGTAGAGGAATTAATCTGTGACAATTTTCAACAGAAGGGCTAGTGGATATTTTGCGAGGCCCATTAAGTCTTTTCGCAAAAATCTGTCCATGAAAAGGAAAAGTTTGAGTCATTCCTAATACACAAATCACAACTACCATTGCCCCATTACAAAATACAAGACCGTTTCGATAAAACGGATCTGGACGACATCCCATGATCCTCTGCAAATCGGAGCTCCTAAAACAGTTCAAAAGGGCACAAGCCTTGTGTGTTTTCCAACATACTCCTGAGAAACTTTTCTAAGTGTTTTGAAATGAGCTTCAAATAGACAAGTAACCACTAGATATCTTGAAACGATCAACGATAAGACACCGAGCATCCAAGAAAGTTGACCAAAGGTTTCAAAGCAACTCAATAACACAGCTTTCTGATCTTCTTGGAAATCCCCTTAACTGATTGTTGACCTCTTCTTCCTTTTCCGAATCTTCAGATAATATAGGCTCGCAGTACAAAGTCATCTTCTCCAACACAGTTGCATTCTTCAACAAAAGTCTTAGAAAATGCATCTCTGCCAGCTTCCCTTCGAAGCAAGAAAGGCTAAACCGTTTAAAGCAACAACAGGAAGGAACTCTTTCCAACATCAAACAAACCTCATGGTCATGGATATAATCTGAGTCGAAGCCCTAAACAACAAAAAAAAACAAATTTGAAACTCCAATCAAACCAATTTAGTAAATGCCTTTGGATATCAAACAAATAGACAAAATAGTTCCTTGGCAAGGAAATAGATTGGAGATATACCTTATCAAAGTCAAGAAACTCAAGCTTAGGTGATTTTTCAAGCAAGTTGATCAGACCACCAGTCAAGTCACTACAAAATTCTGCATTCAGCTCCAAATTGGTCATATTGGGAAATGTAGGTAGACGACCCATGATATTTTCCGCATCAGAGATAGACTTGGCACCACACACAAAAAAAAAAAAAAAAAAACCCAAAGAATAAATCAGTCAATATTGTGAGGGCTCGTTTCTAGTTGTTTAGTTTAAGCGTGGGTTAAAAAACAATATAGTTTCAACTGCCTAAACTCTTGTTTTTCTTACAGCAATATTGTAAAACAAGAGAAGCAGACATACTAGAAGCGTATCAGCTGATACTGTCAAACATTTAACATTGCAAATCCCAGTAAGCACTCCTATCGCACGAGAAACGTGTTGCTGTGACACATCTCGATGTGGAAGGTCAACAGATGCATTGACTAAGGAAGAGATGCCACATAAATGAAAGTGAACTTTCAGATTACTAGTGAACTTCAGGTAGATGAGATTTGGAGCATGAATTTTGACTACACAACTGAGTACATCAGTTGAATCATCTTCAATAGTCAATCTCTTTAGTGTTGGAACAGAAATGGTGAGAGTCTTTATATTCTTCCATCCACAATTTGTTAAGGCCAACTCTTGAAGCACCGGACAACTAGAAAATAAATGTTGCATTGAGTCATCATCAGAAAATGTAAGTAAGTTAAACACCAAGGTCTTGAGGCTCAAGAAGTGAATAAAACTAGGGGCTTTCAAAACGCAGTCCATAGATAACTTCAACACAAGTAGCGATTCACAAGTAAAAAGGCAACAAGGCAACAGAAAGCACGTTCTCACGGGCAAGTCAAGATCAAGTTCTTGAACATTGTGCCTTGTAGCAGCAGAGATCCATGAATTAAGACGACCAGGATTCACAGGGTCAAGAATGTAAAGATGAAGTCTTCTAATATCTGAAGCATCATGAAGAAGGAGAACTCTATCCACGAAATCTGAGAACCTATGACACATTGGACACTGATCTTTAGTTTTGTCAATATCCTTTGACCAAGAAATATCATCCAAATTGATGTCCGAAATGGAGGTCCATAAATATTGCCATCTTCTTGATAATATAGAAGTTCGTATGGAGTCTTCGGTTGAAAGGAAGGAGAGAATGTGACGGAGAACGTTGTCCGACAAGGTGCTGATTACATCCATTCCCTCACCATAAGTCACATCTTTGGACACCTTCTGATGTTTCGAAGAAGGTAGCAGAACGACATCATCCATTTTTCTTCTTTCTCTTTCAGTCACCACCTAATTACAAGAACATAGGGTTGTTAATGTCAAGAATGACTTCATGAGATAGACTATCTATAGCACTCATTACAAATAGCAAATGAAACTTGTGAATATCGAAAATTAGGGATGGATCTATAAATTTTGCGTTAGTGGGGCCAATACTAGTGTACCAACAAAAAAGAAGATTTTCCGTGAAAGAACTTCCTCATACAAAAGTTAAGACAAAATCAATCTATTAGAGGCTTTTTTAAGGGTCCCCGGAACCACCCCGTGTGTGTGTGTGTGTGTGTGTGTGTGTGTATATATATATATATATATATATATTGATTGTTATATTGATTGTTCCATGCAGGTTTTGAGCTAGATAAAAATAGGATCTCATAAAACTTTGCTAAAGATGTACTTTCTCATGGTTCTTTTTAGTTAAAGTTTCAACTTACAACCTATTTAGATGGAGTGGCCCCATTGAAACTCTTCTAGTGATATACGCTTTTAATCAATGGACATTAGAAATGCAGAGACCAAAATAAACCTTCGCCAGTCCAAAATTTTAACTTGAAAAGACAAATACACTTGTCATATGCTCTATTTGGATAGATTAACATAACTATAAAGAATGTGGATATGTTGTTGGGGAAAAGCAGAAGAAGGTCTACGTCACGTTGAACCCCACGCAGGAAGGAAAGGAAGAAATGAATCAACTGATGCAAGCAAACATAACACAGTGCTCTTCGATCTTCGGGGTGTATTCGTCTATCCCATCCAGTATAGGAAATCTGGTCCTTGAAGCCCGTCCAACGGGAATAAATTTCTATGGTAGCTAACGGAGGCAGGCTTTCAGAAGTGAAGGGCAAAAAGTCTTAAACTAAAAAGTTGGAGTTCGAGATCGGATCGGAAGAGAAAGAAAGGAGCTTTGGTATACGTAATGGTATAAGCCTGCCTGACTGTGAGACCGACTGGTTGAACAGAGACGAAAGTCGGCCATAGTGATCCGGGAGTCCTGTGTGGAAGGGCTCTCGCTCAACGGATCAAAGGTACGCCGGGGATAACAGGCTGATGACTCCCAAGAGCTCTTATCGACGAAGTCGTTTGGCACCTCGATGTCGACTCATCACATCCTGGGGTTGAAGAAGGTCCCAAGGGTTCGGTTGTTCGCCGATTCAAGTTGTACGTGAGTTGGGTTTAGAACGTCGTGAGACAGTTCGGTTCCTATCAACCGTTGGTGTTAAAGGGGAACTGCGTACAACGATTATGCCCAAATAGAGTCAATTTAGATCTCTATCTTCCAGCAGACAAGAAAGATGCCGAGCCTGCATCATATGCGTGTAAGAGAATCTCAAAAACAGATGTAATAGTGTTAAGTACGGATTTGACATCGAATGTGGGTTCGGTTTCTACTTCATAGAACAGATACAAAATCCGTCATGTTACAGATATTAGTTACGCAAAAACAAAACAAAAGAGCATCATAGATTCATATGTGGGACTTCTGAATCAGTGGCAATGCTCCCACACAGAATGGAACATCTAAACCTATTTCTGAGTAACTAAGATCAACCTAAGAATAACCAAAGCAGAAGCATACGAAGCTAGAGAGAGAGAGAGAGAGAGAGAGAGAGAGAGAGAGAGAGAGAGAGAGAGGGGAGGGGCCTTACCTGGTTCGCCTATGTGAAAGTAAAGAATCGGCTCCAGCCTCCAGATATTCAGTGGAGTGTTTAAGCCTGGGGTTCTTCAGGGTCTCAATTCTTCCGAACTCGGCTATTTGGGAGAGAACTCAGCTCGCTCATGCCTCTCTATATTTCTGTGTTATTGATAAAAGTGGGTTCCACAAGTGTCTTAAGAGAATTGGGGAACCTAGTGCACTTGTGTACAGTTTGCGTGTTGTGCACCGTGTTCGTTCGGTCATTCAATAATTCGGATCTCATATCGGCAATGTACAATATCGTTCCGATCTCGACAATAAACGACGGTTTGGATTTGGACAATTGGGTTACCCCCACCGACCCAGTAACAAACTAACCACGTCCCTTCCCTTTCTCCGATCATAAAGTCCCCGGATCCCTTTCAACTCTTCGCAGTGTTACTTGGTTCCGATTCTACCTTTGTAGAATGCCTGGGTCTAGTACAGTAGGTAGCAGGCATGTTCGTTTCGGCTCCCGAGCGTTAGATGACCGCACTGACAGCTCAGATTGTGCACAATACGCATGCCCCCCAAACCCCATCCCCCCCGTTTTCGTGTTAAGATACTACTATGAGTTTTTCAACAAGTCTTAGAGCATCTCCCGTCTCCGACCAAGCTCTATAATTCTCTAAATTTCTATATTGAAGGGAGATTTTGTAATCTACTCTTTTTTTTTGGTTAACTTTTTGTACTTTAGAGGGAGATGCTCAAATACTCCAAATCTCAGTATTGAGGGTATATTTGGTCTCTAAATTTACCCTTGTTTTTCTTCTTTTATATAAAATTCTAATACTCCCTACCATTCATGTCCTTTGTACTTTTTGCTGTATATATATTTGGATACTAAGTATAACTTCTACTCCATAAATTTATTTCTCTATAAAATTTATATCATCGACAAGATATTGACTATGCCTTTCAAACGAGTTCAATATTGAACATGTTTAGTTAAAAGTCTTAGAAATAACTATTTAGACTTCTGTCAAATTAAATGCGAAAGACAAGTAGTTATATTTTAGAGAAAAAGTGAATGAAAAATTAACTGAGAGATCAATGAATTTTTGAAATATAAAAATGGATATAGAGAAGTATGGTTGGAGTTACAATGAATAATCTCACTCTCCATAATCACTTTTTGATTAAAAAAATTGGATCTCTATTTTAGAGACAAGGGTTAGAGTTGCTCTTACAAGGAGCTCTAGGAACTCTGAACGGTTGTTTGAACACCGAAATACATTTATGTATAATCAGTGCCAATATTAATACGTTTGGATCGATGAAAGAAATAACAGATTAGGCCTTCTACTTTATTTATTTTTTCCACTTAAAAAAGAATTAAGAAAGACTCATAGAACCATTCAAGCCGACAAAATCACAATAGTACTACCCGGCAACTCTATGTATCAGTGCTGGCAAATCTATGTATCAGTGCTAGAGACGTCAGTAGTCTCAAATCTGTCTAGCACACATGCTAATACACCTCAAGCTTAGCACACTCCAGCACAAACTAATAAGCATTGGGACGCCTAAATACATTTTCATTTGCTAGTTCCTAATAAACCACCATTAAAATACTACATACCAATAACTCATTGGAGATGCTCTTATGTGACTTAAGTATGCAGTGTTGATAAAAGAATCTAACTACTCAAGTTCGGATACATATTCAGTTCATTAAAAAGTTGAATGTAAACATTTTTCGAAGCTCTAAGGATTCGAAGCAATCTTAAGGAGTTGGCCGAGTAATCAAAGTCATAGAAGCTTGCCGTCTCCCATCGGATGGTAAACCTGTCTCCCATCGGATGGTAAACCTCCACGTCGATGAGGCCTGGAAGGATGGAAGCACTTGGAATGGTTTGGGTTTCACTACCAGCCTTTCACATGGTTCTGTGATCGAACAAGTAGCAATCTTGTTCTACAACTCTAGCCCTCTTCAAACAGAGCTCTTGGCTATTCTGCAAGCAATTACATGGTCTTTAAAACTCAAGTTCACTACATTAGCACGAAAGCAATTATGCACGGAAGCACCTTATATTTTGGTTCGAAAATTGCACGAATTTTCATGGTGAACTACCATTTAGAATGGAGGGGGAGTAACTCAATAACACAACTTTTTGAGCCTCTGGGAAGCTTGTTCAATCGACTGCTGTGCTCTTGCGGATCTGCTGAGAAACAATGCAACACCAACCTTTCCAAAACTGTTGCATTTTTTAACAAAAACCTTACAAACCACATCTCTTCAGCATCCTCATCAAAACCCCTATCAAAATATGCAATACGAACAGTTTTGAGGGAAGATGTGAAACAAGAAGGTACTCTTCCCAATGTAGAACCCTCCATGTCGTCACGGTCGAAGCCCTAAAAGAATTCAGTGTCCATGAGTATCCAAAAAAACTCAAGGTAGAAAATTAGAATGGATTGCCTCCAGTCCATCAACCAGATTGGGTTGTGTAACTTGTGTTGTCGGGGCCAATGACCACATTGGCTATGATGTATGGGGCCCACATTGAAAAAGTGGATGACAAATATGCTTTCAAAAGTGGATGACAAATATGCTTTCAGTGTTCGACCTTTAAATTTTTCAGGCAAATGTGACTAATAAAATCATGTGGCTGTCATTACAGGATCAAACTGAGTTTTTTTTTTCCCCCATAAATGCAGATGATGAAAAAGAAACCTTTGGGGGGTCCCACAGGTTCGGACAACAAGGTTCATCCACCAAGTGAACCGGAGACAAACCGGTTCCTCCAGAGACGTACCTTCTCAAAATTAAGAAACTCTAGCTTTGGTGATTTTTCCAGTAGGACCATGAGAACTCCAAACAAAGGACCACAAAATTCTGAATTCAGCTCCAAATGGTTCATGTTGTAAAATGTAGGAAGACGGTCCAAGAGAGTTCTAACCGGCATGAGGTACTTGGCACAAAAAAAACCCAACAAATTAGTACTGTGAAGATCTAATTTCTGGCCGAGCCACAAACATAATCATGGTACAGTAAACTAAAAAACTCCAGCTTTTCTTATAAATAATGCAAATTAAATAAGCTAGCATACCTCGAGCATATTACTTGCAATCGACAATTTCTTAACATTGACAACCCCAGAAAGTAACCCGAGCACTTGAGGGGTTACGTCTTCCGCGAAAGAATCAAAAGACAAACCAATAGATGCATCAACTAATGAAGATAGGTCATAAAGATGGAAGTCAACAACCAGGGAACTAATGCAATGGAGATGGATAAGATTCGCAGCATAAATTTTGGTCACACAACTGAGGACATCCCGAGTCCACTTAGCTTCATTCTCAATAGTCAATCTCCTCAGTGTTGGAATAGAAATCATTATCGTCTTTAGATTCTTCCATCCACATTTCACCAAAGCCAACTCTTGAAGCACTGGGCAACTAGAGAAAAGATGTTGTGTGGAGTTATCATCTGAAAATGTAACATATGAAAGTTCCAAGGTCTTAAGGTTCAAGAAGTGAGTAAGACTTGGAACTTTCAAAGACCAGTTCAAAGACCAGTTCATAAATAATTTCAATGTCACTAGAGATTGACAAGTGAAAAGGTGGCAAGGCAATTCAGGCTGTGCTTTCCAACGTAGAGATAGATTAAGCTCTTCAATGTTGTGCCTCATTGAAGCAGAGATCCATGAATTAACACGAGAGGGATTCACAAGCTCCGGCGATTTTATAGTAAGACTTTTAATATCTGACGCATTGTGAAAGATAAAAACTCTGTCTACAAAATCCAAGAAACTCCTATCTTCCTCTTTGCCAGTCCGAGGATACGTATCATTCAAATCAATTGCAGAAATAGAGGTCCACAAATATTCCCATTTAGTAGATAATACGGAAGTTCTTATGGCATCTTTGGTGGAGAGGAAGGAGAGGATGTGATGGAGAACATTTCCAGGCAAGCTGCTGATTATATCATTGCCCTCACCAACATTTTGTTCTTCTGAAAGCTCTATGTTTTCGGAAGAATGTGGATGAACGCTATAATCCCTCTGTCGCTTTCTCTCTCCCATTTGCCGCCTAAATAAAGGGATTAGGGATCTAAAAGTCATTGATCAAGAGACATGATCCAATGAGACGGAATATTTACAGAATTCATAACGACTAGCAAATTAAATTAGTGAAATAAATGGAAGCTTAGATTGTTCCGAGGAAAAATACAAAGATCAGAATTTTTTTCTTGTTTCATCAAAATACAGGTACAATGTGTAGCAAGTAAATGGTACAAATGAGCATGACCATAGATTCATAGAAGTAACTTACAGATACTGATGATTAACATTTAATAGTATTTAAACATGAAAATTGATATGCAAAATGGCTTGCTTGAAGAAGTTACTCTTTACCCAAGAAAACATACAGCTATATATACACACCGATTCAACCAAAGAGAGAAAGCATGGGCATGAAAGGTCTCAAATCACCAAACTGAAGATATCAATCCGGAGCTTAATTGACAGCACGACCATCAAAATTCACCTTATTTACGCCTAAATGGAATTTCAAAGAAAATCTAGGTTATTGTCTACTATCAGTGGCTAAGACGATCCTACTAACAATAAGCGAATGGAAAATCTTACCTTTGAAACCCCAGAAACAGAGAGAGTTGTTAAATCGAAGCTCGTCTTTCTGAGCTCCCAAAGATCGAATTTTTAGGGTTCCCCAACGCACGAATCGGCAGAGAGAGAGAGAGATGGAAGGTCCTCTCTCTGCTAGTTTGGGCCCTAGTGAGTTCTAAATTGGGCCTTATATCTTTGTTATGCACGGATTTTTTGGTGCACCATTTAGGCTCGTTCCAGTTTTGTGGAAAAGAAATTTTTTGAAATTAAGATAATTTTAAGCTAAAAAATTATGTGTCTATGTAAAAAAATTTCTATCAATATGGATATTACTTGATAGATTTCATTAAGATCTTTTAAACGGTGCAAAAAAATTAAAAAATTATTTTTCATTTTTTTTATATTTGAACTTAAAATTACATTCTTTTTAAAAAAAAAGGTTTAAAAAGAAAACGGAACGGCACCTTATAAGTATATCTTATTGTATCTGCGATGTTTTCGAGAAAAAAAAAAGGTATCTTATTGTATCCGTTGTTTTGTTATATCTCACAAGTATCTTATTGTTGGCTTGTATATATGCATTTCTTGCTCTTTTCACTAAAAATAAAAAATACTTTTGTAAAATTTGGGGGCTCAAAGGGAATACACGTCGAGTTTTAGCTCATCGTTGACTCTACTTATGGGCCAAATTCATTCTCCCTCCATTCCAAAAAAAAGAGTCACTCTCTCTCTCTCTCTTACCATTTTCAAATAAAAAAATCAACTACTTTCGTGTATAATTTTTAAAATTTTTTGCATCATATTAAAGGTCTCGATTGGTACTTTAATACGGTGCAAAATAATTTTAAAAAATTATACATGGAAGTAGTTGATTTTTCAATTTGAAAAATGACACGACTTTTCATGGTGGACTCTTTTTTTTGGAACCGAGGGAGTAAAAGACTTTGGCTCGTTGTTAATTGGAATCTCGTTAGTGGACGAACAACAAGAAACATCGCGGGTGCTATTCGAAAACATCGTAAACGGGCCCAAACACTTGAGTTATAAAAACAAAATCAAGCTTGAATGAGCTACTAGTTTGTTTAGCATAGATAAAAAAAAATAAAAAATCAAAGTTCTCTAAATTTACTCGTAACAGAATCGACTAAATCTTGTTTGAAAATCAAGTCATCCGATAAAAAAGCTAAAAGTGTGCAAATTTGTTTGAACCTCATTGTGTTTTCAAACCAAGCAAATAAATTACTCAATTGATTCAGCTTATTTATCAGCCTAAAACTTCTGTATGCAAGAAATTAAACTTATCGCAATATGCCAATCAATCAGATCCTCCATCTGTCCTATTTTTTCCCCCCATTTTATTATCCAAATCTTGGATTCAATTTTCAGCGTTATGTTTTGACAATTCTCAAATAAAAGTTGGTAATCTCCGGTATCTTTAATTTTATTTTGAAAGAACATAATTGTTTCCATTCGAACAAATTCAAGAACTACACCACCCACTAGGCCTTAATGCACTATTTGTGACGCATTGCTCTAAAATTCTTGTTTTAGCATATTGGCTGAGAAATTAATCTAAAAGCCTCTGCAGTCATCAACAAACAATTTGAAATTGTATCATTGCAGAAAATTTTCAAGACAAGTACCTCATGAAGTAGGAAACCAACTCATGTATGCCGTAAGGTGGCGCACACATGGTCGATAATTGTTTTCAAAATACAAGGACACGAGCAAATACCAACACCGACTCGGAAATTCCGCCATTTTAATACAGCAACGTTCGAATTTTAGCGTGAAATCAACTCTAACACAACTTTTTGAGTCTCAGGGAAGCTTTTCAATTGATGGCAGACCTTTTGCTGCTGCTTCATACTCCTATCTTATAAGTCACAACGCAACGTCATCCTTTCCAAAGTGGTTACATTTTCAAACAAAAACCTCACGAAACTCCATGGCTTCTTATCGAAATCCGAGATGCAAACGGCTTTAAGGAAAGACACCAAACAAGAAAGCACCCTTTCCAACATGAAACCATCGTCGTTGAAAGGATCAAATCTCTAAAAGAATCAAATGAAACCAATATATATAGCTATGAACAAAAAGGAAGAACAGATCATGAGGACAGGAATAAGGCAGAGGATAAGACTGAATGTCTCCAATCCACAGACCAGATTGAACTACGATGTCCGGGGCATGCATTTTAAAAATGGACGACAAAGTTGCAGACCATTTTGCATATCTTTTCAGCTCAACACAGGCGATCTCCACTTCCAAAGCAACTAATCAAACACATAACCAGGCATTTATCTAACCTATTCTACAACAGAGAAAGAAGCCCATTCATTTGACATCTGCCTGTTTAATTAATATGTCCATGGAAGAGGCTTAGAGTTTCTCACTCTTCCCGTAAAGGAACTGTCCGGAAAGGAGATTCAATATCACGTCGTGTTTGTTTATACCAGTATAATATCCAGCATTGAAGTAATAGTCAAAAAAAGGGTAGAAAAGACAATTCATGTTTTAGCTCTATAAGTCCTAGCTGTTTGAAGGTTTAACCAATGCATCTACCTGCCAAGTAGCACAGTCTTATTTCTACTCCAAGTTATATCAAATCGTAAACAACATTGAGCTTGCTGAACCATATTTTACATGCCTCGGGCAGGCCACTTTTTCCTCTATAAGACTCTCGAAGCTTTATGAATCCTGAAGCCCCAAACGTACTCTTCAGCAAAGGAGAAAAGCATATGTTGCACCGTTAACAAAGACCGAAGTAAGAATCGTATCAAGCCAATATAAAAGATTGGACAATGTAAAGGCTCACCAAGCTAATTCCCCTAAATGGATAGGCCCTTGAAACAGTTAAATGGTTATGGACTTCAGTATCATTTGCCTTCTAGTTCCGTAAATCCTCTGAAAACCCACGATACAAGCACACGAAGAAATTCTATCCTAAATTCCCAGTTAACTGCAGGAGAAAAATCACATATCTCTTTAAACTTACCCAATGCTATGGTATTTGTTTGTTTACTCGTTTACATGAATATGATTTCCAATGGAGAAAACACATAACCTACAAGGCTACTACCTAAGAAACTGCCCTACTTTCGATGGATATAGAGAGTTACGATGGTTACAGAGACCGTGGCACCATTGCTGAACGATACGAAGTGACAAGTCTATGTGAGAGTAAAGAAAGCTTTAAATCAAACAAGTTTCTTTCTCCGAGATTTCATGGCACCCAAACATAAAACCAAAGCAGTTTAGTCGTGGGTTTGAAAGAATCATAGTTCAGTTGAATCTCAATCAAAGTAAACTGTGAAACTAGAAGGGATAACAAACAACATATCCAAAGATAATATGCAAAAAAGAAAGAAATTAGATATCAAGTGGACAACTTACAAAGAAGGCAAAAGGTATCAATGACATAAAACTCAAAAGCACAATTTAGAATTTCACAGTAACATAAAACTGAGCAAAAGATAAATGCGAACAAGAAAACAATTAGATATCAAATGGAACAATTACAAAAAAAAGGCAAAAGATATCAATGGCATTCAACGTAACAGCACGATAAATTATTTTCACATTAAGACATCCAAGCGTGAAAGTCCTTACCTTTGTCAAATATCAGATACAGATAGAAAGAGATACTAACAGGTTAACCGAACAAAAATACTAATTCCGAAAGATGACAAAGTTGAATCCACGTGAACCCTACTAACTCAAGTCAGGATTCACGAAGATAAAGTTAAAAGTGGCATAACTCAGACAATTAAACACACAGGTCCAGGCCTTTGATTAGGTTCCTGGTACAGATATGCCTCGAGTTAATATAGGAATAATTTCTCCAATTACTTGATTCAGAACCTGCTGCTCCCTTCAACCCTCAAATTCTAGGTTTTTGCGCAACTGAGGAGGTTGAATCCATTCATTCCGCCCTTTAGCAGCAACCCAACCAGCATATGGGGAACCCTCAAGAGCGCGGTTTGTGCCATCTTCCATGTAATAAAATCTCAACGTCCCATCAAAGGCATGGTAATAGACCTTGTTTGTTGTTTCTCCCGATGCTGAAACACAGGATGAGGAGGTACAACCAAGAAACAATGCTTGATTTCCCCGGCAGCTTGTTTCGGTAACCCAGGGCCTTCGAGAGCGACTAAACCTGAACAGGTGACATTGGCCATTGTCATTGCCTCGTAAGATGGGATTGTCCAAGTTGGCAAAAAGGAGCTGTCCGTTACATACAAACAAGTGATAACTTCCCTGTAAAAACCTCAAATTTGAGTTAGTAGAAAAAACACTCCATTCGCGGTTAGCAACACTAAATGCTGCAAGATCCCCATTACCGTAAAAGAGACAATAAAGGAATCTACCGGCAAACACCACGCCTTGTAAACCATACGGCTACCCCTCGAACGCTTGAGTGGTCCACGACATATCACGAGGACGACAGGTGCTGATTGTGCGCCAATAGTAATAATCACGAACAACAAAGAAAACACAGCCAGGGGAACAAGGATCGGAAGAAAAGGCGGCTACATGGACTCGGCAGTCCGCTTGGATGCCGTGGTTTAAATCAGGGAGAGTGATGATTTGCTTGGTGAAAGTCGAAAACAAGAAGTAAGACGTGACAGACTCCAGCGCAGGGGGTTTTTGCCGCGAGAAAAGCAGCCAACCGTGGTTTGAAGGGCGGATTTTGGGGACATAACGGCCACGGTTATCTTGCCCGATAACTTGATCCACAGAATAGGGCTGCTTGTGGTGTGACGGGTCAAATAACTTGCACACCAACGCCATGGGTTCATCAAGCAAGAACCCATCATCATTCCAGTGGTAGTTCAGCAGCCACGGGAGTTTTTCAACATTATCATCCTCATGAATTGGAATTGGCGGAGGAGGAAGTAGCCTTCCCCAATTCTTACAAACCGACCAGAAACGGATTCAATCGAAAGAAGAGAGGCGGGGAATAACCTCCGACGCGAGTATTTCCAGTGGAAGGTCCGACCAAGGCCGGATTTCACTGTCGAGATTGCTGCGTTTGAGTTCGGGTGGAGTTCTGTGATGACTAACCACGAACTTGTCGTTCTTCTTCTGAGAGTAGAGTGTTATAGCGTTTCGTTTCGCAATACGCTCTTTTTTACGAGCTTTCAGACTTTTTGAAGCCGTTGATATACAGAGATACTGGTCTACAGAAACCTCTACGCCCACGAATTGGAGGTGAAATCCCTACAAAAGCTTCTTACTAATCACACGCCTTGTTTTACTTTTAGGGACTCCTGTCTCGAAGCATGTGAAATTAGGGCTTTGGATGCGCGAAAATTGAGATTAGAGGTGTCAAACGGGCCGTGCCGTGCCGTGCCGGCCAGGCACGTTTAGCTTCACGCCAACCGTAATTTAATGCCGTGCCGTGTCGTGTCGTGTCAGCCCGTTTACTTAAATTGTGTCATGCCGTGCCGTGTCATTTTCAATCGCGTCGTGCCGTGCCATGCCCATTTACTTCAATCGTGCCGTGTCGTGTTGTGCCGTTTTTTAATCGTGTCGTGCCGTGCCGGGTTCATTTACTTAAATCGTGTCGAAGATTTTACAAAAAAGCTAGAAGTATAAAAAAAACAAAAAACTAGGGCTTTTACAAAGTGAGAGAGGGAGGGAGGACCGTGCCTGCCGTAACTCTGGAAGTATGAATGGGCTCAAGATTTTCGAACTCAGTTCGCTCTTTGCGTTAGTAGATCGTAGCTGACGAAGTGACGTTCTCCAATACTTACCCTCCCTCCATGTTTGTCAGCTCTACAAAATTGAGACGTAAAAATGATAGTAGTACAATTTTTGCATGAAAAGTTCAAAAAAAGTCGACAACTTACTAAATATTAATGAGTTTTTTTTTTTTTTTTGGGTAAGTAAAATATCGATGAGTTCTTTTAACTTATGAAAAAAATTTAAATTTTTTCTTGAAAAAATGGCATTATTTTTGACAAATATTATGGGACGAAGGGACTAATTTCTTGATCCAAATTTAGGTTAAAAAAAGATAAGGGCGGAGATGCTCTAAATCCTCTATTTTACGACTCTTTGGATACAGGCTTAAGAACCAAGCTTATCAAATTCTAGTTTCTATTCAGTTCATTAAACATTTGGTAGAACACATTTGATTAGATTTTGGAGATGCTAAATTTATAAAACAATTTTGGAATATATCATTGTTCAACTCGTTTATGTTATGATAGACTAAAAATTCAATTTTCCGAAGATTGGCTCGATATTTGCCCGACTAAAGCTTTTTTGAAATTAATAGATTGCTGAGTAAATGAATCAAGTTTGAACATGTGCTATCAAAAAATACTGTATTCAAACAAATAGACCCTTCCCAGAAGCACAACTGGGGACTTCGTGGTCCAAGATAATAAAACCATCAGTAAGAGTAAAACGTAAGCATGAGAATTTTGAAAACAAATAGACCCTTCGGATATGTGGCTGTACAGAAGCATTTCTAACAGATTGCTCAACAACTATTATTTTTGCAAATTTGTCAATAAAATTGCTCTAAGACGGCATTCCTCAACAAAAAATTTACAGAAATTTCGCACAATATCTTGTATCAGCTTCGAAGGAAGAAGAGAAAATTTCTTCACCATTCCCATTGCAGCGAAATTACAAGAAGATGAGTACCTTAGGAAACCAACTCACGCGACTGGTGAACTCATTCTCAGGAACTGTTTTCAAATTACAAGGAAACTAGCAAATAGCAAGGGGTACACGGACATTCCGGCATTCTACACAGCAATATTATAAAAGGAAACAAGTTCAGGTTGTAGTAAACTCAATAACACAACTTTTTGAGCCTCTGGGAAGCTTGTTCAGTTGTCTGCTGACCTTTTGCTGCTGCTGCTTCAAATCTTGTGCATAGCTACGCAAAGTTAGCCTTTCCAACACTGTCGCATTTTTTAGCAAAAACCTTATAAAATGCATCTCTACCGGCCTCTTATCGAAATCAGCAATCCGAACAGTTTTGAGGGAAGATGCAAAACAAGAAGGTACTCTTCCCAACATCCAATCATCCTCGACGATAGGGTTAAAGCCCTGAAGAATTAGATGAAACCAATACAATTATTGTCAGCGGATATCAAAAAAATATTCTTCAGTACGGGGATAACCCAGAAGATCAGAATGAATGTCCATCAGATGAACTGTGCTGTTCGGGGGCCATGTTGAAAAAATGGATGACAAATATGCTTTTGGGATATGAACATTTTCTTTCAAGACAAATGTGACTTGTAAAATCATGCAGCTGCTACTGCAGGATCAAATTGATATTTTTTCTTCATAGGGACCCTTGCGGGGTCCCCCCACGGGCTTGAACAGTATGGTTCAATCCACCATGTGGACTGGAGACAAACCAGTTCCTGTAGATACGTACCTCCTCAAAATTAAGAGACTCTAGCTTAGGCGAATTTTCTAGAAGGTTGATCATAACTCCAAAGGAATCACCAAAAAGTTCTGATTGCAGCACCAAGTGGGTCATATTGTAAAATACAGGAAGACGGTCCAAGAGATTTGCAATGGGCGTGAGGTACTTGGCACCAAAAAAAAAAACACCAACAAATTAGTACTGTAAATGTTTAATTTTCGGGTGAGCCACAAACATAAGCAAGGTAGTGTTAACTAAACAACTCCAGCTTTTCCATATTGATAATGCAACTTAAATAAGCTAGCATACCTCTAGCGTTTGACTTGTAACCGTAAGTTTCTTAATATTGGAAATCCCAGTAAGTAACCCGAGCACTCGAGGGGTAACGTCTTGCTCCGGCAGATCTTCATATACACAAATAGATGCCTCAACTAATAAAGATAGGTCGTATAGACAAAAGTCAACTATTAGGCAACAAAAGCAATCAAGATGGATAAGATTTGCAGCATAAATTTTGATCACACAACTGAGGACATCCTCAGGCCATAAAAACTCGTAGTTATTGTCAATCGTCAAGCTCTTCAGTGAGGGAATGCAAATCGTTATAGTCTTTAGATTCTCCCATCCACAGTTCAGCAAGGCCAACTCCTGAAGCACTGGGCAACTAGAGAAAAGATGTTGCGTGGAGTTATCATCTGAAAATGTAACATTCGAAAGTTTCAAGGTCTTGAGGTTCGAGAATTGAGTCGAACATGGAACTTCCAAAACCCAGTGCATAGATAATTTCAATGCCACTAGAGATTGACAAGTAAAAAGGCAGCAAGGCAAAACAGGCTGCGTTTTCCAAAGTAAAGAAAGATCAAGCTCTTCAATGTTATGCCTTATCGAAGCAGAGATCCATGAATTAATGCGAGAAGAATCCACAAGCTGGTACGAACTTATAGTAAGACTTTTAATATCTGAAGCATCGTGAAGGAGAAGAACTCTTTCCACAAAATCCAAGAAACTTCCATCCTCCTTTTCGCGCGCAAGATGGTACGTTTCCTTCAAATCAATGTTGGCAATAGAGGTCCACAAATATTTCCATTTAGTTGATAATACGGAACTTCGTATGGCATCTTTGGTAGAGAGGAACGACAGGATGTGATGGAGAACATTTTCAGGCAAGCTGCTAATTATATCATTGCCCTTGCCGACATTTTGTTGTTCTGAAAGCTCAACGTTTTCGGAAGAATGTGGATGAATGCTATCATCCCTCTGTCGCTTTGTCTCTCCCATTTGCAGCCTAAATAAAGGGATTAAGAATCTAAAAGTCATTGATCAAGAGACATGACCCAATGAGATGGAAAATTTACAGAATTCATAATGGATAGCAAATTAAACTAGTGAAAATAAATGGAAGCTTAGACTGCTCTGAGGAAAAAATAATGACGATCAGAAGATTATGCTTGTTTTTATAAAAATACGGGTACAATGTGTAGCAAGTACATGGTACAAATGACCATAGCCATAACTTGCAGATACTGATGATTAACACTTATCTGTTTGGAACCCATAGAAAGGAAAAGAAAAGAAAGGAAAATGGGAGAGAAAATTTACTATTCACTACACTTGGAATCCTTATTTTCTTCACTCTTTCTCTTCCAACCAAACAATGGAAAGGAATTTTATTTAATTTTCCTTTCCTTTCCTTTCCATGGGTTCCAAACAGAGCTTGTATATGCAAAATGGCTTGTTTGAAGAAGTTACTATTTACCCAAAAAATCATACAAATACTCGGCGTTATATGCTTATATACAGCTATATATACCACACTGATTCAACCAAAGTGAGAAAACATGGACATGAAAGACCTCAAATCTCCAAACTCAACAAGCCAATCAGGAGCTTAATTGACAGCACGACCATCAAAATCCACCTTACTTACGCCCAAACAGAATTTCAAAAGAAAATCTAGGTTATCGCGGATCCTCTACTATCAGTGGCTAAGACGGTCCTGCTAAAGAATATGCGGATGGAAAATCTTACCCTTTGAAACCCCGGAAATGGTGAGAGTTGTTAAATGGAAGATTGTCTTTCTGAGCTCCGAAAGAACGGATTATTAGGGTTCCCTAACGCTTGTATCGGCAGAGAGAGATAGAGAGATGTAAGGTCCACTCTCTGCTAGTTTATGTACGAATTTTTTGGTGGACTATTTATAGTGGATAAATAAACGGAAATTCTAATAGCAACGAATATTTATAGTTAACCACGCAAGAAAAAACGGGTTTGCGTCCATTCTGGATCTCACAAATCTAGAAAAATATCCATAAATTTTTGAAATAAAATACTCTAAGTAGAAAAGACCCCTACACTTTTGTAATTTTTTTTTTGCCTACTACCCCTGCAAAATTTGGATTTAAGGTGGTCGCACCTTAAATTTTAGTTAGCTTAGGGTCGGGGTTGGTCGACTCTACTTATTATGGGCCAAATTCATACTAGTCTTCGGTTTGTCATTAATTGGGATCCCCACTGGTGGACGGAAATCAAGAAACATCGTGACATAAGAAATTAAATTTCTCTAAATTTACTTGTGACATAATTGACTAAATCTCGTTTGAAATCAAGTCACCTGATAAAAAAGTCAAGTGTGAAAATTTGTTTGAACCTATTTATGTTTTCAAACCAACCAAATATATTAATCGATGGATTTTGGCTGAGAAATTACTGTGAAAGCCTGCAGAAATCAACAAACAATTTGGAATTGTATCAATTTCTTTGTCATCCTTCATTGCAAAATACAAGGACAAGAGCAAATGGTAACACCGACTCGGAAATTCCGCCATTTTAATACAACAGCAATCGATTTTTAGCGTGAAATCAACTCGATGACACAACTTCTTGAGCCTTTGGTAAGCTTGTTCAATTTTTTTTGATCGGCCTGGGAAGCTTGTTCAATTCATGGCAGACCTTCTGCTGTTGTTTCATACTCCTATCTTTTGAGTCACAATGCAACGTCATCCTTCCCAAAATGGATGCATTTTCAGGCAAAAAACTTATAAGTCCATCTCCAATGGCTTCTTATCGAAATCTGCGATGCAAACAACTTTATGGAAAGACGCAAAACAAGAAGGTATCTATTCCAACATGAAACCATTGTCGTTGAACGGATCGAAGCTCCGAAAGAATCAAATGAAACCAATATATAGCTATGACCAAAAAGGAAGAACAAATCATGAGGACTGGAATACGCCAGAGGATTAGACTGAATGTAATGCAAAAAAGGAAAAAAAATAAAAAAAAAAATAAATAAATCACTCAACTTTTTAATCCAAACCCAATTTAAAAAAAGATTGGGAGGAGAGAGTTGTGTATTTCTTCCGATTGAGGTAAGGAGGGTGTAATTAAAAGCCGGGGCCCACCACATCACGTCAGCTGGTTGGAGCATGGTGGGTAGCCAAAGAAAAAGTGAAAAGGTCAAATATGTAATTTGGCTCTAAAACTTCAATCACTTCAACCTGCAGGTTGCAGAGGCCAGAAATAATGCCTTAAGAGCCCACATGCGGGGTGTTATGATGCACCCATTAGCATTTGCGTTGTTAAAAAAATGGATGACAAAGTTGTAGACCATTTTGCATATCTTTTCAGCTCACCATAGGCGATCTCCACTTCCAAAGCAACTGATCAACCACAGAACCAGACAATCATCTAATAACCTATTCTATAAAACAGAGAAAGCAGCACATTCACTTGACATCTTTCTGATAAATTTATATGTCCATGGAAGAGGCTTAGATTCATGGTTTCCACCCTTCCCGTCGAGGAACTGTCCGGAAAGGAGATTCAACATCGCGTATTGCGTGTTTATATACCAATATAATATCCAGCATCGAAGTAATAGCCAAAAAATGGGTACAAAAGACAATTCAAGTTTTAGCTCTGTAACTCCTGCCGGTTTGAAGGTTTAACCAATGCATCTACCTGCCAAGTAGCACAGTCGTAATTTTCTCCAAGTTATATCAACTCGCAAACCACATTGATCTAGCTGAACCATATTTTACATTCCTCGGGCAGTATACTTTTTCCTGTATTAGATTCTCGAAGCCCCAAACGTACTCTTCAGCAAAGGAGAAAAGCATATGCTGCACCGTTAATAAAGACCAAAGTAAGAATCTTTTCATGCCAAAATAAAAGATCAGGCAATGTGAAGGCTCACCAGGCCAATTCCCCTAAATGGATAGGCCCTTGACGACACAGTTAAATGTTTATTGACTTCAGTATCATTTGCCTTTCTGTTCCGTAAATCCTATGAAAACCCATAAGACAAGCACATGAAGAGATTCTATCCTAAATTCCCAGTTAACTGCAGGAGTAAAATGACATCTCCCTTTGAACTGACCCAATGCTATGGTATTTGTTTGTTTACTCGCTTACATGAATAGGATTTCCAACGGAAAAAAAACATAACCTACTAGGCTACTACCTAAGAAACTGCCCACCTTTCGATTGCTATAGAGAGTTGCGATGGTGGCACAATTGCTGGACGATATGAAGTGACAAGTCTATGTGAGAGTAAAGAAAACTTTAAATCAAACAAGTTTCTTTCTCTGTGATTTCATGGCACCCAAACATACAATCAAAGCAGTTTAGTCACGGGGTTTGAAAGAATCATGGTTCAGTTGAATCTCAATCAAAGTAAACATTGAAAATAGAAGGGATAACAAACAACTTATCAAAAGATAATATGCAAAAAAAGAAAGAAATTAGATATCAAGTGGACCACTTACAAAGAAGGCAAAGGTATCAACGACATAAAACTCAAAAGCACAATTTATAATTTCACAGTAGCATAAAACTGAGCCAAAGATAATGCGAACAAGAAAACAATGAGATATCATGTGGAACAATTACAAAAAAGGCAAAAGGTATCGATGACAATAACCGTAACGGCACGATAAATTAATTTCACATTAAGACGTCCAAGTGTGAAAGCGCTTACCTTTGTCAAATATCAGATACAAACAGAAAGAGATATCAACAGGTTAACCAAACGGAAATACCTATTCCGAAAGATGAAAAAGTTGAATCCACATGAAACCTACTAACTCAAGTCAGGATTCACGAAGATAAAGTCAAAAGTAGCATAACTCAGATAATTAAAACACACAGGTCCAGGCCTTTGATTAGGTTCCTGGTACAGATATAAGAGGGTGTTCCGGTTTCTTGGAAAAAGAAGTTTTAAAAAAAGAAGGTAATTTCAAGCTCAAAAATCATGTGTGGATCTTGTTTGATAGATCTCATTAAAATCTTTTAATGGTGCAAAAAAAAATTGAAAAAATATTTTTCATTTTCATTATATTTGAATTTGAAATTACCTCCGTTTTGAAAAAAAAGTAACTTTTCTAAATTCAATTACTTGATTCGGAACCTGCTGCTCCCTTCAACCCTCAAATTCAAGGTTTGTGCGCAACTGAGGCGGCTGAATCCATATGCGTTCATTCCACCCTTTAGCAGCAACCCAACCAGCATATGGGGAACCCTCGAGTGCGGTTTGTGCCATCTTTGATGGAATAATATCTCAACATCCCATCAATGGCATGGTAATAGACCTTATTTGTCATTTCTCCCGATGATGAAATGCAGAATGAGGAGGTACGACCAAGAAACAATGCTTGATTTCCCAGACAGCTTGTTTCGGTAACCCAGGCCCTTCGAGAGCGACTAAACCTGAACATGCGACATTGGCCATTGTCGTTGCCTCTTAAGATTAAGATCGAATCGTCCAAGTTGGCAAAAACGAGCTGTCCTTTACACAAAAACAAGTGATTACTTCCTGGTAATAACCTCAAATTTGAGTTAGTAGTAACAAGACTCCACTCGCGGTTAGCAACACTAAAGGCTGCAAGAGCCCTTGCCCAACGACCGTAAAAGTGACAATAAAGGAATCCCCGAGCAAACACCACGCCTTGTAAATGATACGGCTGCCCCACGAACGCTTTTGTGGTCCATGAAGTATCACGAGGACGACAGGTGCTGATTATCATCGTGCAGCAACAGTAATTCACAACAAAGAAAACACAGTCAGGGGAACAAGGATCGGAAGAAAAGGCGGCTATATGGAATTGGCAACATGATCAGATGCCGTGGTTTAAATCAGGGAGAGTGATGAGGATGGGCTCCCCATGGCTGTTTATTGTCCGGATTGGCTAGCTAGCAATTCGGCTTTCATCAAGGGGTGCCCAGTTACATGCGATTCACCGATGGTCATGACGACCCTTATCTTGAAGGCCTTACTTCCCTTGTAATTCCATCCCATACTCGTCTTGGTAGGCCTTACTTCCCTTGTAATTCCATCCCATACTCGTCTTGGTGGTACACACAACAATTTAGGAATTATTGGTACTCTAATTTGAAGAACTTTAGCGATTTTTGTCGTAAGCCCGCGGCCCGCCTTCCTTTTTTTGGAGAAAGTATATACAAGGGATTACACACTCCGAATTTCATCCATGAGATCGGACAAACTCTCGCGGTCTTCATAGCTTTTTCGTTCTACGGCAAGAAAATGGTGATCCCATAGATCTTACCTCGTCGGCAATTCCTAATTCGGATATTACAGAGAGTATGAATGTCGAGGAGCCCCTTCCAAAAAGGGAAAGAAAACTCGTACAGGTAAACTCAAACGAATTTCATACGAGGCTTATCATTTCTTTTTATGATCTATGTTTATCTTTTTCGACAGCGTTCCTTGTAGGGAACCAGAGAAAAAAACATTTCCACTTCTAGAGGTGCCAATAAGGTTATTGAGCCGGAAAGAGTTTCATCACCCAGTGAGTATACTTGTATAATTTCCTTCTCTTTTTGCATTTACGTTTTTATAGTTTACTATGCTTTCCAATTATTTTCTTGACAGGTGGTCTCCCGACCGGTCATAAAGCACGTGTCACTTGCGTGGATTTGAGCGATGGCGAGGAGGACGATGATGACTTTCCAAGGCTAATGATCTTGGACCCCGTTACCATGGAAAATCCTAACAATGTTGAAAAAATGGAGTCCGGCTTGAAGGGGATTAAAAGCACTGTGATTGGAGTCGCGAGCCCAAGTATTGGGGCTACGGAAAATGCCACAGGGGTTGCTACGGCCGAGATTGCAGTAACGTCCGTGGGCAACCTCAATCTCGGCCGTAACAACCCGTGTGGCATTTTCCGTAGCCCCAATACTTGGGCTCGCGACTCCAATCACTATGCTTTTAATTCCCTTCGAGCCGGACTCCATTTCTTCGACGTTGTTAGGATTTTCCATGGTAATGGGGTCTAATATCATTGGCCTTAGAAAGTCATCCTCCTCCTCCTCGCCATCACTCAAATCCACCTGTCAAGAAAATAATTAGAAAGCATAGTAAAAAATAAAAAGTAGATGCAAAAAGAGAAGGAAATTATACAAGTATACCCATTGGGTGATGAAATTCTTTCCGCCTCAATAACCTTATTGGCACCTCTAGAAGTGGAAATGTTTTCTTCTATGGGGGCCTACAAGGAACATTGTCGAAAAAGATAAACATAGATCATAAAGAGAAGAAACGATAAACCTCGTATGTTCGTTTGAGTTTACCTTTAAAAGTTTTCTTTTCTTTTTTGGAGGGGGCTTCTCGACATTCATTCTCTCTGTAATATCCGAATTAGGAATTACCGACGGGTAGGATCTATGAGATCACCATTTTTTTGCCGTAGAACGAAAAAGCTAGAAAGACCGCGAGAGTTGGCCGATCTCATGGATGAAATTCGGAGCGTGTAATCCCCTATATATACTTTCTCCAAAAAAAAGGAAAGTGGACGCGGGCTTACGACAAAAATTGCTAAAGTTCTTCAAGTTAGAGTACCAATAATTCGCAAATAGTTGTGTGCAACCACCAAGATGAGTATGGGATGGAATTACAAGGGAAGCAAGGATTTCAAGATAAGGGTCGTCATGACCATCGGTGAATCGCATGTACCGGGCACGGATAAGGGTTGTCATGACCATCGGTGAATGGCATGTAACCGGTCGCCCCTTGATCAAAGCCGAATTGCCTAGCTAACTGAACCAGACGATAAACAGCCACGGAGAGCCCATCCTCATAAATGACCAGAAGGTGTCCACGGAGAGCCCATCCTCATAAATAGCGAATATCTTGCCCGATAACTTGATCCACAGAATAGGACTTCTTGTGGTAATAGGGCTGCTTGTGGTGTGATGGGTCAAACAACTCACAAACCAACACCATGGGGTCATCAAGCAAGAACCCATCATCATTCCAGTGGCAGTCCAGCAGCCACGGTAGTTTTTCAACATTATCATCCTCATGAAGTGGTGGAGGAAGTTGCCTTTCCCAATTCTTACAAACGGCACAGAAACGGATTCGATCGAAAGTAGAGAGGCGGGAAACAAACTTTGACATGAGTATTTCCGGTGGAAGGTCCAACCAGGGCCGGATTTCACTATCAAGCTCACGTTGGAGTTCGGGCGGAGTTCTCTGTTGATTAACCACAAACTTGTCGTTCTTCTGAGAGTACAGCGCTATGGTGTTTCGTTCTGCAATACGCTCTTTTTTATGAGCTTTCAGATTTAATCGCCATTGATACACAGAGATACTGGTGTACAGAACTGCTTTCTTTTGATTTTTTTAGTTGTTTTTGGAGCCATGCCGAAGAAACCTCTCTATGCCCACAAACTGGAGATGAAAATCCCTACAAAAGCTTCTTACTAATCACTCCATGGGACGTAAAAGGCTTTGGTTATGGATATCAGAGCGATCCTTCATCAGTACGAACTGCCAATCAATTATAGACCCCATGGGCTCGGACATGTGGTTGTACTGAAGCATTTCTAACAGGCAGCTCAACAAATATTGTTTTCGCAAATTTGCCGATAAAATTTCTCTAAAAGATGGTCCGCATTCCTCTACAAAAAAAAAAAAAAAAAAAACCAGAAATTTAGCACAATATATGGGATCAGCTTCAAAGGAATAAGATACAATTTCTTCACTATTCCTCGTTGCAGCAAGATTCAGTAGGAAACCAACTCAAATTACTGTTTCCGAAAATATATACAAGGAAACTAGCAAATAGCAAGGGGTACACACACGGAAATTGTGGCAAAAATTCAATCATCCTTGACGGAAGGGTCGAAACCCTAAAACTGTAAGACGAAACAAAGAAGGTACTCTTCCATAAATCCAATCATCCTTGACGGAAGGGTCGAAGCCCTAAAACTGTTAGACGAAACCAATACAATAGCTGTCGATGGATATCCAAAAACAGGAATAACCAAGAAGATCAGAACGAATCGTCTCCAGTTCATAGGATTGAATTGTGCTGTCTACTGCCCGCGTTGGAAAAATGGAAGATTTCTATGATCTCATCTAATGATCAAATTACTCCATCGTCCTTTTCTTATGTTGAATTTAGAATGTCGAAGAAATGAGTACATGAGAGAGAGAGAGAGAGAGAGAGAGAGAGAGACTTGCCTTGGTATAGCTTGAAGAAATCTTCGCATTTTCTGTCAAAAGATTGATCCGGAGTGAGAGTGAGGGAGGTTTTCTGAATCAGAAAAAGTTAATTTTTTTTTCCAAGCGGGAAATATCAGAAAAAGTTATTCACAGAAAAGCCCAGGAATAAGTACGGAGTTCATTCTCGCGTGGCCGAAAATATTTTGGACTGTTCGAATTAAAAATAAAATATTATCGGTCAAAATATGAAAATATATCTTTATCATTAATTATCAAAACGGACAACAATGATTGTGCAATTCTGAAAATAACTTATTTACTGAGGATACGCACGGCTCTTCCGTGAATAAGTTATTTTCTTTTCTGAATATATTTTGAAATGGATGGGCTATGTCCGCCGTTGGGATCTGCAAGAGCCAACTCAGACCCCATTCGGCGTTTATTTTGAATGATCTCACTCATTCATATTCCAGAACTCGTTGATCGTTGATTACTACGGTCATGTAAAAACTTAAGTCAATAAAACATTATTAATACAGAAAAGAACTCTTCAAGTTGTAATCATTGTGCGAAACTCGGAGGCGGGGGGCTGCTCCCCCCAAGCTGCTCCCCTTGCTGCTGTCTGGGCTTTCCGGGCCCACTCATGTCTCGCTCCGATGATCGGAAACGTTCACTTTGTAGAGCTCGTCGAGTAGAACAGCCGTGTCAAAAATCAACTTGATTGGATATCATTAAGTGCTTGATCGGAGCCCATATAACTCTCCGTCCATGGGTTACAATGGATTTGATCCAGTGTTTCGGATCCATTCTTCTTAAGATAAAAAGGTTCCGATCAAGTACTTAATGATATCCAATCAAGCTGATTTTTGACATGGTTGTTCTACTCGACGAGCTCTACAAAGTGAACGTTTCCGATCATCGGAGCGAGACCGGAGTGGGCCCGGAAAGCCCGGACAGCAGCAAGGGGAGCAGCTTGGGGGGAGCAGCCCCCCGCCTCCGCGAAACTCGTTTATGTCTTTATATAATTTTGTTTCAATAAGATATCATTCAGTATTTGATTGACTTAATTTTGTACATAACCATATTAATTAATGAGCTCTGCAATGTGAACGTATTGAAGCATTAGAAAAAGCATGAAATAGGGATCGGATCTAGTTACATTGCACAGGGTTTCTTTTCAAATTAGCTGTTGAATACTTGACTTTTTTAGTTTTTTTTTTTTTTTTTTGGGCACAAGTGGTTTTTTACCGGCCTCTACGAGCATCCACATTGTAATAAGTAAATGAGTTTGGATAATCAAACTTACAACAATGCTCAAAAAAATACCCCACATTGTAATAAACAAAGTTACAAGTCTTTTAGTAAATAACTAAATTCAAGGTTTGCGCGCAACTGAGGCGGCTGAATCCATATGCGTTCATTCCACCCTTTAGCAGCAACCCAACCAGCATATGGGGAACCCTCGAGTGCGGTTTGTGCCATCTTTGATGGAATAATATCTCAACATCCCATCAATGGCATGGTAATAGACCTTATTTGTCATTTCTCCCGATGATGAAATGCAGAATGAGGAGGTACGACCAAGAAACAATGCTTGATTTCCCAGACAGCTTGTTTCGGTAACCCAGGCCCTTCGAGAGCGACTAAACCTGAACATGCGACATTGGCCATTGTCGTTGCCTCTTAAGATTAAGATCGAATCGTCCAAGTTGGCAAAAACGAGCTGTCCTTTACACAAAAACAAGTGATTACTTCCTGGTAATAACCTCAAATTTGAGTTAGTAGTAACAAGACTCCACTCGCGGTTAGCAACACTAAAGGCTGCAAGAGCCCTTGCCCAACGACCGTAAAAGTGACAATAAAGGAATCCCCGAGCAAACACCACGCCTTGTAAATGATACGGCTGCCCCACGAACGCTTTTGTGGTCCATGAAGTATCACGAGGACGACAGGTGCTGATTATCATCGTGCAGCAACAGTAATTCACAACAAAGAAAACACAGTCAGGGGAACAAGGATCGGAAGAAAAGGCGGCTATATGGAATTGGCAACATGATCAGATGCCGTGGTTTAAATCAGGGAGAGTGATGAGGATGGGCTCCCCATGGCTGTTTATTGTCCGGATTGGCTAGCTAGCAATTCGGCTTTCATCAAGGGGTGCCCAGTTACATGCGATTCACCGATGGTCATGACGACCCTTATCTTGAAGGCCTTACTTCCCTTGTAATTCCATCCCATACTCGTCTTGGTAGGCCTTACTTCCCTTGTAATTCCATCCCATACTCGTCTTGGTGGTACACACAACAATTTAGGAATTATTGGTACTCTAATTTGAAGAACTTTAGCGATTTTTGTTGTAAGCCCGCGGCCCGCCTTCCTTTTTTTGGAGAAAGTATATACAAGGGATTACACACTCCGAATTTCATCCATGAGATCGGACAAACTCTCGCGGTCTTCATAGCTTTTTCGTTCTACGGCAAGAAAATGGTGATCCCATAGATCTTACCTCGTCGGCAATTCCTAATTCGGATATTACAGAGAGTATGAATGTCGAGGAGCCCCCTCCAAAAAAGGAAAGAAAACTCGTACAGGTAAACTCAAACGAATTTCATACGAGGCTTATCATTTCTTTTTATGATCTATGTTTATCTTTTTCGACAGCGTTCCTTGTAGGGAACCAGAGAAAAAAACATTTCCACTTCTAGAGGTGCCAATAAGGTTATTGAGCCGGAAAGAGTTTCATCACCCAGTGAGTATACTTGTATAATTTCCTTCTCTTTTTGCATTTACGTTTTTATAGTTTACTATGCTTTCCAATTATTTTCTTGACAGGTGGTCTCCCGACCGGTCATAAAGCACGTGTCACTTGCGTGGATTTGAGCGATGGCGAGGAGGACGATGATGACTTTCCAAGGCTAATGATCTTGGACCCCGTTACCATGGAAAATCCTAACAATGTTGAAAAAATGGAGTCCGGCTTGAAGGGGATTAAAAGCACTGTGATTGGAGTCGCGAGCCCAAGTATTGGGGCTACGGAAAATGCCACAGGGGTTGCTACGGCCGAGATTGCAGTAACGTCCGTGGGCAACCTCAATCTCGGCCGTAACAACCCGTGTGGCATTTTCCGTAGCCCCAATACTTGGGCTCGCGACTCCAATCACTATGCTTTTAATTCCCTTCGAGCCGGACTCCATTTCTTCGACGTTGTTAGGATTTTCCATGGTAATGGGGTCTAATATCATTGGCCTTAGAAAGTCATCCTCCTCCTCCTCGCCATCACTCAAATCCACCTGTCAAGAAAATAATTAGAAAGCATAGTAAAAAATAAAAAGTAGATGCAAAAAGAGAAGGAAATTATACAAGTATACCCATTGGGTGATGAAATTCTTTCCGCCTCAATAACCTTATTGGCACCTCTAGAAGTGGAAATGTTTTCTTCTATGGGGGCCTACAAGGAACATTGTCGAAAAAGATAAACATAGATCATAAAGAGAAGAAACGATAAACCTCGTATGTTCGTTTGAGTTTACCTTTAAAAGTTTTCTTTTCTTTTTTGGAGGGGGCTTCTCGACATTCATTCTCTCTGTAATATCCGAATTAGGAATTACCGACGGGTAGGATCTATGAGATCACCATTTTTTTGCCGTAGAACGAAAAAGCTAGAAAGACCGCGAGAGTTGGCCGATCTCATGGATGAAATTCGGAGCGTGTAATCCCCTATATATACTTTCTCCAAAAAAAAGGAAAGTGGACGCGGGCTTACGACAAAAATTGCTAAAGTTCTTCAAGTTAGAGTACCAATAATTCGCAAATAGTTGTGTGCAACCACCAAGATGAGTATGGGATGGAATTACAAGGGAAGCAAGGATTTCAAGATAAGGGTCGTCATGACCATCGGTGAATCGCATGTACCGGGCACGGATAAGGGTTGTCATGACCATCGGTGAATGGCATGTAACCGGTCGCCCCTTGATCAAAGCCGAATTGCCTAGCTAACTGAACCAGACGATAAACAGCCACGGAGAGCCCATCCTCATAAATGACCAGAAGGTGTCCACGGAGAGCCCATCCTCATAAATAGCGAATATCTTGCCCGATAACTTGATCCACAGAATAGGACTTCTTGTGGTAATAGGGCTGCTTGTGGTGTGATGGGTCAAACAACTCACAAACCAACACCATGGGGTCATCAAGCAAGAACCCATCATCATTCCAGTGGCAGTCCAGCAGCCACGGTAGTTTTTCAACATTATCATCCTCATGAAGTGGTGGAGGAAGTTGCCTTTCCCAATTCTTACAAACGGCACAGAAACGGATTCGATCGAAAGTAGAGAGGCGGGAAACAAACTTTGACATGAGTATTTCCGGTGGAAGGTCCAACCAGGGCCGGATTTCACTATCAAGCTCACGTTGGAGTTCGGGCGGAGTTCTCTGTTGATTAACCACAAACTTGTCGTTCTTCTGAGAGTACAGCGCTATGGTGTTTCGTTCTGCAATACGCTCTTTTTTATGAGCTTTCAGATTTAATCGCCATTGATACACAGAGATACTGGTGTACAGAACTGCTTTCTTTTGATTTTTTTAGTTGTTTTTGGAGCCATGCCGAAGAAACCTCTCTATGCCCACAAACTGGAGATGAAAATCCCTACAAAAGCTTCTTACTAATCACTCCATGGGACGTAAAAGGCTTTGGTTATGGATATCAGAGCGATCCTTCATCAGTACGAACTGCCAATCAATTATAGACCCCATGGGCTCGGACATGTGGTTGTACTGAAGCATTTCTAACAGGCAGCTCAACAAATATTGTTTTCGCAAATTTGCCGATAAAATTTCTCTAAAAGATGGTCCGCATTCCTCTACAAAAAAAAAAAAAAAAAAAACCAGAAATTTAGCACAATATATGGGATCAGCTTCAAAGGAATAAGATACAATTTCTTCACTATTCCTCGTTGCAGCAAGATTCAGTAGGAAACCAACTCAAATTACTGTTTCCGAAAATATATACAAGGAAACTAGCAAATAGCAAGGGGTACACACACGGAAATTGTGGCAAAAATTCAATCATCCTTGACGGAAGGGTCGAAACCCTAAAACTGTAAGACGAAACAAAGAAGGTACTCTTCCATAAATCCAATCATCCTTGACGGAAGGGTCGAAGCCCTAAAACTGTTAGACGAAACCAATACAATAGCTGTCGATGGATATCCAAAAACAGGAATAACCAAGAAGATCAGAACGAATCGTCTCCAGTTCATAGGATTGAATTGTGCTGTCTACTGCCCGCGTTGGAAAAATGGAAGATTTCTATGATCTCATCTAATGATCAAATTACTCCATCGTCCTTTTCTTATGTTGAATTTAGAATGTCGAAGAAATGAGTACATGAGAGAGAGAGAGAGAGAGAGAGAGAGAGAACTTGCCTTGGTATAGCTTGAAGAAATCTTCGCATTTTCTGTCAAAAGATTGATCCGGAGTGAGAGTGAGGGAGGTTTTCTGAATCAGAAAAAGTTTATTTTTTTTTCCAAGCGGGAAATATCAGAAAAAGTTATTCACAGAAAAGCCCAGGAATAAGTACGGAGTTCATTCTCGCGTGGCCGAAAATATTTTGGACTGTTCGAATTAAAAATAAAATATTATCGGTCAAAATATGAAAATATATCTTTATCATTAATTATCAAAACGGACAACAATGATTGTGCAATTCTGAAAATAACTTATTTACTGAGGATACGCACGGCTCTTCCGTGAATAAGTTATTTTCTTTTCTGAATATATTTTGAAATGGATGGGCTATGTCCGCCGTTGGGATCTGCAAGAGCCAACTCAGACCCCATTCGGCGTTTATTTTGAATGATCTCACTCATTCATATTCCAGAACTCGTTGATCGTTGATTACTACGGTCATGTAAAAACTTAAGTCAATAAAACATTATTAATACAGAAAAGAACTCTTCAAGTTGTAATCATTGTGCGAAACTCGGAGGCGGGGGGCTGCTCCCCCCCAAGCTGCTCCCCTTGCTGCTGCCCGGGCTTTCCGGGCCCACTCCGGTCTCGCTCCGATGATCGGAAACGTTCACTTTGTAGAGCTCGTCGAGTAGAACAACCATGTCAAAAATCAGCTTGATTGGATATCATTAAGTACTTGATCGGAACCTTTTTATCTTAAGAAGAATGGATCCGAAACACTGGATCAAATTCATTGTAACCCATGGACGGAGAGTTATATGGGCTCCGATCAAGCACTTAATGATATCCAATCAAGCTGATTTTTGACATGGTTGTTCTACTCGACGAGCTCTACAAAGTGAACGTTTCCGATCATCGGAGCGAGACAGGAGTGGGCCCGGAAAGCCCGGGCAGCAGCAAGGGGAGCAGCTTGGGGGGAGCAGCCCCCCGCCTCCGCGAAACTCGTTTATGTCTTTATATAATTTTGTTTCAATAAGATATCATTCAGTATTTGATTGACTTAATTTTGTACATAACCATATTAATTAATGAGCTCTGCAATGTGAACGTATTGAAGCATTAGAAAAAGCATGAAATAGGGATCGGATCTAGTTACATTGCACAGGGTTTCTTTTCAAATTAGCTGTTGAATACTTGACTTTTTTAGTTTTTTTTTTTTTTTTTTGGGCACAAGTGGTTTTTTACCGGCCTCTACGAGCATCCACATTGTAATAAGTAAATGAGTTTGGATAATCAAACTTACAACAATGCTCAAAAAAATACCCCACATTGTAATAAACAAAGTTACAAGTCTTTTAGTAAATAACTAAATTTCACTCATTCCATAATCAAACTTAACAACTTTTACCAATAATCAAAACTCAATAACCAAACTCAATAATTACACTCAAAACTCAATAATTCAAAAACACCCCACATTGGAATCGTCTCATCGAGACGAATAATTTGATGTGGTTGAGTGCGTGATTAGAACTCATGTGCGATTGGATATATGTGCATTGTATATTGTGGGGGTTTGTTTTGTTAGGGATGCAAAAATAACCAATGTGGAGATAGAAGTTGTTAAGTTTGATTATGAACTAAATGGATAATTAAATGCTGACGTGACACATTTTGATTATTGGTTTTAATTATTCCCATTACGGATGCTCTAAGCATCTACAGTTGTCACGCCCTCGATTTTCAACATAAATAAATAATCCATTTCAATAAAAGATCCTTGCATAAGATAAATAATACATCCAAAAGAGTCCCCACTTGTTTAACTTTACAAATAAATCCCCAAGTTTAAAAATATTCAACATTGGCACTCCGGCCCCAAACGATTCCAAATACAAGTACAACCAATTACTTAATTATTAAATGATTTAGTCAAAAGAAATTTTAGAATAATTAGTTACAAACTCGTTCTGATCAAAATAAAGTCATTACAAAGCCGATTAAGTAACTCAATAAATTAACTTCTAAGAATCTTCCACATCCACGCATATGAATGCATGCAAACTATTGTCCAGTATTTGAACCTGAAAAGAAAGATTAGGTTGAGCTACGCTAGCCCAGTAGGAAAATCTTTACCAGTGCTATGTGTAAATATGATGACAAGTGCATAAAGATGAAGACAAGAGATACAGCTCAATTGATGGATATCAATCAATTCATGAGTATGCCAACGTTCAATACGATCGTTCTAAGATATGCTATTATCACAATATGCCAACTAGTTCACAAGACATTGCCAACTTTAGAAAATCTCAACACGGTTCACTATCACCAATCTCTACCATCTGTATTTCCACCAATTGCGTTACAGTACAACACCACAAGGGTTACCGTATTTAGGGACTTTCATTTCGGGTCTTGAGAACCCCGTCCGCCTTCCAAAGATCTCCAATATACGTCCAAGTCCATTCTCCATTGACTCATCAAATAGTAAACATAGGAAACTTTCTGGGTCTTAGGGCCCCATACACCCACGATATATTCCGGGTACTCATGACCCCGTACATCCATCTTACATTCCGGGTTTTAGGGCCCCATATACCCACAATACATTCCGGATACTCGTGACCCCGTATGTCTATTTTACTTTCCGGGTCTTAGGGCCCCATATACCCATAATACGTTCCGGGTACTCGTGACTCCGTACATCCACTTCACATTTCATCCCATGTACTTTCAAGACCCTAATTTCAAGAATGTGGTAGGAGAAATATGTTGATATTAGGTAGGTTGTTCACATAATAACTCGTGTTTCCATTTTGTTCTCAAACTCTTGATTTCGACTCACCCCTCGTACCACATTGTATCAATTGTAAAGTAATCGCATTGTATATTAATAAATACTTTAAGCTCTCATTATTTTCTCAAAATCTATCATGACACTCTACGTCATATACCGAACCCACAATGACTCCTCGACACACAACCCGCTAGGTTCTAAATGAGAATCTGAAGAACAAATTCCAAAGGAACTTAAGAAGTTCAACAAGATGAGGCACGAGGATACCAATGACAACACTACCCATTGGATCACTAGACAAGCTCATGTACACTACGACTTGTACACACATATATAGGATACAAGTTCTAAATCAAACAAAAGACAACTTCCATGGAATCACCCATGCGCCTACCAAATTGGATTTTCTAGACCAAATCTTATCCAATCAATCTTTGACAAAATCTCTTAATCACATCCAAACCCTTGGCAAATCTTTGAACATGTAAATCAAGCTTCCCATATTTCAAACAATATTGAATCTATGGAAGGCATTAAGTCAAGTAACAGGACAAGATATTCAAATTATGCTGGACATGACAGGCACGCCGACCTTGACTTTTATGAATTCACATTGAGAGAGAGAGAGAGTGAAATTAATTCGATTAGGTAGCTAGTGGAGCAACTCCAAAGACTCCGGGGGGGCTGGGTCCATTAGAGCACTCGGAGTGTACAAATTAAAGCACATTAAGGGCATTAGCTTTCTCATCCAAGATTTGTATCTCTAAGATAGCTACTTTTATAATACATGATGGATTCATCTCTGTATCTTCACATGTTCCTGATGATCTTCTGTTGCTTTAATCTTGATATTTTTACCAACTCTTACTCTTCTGCGCAGCCACTATGCCATGCAGATGAGAGATCAGCCTTGCTGCAGTTCAAGCATAGCTTTCACATCAAGAAGTTTGCTTCCGGCAATCCTTCTGCTTATCCGAAGGTTGAGTCATGGAAGCTTGATGGAAATGCTAGCGATTGCTGCTCATGGGATGCCGTGGAGTGTGACCATGACACCGGTCATGTGATTGGTCTCGACCTCAATAGCAGCTTTCTCTATGGTTCTATCAACTCCAACAGCAGCCTCTTCAGCCTTGTTCACCTTCGGAGGCTGAACCTTGCTAACAATCACTTCAATTATTCTCAAATTCCGACCGGAATTGAAAAACTTTCGAAACTAAAGAGTCTCAACCTATATAACACCTTTTTTTCAGGTCAGATCCCTTCAGAGATCTCTTCTCTTTCCCAATTGACTTTTCTTGATCTGTCTAGATACTTTGACCCATATTCTATTGAATATCTTTTGAAACTTGAAAAACCCAGTCTGACAGACCTAGTTCAAAACCTCACCAACCTGAAAGTACTAGACCTCAGTGCTGTGAACATATCTTCTACGGTGCCAAGTGCTTTATCAAACATGACCTCTCTAACAATTCTTTATCTTAGGAGTTGTTTGCTGTATGGTGAATTTCCAATGGGAATTTTTCGGCTACCAAACCTACGGATTCTAGACGTGTCAGACAACGAAAACCTATTTGGTTATCTTCCTGAATTTTCACCCGGTAGTCCGCTTGAGGGATTGCTAATTGAGCGGACAAATTTTTCTGGATTGCTGCCAAATTCAATTGGGAATCTTGATTCCTTAAATGTGTTAAAATTAGTACAATCCAATTTTTGGGGACAGGTTCCTTCATCAATAACAAACTTGTCAAAACTCACTACCTTAGGACTCAGCGGTGGTACTTTTGATGCACGACCCCTTGGGAAGCTATCAAAACTCACTAGACTAGTACTTGAGAATACGAAACTTATAAATGATGTATTTCCACAATCTATTGCTAACCTGACCCAGCTGTCTCTGTTGGCTCTCACCAACAATGAATTATCTGGTGAAATCCCATCTTGGCTTCCGAACCTCACCCGATTATCCTATCTAATGCTTTCAGAAAATCAACTATCGGGCATGTTTCCGAGCTCAATCTCTCGACTCAAGCATATTGAATTCCTTGATCTTTCTTCAAACAGCTTGAGTGGTAAAGTCGAACTAGATATCTTTCAAAATCTCAAAAACCTTTCTCTATTGGATCTGTCCGGAAACAAACTGATGGTGCTTGAAACAAACCGCACCAATGCTACTCTACCAAAATTCAATAGTATAGGAATGGCATCATGCAACTTGAAGGAGTTTCCTAAATTCTCGCGGTTCCAGGATGAAGTAGAAGTCCTTAATTTGGCTAATAATGGTATTCATGGCCAAATACCAACTTGGTTGTGGAACACAAGTAAAGAAACAATGAGAGATATCGACCTTCATGGAAACTTTCTTACAGGATTTGAGCAGCATCCAAATGCCATTCCATGGATATCACCACAATTCATAGATTTCAGCTTTAACAGGCTGCAAGGTCCACTCCCACTTCCATCGCCGTCTATCCTTCTTTACAATGTTGCTGGTAATTTACTAATCGGAGAAATCCCACCATCATTATGCCAAAAGAGTGCTCTTTTTGCGCTTGACTTGTCTGACAATAACTTAAGTGGGGCCATTCCTCAATGCTTGGCCAGTACAAGTAGTGATTCTCTGATGCTGCTCAATTTGAGTAACAACAATTTTCAAGGTGCTATTCCCCAGATGTCTATGAGAGGGATCAAGTTGATTGATTTGAGTCAAAATCAATTGCGTGGAGAGGTACCACGTTCATTGGCTAATTGTACAATGCTTGAAATTCTTCTTATGGGAGATAACCAGATAGAGGACACTTTTCCCTTTTGGTTGGGAGCTCTTCCTGAGTTACAAGTTCTTGTTCTCCGATCTAACAGATTCCATGGTGCCATTGAGAATCCTAAAACCAATTTAAAGTTTTCGAAGCTGCGAATCATTGACCTCTCTCACAATGTTTTCTCTGGTACATTGCCATCAGAGTACTTCCAAAACTGGAATGAAATGAAAGTGGTCGCGAAAGGGAGTTCAACGTATATGGGCATGGATGCGATACCACAATATAGATGGAAGGGACCAATTTTTTATGGAAAGCGTTTACCCTATTCAATAACAATATCTAGCAAAGGGACAAAAAGGCTGTATGAGAAGATCCAAAGTGTATTTGTAGCTATTGATCTTTCACACAATAAATTTAGCGGCAAAATTCCAGAATCCCTTGGAAGTCTCTGGGGACTTCAAGCACTAAACATTTCCGAAAACAACCTCACTGGCATCATCCCGTCATCCATGGCAAATTTGACGAACCTGGAATCGTTGGACCTATCTCGAAACCTGCTCTCAGGAGAGATCCCTCAGCAGCTAACCAAACTCACTTTCCTCTCAGTCCTAGACTTTTCTCATAACCGTCTCACGGGCCGCATACCTCGAGGTAAACAATTTGATACATTTGACAATAGTTCATATGGTGGGAATATGGGATTGTGTGGTGTTCCACTGACGATGTTATGTGGGAATTTAGAAACATCACCAACACCACCACCGGCACGAAGCTCGCAAGGCGATGGGTTAGAGTTTTCGACGGGTATCTACTGGACGGTCATAATGATGGGATATGGGAGTGGGCTGATAGTTGGGTTGGTTATTGGGCACACGCTGACCACGAGGTATCATGAACGGTTCGTTGCGATATTTGAAAGGTCAGAGAAAACTCCAAAGAGGCCGAAAAGGAAGGGGCGAAGAAACTAAATCTATTATCAGTACTTGTACTAAACTGTTTGTCCGTATGTGTAATTAGTTTTCAAGAAGTAATTTTCACGTCGTTTGTCATTTTCAAGTTTTCTTTCAAGTGATACCGAAAACATCGGATGTTTCCACTCTGTTTTTTAGTCTCTGTATTTCTCTTGGCTAAGTGATTTTGATGAAGTACTAATGATACTAAAGAAATAATGCTGCTAGCTTTCTGTTATAGCCCTAGCAACGAAAGGCAATAACAAAGAAAAACAAATACCATGAGGCGGCTGTTAACAAGTGTACTTGACAGTATGTGTGGTTCCACCTTGAGTCCAATGATTCTTTTGTTAAAAGTTTGTTTTTTTTTTTTATAAAAAAAATCAACTTAATTGGATAAGAATGGGTGCTTAATTAATTCGTCCCCAATTTTGGATTACGAATTTTGAACTTAAAAAAAAAAAAAAAAAAACCACACCTATTTGCTACAGCAGCCCGGAAAGTCCAAGTGTAAAAAATTTTCGTTCCCTCTCACTTTTCTTCTTGGGGTATGAGATCACTGCTTTGGTTTACTGATTCATAAAGTCTAGAAAGAAGAGCACGGATGTGACTGGTCTTCTTGAGACTACTTGGAAGGCCAGTAAATAAACAAACATCCAATACACCAAGCTTTGATGAATACTTGACATTTTAGAATTTGGACGATTTCTTCAAAATTTGCTGTTGAAAAACTTGACTTTTTTGGAATTTTGGACGATTTCTTCAAATTAGCTGTTGAATACTTGACTTTTTTAGAATTTTGTTTTTTGGACTCAAGTTGTTTTTTACCAGCCTCTAAGGAGGCAAGCTATAGATTGGACTAAGGCACTCAAAAAATATTGCATACTGATACGTGAGTGAAGCATCGAGTCACCTTCAATATCGAAGCCAGCTAATTATGTGGCGTTGAGCATATAAGTTCTTGAATATCCAATCTTTACAATTTGGTTTTTTAAGTGTGAATTCTGCTTGAGGTTTGTATAAGAAGTATGGACAACCTTTACCCAAAAAAAAAAAGAAAAATTCTTTACCCGAAAGAAATAGTATGAACTAGCTACTACTTCTGCTTTTTACTCAAATTTTCTTCAAAAAATAGACATCATGACTTAAAATGATCTAGACCACCATGTTTGGCTCTTTCGTAGAAGTCTTTCACCGTGTGTTGACCGTTTCGTTAGAAGTTCGAGTGACGAGCGTTTTTGTGGGTGATTGTTTCAAGTTTTTCTAACTGGTCTCCATTAGATATAATTATGTTTCGCTAATGCACTGAAGTCCACATCTACCTACATGTATGAATGTACGGAAATGATACTGGTACAGATTTAAGTCTGTACCAGTGCGTACAAACACCTTTTCGGGCATGTTTTGGGTCTCAAAAAAATGATCGGAATCGCTCATTTTGTTTAGAATACTTTGTTTATGGTCCTTGCAAAAAATAAGCTCAATCCGGTACCGGTAAGGACGTTTACAAAGCATCCAACTTTGCTTTAGAATTCAGGCCTGAATTCTAAAGCAAAGTTGGATGCTTTGTAAACGTCCTTACCGGTACCGGATTGAGCTTATTTTTTGCAAGGACCATAAACAAAGTATTCTAAACAAAATGAGCGATTCCGATCATTTTTTTGAGACCCAAAAGAGGCCCAAAATATCATTTGTACTCGCTGGTACAGATTTAAAATCTGTACCAGTAGCACCACTCATGAATGTAGGTGTGTGTGTGTGTGTGTGAAATTTGATTAAACGATAATGACAAGTGTAACATGACAATCTTACAACACCACCCCCCCCCCCCCCCCCCCCCCCCCAAAAAAAAAAATAATATATATATATATATATGTATATATAATAATAAAATAAAAAAACGACAATTTTTAAAATTTAATATTTGATTACTTAAAACACCAAGAGGTCATGCAGAATTGCAGATTTTTCCGTCGAAACAAATTAATGTAGATATGGGGTATGAGATCACTGCTTGTGGTATTCGAAGCGTAGAAAAACTTGTTTACAGAGCAACTGTAAACAAGTGTTTACGGAGCTCAATTTCGGCCGTTCAAAAGTATTTTGGACTATTCGGATTAAAAACAATCTATTACCGGTAATAGATTATTTTTAATCTGGGCTGTCCAATGCCGAAATGGACGGCTGAGATCAAACGGCTCCGTAAATAAGTATATTTCATTCGAAGTGTAATTTGGCTGAAAAATCTGGGGATTTCGGACAATTTCTTCAAGGTGGACGCGGCAGTCATAACAATAAAAGCACATCATAACCATGAAGCTTGTTCAACTAGCATTGGTAAACTAGAGTTGGTTATACATCATGGGTTCATCTTGGTATCTTCCCATGTGCCTGATCTTGTGTTTTAATCTCCATATTTTGACCGACTCTTACTCTTCCACCCTGCCGCTATGCCATGAAGATGAGCGATCAGCCTTGCTGCAGTTCAAAGAGAGCTTGTTCATCAACGAGTATGCTTCTGGGGATCCTTCTGCTTATCCGAAGACCGAGTCATGGAAGCTCGACGGAAATACTAGCGATTGCTGCTCGTGGGATGGCGTGGAGTGTGACCATGACTCCGGTCATGTGATTGGTCTTGACCTCAGTAGAAGCTTCCTCTACGGTTCTATCAACTCCAATAGCAGCCTCTTCAGCCTTGTTCACCTTCAAAGGCTAAACCTTGCTGGCAATGACTTCAACTACTCTCGAGTTCCAACTGGTATTGGAAATCTTTCGAGACTAAGGAGTCTCAACCTATCCAACTCTTTTTTTGTAGGTCAGATTCCTTCAGAGATCTCCTCTCTTCCAAAATTGGCTTTCCTTGATTTGTCTGGATATTTTGACTCATATTCTCCTGGTCTTCTTTTGAAACTTGAAAAACCTAGTCTGAGAGAACTAGTTCAAAACCTAACCAACTTGAAAGTACTTGACCTCAGCGCTGTGAACGTATCTTCTACTGTGCCACGTGCTTTATCGAACATGACCTCTCTGACAATTCTTAATCTTAGGAGTTGTTTGTTGTATGGTGAATTCCCGATTGGCATTTTCCGTCTGCCGAACCTACGGGTTTTAGGCTTGACACTCAATAGAAACCTGTTTGGTTGTCTTCTTGAATTTTCACACAGTAGTCCACTTGAGGAATTGAGGATTTCGAGGACAAGTTTTTCCGGATTGCTGCCAAGTTCCATTGGCAACCTTGAGTCCTTGAACAAATTAAATTTAGGATACACCAATATTTACGGGACGCTTCCACCCACGATTGGCAATCTAACCCAGCTCACATTTCTAGATGTTAGTGGAAGCAATTTTTGGGGACAAGTTCCTTCATCAATAGCAAACTTATCAAAACTCACTCACTTAGGACTTGGCTGCGGTAGTTTTGATGCACGACCCCTTGGAAAGCTATCAAAACTCACTTCACTTCTACTTTTCAATACAAAACTAAGTGATGTATTACCACAATCTCTTGCCAACCTGACCCAGCTATCTATGTTGGTTCTCAACAATAATGAGTTATTTGGTGAAATCCCATCTTGGCTTTTGAACCTCACCCGATTAACCATTCTAGACCTTTCAATAAATCAACTATCTGGTATGTTTCCAAGCTCAATCTCTCAACTCAAGTGTCTAGAATACCAAGATTTCAGCTTTAACAGGCTGCAAGGACCACTCCCTCTTCCACCACCGTCTGTCCATTATTATAGAGTTGCTGGTAATTTACTAACCGGAGAAGTCCCAACATCATTCTGCCAAAATAGAACTCTTTTTGCACTTGACTTGTCTGATAATAACCTAAGAGGGGCCATTCCTCAATGTTTGGCCAGTTTTAGTAGTGGTTCTCTGTTGCTTCTCAATCTGAGTTACAACTTCTTCCATGCTACCGTGCCTCAAACGTTCATGAGGGGGATCAAGATGATTGACTTGAGTCAGAATCAATTGAATGGGACGGTACCACACTCATTGGCTAATTGTACAACGCTTGAAATTCTTCTTCTCGGAGATAATCAGATCGAGGACTTTTTTCCCTTTTGGTTGGGAACTCTTCCTGAGTTACAAGTTCTTATTCTTCGATCTAACAGATTCCATGGTGCCATTGAGAATCCTAAAACCAATTTGAAGTTTCCGAAGTTGCGGATCATTGACATCTCTCACAATGATTTCTTTGGTACATTGCCGTCAGAGTACTTCCAGAACTGGAATGCAATGAAAGTGGTCGGGAAAGGGAATTCAACTTATATGCAAGTGGATAAACCACTAGCTACAGTAGTGGCAAATCTTGTTTATTCATGGCGTTTACCCTTTTCAATAACAATATCTAGCAAAGGGACAAAAAGGCTGTATGAGAAGATTCAAAGTGCATTTGTAGCTGTTGATCTTTCAGACAACAAATTCAGTGGCGAAATTCCAGAATCCCTTGGAAGTCTCTACGGACTTCAAGTGCTAAACATTTCAAAAAATAATCTAACTGGCATCATCCCATCATCCTTAGCAAATTTGACGAACCTGGAATCATTGGACCTATCTCGAAACCTGCTCTCGGGAGAGATCCCTCAACAGCTAACCAAACTCACTTTCCTCTCAGTCCTAGACTTTTCTCATAACCGTCTCACGGGCCGCATACCTCGAGGTAAACAATTTGATACATTTGACAATAGTTCATATGCTGGAAATATGGGATTGTGTGGTGTCCCCGTCACGATGTTATGCGGGAATTCAGAAACGTCACCCCCACCACCACCGGCACATAGTTTGCAATGCGATGGTTTAAAGTTTTCGATTGGTATCTACTGGACGGTCATAATGATGGGATATGGGAGTGGGTTGATAGTTGGGTTGGTTATTGGGCACATGTTCACCACAAGGTATCATAACCGGTTTGTTGCGATCTTTGAAAGGGCAAAGAAAACTCCGAAGAGGCTGAAAAGGAAGGGGCGAAGAAACTAAATCTATTATCAGTGCTTGTACTAAACTGTTTGTCCGTGTGTGTTATTAGTTTTCAAGAAGTAATTTTCATGTCGTTTGTTATTTTCAAGTTTTCTTTCAAGTGATACCTACAACATCGGATGGTTCCTACAGCTACTCTGTTATTTAGTCTCTGTATTTCTCTTGCTAAGTGATTTTGACGAAGTAAAAAATTACAATGAACAGATGAAAGCGCTTATATACTAATGATACTAGAGAAATGATGCTGCTACCTTTCTGTTATAGCCTTAGTAACGAAAGGCAATAACAAAGAAAAACAAACACCATGAGCCGGTTGTTAACAAGTGTACTTGACCGTATGTGTGGTTCCACCTTGAGTCCAACGATTCTTTTGTTAAAAGTTTGTTTTTTTTTAAAAAAATTAACTTAATTGGATATGAATGAGTGCTTAATTAATTCGTCCCCAATTTTGGATTACAAATTTTGAACTAAAAAACAAAAAACCACACCTATTTGCTACAGCAGCCCGGAAAGTCCAAGTGTAAAAAATTTTCGTTCCCTCTCACTTTTCTTCTTGGGGTATGAGATCACTGCTTTGGTTTACTGATTCATAAAAAGTCTAGAAAGAAGAGCACCGATGTGACTGGCCTTCTTGAGACTACTTGGAAGGCCAGCAAATGAACAAACATCCAATACACCAAGCTTTGAATACTATTAGAATTTGGACGATTTCTTCAAATTAGCACTTGAATAGTTGACTTTTTAGAATTTTGGACGATTTCTTCAAATTAACACTTGAATAGTTGACTTTTTAGAATTTTGGACGATTTCTTCAAATTAGCTGTTGAACACATGACTTTTTTAGAATTTTTTTTGTTTGGACTCAAGTTGTTTTTTACAAGCCTCTAAGGAGGCAAACTATAGATTGGACTAATGCTTTGCTTGGATTGGAATTTGAATTTTTTTTTGAAATTAGTAGGGGTAATAAGTGGAGAGAGATAGAGAGAGAAATGTTGAAAGTAGGGGGAATCTAGGACGAATTTTTGAAAAAAGAAAAAGTTGCAAAGAGAACAAAGAGTTACTCAAAAAATATTGCATACTGATACGTGAGTGAAATATTGAGTCACCTTCAATATCGGGGTATGAGATCATTCCGTCGAAACAAATTAATGTCGATATGGGGTATGAGATCACTGCTTATGGTATTCGAAGTGGAGAAAAACTTGTTTATAGAGCAACTGTAAACAAGTATTTACGGAGCTCAATTTCGGCCGTTCAAAAGTATTTTGGACTATCCGGATTAAAAACAATCTATTACCGGTAATAGATTATTTTTAATCCGGACTGTCCAATGCCGACACGGACGGCTGAGATCAAACGGCTTCGTAAATAAGTATATTTCATTCGAAATGTAATTTGGTTTACTGATTCATAAAGTCTAGAGAGAAGAGCATATATGGATGGGACTTGGATGAAAAATCTGGGGATTTCGGACAATTTCTTCAAGGTGGACACGGCAGTCATAACCATAAAAGCACATCATAACCATGAAGCTTGTTCAACTAGCATTGGTAAACCAGAGTTGGTCATACATCATGGGTTCATCTTGGTATCTTCCCATGTGCCTGATCTTGTGTTTTAATCTCCATATTTTGACCGACTCTTACTCTTCCACGCTGCCGCTATGCCATGAAGATGAGAGATCAGCCTTGCTGCAGGTCAAAGAGAGCTTGTTCATCAACGAGTATGCTTCTGGCGATCCTTCTGCTTATCCGAAGACCGAGTCATGGAAGCTCGACGGAAATACTAGCGATTGCTGCTCATGGGATGGCATGGAGTGTGACCATGACTCCGGTCGTGTGATTGGTCTCGACCTCAGTAGAAGCTTCCTCTACGGTTCTATCAACTCCAACAGCAACCTCTTCAGCCTTATGCACCTTCAAAGGCTAAACCTTGCTGGCAATGATTTCAACTACTCTCGAGTTCCAACTGGTATTGGAAATTTTTCAAGACTAAGGAGTCTCAACCTGTCCACCTCTTTTTTTGCCGGTCAGATTCCTTCAGAGATCTCCTTTCTTCCAAAATTAACTTTCCTTGATTTGTCTGGATATTATGACCCATATTCTCCTAAACTTCTTTTGAAACTTGAAAAACCTAGTCTGAGAGAACTAGTTCAAAACCTAACCAACGTGAAAGTACTTGACCTCAGTGCTGTGAACGTATCTTCTACTGTGCCACGTGCTTTATCGAACATGACCTCTCTGACAATTCTTTACCTTAGTAATTGTTTGCTGTATGGTGAATTTCCAATTGGCATTTTCCGTCTACCGAACCTACGGGTTTTAGGCTTTCCACTCAATAGAAACCTGTTTGGTTATCTTCCTGAATTTTCATACGGTAGTCCACTTGAGGAATTGAAGATTTCGAGGACAATTTTTTCCGGATTACTGCCAAGTTCAATTGGCAACCTTGAGTCCTTGAAAAAATTAAATTTATTATACACCAATATTTACGGGATGCTTCCACCCACGATTGGCAATCTAACCCAGCTCACATTTCTAGATGTTAGTGGAAGCAATTTTTGGGGACAAGTTCCTTCATCAATAGCAAACTTATCAAAACTCATTCACTTAGGACTCGGCTGCGGTACTTTTGATGCACAACCCCTTGGAAAGCTATCAAAACTCACTTCACTTCTACTTTTCAATACAAACCTAAGTGATATATTGCCACAGTCTCTTGCCAACCTGACCCAGCTATCTATGTTGGTTCTCAACAACAATGAGTTATTTGGTGAAATCCCATCTTGGCTTTTGAACCTCACCCGATTAACCATTCTAGACCTTTCAATGAATCAACTATCTGGCATGTTTCCGAGCTCAATCTCTCAACTGAAGTGTCTAGAATCCCTAGATTTCAACTTTAACAGGTTGCAAGGACCACTCCCTCTTCCACCACCGTTTGTCCATTATTATAAAGTCGCTGGTAATTTACTAACCGAGAAGTCCCAACATCATTTTGCCAAAATAGAGCTCTTTTTGCACTTGACTTATCTGATAATAACTTAAGTGGGGCCATTCCTCCATGCTTGGCCAATTTTAGTAGTGGTTCTCTGTTGATGCTCAATCTGAGCTACAACAACTTCCATGGTACCGTGCCTCAAACGTTCATGAGGGGGATCAAGATGATTGACTTGAGTCAGAATCAATTGAATGGGGGTACCACGCTCATTGACTAATTGTACAACGCTTGAAATTCTTCTTCTGGGAGATAATCAGATCGATGACTTTTTTCCCTTCTGGTTGGGATCTTGTCCTGAGTTACAAGTTCTTGTTCTTCGATCTAACAGATTCCATGGTGCCATTGAGAATCCTAAAACCAATTTGATGTTTCCGAAGTTGCGGATCATTGACCTCTCTCACAATGGTTTCTCTGGTACATTGCCGTCAGAGTACTTCCAGAACTGGAATGCAATGAAGTTGGTCGGGAAAGGGAATTCAACATATATGCAAGTGGAGAAACCAATAGCTACAGAGGTGGCAAATACTGTTTATGCATGGGGTTTTATCTATTCAGTAACCTTATCTATTAAAGGGACAAAACTGCTTGATGAGAAGATCCCAAGTGTATTTGTAGCTATTGATCTTTCAGACAACATTTTCAGCAGCGAAATTCCAGAATCTCTTGGAAGTCTATTTGGACTTCAAGCGCTAAACATTTCCAAAAACAACCTCACTGGCATCATCCCGTCATCCTTAGCAAATCTGACAAACCTGGAATCGTTGGACCTATCGAGAAACCTACTCTCAGGAAAGATCCCTCAGCAACTAGCCAAACTCACTTTTCTCTCTATCCCAAACGTTTCTCATAACCGTCTCACTGGCCCCATACCTCGAGGTAAACAATTTGATACATTTGATAGTAGTTCATATGGTGGGAATACGGCATTGTGTGGTGCGCGCCCCTTTAACGTTGCAATGCTATAATTCAGAAACGTCACCCCTGCCCCTACCACCGCTGGCACACGGCTCGCAAGGCAATGATTCAGAGTTTTCGAGGGGTATCTACTGGATGGTCATAATCATGGGATATGGGAGTGGGCTGATAGTTGGGTTGGTTATTGGGCACATGCTCACCACGAGGTATCATGAATGGTTTGCTGCGATCTTTGAAAGGAGAAAGAAAACTGAGAAGAGGCCGAAAAGGAGGGGGCGAAGAAGCTAGATCTATAAGCGGTGTCTATACTTATGCTGTCTGTCCATGCGTGCTCTTAGATTTCAACAAGTAATTTCCAAGTCTTTTGTCATTTGTAGCTTTCTTTTCTAGTGATGCCTAAAACCTCTGATGGTTGTTTAGTTTGTACCTTAGTTTCTGTATTCCTCATACCTTAGTTTCTGTATTCCTCATGAAGTTATTACAATCAATGAATCAAAAGCACTCTCGGATGATACCAGGAAAATGATCTTCCCTTTTCGTACAGCCTATGCTATCTATGTTCGAGTGTTTGACTCTTCGGCATTACAGCTACAAACAAGAAAGAGAAGGCCAGAAAATAAAACAAATAAAATGAGCTGGTTGTCAATCGGACATCGATAAAGTGCTTGATCAGTTGTTCCAATTTTTGTTTAGAATTAGCAATTTAGAACTCTGAACCAAAAATTGGATGATCTAATCAAACATTTATCAACAGTACGTCGTCGGTTCTTCACAGGGCATGTTAAAAAATTATGCTCTACAGAATGATCGTCTTCAATTATCTTTGCGTGACCCACGAGTGGATGCCCACATGGGGTCTGGACATTTACCGATTCATGGGTTCCCCATAGTGGGACTGCTACAAAAATGCTAAAATCATGCTCCATTTCGTGCATGATTTTTTTGTTGAAATATTAAACTTAATTATTGTGGGAATTTGACTAGCCACCCATGTGTGGATTGGCTTGAAGGATAAAAATGAGGCTGGCCGAAAAGATGGAAAGGAAAATGTCAAAGTTGGCGGCTGTGCAAGTGTGCCGGATGTGAAGTCTTCAAAGGCTGCTCAGTGGTATTAATGTGTGGGGTAGACCTATGTACTGTTTTAGGTATAAAAATATGTATGTGCATGTATTGAATTAGTGTGGGAAGTGAAAGTAAGATACAAAAGAGAGCAGAGAGGAAGAGAGAATCAAGGAGCCCCTGCGGGGGACCCCCCAGTCTCCCCCACCACTAGTCGATGTGAGAAATAGAGATGTGAGGTGTGAGTGTGAGAGATGTTACTTGGTAAGTGTGTTTGTGTTGGAAATCAATAAAATTGAGATTAATTGTACAGTGCGCAAATTTGTACAGCTTCCGCTTTCCAACATTTTTTACTTCCTGTACCAAAAACCCAAGGAGTGACACATTTTCTTGGTGTTCCGAAAAATATCGAAACCAAACCTCGTCCCCAGCAACTTCAAGAGTCGATTCTTATCTACGACGATGGATTTTCACTTGGTACCCAAACATTTGACGTTTGATAGCCACAAAACCTTTACAAGGATAACCTGATCACATAATTTGAACAAACTGATCCTTGACCTTTTTCTTCCTTTTCCAAGCCTCTTCCTTTATAATCTTCTAGCTCAATGGATATAAATCCAGGATTGTGTGTGGTGCCCCTTTGTCGACATCATGCGAAAACTCCAAAGCCTCGCTGCCGCTGCACAGCTCGCAGGGCGATGATTTAGAGTTTCCGAAGGGTACTTAATTAGTACTTACTGGATGATCATATTCATGAGATATAAAAGTGAGCTACTAGTTGGGTTGGTTATTGGGCACACTCTGACCACAAGGTATCACAAATCGCCTGCTACAACTTTTGGAAGGGGAAAGAAAACGGAGAGGGGGCAGAAAAGGAAAGGGCGAATAAGCTTTAGTCTACAAATAATGTCTATCCTGTGCTGTTTGTCCATATATGTGCTCTTAGCTTTCAAGAAGTAATTTTCACTTCTTCTGTCATTTTCACACATTCTTTCCAGTGATGCCTATAACTTTTGTGTAGTGGTTTAATTTGTAATGTAGTTTCTGTATTCCTCACTGTGGCCTTACCAATTGCGATCTCTACTCTCTCTTGTATGGACCCTTGTAGTAATAACAACCAACAGGTCAAAGCACTTTCCGATGATATGAGAAAGCCCGGGGGATCGCAATGCTTGGCACTTTTGCAGGAGTCTTTCGCCCGTCTTCTCCTTTCGTTACATTTTTGTAGCTAAGCCCGTCTTCTCCTTTCTTTAGATTTTTGTAGATTAGCTTAGCTGGTCCATCCAAAGAATGCATCAAACAGTTAATTCCTTATGACAATATAGATCAACCACGTATCCAATAATACAGGCAACCTAATAATATCATACATTTGGCTGCAGTATCTAAATTAATGATTATTATGCTCTATACACGGATTGTAGAGAAGTATGTGGGCGTTTGCTGCAATGACATCGACAAAATTTCAATCGAAATGCAATATGTTTCGTTTTTGATTTGTTTATTCCCTGCGTATAAAATATCCATATGCTGGTTGTTAGCACATCTGTTGCATCCCTGTCTGGGTGTGGAAGTCACTTGCTAAGATTTTTTCGACATATAAATTAGTTTTTAAACCGGAAATCCCGCCTGAATGGTCTTTCTTGCATTAGTTGGGCAAATTTTTCTAGCATTAGCATGCTGACAACGAGGTACTATGACTGGTTTAACGGGAGGAAGTCATAAAGCTAGCAAATAAGAAAACTTATCAGAAACAAAATTTGCCTTCTGTAGAGTCACTACAATCAACAAACGAAAGCACTCAGCTGCTCATACTAGAAAATATGTTTTATATAGCCTCCAAAACATTCACCGCAGTTCAGACCATTACCTCAATAGTTTTGTTGGCGCACTTGACTTAAGAAGAAGGAATTGGAGCAACTTCAAAGACACCAGGGGAGGGGTCGAACACAATCTCCTTTCTCAAAAGTGACACAATTAATCCAACAAGTTCAGTGGGTGGACTTGACTTAAAAAGGTATTGGAGTCCATTGTTAGCTGCTTTTTGAGCATTTTTTAAACACGAGGAGGCTGCTGCACTGCTAATGTATAAAACCGCAAGGAAGGCATAAGCTTTCTCATCCAAGATCGGTAACTCTTAAGATAGCTACTTATACATGATGGATTCAGCTTTGTATCTTCACATGTTCCTGATCTTGTGCTGTTTTAATCTTAATGTTTTGACTAACTCTTACTCTTCTACGCAGCCACTTTGCCATGAAGATGAGAGATCAGCCCTGCTGCAGTTCAAGCATAGCTTTGACATCAAGAAGTTTGCTTTTGGCGATCCTTCTGCTTATCTAAAGGTTGAGTCATGGAAGCTTGATGGAAATGCTAGCGATTCCTGCTCATGGGATGGCGTGGAGTGTGACTATGACACCGGTCATGTGATTGGTCTCAACCTCAGTACAGCTTCTTCTTTGGATCTATCAACTCCAACAGCAGCCTCTTCAGCCTTGTTCAACTTCGGAGGATGAACCTTGCAGACAATCACTTCAATTATTCTCAAATTCCAATCGAAATTAGAAATCTTTCGAGACTAAGGAGTCTAAACTTCCACAATTCTTTTTTTTTCCGGTCAGATCCCTTCAGAGATCTCCTCTCTTTCCCTACTAACTTTCCTTATTCTGTCTGGACAGGTTGACCCCTCTTCTCCTGAACATCTTTTAAAACTTGAAAAACCAGTCTGAGAGACCTAGTTCAAAACCTAACCAACCTAAAAGTACGAGACCTCAATGTGATGAACGTATCTTCTACAATGCCAGGAGCTTTATTGAATATGACCTCTCTAACACGTCTTAATCTTAGGAATTGTTTGCTTTATGGTGAATTCCCAATGGGCATTTTTCGTTTACCTAACTTATAGATTTTAGGCGTGTCAGCCAATGAAAACCTCATTGGTTATCTTCCCAAATTTCCACGCGGCAGTCCATTAGAACAATTAGTAGTTGGGCATACAAGTTTTTCTGAATTGCTTCCAACTTCAATTGGGAATCTTGATTCCTTAATTGTTTTAGAATTAGGAGCCAATTTGTATGGGACGATTCCACCCTTTGTTAGCAATCTGACCGAGCTCACGTTTTTGGATGTTAGTGGAAAAAAATTTTGGGGACAGGTTCCTTCATCAATAGCAAACTTATCAAAACTCACTCACTTGGGACTGGGCGGCGGTACTTTTGATGCACAACCCCTTTGGAAGGTATCAAAACTCACTACACTACTACTTGAGAATACGAAACTAAGTGATGTATTATCGCAGTCTCTTGCTAACTTGACCCAGCTGTCTGAGTTGTACCTCATCAACAATGAGTTATTTGGTGAAATCCCATCTTGGCTTTTGATCCTCACCAGATTAACCACTCTAGAGCTTTCAAAAAAACAACTATCTGGCATAATTCCGATCTCAGTCTCTCAACTCAAGCATCTTGAAGTCCTTGATCTTTCGTCAATCAGTTTGAGTGGTAAAGTCGATCTAGATATGTTTCAGAATCTCCGAAATCTTTGTCTATTGGAATTGTCCGAAAACAAATTGACGGTGCTCGCAACAAACAGTACCAATGCTACTCTACCAAAATTCAATAGTATTGCGTTGGCATCATGCAACTTGAAGGAGTTCCCTGATTTCTTGCGGTTCCAGGATGAATTAGAATTCCTTAATTAGGCCAATAATGGTATTCATAGTCTAGTACCAACTTGGTTGTGGAACACAACTAAAGAAACAATGAGAGACATCGAGCTTCATGGAAACTTTCTTACAGTATTTGAGCAGCATCCATATGCCATTCCATGGATATTGTTACAGTCCCCAGATTTCAGCATTAACAAGCTGAAAGGACCAGTCCCCCTTCCACCACCATCTATCCTATCTTATGAAGTCGCTGGTAATTTACTTACCGGAGAAATCCCACCGTCGTTCTGCCTAAATAGTACTCTTTTTGCGCTGGACTTGTCTGATAATCACTTAACCGGGGCCATTTCTCCATGCTTGGCCAGTACTGATTCTCTATTGCTACTCAATTTGACTACCAACAATTTTCAAGGTACTGTTCCCTAGGTGTCCGTGAGGGAGATCAAGTTGATTGAATCGGGTCAAAATCAATTGCATGGGGGGCTACCACGTTCATTGGCTAATTGTACAATGCTTGAAATTCTTGTTTTGGGAGATAATCAGATCGAGGACACTTTTCCTTTTTGGTTGGGAGCTCTTCCTGAGTTACAAGTTCTCGTTCTCCAATCTAACAGATTCCATGGTGCCATTGAGAATCCTAAAACCAATTTGAAGTTTCTAAAGCTGCGGATCATTGACCTCTCTCACAATTCCATCAGAGTACTTCCAGAATTGAAATGCTATGAAAGTGGTCACGAAAGGGAATTCAACATATATGCACATGGAGATGAAACCATGATCTAGAGGGAAGGGGCTATTTATTTATGGAATGGATTTTCTCTATTCAGTAAAGGGACAAAAGGCTGTATGAGAAGATCCAAAGTGTGTTCGTAGCTGTTGATCTTTCAGACAACAAATTCAGTGGCAAAATTCCATAATCCCTTGGAAGTCTCTATGGACTTCAAGCGCTAAACATTCTCGAAAACAACCTCATTGGCATCACCTCGTCATCCTTTGCAAATTTGATGGACCTGGAATCGTTGGACCTATCTGGAAACCTAATCCCCATAGCAACTAACCAAACTCACTTTCCTCGAGGTCCTAAAAGTCTCTCATAACCATCTCACTGGCTCCATACCTCGAGGTAAACAATTCGATACATTTGACAATAGTTCAAATGGTGGGAATTTGGGATTGTGTGGTGCCCCCTGACGATGTTATGCGGGAATTCAGAAATGTCACCCCCACCACCACCGGCACACAGCTCGCAAGGTGATGGTTCAGAGTTTTTGAGTGGTGTCTACTAGATGGTCATAGTGATGGGATACGAAACTAGGCTGATAGTTGGGTTGGTTATTGGGCCCATGCTCACCACGAGGTATCATGAACAGTTTGTTGCAATCTTCAAAAGTGCAAAGAAAACTCATAAGAGGCCGAAAAGGAAGGGGCGAAGAAACTAAATCTATTGGCAGTGCCGGTACTATACTGTTTGTCCGTGTGTGTTATTAGCTTTCAAGAAGTAATTTTCGTGTCGTTTGTCAGTTTTAAGGTTTCTTTCAAGTGATTCCTACTACATCTGGTGGTTGTTAAGCTTGTAGCTTTAGTTTCTGTATTCCTCATTGTGGCTTAGCACTCGTAAGTGCATATATCCTTGTGAAAACAACTACAGCTACTTTCTTGTGTGGTTCTTCAGCATTTTAGCTAAAGTCTAGCAATTACCAAAAAAAAAAAAATACATGACCCAGCATGCAGTTACTGAAATCCCTCGCTAACTGCGGGTATGGGTATGAAGGGGGTGGGTACTAAAAATTTACTGACCGTATGCCTGGGTCCACCTCGGGTCCAATGATTTCATTTTCCGTAAAATGTACTTGTAAAATACATAGTGTAAAAAATCTGTTCAATCGAATATAAATTAATAAGTGCTTATTAATTCCTCTAAAATTTTGGACTGCAAATTTTGAATAAAAAATTGGATGGAATGATCAAGCACTTTTTTGACATTCTATTGAGCTGAGTTTTCGTATTTGTAGAGCTTGCTAACAAAATTATTACGAAATGAAGGTCTTCGATCCATTTTTGGGACCAACGTATGTGGACACCACGAGTGGGTATGTATATTTTCGGCACCCGTGGACTGCTACAAAAATGGTACACAAGTTGATTCAATAGTTCAATTAATATCGTAACAGAACATAAACCATTGTTACCATGAAATAATAACGGGGAAACAGAAAGCAGAAAATATCGCTTTGAATGCAATACGAAAGTAGTTTGAAATCCTACGAATCAGGATCAATAAGTCGCCGATGCACGAGAAAGCCGGTTGGGGCTAAAGCTGATCAACGACAAACCTAATGACCCAACGGTGTGGTTTGTTCAAGTTTGATTCCAAAATTTAACAAGCCTATTTCAAGTTTGGCTTGTTTATGAGACAAATCGAACTCAGACAATCTCTAATCAAGTCGATTTTGAGTAGTTTCGTTCTTTTAAAGAGCAATGCTATGGATTCGACCTACGGAAGTTTCCTGATTTCCTACGGTTTCAGAATGGATTGGTGACACTATCTTTAAGTAATAATGAAGTTCATATCAAAATAACAATGTGGTTATGGAACGCATCCTAAGAAACTATGGAAGATGTCCTCCTTCACGGAAACTTTCTAACAGGCTTCGAGCAGTCACCACTACTTTTAATTGTACCTAACTGTTAACATGTTGCAAGGATCAGTCCCAGTTCCACCACCGACCACCGCTTACCATTTTCTATCGGGTAATATTCTAGCCAGAGAAATTCCACCATCAATCTGCCATAATAGTTCTCTTAAAATGCTTGCCTTGGCTGCAATTAACTTAAGTGGCACTTAATCCGGCGACGATGGGTTGAATTGTAGATAAATGAGAGATATGAGCTTCACTTTTGGAGGGAAAGAAAGAGAAACAATTTGTGGGTGAAGTGGATAAGATATAGAACAGGCGAAGAAGAGAAGAAAATACTAGTTGAAACACGCTTGTATACAAATTTTTTTGTTTTTTTATTATGGGCTCAAGTTGTTTTTTACCAGCCTCAAAGGAGGCAACCCATAAATTGGCTTTGCAAAATATTGCATACTGATACGCAAGCGAAGCATCGAGCTAGTCACCTTCAATATCTAAGTCGCTAATCATATGTTTGGCGTTGAGCATATAATTAAGTTTTTGGACACCCAATCTTTACAACTTGTTTTTAAGAGTGAATTTTGCTCGAGGTTTGTATAAGAAATATGAACCACCTTTACTGAAAAAACAAAATCATTACTGAAGATAAGAAGTATGAACTACTACTTTTTATGAATTTTTCTTTCCTCCTTTTTGTGTCTTGAATGGCGTGATCTGAACCACTTAATTTTTATGTTAGAGCTTCTTGCCAGTAGAACACGATCAATGGATCATGTTTGGCTCTTCTGTAGAAGTCTTTTGCCGTGTGTTGACCGTTTCGTTAGAAGTTCAAGTGACGAGCGTTTTTCAAACCGGTCCCCATTAGAAGTAATTATGTTTTGCTAATGCACTGGGTCCACATCTTGGGGGGAAAATGAACATCAAACATGTCCGAGAGTTGCGAACATAGTCTCCATATTTGAATATATGGAAGGCATTAAGTCAAGTGACAGGACAAGATATTCAAATTATGCTGCCGGACATGACAGGCACGCCGAGGATGACTATACCTACAAATATATATATATATATATATGTGTGTGTGTGTGTGTGTGAGAGAGAGAGAGAGAGAGAGAGAGAGAGAGAGAGAGATTTGATTAAACGATGCATAATAACAAGTGTAACATGACATTTTTTTAAAATCTAGTAGTATTTGATAACTTAAACACCAAGAGGTCATGCAGAATTGCAGATTAATATTCCGTCAAAACAAATTAATAAAAGAAACCGAGATCATTTAAGAAAAATTAATTCACTAAACGCATACATTCACCAAAATACCGGCCGGAATCAAGTGTCGTAGCAATTTTCAATGTGACACGCCACCTTTTCAGAAATATCCTTACATCTTATGCGTTAGTATTATTCACAAGCAAAACTTCCTTCGTTACAACAGATATAAAATGAAAATTTAGAAAGATTGGATAAATCGATGTAGATCGATGTGCCTATCTATTCTGTGCAAAAAAAAAAACAAACATATTTATTTCCAACAACTCCAAAGACTACAGGGGTGTGAGAGGGGTCCATTATTACATGCCTTTTGACTTTTGAGCACTCTGACTGTAAAAAAACACATTAAGGGCATTAGCATTCTCATCCAAGATTTGTATCTCTAAGATCGCTACTTTTATAATACATGATGGATTCATCTTTGTATCTTCACATGTTACTGATGATCTGTTGCTTTAATCTTGATGTTTTTACCAACTCTTACTCTTCTGCGCAGCCACTATGCCATGAAGATGAGAGATCAGCCTTGCTGCAGTTCAAGCATAGCTTTGTCATCAAGAAGTTTGCTTCCGGCAATCCTTCTGCTTATCCGAAGGTTGAGTCATGGAAGCTTGATGGAAATGCTAGCGATTGCTGCTCATGGGATGGCGTGGAGTGTGACCATGGCACCGGTCGTGTAATTGGTCTCGACCTCAATAGCAGCTTCCTCTATGGTTCTATCAACTCCAACAGCAGCCTCTTCAGCCTTGTTCACCTTCGGAGGCTAAACCTTGCTAACAATCACTTCAATTATTCCCAAATTCCGACCGCAATCACAAATCTTTCGAGACTAAGGAGTCTCAACCTCCGCAATGCATTTTTTTCTGGTCAAATCCCTTCAGAGATCTCCTCTCTTTCCCAATTGACTTTCCCTGATCTGTCTAGATATTTTGACCAATATTCTACTATATATCTTTTGAAACTTGAAAAACCTAATCTGAGAGATTTAGTTCAAAACCTCACCAACCTGAAAGAACTTGACCTCAGTGCTGTGAACGTATCTTCTACAGTGCCACATGCTTTATCAAACATGACCTCTCTGACAATTCTTTATCTTAGGAGTTGTTTGCTGTATGGTGAATTCCCAAGGGGAATTTTTCATCTACCAAACCTACGGATTCAGGGTGTGTCAGACAACGAAAACCTATTTGGTTATCTTCCTGAATTTTCACCCGGTAGTCCGCTTGAGGTATTGCTGATTGGGCAAACAAATTTTTCTGGATTGCTGCCAAATTCAATTGGAAATCTTGATTCCTTAAACGTGTTAAAATTAGGAGAATCCAATTTCTATGGGATGCTTCCAAGGTCGCTAGGTAATCTAGCCCAACTCAGATATCTAGATGTTACGAAAAACAATTTTTGGGGACATGTCCCTTCATCCATAGCAAACTTATCAAAACTCACTCTCTTAGACTTGGTGGCGGTACTTTTGATGCACAACCCCTTGGGAAGCTATCAAAACTCACTAAACTACAACTTTTGAATACAAAACTAAGTGATGTATTACCAGAATCTATTGCTAATCTGACCCAGTTGTCTCTGTTGGCTCTCACCAACAATGAGTTATTTGGTGAAATCCCACCTTGGCTTCCGAACCTCACCTGATTATCCTATCTAATGCTTTCAGAAAATCGACTATCGGGCATGTTTCCGAGCTCAATCTCTCGACTCGAGCATTTTGAATTGCTTGATCTTTCTTCAAACAGGTTGAGTGGTAAAGTCGAGCTAGATATCTTTCAAAACCTCAAAAACCTTTATCTATTGGATCTGTCTGGAAACAAATTGACGGTGCTCAAAACAAACAGTACCAATGCTACTCTACCAAAATTCAATAGTATAGGAATGGCATCATGCAACTTGAAGGAGTTTCCTAAATTCTTGCAGTTCCAGGATGAATTAGAAGTCCTTAATTTGGCTAATAATGGTATTCATGGCCAAATACCAACTTGGTTGTGGAACACAAGTAAAGAAACAAGGAGAAATATCGACCTTCATGGAAACTTTCTTACAGGATTTGAGCAGCATCCAAATGCCATTCCATGGATATCACCACAATTCATTGATTTCAGCTTTAACAGGCTGCAAGGTTCACTCCCACTTCCATCGCCGTCTATCCTTCTTTACAGTGTTGCCGGTAATTTACTAACCGGAGAAATCCCACCATCATTATGCCAAAATAGTGCTCTTTTTGCGCTTGACTTGCTGATAATAACTTAAGTGGGGCCATTCCTCAATGCTTGGCCAGTACTAGTAGTGATTCTCTTATGCTGCTCAATTTGAGTAAAAACAATTTTCAAGGTACTATTCCCCAGATGTCTATGAGGGGGATCAAGTTTATTGACTTGAGTCAAAATCACTTGCACGGGGGGATACCACATTCATTGGCTAATTGTACAATGCTTGAAATTCTTGTTATGGGAGATAACCAGATAGAGGACACTTTTCCCTCTTGGTTGGGAGCTCTTCCTGAGGTACAAGTTCTTGTTCTCCGATCTAACAGATTCCATGGTGCCATTGAGAATCCTAAAACCAATTTGAAGTTTCCGAAGCTACAAATCATTGACCTCTCTCACAATGGTTTCTCTGGTACATTGCCATCAGAGTACTTCCAAAACTGGAATGAAATGAAAGTGGTCACGAAAGGGAGTTCAACCTATATGGGCATGGATGCGATACCACAATATAGATGGTAGGGACCAATTTTTTATGGAAAGCGTTTACCCTATTCAATAACAATATCTAGCAAAGGGACAAAAAGGCTGTATGAGAAGATCCAAAGTGTCTTTGTAGCTGTTGATCTTTCACACAACAAATTCAGCGGCGAAATTTCAGAATCCCTTGGAAGTCTCTATGGACTTCAAGCACTAAACATTTCTGAAAACAACCTAACTGGCATCATCCCGCCATCCATGGCAAATTTGACGAACCTGGAATCGTTGGACCTATCTCGAAACTTGCTCTCAGGAGAAATCCCTCAACAGCTAACCAAACTCACTTTCCTCTCAATCCTAGACTTTTCTCATAACCGTCTCACGGGCCGCATACCTCGAGGTAAACAATTTGATACATTTGACAATAGTCCATATGCTGGGAATATGGGATTGTGTGGTGTCCCCGTCACGATGTTATGCGGAAATTCAGAAACGTCACCCCCACCACCACCGGCACACAGTTTGCAAGACGATGGTTCAGAGTTTTCGACAGGTATCTACTGGACGGTCATAATGATGGGATCTGTGAGTGGGCTGATAGTTGGGTTGGTTTTTGGGTACACGCTTACCACGAGGTATCATGACCGATTTGTTGCGATGTTTGAAAGGGCAAAGAAAACTCCAAAGAGGCCGAAAAGGGAGGGGCGAAGAAACTAAATCTATTATCAGTGCTTGTACTATACTGGTTGTTTATTTATCAACTACAGCTACTCTGTTACTTAGTCTCCGTATTCCTCTTGTTAAGTAAGCTTCCTTAATTTCAACTGATATAAAATGCAAATTCTGAAAGATTGTATAGATGTAAATGTGGCCATTTATTCTGTACAAAAAAAGAAAAAAAACCATATCTATTTGCTACAGCAGCCCGGAAAGTCCAAGTGTAATAATTTTTCGTTCCCTCTCTCACTTTTCTTCTTGGGGTATGAGATCACTGCTTATGGTATTCGAAGTATAATTTGGTTTACTGATTCTTAAAGTATAGAAAGAAGAGCACGGATGTGACTTGACTGAAAAAACTGGGGATTTTGGACTATTTCTTCAAGTTGGATGCTCTATCTTTTTCGTACCAAAAATATAATTTAATTTATAAAGTAGGGAATTAACAATTATCCCGAAGAATAGCAGTTAAGTCTGAGATCGTTTACTGGGAGTAAAAAGCTGAATTGCAGTACTTATAATTAATTTTTAATTTAATTCAGAAAGCAAATGGAAGTTGAATTTGTGATTGATTTGATTAAACTAATACTACTAAACTAAGATAACGATTGAATGTTTTGAAAATAGGAGAGAGATTAGACTAGGGTTTCGATTCCACCTTCCCCTTGCAATATAACCATAATAAAAACTAGGTTAATTATTCAACAAAACAAATAAGATTGTTGGTAGGGCTTGCAATCCCTATCGACAATCGTCAAGAGGGTTCAAATTTTCTTCCCTCTTTTTACGTGTCTTGAATGGTGTGATGTGATCTGAACCTTTTTTTTCTTTAAAAATTAGACATAAGTTAAAATATATTATCCAGACCACCATGTTTGGCTCTTACGTAGAAGTCTTTCCCCGTGTGTTGACTGTTTGGTTAGAAGTTCGAGTGACGAGCGTTTTTGTGGGTGATTGTTTCCAGTTTTTCTAACTGGACCCCATTAGATAAAATTATGTTTCGCTAATGCGCTGAAGTGCACATCTACCTACATGTATGAATGTAGATATGTGTGTGTGTGAAATTTGATTAAACGATACATAATAACAAGTGTAACATGAAAATTTTACAAACAGGAGGTCATGCAGAATTGCAGATTATTCCGTCGAAACAAATTAATGTAGATAGGTATGAGATCACTGCTTATGGTATTCGAAGTGGAGAAAAACTTGTTTATAGAGTAGCTGTAAACAAGTGTTTATGGAGCTCAATCTCGACTGTCCAAAAGTGTTTTGGACGATCCGGATTTAAAACAATCTATTACCAAACCAAACCAAACCGAGCCTTATGTCTCAATCACTTGAGGTCAGCTACATGAATTCTTTTCCTCTATTACCTATAATAGATTATCTATTACTAATCGATTACCGGTAATAGATTGTTTTCAATCCAAGCCGTCCAATGCCAAAACGGACGGTTGAGATCAAGCGGCTCCGTAAATAAGTATATCGAAGTGTAATTTGGTTTACTGATCATAAAGTCTAAAGAGAAGAGCATGGATGTGACTTGGCTGAAAAAACTGGGGATTTTGGACAATTTCTTCAAGGTGGACACGGAAGTCATAAAACCATAAAAGCGCATCATAACCATGAAGCTTGTTCAACTAGGCATTGGTAAACTAGAGTTGGTCATACATCATGGGTTCATCTTGGTATCTTCCCATGTGCCTGATCGTGTGTTGTAATCTCCATATTTTGACCGACTCTTACTCTTCCACGCAGCCGATATGCCATGAAGATGAGAGATCAGCCTTGCTGCAGTTCAAAGAGAGCTTGTTCATCAACGAGTTTGCTTCTGTTGACCAGTCTGCTTATCCAAAGACCGAGTCATGGAAGCTCGACGGAAATACTAGCGATTGCTGCTTGTGGGATGGCGTGGAGTGTGACCATGACTCCGGTCGTGTGATTGGTCTCGACTTCAGTAGCAGCTTCCTCTATGGTTCAATCAACTCCAACAGCAGCCTCTTCAGCCTCGTTCACCTTCAAAGGTTAAACCTTGCTGGCAACGACTTCAACTACTCTCAAGTTCCAACCGGTATTGGAAATCTTTCGAGGCTAAGGAGTCTCAACCTGTCCAATTCTTTTTTTTCGGGTCAAATTCCTTCACAGATCTCTTCTCTTCCAAAATTGACTTTTCTTGATCTGTCTAGACATGTTTACACATATTCTACTAAAAGTCACTTGAAACTTGAAAAACCCAGTCTGAGGGACCTAGTTCAAAACCTAACCAGCCTGAAAGTACTTGACCTCAGTGGGGTGAACTTATCTTCTACAGTTTCAAGTGCTTTATCAAATATGACCTCTCTAACAAGTCTTAGTCTTATTAATTGTTTGCTGCACGGTGAATTCCCAATGGCAATTTTTCATCTACCAAACCTACGGATGTTACGCTTGACACTCAATGAAAACCTCTTTGGTTATCTTCCTGAATTTTCACGCAGTAGTCAACTTGAGGAATTGACGATTGGGGGGACAAGTTTTTCCGGAATGCTACCAATTTCAATTGGAAATCTTGAGTCCTTAAAAATATTAGAATTAGAATACACGAATTTGTATGGGATGCTTCCACCCTCGGTTGGCAATCTGGCCCAGCTCACGTATCTCGACGTTAGTAGAAACAATTTCTGGGGAAAGATTCCTTCATCAATTGCAAACTTATCAAAACTCACTGACTTAGGACTCAGTGGTGGGACTTTTGACGCAGGTGCCCTACCCTTCATACTTGGAAAGCTATCAAAACTCACTGCACTGTATATTACTGGTACAAAAATAAGTGATGTATTACCGCAGTGTCTTGCTAACCTGACCCATCTATCTGTGTTGGTTCTCTGCAACGATGAGTTACTTGGTGAAATCCCATCTTGGCTTCTGAATCTCACCCGAATTACCAGTCTAGACCTTTCAGGAAATCATTTATACGACATGTTTCCAAGCTCAATCTCTCAACTCAAGCACCTTGAAGTTCTTGATCTTGCTTCGAACAGCTTGAGTGGTAAAGTTGAGCTAGACGTCTTTCAAAATCTCCAAAACCTTACTCTATTGAACTTGTCAGGAAACAAATTGACGATGCTCGCAAGGAACAGTAGCAATGCTACTTTACCGAAATTAAGTAGTATAGGATTGGCCTCATGCAACTTGAAGGAGTTTCCTAATTTCTTGCAGTTCCAGGATGAATTAAAATTCCTTAATTTGGCTAACAACAATATTCAGGGCCTTGTACCAACTTGGTTGTGGAACACAAGTAAAGAAACAATGAGTGGTATCGATCTTCATGGAAACTTTCTTACAGGAATTGAGCAGCATCCAGATGCCATTCCATGGATATCACTACGATTCCTAGATTTCAGTTTTAACAGGCTACAAGGACCACTCCCACTTCCTCCACTGACTATCATTGCGTATATTGTTGCCAGTAATTTACTGACCGGAGAAGTCCCAAGATCATTCTGCCAAAACAGTGCTCTTTTCGCGCTTGACGTGTCTAATAATTATTTAAGCGGGACCATTCCTCAATGCTTGTCCAGTTCTTCCAGTGATTCTCTAGCCCTGCTCAATATGAGTATGAACAATTTTCACGGTACTGTTCCCCAAACATTCATGAGGGAGATCAAGATGATTGACTTGAGTCAAAATCAATTGCATGGGGGCCTACCACTTTCATTGGCTAATTGTACAATGCTTGAAATTCTTGTTCTAGGAGATAATCAGATCGAGGACACTTTTCCCTTTTGGTTGGGAACTCTTCCTCAGTTAGAAGTTCTTGTTCTCCGATCTAACAGATTCCATGGTGCCATTGAGAATCCTAACACCAATTTGAATTTTCCGAAGCTGCGGATTATTGACTTGTCTCACAATGGTTTCTCTGGTACGTTGCCATTAGACTACTTCCGGAACTGGAATGCAATGAAAGTGGTCGCGAAAGGGAGTTCAACGTATATGCAAGTGGAGGAGAAACCACGATCTATAGAAAAGGCCAAGTACGTTTATTCAAGGACGTTTACCTACTCGGTGACGATATCTGTTAAAGGGACAACAAGATTTTATGAGAAGATCCAAAGTGTATTTGTAGCCGTTGATCTTTCAAACAACAAGTTCACGGGAGAAATTCCAGAATCCCTGGGAAGTCTTGGTGGACTTCAAGCGCTAAACATTTCCAAAAACAACCTCACTGGTGTCATCCCTATATCCATGGCAAATTTGACAAACTTGGAATCGTTGGACATATCTCGAAACCTCCTCTCAGGAGAGATCCCTCAGCAGCTAACCCAACTCACTTTTCTTTCTGTCCTAAACGTCTCTCATAACCATCTCATAGGCCGCATACCTCGAGGTAAACAATTTGATACGTTTGACAACAGTTCATATGGTGGGAATATGGCATTGTGTGGTGCCCCTTTAACGTTGTTATGCGAGAATTCAGAAACATCACCCCTACCACCACTGCCACACAGCTCGCAAGGCGATGATTTAGAGTTTTCAAGGGGTATTTACTGGATCGTTATAATCATTGGATATGGGAGTGGGCTGATAGTTGGGTTGGTTATTGGGCAGACACTCACCACGATGTATCATGAATGGTTTGTCGCGATCTTTGAAAGGGCAAAGAAACCTCAGAAGAGGCCGAAAAGGAAGGGGCGAAGAAACTAAAATCTATGAGTAGTGTCTGTAGTGTACAGTTTGTCAATGTGTGTGCTCTTAGATTTCAACAAGTACTTTCCAAGTCTTTCGTCATTTTTACGTTTTCATTTCCAGTGATGCCTACAAGGTCTGATGGTTGTTTATTTTGCAGCTTAATTTCTGTATTTCCTCAGTGTGGCTTTATAACTCATGATCAAGATTCAAGAACTATAGCTACTTATGTAATTAGTCTTTCTATTCCTCAAACCCAAAAACTCCGCTTGCAAAGCCGTTTTGATTTTTGCCTCTTTTTCTATTTACTCGATCGGGATTCCTTCATCTGCATCTTTGATTTCTGTTGCCAACTCAATTTCAAGGTTTGGCACATTGCATTCTCTCCACCTTAGCTTCACACAGCTGCTTTGGTTGCAGCTCCTGTCATAAACACCCCAATATTGTGAGGCCCCAATTTTTCAAAAATTTTCTCATTTATGAATGCGTACATACATATCCATGCTTGATGAATGTAACTTCTTGTTGTATTTGATTGTGGGTTCCATAATGAGAGATAGAGAGAAGAAATGATGTGGCAGGTATAGCAGTGCCAATTGTTTAGTCAGATTCGACAAATCCGTTTTTTAGCAGGCTTTTGGAAGACCTTTGGAGTAGTGTTTTGCAAAGATTGCTATAATACGCGGCTTTGACAGCTCTCATAGCAATTCGAGCAAGGTTTGTCCATATTTGTTGTACGAAACACGATAGAAGGTTACTAAGCCACGATTTGAACCACTAAATCTAGAGCCCTTGATTGAATTTAGTAAATTGACCTAATTTGTTTATCTAAAGTGTACTTCCCGATTGCACTTACTTCAGTTGTTCACTATAGTTATCTGAAAAGAGTTGTATTCTAAATCTCTGTCACTCGTCACTGTTTCAAACAACATGTTAATAGCTAATGCACAGATAATGTGCAGGTTACAGCATCAGGTTGAGAGGGATTACAGTCCGTATCTCTTTAGTTGCTTAAGTTTTGAATCGTTCACGGTTCACCTAGATGTGTTCAAGAAACAATCAGAAGAAGAATTTTATTGGGCCAATAGTTGCAATTGACGATCGTGTGTGGCATATGAGAGACATGTCTTGTGCTATGATGATTTACTCGTTGTCTCGTACCTATGCTCTGTCAGTTAGAATGGTGAAATAATATTCACCATGACTTTTAATTGCCATGCTCTTTTGAGCAATGACGACTGACCGGATGATAATGGGAAATGGGACCAGAGTATGATGAAAAAAAAATCTCTGAGTAGATGATTTGATTGGTTGACGGTTGTGTAACTTATTTGAGTAGTCCTTTTTATCCCAACGGCTTGGATTATCCCTGTTGCATTGTATTTGTATGTGGGTACCGGTACTTGTCTAATTGTAGGACCGATTAAATCACGATGTCAAGGAAACGAGGGCATGGCAAAGCATTCATACTTAACTACCAATGTAATTGACAGGTTGTTCCAGTCCAGGAAAAGGAAATAGAGAACTGCTTTTGTTCTAATTATTGGCACTATTCTGGTGCATCTAATTGGCAGGTTGTTCCAGTCCAGAGTTCAAAATCACCACATACTTAAGGACCATATCCCATGTGTAACACAATTTCCTTTTTCTTTATTTTCTAGGTCTTCTAAAAAACAACGCGACTTGACTTAAAAAGGTATTGGAGCAAATCCAAAGGCACTGGGGGAGAGGTCCAACACACTTTCCTTTCTCTTTAATTTTGGGGTGTTACATACACAAATGCAACACAATATGCTTTAATTTGATCTAATCCCGCTAGTTACGCCGGTGGACTTGGCTGTTCAAAAAATAAGCGGGACCGTGGATGGACTTGACTTAAAAAGGTACCGAAATTTCAGTTCAATCGTTGGTCATATCAGCTTTGTAGGTTCAGTTGTAAACAAAATGGAAATAGCTAATGGACAGATTATAGAGGGCACAATGGAGTTCTGGGTATGTGCAAGGGAAAGCATCAGGTTGAGAGGGGGATAACAATATGGATCTCTATAGTTGCTTAAGTTTTGAATATTTCACCTAGAGCCTAGAGGTGTGCAAGCAACAATCAGAAATCGAATTCTGGTTGAGCCAATGGTTGCGGATGTGAAGGGCGGGCCGGCGCAACGGTAAAGTTGCTCCATTGTGACCTGGACCACCACGGGTTCGAGTCACGAAAACAACCTCTCTGCTTGCAGGGGCAAGGTTGCGTACATCAAACCTTTCTGAGACCCCGCAATGGCGGGAGCCTCGTGCACTGGATTTGCCCAATAGTTGCAGATGACCGTGTGTGGCACATATATGCGAGAGATATGTTGCACTGTGTTTTAGTAGTACCTATCCGCAGGCAGTCAGAATGTTGAAATCATTTTGAGCTTGACTTCTAATTGCCATGTTCTGTTGAGCAATGACTGTGGCTGGAGGACAAAAGTATGATAAACCCGAAATCTTTCAATGGAAGATCTGACTGAATACGTACCTTATTGCCAATTTCTAGTTCATAATCGTTTTGAACATTTCGACACAATCGACAAGTACTGAACAACACAGCCCATAAAATTTTCTCACTGTACATGAATCGATTTGCTTTTAGTTCATTCCCTTTTTAAGTCTTCTCCAAAGAACAACAAAGAACGAATGCCTATTTATTTGCACACCTTCTGCTGTTTGAAGCACTAGCGCAACAAAAGATTAAACAAGGAAATTGAGAACTGCCTTTGTTCTAATTATTGGCGCTATCCTGTTGCATCTAAATGACAGATTGTTCCAGTCCAGAGTTCACAATAACTGCCTAGAAAGCAACAAGATAGACTCTACCTGCCGAGAACTAATTTCAAATTTGGGGCATAGAATCACAAACTTAAGGTCCATATCACTTGTGTAAATACGATTTCCTTTTTCTTTATTTTCCAAAGAAACCGGGGGAGGGGTCCAACACAATCTCCTCTCCCTTCAATTTCCTGGTGTTCTCACACTAAAGTTAATCCCAACAAACTTTCCTGGTGTTCTCACACTAAAGTTAATCCCAACAAACAAGTTCAGTGGGTGGACTTGACTTCAAAAGCTTATGGAGCAACTCCGAAGACTCCAGGGGAGGGGGAGGGGTCCATTATTAGATGCCTTTTGAGCACTCGGAGTGTATAAATTAAAGCACATTAAGGGCATGCATTAGCTTTCTCATCCAAGATTGGTATCTCTAAGATAGCTACTTTTATAATACATGATGGATTCATCTTTGTATCTTCACATGTTACTGATGATCTTCTGTTGCTTTAATCTTGACATTTTGACTAACTCTTACTCTTCTGCGCAGCCACTATGCCATGCAGATGAGAGATCAGCCTTGCTGCAGTTCAAGCATAGCTTTGACGTCAAGGAGTTTGCTTCTGCCAACCCTTCTGCTTATCCGAAGGTTGAGTCATGGAAGCTCGATGGAAATACTAGTGATTGCTGCTCGTGGGATGGCGTGGAGTGTGACCATGACACCGGTCATGTTATTGGTCTCGACCTCAGTAGCAGCTTCCTCTACGGTTCTATCAACTCCAACAGCAGCCTCTTCAGCCTTGTTCATCTTCGGAGGCTGAATTTGGCTGACAATCACTTCAACCATTCTCAAATTCCGACCGGAATTAGAAATCTTTCGAGACTAAAGAGTCTCAACCTATACAATTCGTTTTTTTCTGGTCAGATCCCTTCAGAGATCTCCTCTCTTTCCCGATTGACTTTCCTTAATCTGTCCGGATTCTTTGACCCATTTTCTACTGAATATCATCTGAAACTTGAAAAACCGAGTCTGAGAGACCTAGTTCAAAACCTAACCAACCTGAAAGTACTAGACCTCAATGTGGTGAATGTTTCTTCTACGGTGCCAGGTGATTTATCAAATATGACCTCTCTGACACGTCTTAATCTTAGGAATTGTTTGCTCTATGGTGAATTCCCAATGGGCATTTTTCGTCTACCAAACCTACGGATTTTAGGCATGTCAGCTAATGAAAACCTATTTGGTTATCTTCCTGAATTTTCATATGGTAGTCCTCTTGAGAAATTGAGGTTTGGGGGGACAAATTTTTCTGGCTTGCTTCCATCTTCAATTGCAAATCTTGATTCCTTAAACGCGCTAGAATTAGGAGGGTCCAAATTGTATGGGAAGCTTCCAAGCTCGCTAGGCAATCTGACCCGGCTCACATTTCTGGATGTTGCTGAAAGCAATTTTTGGGGACAGGTTCCTTCATCAATAACAAATTTATCAAAACTCACTCACTTAGGACTCGGTGGCGGTACTTTTGATGCACGACCCCTTGGAAAGCTATCAAAACTCACTATATTAGTACTTGTCGATACGAAACTAAGTGATGTACTACCAGAGTCTTTTGCTAACCTGACCCAGCTATCTTCGTTGGTTCTCAACAACAATGTGTTATTTGGTGAAATCCCATCTTGGCTTTTGAACCTCACCCGATTAACCATTCTAGACCTTTCAAAAAATCAACTATCTGGCATGTTTCCAAGCTCAATCTCTCGACACAAGCATCTTGAAGTTCTTGCTCTTTCGTCAAACAGCTTGAGTGGTAAAGTTGATCTAGATATCTTTCAAAATCTCAAAAACCTTTCTATATTGGATCTGTCCGGAAACAAACTGACGGTGCTTGAAACAAACCGCACCAATGCTACTCTACCAAAATTCAGTTTCATAGGAATGGCAGCATGCAACTTGAAGGAGTTTCCCAAATACTTGCGGTTCCAGGATGAATTAGAAGTCCTTAATTTGGCTAATAATGGTATTCATGGCCAAATACCAACTTGGTTGTGGAACACAAGTAAAGAAACAATGAGAGCTATCCACCTTCATGGAAACTTTCTTACAGGATTTGAGCAGCATGCAAATGCCATTCCATGGATATCGTTACAATTCCTAGATTTCAGCTTTAACAGGCTGCAAGGACCACTCCCACTTCCACCACCATCTATCCATTTTTATATCGTCAGAGATAATTTACTAACCGGAGACATCCCACCATCATTCTGCCAAAACAGTGCTCTTTCTGCACTTGAATTGTCTGATAATCGCTTAAGCGGAGCCATTCCTCAATGCTTGGCCAGTATTAGTGATTCTCTGCTGCTACTTAATTTGAGCAACAACAATTTTTATGGTACTATTCCCCAGATGTTTGTGACGGGGATCAAAGTGATTGACTTGAGTCAAAATCAATTGCATGGCGGGGTACCACGTTCATTGGCTAATTGTACAATGCTTGAAATTCTTGTTTTGGGAGATAATCAAATAGAGGACACTTTTCCTTTTTGGTTGGGAGCTCTTCCTGAGTTACAAGTTCTTGTTCTCCAATCTAACAGATTCCATGGTGCCATTGAGCATCCTAACACCAATTTGAAGTTTCCGAAACTGCGGATCATTGACCTCTCTCACAATGGTTTCTCTGGTACATTGCCGTCAGAGTACTTCCAAAATTGGAATGCAATGAAAGTGGTTGGGAAAGGGAATTCAACATATATGCACACAAAGACGAAACCACAATATGGAAGGAAGGGACAATATAGTCATAGCATGAATTTTTCCTATTCAGTAACAATATCTAGCAAAGGGACAAAAAGGCTGTATGAGAAGATCCAAAGTGTGTTTGTAGCTGTTGATCTTTCAGACAACAAATTCAGTGGTGAAATTCCAGAATCCCTTGGAAGTCTATGTGGACTTCAAGCGCTAAACATTTCCGAAAACAACCTCACCGGCAACATCCCGTCATCCTTAGCAAATTTGACGAACCTGGAATCGTTGGATGTATCTCAAAACCTGCTCTCAGGAGATATACCTGAGCAGCTAACCAAACTCACTTTCCTCTCAGTCCTAAATGTTTCTCATAATCGTCTCACTGGCCCCATTCCTCGCGGGAAGCAATTCGATACGTTTGACAATAGTTCATATGGTGGGAATGTGGGATTGTGCGGTGTCCCCCTGGCGATGTTATGCGGGAATTCAGAAATGTCACTCCCACCACCACCGGCACACAGCTCGCAAGACGATGGTTCAGAGTTTTCGAGTGGTATCCACTGGATGGTCATAATGATGGGATATGGGAGCGGGCTGATAGTTGGGTTGGTTATTGGGCACACGCTCACCACGAGGTACCATGAACGGTTTGTTGCGATCTTCGAAAGGGCAAAGAAAACTCCAAAGAGGCCGAAAAGGAAGGGGCGAGGAAACTAAATCAATTAGTTGTGCTTGTACAATACTGTTTGTCATTTTTAAGTTTTCTTTCAAGTGATTCCAAGCTACTACGTCTACTGTTTGTTCATCTGATGGTTGTTTTGTTTAAGAACTACAACTACTTTGTTGTTTAGTCTGTGTATTCCTCTTGCCAAGCAATTTTGATGAAGCATACAAATACAATCAACAGATGAAAGCGCTTCCTATTGATTAAGCACTTTTCGATATTCGATTGAGCTATATTAGAAAACTGTTCTCTACATAGTAAATTGTTCTCAACATAGTATATGTCTTCGATTACTTTTGTTCTCCACATAGTAAATCACACCATCAATTTTGACCCTAACTTTTTGTGGATTGGCTTTTCGGAGTTCATCTTAGATATTTAAAAAATATTTTGGTAAAAGTAACAATTTTTTACTTTTCTGATCCGTCTTGACGAAACGAATCAATAATCAATATCACAAGTTGATTCAATTGTTTATTAATATCGTAACAAAACATAAACCATTGTTACCATGAAACAAAAACGAGGTATCGGATTTGAATGCAATAAGTCGCTGATGCACGAGAAAGCCGGTTGGGGCTAAAGCTGATCAACGACAAATCTAATGACCCAACAGTGATTTGTTCAACCTTGATTCCAAAATTTAACAAGCCAATTTCAAGTTTGGCTTCTTATGATACGAATCAATCTCAAGACAACCTTTAATCGAGTCTTAAAGAGCAATGCTATGGCCTTGCTCAATGAGAAGAAAATAAGGCCCGCGTGAACATATAATGCGTCATTAATACATCGGTATAATATGTGCTCCACTAATTGACACTTTGGACACATTCTACCAATATATCGGTGATATCTCGTCACTTAACATCCAAAATGTGATTAGCCAATGTAGTCACCAAAGTAGTACATTGTTATTTAAATATCGTAAGTTGAACGACGCTGAGCAATATCTTATTCAAGTTTGGTAGCTGCCTAAAAATTTTCATATCGCTCGCTTGTTTTGTTCATAGTAGTAATCGATCTCAAACAAACTTTTCAATAGTAAATTGTGATCCCAAGAAATAATTTCCACCTTCTATTTTCTGTAGAAGAGGGGAAATGGCATTATACCCCCTTGGACTATTCTTGAGTCATGAGTTGCCCCCTCCAACTTTGAACTCAGACACTTAACCCACCTTGTACTATGCGCGCTTGTACGAGTTACCTCTTGCCGTCAAAAGATGCACGAACCGCATTGACGCTGTTAAGGGGAGATGCCCTTCCACGTTTTCTCCTTTTTAGCTTATCTATGTGGCTTTTTTTTTTTTTTTTTGGGGTAACCGAGGAACAACCCTGCTGCCAAGGCATTATTGGATCCGACTGCACAATCCAAACCTCGGGGGAGATGTGGCATGTTTACTTACATGTCTGATGTCTTCTGTTGCATCCAAATGACAGATTCCAAATCGGATCAAGGCACGGACTGCTTGTTCTTAAGGATAATGTTGTACTTGGATCTAAGATTTATGGAAGAAAAATGAAAAGTAAAGAATACACTTGAATTTGGTGATAAATAACTCAAAATTCAAACACAATATAAGCTAGTAGTATGAAAGGAAATATAAACTTCATTGAACGCTCTACAATCTATAATGAGATTAGACCAACTGACCAATGCTCTACAAGCGTAAAGACCGGGTCAATGCACTACCACATAAAAAATTACTGTCATCATGGAAATTGGTGGAATTGGCTAACATGCATGGACGTGGAAAATAATACCAGCACGTACAAGACAAGATTATGGCAAAATGTTTCTGTGCAGTGCTGCGAAAATGAAAAGAACAAACTTTTTTGTTACGTGTAGTGCACTGCAATTCTTTACATAAAAAAGACTTGTAAGTCAAGTGGAAGTCCCGAAATATACTCAAGAAAATGGTGTTTTCCAGTTATCATATCTTATAGGATTTTCAAATCTAGGGCTTAGAATCACACTATTAACGACCGTATCACAAGTGTAACACAATTTTCTTTTTTCTTTAATTTCATGTTGTTCTATCAGCTAGCGCGATACAAGATATTATTTTTTATTTAATCCCGCTAATATAGCGGGCGGACTTGACTTAAGAAGGAATTGCAGCAACTCCGAAGACACCAAGGGAGGGGTCCAACACAATTTCTGTTCCTTTAAATTTTCAAGTGTTCACACAAACATGACACAAAACGTGCCTTTTAATTTAAGGGCAAAGTACGGATTACCTCTTTGAGATTTGGCCGTTTGGCAGATGACCCCCCTGACATTTATTAATGACCACATCGCCCCCCCGTGGTTTTGGAGTAAAGTGCAACGGTAACTCTGTTTACTGTGAATAGCAGAAAGACATCATTACCCTTTTAATAAATAAAGCAGCTCACTTCGTACGCCTAAACCCTCTAACCACAGTGACATTGAGAGATGCGGCAACAGTAAAATGAAGGAAATGACTGCCATGGCACACAAAATTGGGATTTTGAAAGCTTTTTAGGATTTGTTTTCCAAGTAGGTAGCTTTCCTAAATCCTCTCTCTCATATTCAAAACAAAAAATGGGTGATTTTTGTTTTTGGCACGTTTGGGTCTATATTCAAGACACACATATTGGGTTGTCCTTGGGTGATGATATCGAGCCCGGAGGTGGCGAAGCACGTGCTCGTCATGAGGGCTCACCTTTTCAAGCCCACATTCCCGGCCAGCGAAGAGAGGAGAGGATGCTCGGAAAACAGGCAAATTGAGGAGGTTTGTGCTCAGAAACATTGTTTCCGATATTGAATCGGTGGTCGTCAAGTCTTTAAAATTGTGGGACAGCCAGTTGATCAACATTTTTCAAGAGATGAAAACACTAGGCATCTGCGAAAAAACTTCTAGAGCAAAACAGAGCTCCTCTGTTTTTCCTTTTTCGTTCATACTCTGTTTCTCATTGAATTAGAGGAAAATAGAACTCTTTTGTTTCCCCCTTTTTTTTTCTAGTTCTTCTCTTCCCCTGCTTCGTCCTGATTTACGAAACTTTTCAGTTGGGCACAAATCTTAGATCAAGGGTTTGCCTGCCATAGCCATTGGTGTTGCTTGAAGAAGACATCCCTTAATTAAAAAAGAAACGTATATAAAAGAGATTTAAACTTACACAGAAAGGTAAAAAAGGAAGAGAGATTATTAATATTAATTAAAATATAAAAGAATTTACAGAGAACAAGTAAAATATTTTGGAAAGAAAGTTGGAAGCCTGGTAGTGAAATGAGAGGAGTAAACTAGGGCTGGTCTTTCATAGGGATGGGAAAAGGGCATTAAAGGAAGAAAAAGTTTCACTTTTGGAGGGAAACGCGTTTTTTCGGTCTACACGTGCAATACAGGCGCGTACCACAAACACACCGTCAAATGGGACGGAAAACTTAACGGTTGCACTTTACTTCAAAACCACAGGGAGGTGATGTAGTCATTAGTAAACGTCAAGGAGGTCACTTGCCAAACTGTCAAACCTCAGAGAGGTAATCCATATTTTGCCCTTAATTTAAACAGGGGGAGGATGCACTTGTCGTGTATAAAAGCACATCGAAGGCATAAAGCCTTCTCATCCAAGATTGGTAACTTTTAAGATAGCTACTTATACATGATGGATTCAGGTTTGTATCTTCACATGTTCCTGATCTTGTGTTGTTTTAATCTTAATGTTTTGACTAACTCTTACTCTTCTACGCAGCCACTATGCCATGAAGATGAGAGATCAGCCTTGCTGAAGTTCAAGCATAGCTTTGACATCAAGAAGTTTGTTTCTGGCAATCCTTCTGCCTATCCGAAGGTTGAGTCATGGAAGCTTGATGGAAATGCTAGTGATTGTTGCTTGTGGGATGGCGTGGAGTGTGACCGTGACACCGGTTGTGTGATTGGTCTCGACCTCAATAGCAGCTTCCTCTTTGGTTCTATCAATTCCAACAGCAGCCTCTTCAGCCTTGTTCACCTTCAAAGGCTGAACCTTGCTGACAATCACTTCAATTATTCTCAAATTCCGACAGGAATTGAAAATCTTTCAAGACTAAAGAGTCTCAACCTCTACAATTCTTATTTTTCCGGTCAGATCCCTTCAGAAATCTCCTCTCTTTCCCAATTGACTTTCCTTGATTTGTCTGGATATTTTGACTATACTCCTGAACTTCTTTTGAAACTTGAAAAACCTAGTTTCATAGATCTAGTTCAAAAACTAACCAGCCTGAAAGTACTTGTCCTCACTGGGGTAAACGTATCTTCAACAGTTCCAGAAACTTTATCAAATATGACCTCTCTAACAAGTCTTGATCTTCAGAGTTGTTTGCTCTATGGTGAATTCCCGATGAGCATTTTCCATCTACCAAACCTCCGGAGTTTAGGCATTTCACTCAATGAAAACCTCATTGGTTATCTTCCTGAATTTCCACGCGGTAGTCCGCTTGAGGTATTGCTCATTGCGTGCACAAGGTTTTCCGGAGTTCTTCCAACTTCAATTGGGAATCTTGATTCCTTAAACATGTTAGACATAGCATTCTCCAATTTGTATGGGACTCTTCCACCCTCGCTTGGCAATCTAGCCCAGCTCACATCTCTAGATGTTTCTGGAAACAATTTTCGGGGACAGATTCCTTCATCAATCGCAAACTTATCAAAACTCACTGAATTAGGACTCGGCGATGGTGCTTTTGATGCAGGAACCCTATCTTTCCTATTTGAAAAACAATCAAAACTCACTACATTATTCCTTGTTGGTACAACATTAAATGACGTATTACCACGGTCTCTTGCAAACTTGACCCAAGTATCCGTGTTGATTCTTTACAGGAATGAGTTACTTGGTGAAATCCCATCTTGGCTTCTAAACCTCACCCACTTAACCACTCTAACCCTTTTAGGAAATCAATTATCCGGCATGTTTCCAAGCTCAATCTCTCAACTCAATCATCTTGAAATTCTTGATCTTTCTTCAAACAACTTGAGTGGTGAAGTCGAGCTTAACATCTTTCAAAATCTTCGAAACCTTGCTCTATTGCGATTGTCCGAAAACAAATTGACGGTGCTAGTAACAAACAGTAAAAATGCTACTCTAGCAAAATTCATCAACATAGGATTGGCATCATGCAACTTGAAGGAGTTCCCTGATTTCTTGAGGTTCCAGGATGAATTACAATCGCTTGATATGGCTGATAACGGTCTTCATGGCAAAATACCAACTTGGTTGTGGAACACAAGTAAAGAATCAATGAGAAATATCAACCTTTATGGAAACTTTCTCACAGGATTTGAGGCACATCCATATGCCATTCCGTGGATATCACTAAAATCCCTAGATTTCAGCTTTAACAGGTTGCAAGGACCACTCCCTCTTCCACCACCGTCTGTCTTTGCTTATAGAGTCGCTGGTAATTTACTAACCGGAGAAGTCCCAACATCATTCTGCCAAAATAAAGCTCTTTTTGCACTTGACTTGTCTGATAATTACTTAAGCGGGACCATTCCTCAATGCTTGGCCAGTTCTAACAGTGATTCTCTGTTGCTGCTCAATTTGAGTAGCAACAATTTTCATGGTACTGTTCCCCATATGTCCATGAAGGTGATAAGGGTGATTGATTTGAGTCAAAATCAATTGCATGGGGTGGTACCACGTTCATTGGTTAATTGTACAACGCTTGAAATTCTCCTTCTTGAAGATAATCAAATCAAGGACACTTTTCCTTTTTGGTTGGGAACTCTTCCTAAGTTAAAAGTTCTTGTTCTCCGGTCTAACAGATTTTATGGTGCCATTGAGAATCTTCAAATGAATATGAAGTTTCAGAAGCTGCAGATCATTGACCTCTCTCAAAATGGTTTCTCAGGTACATTGCCATTAAAGTTCTTCCAAAACTTGAATGCAATGAAAATGGTCAAGAAAGGGAATTCAACATATATGAAGGTGTCGAAACCAGTATTTGCAAGGTTCAAAAAAATTATTTTCGGTACCACCTGTAACGATCCGCTCCATCTTTGTACAATATTGTCCGCTTTGGACGCCCAAAGCCCATAGACTTCCCAGTGAGGTCACCCATCCTTGGATTGCTCCAGGACGAGCACGCATAACTGCGAAGTTCCTATGCGTTTTGGCCCGCCCTCACGGCTTTAAAAGGCCTTGTACAAGTAGGAGGGATCTTTTCTTTATAAACCATAACTTACCCCCTCCCGTCCAGACGGAGCCTGCCATCCTGCAGTACCGCCGGCTTCCGGAAAGCGGGGTGTCACAATCAACAACGACATTTCCAACAACAACCTCACTGGCACCATCCCATCTTTCTTGGCAAATTTGATGAACATGGAATCACTGGATCTATCTCAAAACCTGCTTTCAGAAGAGATCCCTCAGCAGTTAACCCAACTCACTTTCCTTTCAGTCCTAAACCTTTCTCATAACCATCTCATGGGTCCCATACCTCGTGGCAAACAATTTGATACGTTTGACAATAGTTCATATGGTGGGAACATGGGATTGTGTGGTGTCCCTCTAACGATGTTATGTGGAAATTCAAAAACTTCAACCCCACCATCCCTGGCACAAAGCTCACAAGGAGATGATGATCCAGAGGTTTCGAGGGGTATTTACTGGATGATCATAATCATGGGATACGGAAGTGGGGTGATAGTTAGGTTGGTTATTGGGCATGAGCTTACCACGAGGTATCATGAACGGTTTGTTGCTATCTTTGAAAGGGGAAAGAAAACTCAGAAGAGGCAGAAAAGAAAGGGGCGAAGACACTAAATCTACAAGCAGTGTCTTATACTGTACTTTCTGTCCATGTGTGTGATTTCCTAGGCTTTTGTCATTTTTGCTTTTTCTTTTCCAGTGATGCCTACAACATCTAAGTAGTTGTTTACTTCGTAGCTTAGTTTCTGTATTCCTCCTTGTGGCTTTCTCAGTCATGATGTTAAGTGTGGACCCTTGTGCTAAGAACTACAGCTACTTTGTAATTAGTCTTTTTATTCCCCTTGGCCCTTGCCATCCATTTTCAATGAAGCAATTATGACAATCAGCAGATCAAAAGTACTTTCCGATGATACTAGAAAATTGATGTTAACTTTTCATATAGCCCCATGCTTGCTCTGTTAGACTGTGTGGTTGTTCTGCATTGGTTCTGCATTTTAGCACATGTGTACAGATACAGGAATTCCCCTATAAGAAAAGTATAATTTGCTGTATTGTACCTGGGGTGGACCCCACAAATGGGGTCTGTACATTTTTCTGTACCCATAATCCGACTCCAAAATGGTACAAACTGTTGTTTTTATAGTTTATTTACCAAAGTAATAGAACCTTGTACCATTTTTACCATGCATGAAACAATGAGGATGAAACAGAAAGCAGCAGATAGTTTCTAAGAAGTGTCTTGCAAACACTTTGAATGCAATATGAAGGCAGCTCAGAATCTTACGAATCTGGGAGCAATAATATTCCATTGCACTAGAAGCGGATTGCGGCTAAGACTGAAATTGAGCAAGCAGAATTTATGTTTGGTTTGAATGTTAAAAAACTATTTTAAGCTTGGCTTGATTATGAAACAAGCAGATCTCTAACAGTTGCGACTCAAACTATTTTCCGAGACAACGTTTTATAGGAGGGCTAGTGGATATATCTTATGTGGCCCATTTAGTTTTTTCACAGAAACCTTAAAGTTAGATCTCATCCTTTTTCTCACGAATCACATCTAACATTGCACCATAGCAAAATACTAGATAGCTTTGATAAAAATGGTCAGGACAACACCCCATGATCCTCTCCACATCGGAGCTCCTTAACAAGTTCAAAAAGACACAAGCTACTTTTGAGAAAATTTGCCCAAGTGCTTTGAAATGAGCTTGAAATAAACAAGTGCTAGTACTAGATATCTTGAAACGATCAAAAGTAAAACACTGAGCTTACGAGAAAGTCCAATCAAAAGCTTGGAAGCAACTGTTGGATTTAATTTAAAACTTTATGATTATATTTTCATTATCCTAGCATCTCATTGATGTATTTGTTCCCTAAAATTGTGGAGTAATATTCTGCAGAGTAGTTACTTAAAAGATTTTGAAATTGTTCAAACCAATTACCACGTGCACTAGGATAAGTTGTTATCTACCTAATAAAACAACAAGGTGTGGGGACCACATAAGCACAAGTTCAAAGAAGGGCTGAGATTCATTTGATCCAAATACTGATGTGTGTTCTCCAACTCTCTTAAGAAAACACTCACACTCTTACAAATATATTACAAAAATGTCATCAGTTCTTTTTACCCACTGCTCAGCTTCTGGCGTTGGCATAAGGAAAAAAAAAATATATATATATATATATATATTACAAAAATGTCATCAGTTCTTTTTACCCACTGCTCGGCATTGCCATAAGGAAAAATATATATATATGTATATATATATATTACAAAAATGTCCGTGCCTACTGCACTACCGGGATGCGTAGTGCCGTTGGCACTGACAAACACTAGTATATCTATATAACCCCTAACACACTATATATATGGTAACTAGCCTTCTTCACAAGTAGACTACTGATTATCTCACAGGAGAATCATTTTTTATAAACCTTTATCCTCTCTTTCTTCATCTTCCCATATACACAGAATAATGTTCTCATTTATGATCGTCCAGTTTGATTCATTATATGATACTATATTTTGGACAAAGTTATGGTACACAGAATATACCGTATGTCTAAATTATGACAATTTGTGATTTTTATTATGACAATTTTTGGTTTTCTAATGCATATTTTTTATGCTAGTTACGACTTCTACTTTAAAATTTACCTATTGAACGGGGCATTAGCAGTTACCCATAGTTAAAAAATATTATTATTATGTAACCATAATACTTGTACCCCAACCAATTATATTTGTACAATATCACAAATTAAATAATGGTACCCACAAATGTTATGACAACACCATAAATTGGTATTATCTTACCACAATGAGTCGTACCACAAATTCTTAATGTATCCAGATACAAGAATGAAGTTGATCGCTTATCATTAGACTCTTAATCAGACAAAAAAAATCCTTTTACAATTGGATTCAGGTGCCAATGAATGGGCTTTCTAAACCCTATCGAGCCAAAAAAATTACTTGGATTATTTACTCAACAAATATAACGAAATCAATGGTTTTGATCGTCATTATTGTGTCGCGGTTGTAAGTCAGCCGTACATTCAGTTACAACAGAGAAATTGGTTTTATATCAAGTATATTGAATGCACAATTCTAAATGTTCTTTTGGTACGACACATTGTGGTAAGAAAATGCCAATTTTTTGTATTGTCATAACAATTATGGTTATGTTATATAATTTGCAGTATTTTACAAATGAGAGAGAGGGAGAGAGAGTCAAGGAAGAGAGAATAACCTATTACCTGCTAAGCCATTTTTTTATTTTATTAATTGATTTAATAAATGAGTGGTTTGGATTATTCACTTTTAAATCAAAAAGTTTAAAATCATGGTGTGTATGGTACACCCCCTAATAAGGGGTGTGTACCATAGGACTACCCCTATATTTTATGGTGTTTTGAGTGTCGGAAAACTACATGGTTCGTGAGTTCAATTCACTGCACAGAAAAGAACTTGAAGGTCGATGTATTTTAGGGAAGGATTACCATTAAACCATGTGCAAGAGGGGGTATATCGTTTCTTATGAGAGCGCTATCACGTGTCTCGACTACCCCACAGGCTATTCTATTCCTTTCTCTATTTATTTGATTCTGTAAATTTTGGAAGATGAATATTATTTAAATTTATTATTCTTTCAGAAAATTCCTATTGCATATATTTTCTCCAACAATCTAAGGAACGATAATTATTAAAATTTTCTGTAGAATACGTTCTAACTTCGGTGGTTGTTGAGATTTTTATTTTTTGCAATGAAATGAAGATTATCACGAAATGAAGGTCTTCAATCTATTTTTGGGACCAACGTAGACACCACGTATGGGTATGTACATTTTGGCACCCGTGGACTGCTACAACAATGGTACACAAGTTGATTCAACAGTTTATTTAATATCGTAACAAAAGAGAAAGTAGCAGATATGGCTTTGAATGCAATAAAACGCCAATGCTTGAGAAAGCCGTTTGGGGCTAAAGCTGATCAACGACAAACCTAATGACCCAACAGAAGCTATATTTTTGTGTTCCATAATGAGAGATATTGATCTTGTCGTTATTGTATCAAAATAGTTAATATTACAAAATAATTACTACTACTACTCAAACGAATAGTGATAAATATTTCGAGTATCGCTCCACAGGGAACGAATAGTGGTAAATATTCTGAGTATTGCTCCACAAGGATTAGGCTGGTTTACAGTTATTTTAATTCATTTATATATTAATCCGAGAAAAAGATTGATTGATTGATTGTTGATTTCCTAAAATTATTGAACAATAATTAAAGCAATTAAAAATGTAGAAAATACTTGATGAGAAAAAGCTCTAGGGTTTTGAATCTACTCTACCCCTCGTAACCTAAATATGTTTCAATTATAAGTCAATTATTTGAATCAAGATATCTCCTAATGATTACTTATGAATCACCAATCGGCATGAACTATCTCCACCTAGCACGAATCGTTTTACTAGCATGACTTGTCTCAAATCAAAGTGTGGATCGTCTCATCGGCACGACACGTCTTACGTAGTTTAATCCATCCAACCGGCTATCATAAAACAATTGAAACCGTTATATGAACATGTATAAAAATCTAAAAATTCATACACAAGATTTTATGGAAAGAAGAAGTCTTGGATAGTCATACAATCACAATTGGAATAATAAAAACGTACCCAAATCTCAACATATTTTAAGTTACACAGAGGTCAAACTTCATCTACACCCTAGATAGGGAATTTAGCCATTGGAAAGAGAGACTTGGATGATGGTTTTTTCTCCCTTCCGTTTAATCTATTTCCGCCGCTGCGTCGTCCAAATCCTTCACGGCCGAGAACCCCCAAAGTTGACTCCGAGGTCAGTGCGTCTATGGTATTATTGCTGTAATCGCATAATGGGTCCCTTGGGCTTCATGAAATAACGCATCAAAAACATTCCTTCTCTCAACACTTTTGCACTCTGAGCCCAAATTTCTTTGAAATCTTCTTTTTTACCCATATTTTGGGCAATGAGCTCAATGAACCTATAAACAAAATAAGGATAAAATTAATATCAAGTAACATACATAAATGACTAACAAGTGTAGTTTGGAGAGCCAAAATATCAATATTTTGACACTTATTAGATATAGAGAAGAAATAATGTGGCAGGTATAGCAATGCCAATTGTTGAGTCAGAATTGACAACACCGTTTTCTAGCAGGCTTTTGGCTGACCTTTGGAGTAGTGTTTTGCAAAGATCTTGCTATAATGTGGCTTTTGTCAGCTCTCATAGCAATTCGAGCAAGGTTTCTCCACATGCGTTGTACGAAACACGTTAGAAGGTTACTGAGCCACGATTTGAACCACTAAACCTAGAGCCCTTGAACCTCTACCTTTTGAATTTCGTTAAGGGAATGACTTCGGTGTCCCCGGTCATTTTGGGGACACCGTAAATTTTGGCATAACAAAACCATTAGAAGCATAACCAAATTCATTACAAGCATAACCAAAAACATAATAAGCATAACTAAAACCATAACAAGGCATAACTTGGTTGGTTATGCCTTGGTTGATTTTTAGTTATACCTTGATTGGTTTTTGGTTATGCCTTGGTTATGCCATGTTATGGTTCTATTATACTTCTAATGATTTTTGTTATGCTTGTAAGGGTTTTGTTATGCCAAAAATTACGGTGTTCCCAAAATGACCGAGGACACCATAGCATCATCCTTTGGGGTAGTGTTTTGCAAAGATTGCTATAATACGCTGCTTTGACAGCTCTCATAGCAATTCGAGCAAGGTTTGTCCATATTTGTTGTACGAAACACGATAGAAGGTTACTAAGCCACGATTTGAACCACTAAATCTAGAGCCCTTGATTGAATTTAGTAAATTGACGTAATTTGTTTATCTAAAGTGTCTTCCCGATTGTGCTTGCTTCAGTTGTTCACCATAGTTATCTGAAAAGAGTTGTATTCTAAATCTTTGTCACTTGTCACAGTTTCAAACAGCATGGCATGCAATAGCTAATGCACAGATACTAGAGGGCACAATGGAGTCCTGGATATTGCGCAAGTTACAGCATCAGGTTGAGACTTGAGAGGGATTACGGTATTTAACTATTTATCTCTTTTAGTTGTTTAAGACTTGAATCGTTCACCTAGCTAGATGCATGCGTGCAAGAAACAATCTGAAGTTGAATTTTTTTGGGCCAATAGCTGCAATTGACGATCATGTGTGGCATTTGCGAGACATGTCTTGTTCTATGGTGATTTTGCTCGTAGTCTTGTTCCCATGCTCTGTCAGTTAGAATGGTGAAATAATATTCACCATGACTTTTAATTGCCATGTTCTTTTGAGCAACAATGACCTACCGGATGATAATGGGAAATGGGACCAGAGTATGATGAATACTCCTTATTATCCCAATGACTTGGATTATCCCTGTTGCATTGTATTTGTATGCGTGGATGCAGGTACATTTCTAATTGTAGGACCAATTAAATCACGATGTCAAGGAAATGGGAACACGGCAAAGCATTCATACTAAACTACCAACGTAATTTTTTCGCAATTTTGGTAGGTTGAATGGTGTTTACAGGTTGCATATAGCATTTCATGCATAGCAAGAGAGTGTTGCATGGCAGTATACTCAGGTCTCCAAAACACTCATCACAGTTTCAGACAATTACCTAACAAATGTAACCCCCAGCAGAAAAAAAAAAAAAAAAAAAGAGGAGAGAGGCCAACTATCAAACTGTAGTTCATAGTCGGTTTGGACATTTCAACACAATCAACATGCAACGAAAAAGACGTCAACACTGCCCGTAAAATTTTCTCATGGTACATTTTAGGATTTTATTTTGGACTCAAGTTGTTTTTTATCAGCCTCAAAGGAGGCAAACTATAAATTGGACTAAGGCAGTTAAAAAATATTGCATACTGATACGTGAGTGAAGTATCGAGTCACCTTCAATATCCAAGTTGGTTAATTATATATATATATATATATATATATATATATATATATATATATATATATATAGCGTTGAGCATATAAGTTCTTGGACACCCAATCATTACAACTAACTTTTTCAAGAGTGAATTATGCTGGAGATTTGTATAAGAAGTGTTAACTACCTTTACCGAAAAAATAAGTATGAACTAGTACTACTTTTTATCAATTTTTCTTTCCTCTTTTTATTTGTCTTGAATGGTGTGATCTGAAACCCCCCGCCCCGGCCTTTTTTTTTTTTAAAAAGGAACAGACATCACTTAAAACTATGTTTAGAGGTTCTTACTTGTGGAACACTATCATGTTTGGCTCTTCTTTACAAGTCTTTTGCCGTGTGTTGACCGTTTCGTTCAAAGTTCGAGTGTCAAGAGCGTTTTTGTGGGTGATTATTTATAGTTTCTCTAACCAGTCCCCATTAGATATAATGATTCGCTAATGCACCGACTCCACATCTTTGCGAATGCACATCAAACATGTACGAGAGCCAAATGGAAAGGGTTTACAGAATAGTGTCCACATTGAGTCTATGGAAGGGCATTAAGTGAAGTAACAGGACAAGATTTCCAAAATATGTTGGACATGACAGGCATGCCAAGGAAACCTTGAATATAGAATATTCAACTCACTAGCGCATGCCTAGGGCTGTAAATGAGCTGAGCAGCTCGCGAGTTCGGCTCGGTTCGAAGGATAAACGAGCCGAGCTCGAGCTTGATTTGCAGCTCGTTTGATAAACGAGCCGAGCTCGAATTTAGCAGGGCTCGGCTTGAACAGGTTCGCGAACATGTTCGTCTCGGCTCGAAATATATAGGCTCAGCTCGGCTCGGCTCGAACATGCCAATATTCGGTTCGACTCGGCTCGTTTAGCCAATTTTTCAATATTAAAGCCGAAAAGTTGACGAATTCGAGCCGAGCCGGCTCATTTATTCAAGACCGAATACTAACGAGCCGAGCTCGAGCTTTGTACATGCTTGTCGAGCTGAGCTCGAGCCGAACTTTTCCAGCTCAATTTGAACTCGAGCCGAGCTCTAGCCAGATGAATTCTGATCGAGCCGAGCTCGAACATGCCAATATTCGGTTCAGCTCGGCTCGTTTACACCCCTACGCATATCATGCCTGAAGACATGATTCGAAGAATTTGGTATTCAATGTGGCTTCAAGTGTCCTAAGTGTGAGCGAACTGCCCATGCCTTAAGATCCAACGCAACTTGATATTGAGTTTGCAACAACTGAATCGTTCAAATCAAATATGTAGCAATTAGAAGGCATTTGCAAATGCTAACCATTAATCGTCCACAATAATCATTGATATAATAATGATCTCAAGTTCACAATCAACACTTTACCTACAGGGATTACTATGAGAACCTCATATTATCTATGAAATTTATTTTTTGGTATTGAATTTTTTGAGAGAGAGGACCTCATATTATCTATGAAATTCCTATTTTGCTATTGATTTTTTAGAAATAGAGGGAGTTTTAGAATCAGATTTGGAATAAACATGAGAGAGAGGGAGAGAGGAATTGATTTGGATCTTTCCAAAAATGGCCAGTCCTAGGATCTCTGTTGTTGGATTCAACGGACTACTGTAGACCGTTAGATTTATATATGTAGATAAGATTCAAAAACTGAACTCGGTTGTAATATAGACTAGAGAATGCCCATACGGCACTCACGAATGTAACATAGCCTCAACACAATCTAACTACATGTGAAGTTATCCAATTCCGTTCTGTGAATGTATCTCCAATAGTAATGTTTATGGCGCTAACAAATGCCCGTGCCTTTCAGGCAAAGGCAATCATCAACTAAAACATAGAAGAAATCACTCCTCCCTTGAGAACTTTCTTATCAACCTTTTATCAAACATGTGGTGGGTTATAAAACATACTCCGTAGAAGAAAGCAATGTAGAATCGAGCATTAAGGTTACGTAACATATATTTTGTGAAACTTAAAACATATGTTTTTTGGCCATTTTATTCCCTTCCAAAAAAAAAAACCACATTTATTTGAAATACTTGGCTTTTTTTTTTTTTTTTTGTGGACTCAAGTTGTTTTTACCAGCCTCAAAGGAGGCAACCCATAAATTGGCTTCGCATACTGATATGCGAGGGAAGCATCGAGTCACCTTCAATATCCAAGTCGCTAATCATATGTTTGACGTTAAGCAAATAAGTTCTTGGACACCCAATCTTTAGAACTCAGTTTTTAAGAGTGAATTCTGCGCGAGGTTTGTATAAGAAGTATGAATTACCTTCACTGAACAAAAGAAAAATTCTTTACCGAAGATAAGAAGTATGAACTACTACCTTTTTTTATGAATTTTTCTTTCCTCTTTTTATGTGTCTTGAATGGTGTGACCTGAACATGTTTTTACGTTAGAGCTTCTTGCCTGTAGAACACGATCATATTTGGCTCTTATGTAGAAGTTCGAGTGACGATGGAGCGTTTTTTGTGGGTGATTAGTTATTTCCAGTTTTTGTAACTTAAAAGCGCATTTGGTATTTGATATGGCCTTAAGAAGTGTGAGCGAACTTTTCAAACCAAAAGCCATAAGGTCTTGTGCAACTTGATATTGAGTTTGCAACAACTCAATCATTCAAATCAATTACTGTTACCAAATTTTTTGATTTCTATCCAATCGACAGGAAGCTGTTTCGTGATTTTGCTGGAATGTGGGGTGAAAATGTGGAGTTTGGTTCCTTGCCGTTTTCAAGACTTCTTTGAAAACAAACAATGAAGTAAATGAGATATGGAAGAAGACTAACAAATGGACTTTATTAAGTTTCAAAGTAAAAGTACAACCGACTAAGATAGTCAAGTGAACAATTACAAGTTACAACTACTCCTAGAAAAGAAAAAGACAAAGGCCTGTTGGGGTTGATTGTGTCCTAAAACTATCACGATTTCAAGCATAAATAGGCCTACTCAAGTTTGAATTTGAATCTCTCTCTCAATCAAATATGGCAGTTACTTCTCCTCTTCGTCCCTCTTTGTAAATAACTTCCACGAATATTTGAGCATATCCAAACAACTGCTCCTTTAATCATGGGAAAACTACTTCTTTGATCATGGGAAAAACCGAACACCCTTCCTTTTAACACCTGTGATTCAATCGTTGAAGATAAGAAATTATAACAATCAATCGACGGGTGTACCCTTCCCTCATTTTTAACTTATAAGACTTTATTATGGCTCTATAATAATCTCGTATGCTAATTAACCATATTAATTAACGAGACCGTAAGTCTTATTGATTTTCCAATAATATCATTCTATCCATGCCACGTGTCACTCAATCGACGGGGAATTCAAGAACAGATATGGTACAAACAATTACATAGCAATTACAAGGCATTTGCGAATCCTAACTGTCAATCATCCACAATAAATACAATTTTCAGCAATTAAACACCACATTCAAATGTATGATTTTTCTTGCCCGTTCATCCCTAAATGAATTGCCCTCCCTACTATTGACCAGCCTCACAAAAAACCTTGAATCACCCACTCTACTACAAGAATATATATATTCGGGGACGAAAAAAGTATATTTGGCGACAAAAAAATAAATTCGTCACTATTTTGACAACTTTCACAACAAAATTATTTCGTCACCAATTACACCTATTTAGCACTTTTTACAAAAAGAATTTTCATCACCAAAGATACCCATTTGGCGACGAAATACGTCCGTGACGGTTTCATTAAAAGTTCGTGTCATGACGAGCATTTTTGTGGGCGATTATTTTCAGTTTCCCTAACTGGTCCCCATTAGAGATATAATGTTTCCACATATTGGGGGGAAAATGCACATCAGACATGTCCTAGAGCCAATGGATAGGGTTACCTACTACATAGTTCATATTGAGTCAAGTATGCCGGACACGACAGGCATGCCGAGGACAAATCTCTTTCCAACAAGTTCAGTGCATGGGTGGACTTGACTTCAAAAGCTAATGGAGAAACACCAAAGACTCCAGGGGAGGGGGAGGGGTCCATTATTAAATGCCTTTTGAGCACTCGGAGTGTATAAAAGCACATTTAGGGCATTAGCTTTCTCATTCAAGATTGGTATCTCTAAGATAGCCACTTTAATAATACATGATGGATTCATCTTTGTATCTTCACATGTTCCTGATGATCTTCTGTTGCTTTAATCTTAATGTTTTGACAAACTCTTACTCTTCTACGCAGCCACTATGCCATGAAGATGAGAGATCAGCCTTGCTGCAGTTCAAGCATAGCTTTGACATCAAGAAGTTTGCTTCTGGCGACCCGTCTGCTTATCCAAAGATCGAGTCATGGAAGCTTGATGCAAATGCTAGTGATTGCTACTCGTCGGATGGCGTGGAGTGTGACCATGACACCGGTCGTGTGATTAGTCTCGACCTCAGTAGCAGCTTCCTCTTTGGTTCTATCAACTCCAACAGCAGCCTCTTTAGCCTTGTTCACCTTCAAAGGCTGAACCTTGCTGACAATCACTTCAATTATTCTCAAATTCCGACTGGAATTAAAAATCTTTCAAGACTAAAGAGTCTCAACCTCTACAATTCTTATTTTTTCGGTCAAATCCCTTCAGAGATCTCCTCTCTTTCCCAATTGACTTTCCTTGATCTGTCTAGATACTTTTACCCCCTGCATGCTACTGAATATCTTTTGAAACTTGAAAAACCCAGTCTGAGAGACCTAATTCAAAACCTAACCAACTTGAAAGTACTAGACCTCAATGTGGTGAACGTATCTTCTACACTACCGCATGCTTTATCGAATATGACCTCTTTGACACATCTTAATCTTGGGAATTGTTCGCTGCATGGTGAATTTCCAATGGGCATTTTTTGTCTACCAAACCTACGGGTTTTAGGCCTGGCGGTCAATGAAAACCTATTTGGTAACCTTCCTGAATTTTCTTATGGTAGTCCACTTGAGAAATTGAAGATTTGGAGGACAAATTTTTCCGGATTGCTTCCAAATTCCATTGGGAACCTTGATTCCTTGACCGTGTTAGAAATAGGAGAGTCCAATTTGTATGGGACACTACCAAGCTCGCTAGGCAATCTGGCGTAGCTATGGTTTCTGGATGTTGTTGGAAGCAATTTTTGGGGACAGGTTCCTTCATCAATAGCAAACTTAACAAAACTCACTTACTTAGGACTCGGCGGCGGTACTTTTGATGCGCGATCCCTTGGAAAGCTATCAAAACTCATTGTACTAAACGTTAACAACATGACACTAACGGATGTATTACCACAGTCTCTTGCTAACTTGACCCAGCTATCTACGTTGGCTCTCAACAACAATGTGTTATTTGGTGAAATCCCATCTTGGCTTTTGAACCTCACCAGATTAATCATTTTAGACCTTTCAGAAAATCAACTATCTAGCATGTTTCCGAGCTCAATCTCTCAACTAAACCATCTAAAATACCTAGATTTCAACTTTAATAGGCTGCAAGGACCACTCCCTCTTCCACCACCATCTGTCCTTTATTATAGAGTCGCTGGTAATTTACTAACCGGAAAAGTCCCAACAACATTCTGCCAAAATAGAACTCTTTTTGCAATTGACTTGTCTAATAATCACTTAAGCGGCGCCATTCCTCAATGCTTGGCTAGTACTTCTAGTGATTCTTTGTTGCTGCTCAATTTGAGTAGCAACAATTTTCAAGGTACTGTTCCCCAGATGTCGGTAAGAGGGATCAAGTTGATTGACTTGAGTCAAAATCAATTGAATGGGGGGGTACCACACTCACTGGCTAATTGTACAGAGCTTGAAATTCTTCATCTGGGAGATAATCAAATCGAGGACTTTTTTCCTTTTTGGTTGGGATCTCTTCCTGAGTTACAAGTTCTTATTCTTCGATCTAACAGATTCCATGGTGCCATTGAGAATCCTAAAACCAATTTGAAGTTTCCAAAGTTGCGGATCATTGACCTCTCGCACAATGGTTTCTCTGGTACATTGCCGTCAGAGTACTTCCAGAACTGGAATGCAATGAAGTTGATCGGGAAAGGGAATTCAACATATATGCAAGTGGAGAAACCAATAGCAACAGGGGTGGCAAATACTGCTTATTCAGAGGATTTTACCTATTCAATAACAATATCCAGCAAAGGGACAAAACTACTTTATGAGAAGATCCAAAGTGTATTTGTAGCTGTTGATCTTTCAGACAACAAGTTCAGTGGTGAAATTCCAGAATCCCTTGGAAGTCTTAGTGGACTTCAAGCGCTAAATATTTCCGAAAACAGCCTCACTGGCATCATCCCGTCATCCTTGGCAAATCTGCTGAACTTGGAATCGTTGGACCTATCTCGAAACAAGCTCTCAAGAGAGATCCCTCAGCAGCTAACCAAACTCACTTTCCTCTCATTTCTAGACGTTGCTCAAAACTGTCTCACGGGGCCCATACCTCAAGGTAAACAATTCGATACATTTGACAATAGTTCATATCGTGGGAATATGGGATTGTGTGGTGTCCCCTTGACGATGTTATGCGGGAATTCAGAAACGTCACCCCCACCACCACCGGCACACAGCTCGCATGGTGATGATTCGGAGTTTTCGAGGGGTATCTACTGGATGGTCATAATGATGGGATATGGGATTGGTGTGATAGTTGGGTTGCATAGTTTTAAATATCGGCCGGTACGAACCGTATCGGCCGGTTCGTCCCGGGATTTGAGGGTTCCAGTTCGGATATAGGCCGGTATAACGGGGAGACCGGAAATCGCAGGTGAACCAGCCGATTTCCGGTACGTATCGGTCTGTAACGGATTTTTGTGGCCCGTTCGGGGTTCAGGAAGAAGGGGAAAAAAATTTAGGAATCAGAATCTTCTGCAAAATCAATCTCTTGAGAAAACGTGGAGGAAACAAAACAAAGATAGTCTTGAGAAACTATGGGTAGGAATTTCAATCATTCTCACAAAGAGAGAGAGAGAGAGAGAGCGAACTCGATAGAGAAGAGAGAGAGATGTACCAGTAGCCATCGTCTCCGACGAAAAAGCTCAGAAGTAGTCCACCGTCTCTCAGATCTCCTCCTTGTACGCGATCGGCACAGCCGGGTTTGGCCCATCGTCTTGCTGGAACGGGGTCACGACCGTCAAGTACGGCACTGGTTTCGTGGGCATTGGCGTCGTTTGGCGTGGGGGTGGGTGTCTGTGGGTGAGAGGAAGAGACATTGGTGGTGCGGCGACGTTGGTGCTGTTTCGGCGTGGGTGTGCTAGCTACGGTGGTGGAGAAAGAGAGTGAGTGAGTGTTGGATTTTGAAGGAGAGAGAGAGATGACCGGGGATCTCCTTCGGAGAGAGAAGGGATTGCAGATGGCTATTGAAAAATTTCTCCTGTTGTTAGAGAGAGAGAGGGTGGGTTGGTTGGAGTACGGGTGAGACTTTTTATTTTAATTCAGGAATACTTTTTATTTTAATTTTTTGACACAGCATGCTAAATTGTGGTGTGCTACGCCATACACTACCAAATCTTAAAAAGTGGAGCACTTTCCCATAGCCTGTCATCATTATCTTCTCTTTTTATTATCTTGAAAGAGGCGTGAAGGAGCAGAACAAAGAAGAAGAACGGGTTTGTAAAACTTCTACGGTGTGTTTATTTTAATGTCTTCATCTTACTTTTGTTGTTTATGTGAATTATATCGAAACTCATAATGTTGCATTTTTCTCATATTTGGAAAATCTTATTGACTTGCGAATTTTGATAAATTATCGGATATTTCACATGAAGAGAATGGGCTATTACATATCTTAAATTAATTAAAATGTGATAATTTAAGCCAATGTTGGGGGCAAAAGCCGCAAAATTATATTTTTCAAGTTTTATATATATTGCTGATGATTTTTAAAAATTCACGACCGCAACATCCGATTCCCGTGACGTATCACCGATATGTCCCGATACCGATATACCGCGACCGATACCTCGACGGCGACCGATACCGCGATTTAAAACTATGTTGGGTTGGTTATTGGGCACACGCTCACCACGAGGTACCATGAACAGTTCGTTGTGATCTTTGAAAGGGCAAAGGAAACTCAAAAGAGGCCGAAAAGGAAGGGGCGAAGAAACTAATTAATCTATTAGTAGTGCTTGTACTATACTGTTTGTCCATGTGTGTGCTCTTAGCTTTGAAGAAGTAATTTTCAAGTCGTTTGTCCTTTTTAAGTTTTCTTTCAAGTAATTCCTGCAACTTCTGATGGTTGTTTAGTCTGTAACTTAGTTTCTGTATTCCTCATGTTGCAAAGAACTAGAGCTACTTTCTTGTTTATTCTCTGTGTATTCCTCTAGCTAAATAATTTTGATCAAGTAATTACAATCAACGGATCTACGATTGTATTTAGTCTCTGTACTGATTTTGATGGTTGTTTATGTCATAGCTTAGAGTGTGTGTCTCTTCAGCATTTTAGCTACAGTCTAGTAACAAAACAAAAAAAAAATTATTACGAAATGAAGGTACGTCTTCGATCCATTTTTGGGATCCACGTATGGGTATATGTACAATTTCGGCACCCATGGACTGCTACAAAAATGGTAGAGTAATACAAAAGTTGTTACCATGAAATAATAATGAGGAAACATAAAGTAGTAGCAGATATATCACTTTGAATGCAATACGAAGGTAGTTTGAAATCTTATGAATTTTTCTTTCCTCTTTTTATGTGTATTGAATGAAGTGATCTGAACATGTTTTTATGAGAAGATCCAAAGTGTATTTGTAGCTGTTGATCTTTCACACAACAAATTTAACGGCGAAATTCCAAAATCCCTTGGAAGTCTTTGTGGACTTCAAGCACTAAGCATTTCCGAAAACAACCTCACCGCCTCACCGGCATCATCCCGTCATCCATGGCAAATCTGACGAACCTGGAATCGTTGGACCTATCTCGAAACCTACTCTCAAGAGAGATCCCTCAACAGCTAACCAAACTCACTTTCCTCTCAGTCCTAGACTTTTCCAATAACCATCTCATGGGCCGCATACCTCGAGGTAAACAATTTGATACATTTGACAATAGTTCATATGGTGGGAATATGGGATTGTGTGGTGTCCCCCTACTAACGATGTTATGCGAGAATTCAGAAACGTCACCCCTCACCACCACCGGCACACAGCTTGCAAGGCGATGGTTCAGAGTTTTCGACGGGTATCTACTGGACGGTCATAATGATGGGACATAGGAGTGGGATGATAGTTGGGTTGGTTATTGGGCACACGCTGACAACGAGGTATCATGAACGGTTCGTTGCAGTCTTCGAAAGGTCAAAGAATACTCCAAAGAGGCAGAAAAGGAAGGGGCGAAGAAACTAAATCTATTATCAGTGCTTGTACTATACAGTTTTTCCGTATGTGTTACTACTAGTTTTCAAGAAGTTATTTTCATGTCGTTTGTTATTTTCAAGTTTTCTTTTGAGTGATACCTAAAACATCGGATGGTTGTTTATTTAAGAACTACAGCTACTCTGTTATTTAGTCTCTGTATTTCTCTTGCTAAGTGATTTTGATGAGAAGTATATAATTACAATCAACAGATGAAAGCGCTTACTAATGATACTAAAGAAATGATGCTGCTAGCTTTCTGTTATAGCCCTAGTAACGAAAGGCAATAACAAAGAAAAGCAAATACATGAGCCGGTTGTTAACAAGTGTACTTGACCGTATGTGTTACACCTGGAGTCCAATGATTCTTTTGTTAAAAGTGTGTTTTAAAAATAAAAATAAAAATAAAAAAACTTAATCAGATATGAATGAGTGCTTAATTAATTTGTCCCCAATTTTTCGCGATTATTCTTTGCGATTTGCTGCATGCTGCAGCAGCTGTTGCGTAGGAACTCGTCGTCCTCTCTCTGCTAAGTCGTGGGAATAAGATATCCCGCAAATTAAACCCTTGCTGCCCTTTTAAGTGTGCACCAAGAGTTGTATTTGGCAGCCCAAATTCTTCTCCTTTCCATTGCCTCTCAAACCATCTCAGAGGCCACATACCTCGAGGTAAATAGTTTGATACGTTTGACAATAGTTCATATGGTGGGAATACGGCATTGTGTGGTGCCCCTTTAACGTTGTTATGCGAGAATTCAGAAACATCACCCCTACCACCACTGGCACACAGCTCACGAGGCGATGACTCAGAGTTTTCGAGGGGTATTTACTGGATCGTCATAATCACTGGATATGGGAGTTGGCTGATAGTTGGGTTGGTTATTGGGCAGACACTCACCACGAGGTATCATGAATGGTTTGTCTCGATCTTTGAAAGGGGAAAGAAACCTCAGAAGAGGCCGAAAAGGAAGGGGCGAAGAAACTAATCTATAAGTAGTGTCTGTAGTGTACAGTTTGTCATTGTGTGTGCTCTTAGATTTCAACAAGTACTTTCCAAGTCTTTCGTCATTTTTACGTTTTCATTTCCGGTGATGCCTACAAGGTCTGATGGTTGTTTATTTTGCAGCTTAGTTTCTGTATTCCTCAGTGTGACTTTATAACTGGTGATCAAGATTCAAGAACTATAGCTACTTGTGTAATTAGTCTATCTATTCCTCAAACCCAAAAACTCCGCTTGCAAAGCCGTTTTGATTTTTGCCTCTTTTTCTATTTCCTCGATCGGGATTCCTTCATCTGCATGTTTGATTCCTGTTGCCAACTCAATTTCAAGGTTTGGCACATTGCATTCTCTCCGCCATTAGCTTCACACAGCTGCTTTGGTTGCAGCTCCTGTCATAAACACCCCCATATTGTGAGGCCCCAATTTTTCAATATTTTTCTCATTTATGAATGCGTACATACATATCCATGCTTGATGAATGTAACTTCTTGTTGTATTTGGTAGTCCCTAAGGATATGTTGACAAAAGCGAAGTCCGGGGTTTGTCCCCTAGGAAACCCCACAGCGGTTTCGATTTCATTTTCCCGAAAAAGAGACTCAAGTCCCTCTGACTTGTCAGATGCTTATTTCTACAAGTTCCACGGTTCAAAATTTACGGAGAAGTCGAATATTTTTGACTTTATCTATTGTAAGGGTTAGAGTTCGATAAACTTTGTCAAAGCATCTCCAATGGTTAGTGCCAAAATGTCAAAGCTGAGGTCAAATTTTGACGTGCTACAATAGCAAAAATGCCATAAGTTGACAGTGCTGCTCGATTATCCAAATGTAATATCTTCTACTGTTCTCACAGATGTGTGCAAGAAACAATCAGAAGTTGAATTTTATAGGGCCAGTAGTTGCAATTGACGATCATGTGTGGCATTTGCGAGACATGTCTTGCTCTATGGTGATTTACTCGTAGTCTCGTACCCATGCTGTGTCAGTTGCCATGTTCTTCTGAGCAACGATGACTGAACGGATGACAATGGGAAATTGGACCAGAGTATGATGAACAAGAAATCTTTGAGTGGATGATTTGATTGGTTGATGGCTGTGTAACTTAATTGAGTAGTCCTTACTATCCCAATGGCTTGGATTATCCCTGTTGCATTGTATTTGTATGTGGGTACAGGTACATGTCTAAATTGTAGGACCTATTAAATCACGATGTCAAGGAAATGGGGACAGGGCAAAGCATTCATACTTAACTACCAATGTAATTTTTTCGTTATTTTTGTAGGTTGAATGGTGTTTACAGGTTCCATATAGCATACCAGTATATTCAGGTCTCCCCCACCAGAAAAAAGTAAAAAACAAAAAAGCCCAACTGCCAAATTGCAGTTCATAGTTGGTTTGAACATTTCAACGTAATCAATTTGTTTTTAATTCGTTCCCTTTTTAAGTCTTCTCCAAAGCACAACAAATAAAGAATACCTATTTACTTGCTCGCTTTTGTTGCTTGAAATAGAGAACTGACTTTGTTCTAATTATTGGCACTATTCTGTTGCATCTAATTGACTGGTAGTTCCAGTCCAGAGTTCAAAATCACTATGTAGAAAGCAGCAAGATAGATAGATTCTGCCTGTCGACCATTAATTTCAAATCTGGGGCTTAGAACCACAAACTTAAGGATCATATCCCATGCGTAACACTATAATTCCTTTTTCTTTATTTTCTAGGTCTTCTAAAAACTAACGCGACTTGACTTGAAAAGGTATTGGAGCAATTACGACGACACCGGGGAAAGGGGTCCAACACACTTTCCTTTCTCTTTAATTTTGTGGTGTTCTATACACAAACTGCTTTTGATCTACTAGTTACCTCGGTGGGCTTGGCTGTTCAAAAAAAGTTGGACCGTGGGTAGACTTGACTTAAAAAGGTACCAAAATTTCAGTTCAATCGTTGGTCATGTCAGCTTTGTAGGTTCAGTTGTAAACAGTACGGAAATAGCTAATGGACAGATTATAGAGGGCACAATGGAGTTCTGGGTACGTGCAAGTGAAAGCATCAGGTTGAGAGGGGGATAACAATATGGATCTCTATAGTTGCTTAAGTTTTGAATCTTTCACCTAGAGGCTTGCAAGCAACAATCAGAAGTCGAATTCTGGTTGAGCCAATAGTTGCAGATGAGAAGAGCGGGCCTGGCGCAATGGTAAAGTTGCTTCATTGTGATCTGGAGGTCACGGGTTCGAGTCGCGGAAACAGTCTCTCTGTTTGCAGGGGCAATCAAACCTTTCCCAAACCCCAAAATGGCGGGAGCCTCATGCATTGGATTTGCCCAATAGTTGCGGATGACCATGTGTGGCACATTTATGCGAGAGATATCTTGCACTGTGTTTTACTAGTACCTATCCGCAGGCAGTCAGAATGTTGAAATCGTTTTAAGCATGACTTCTAATTGCCATGTGCTGTTGAGCAATTACTGTGGCTGGAGGAAAAAAGTATGATAAACCCAAAATCTTTCAATGGAAGATCTGACTGAATATGTACCTTATTGCCAAATTGCCATTTTCTAGTTCATGGTCGTTTTGAACATTTCGACACAATCGACAAGTACTGAACAACACGGCCCATAAAATTTTCGCACTGTGTATGAATCGATTTGCTTTTACTTCATTCCCTTTTTAAGTATTCTCCAAAGAAATAATGCCTATTTATTTGTTCGCTTTCTGTTGTTTGAAGCGCTAGCGCAACGAAGGATTAAAGAAGGAAATTGAGAACTGCAGTTGTTCTAATTATTGGTGCTATTCTGTTGCATCTAAATGACAGATTGTTCCAGTCCAGTCTACCTGTCGAGCACTAATTTCAAATATGGGGCATAGAATCACAAACTTAAGGTCCATGTCACATGTGTAAACACGATTTCCTTTTTCTTTATTTTCCAGGTCTTCTGTTAGAGTTTTTCAAAATAAAGTGTCGTCGGTTTTTGGTTTTTGAAAATTTCCTTGTTTCCTTAGAATGCTTTGTTTTCCTCTTTGTGTGCTTTGTCCCACATTGGATAGTTGAGAGATGTTAGAGTGGTATATATTAGGAAACATTCCTAATATGAATAAATAATGATCTAGTGTGGTGCAGCCCTACGGTGCTTCGCATACCGGCAAAGCCGGTACGCACACGCGCGCGCGCGGCATGGGCAGTATGGCGTGGGCTGTGGTGCATTGTGGCGCTTTAGCGGCGCACTTTGCACTTAGCGCTAGGTGCCTTCTAGGCGCCATTTCTTATTGCGAGTTGGCGGTAAGGTGGCGCTGACGTGGCATGCCGCGTGTCGCACACGTGGCAGGTGAGTCACACGGAGCGGTTCCGATCGGGTGCAACTCGAGCCTACGGGTGCGTTGGTTCGTAGAGTTGCGATCTCAGCCGTCGATCGCGAACGGGCACGATCCAACGGATTGGATCAAATCCGATTGGGTGTGAGCGAAACAGTACACCTGTTCGGTGTGACTGGGTGTGACTGGTCGATCTAGACCGTAGGATCTGATCCAACGGTCAGATTAGATCGGGTGCGTACCCATTCTCAATGGGTGCATAGTGGCCTATAAATAGACCACTACTTGTCAGAATACATGGTTACACACATGAAATCCGAATTTCTCCCACATCTCTCTCTATGTTTTTCTAGCATTCATTCTGCGTTCTGTTTTGCTGCAGAAAATAGAACACAGTGGTTCTCGGTTCTTATATTCGTTCTAGCAGGTATTCTGTCCGTTTCGTTAGTGCAAACGAAAACGGAAAGAACTTCGAGTTCGGGCTTCGATTTATCTTGAAGGCAGATTTGCTGTAACCCTTTGCATACCAATTGGTGGGGGCAAATGCTGTCTTTAGGAAAGCGACATCGTCGTGACTCGAAGCGTATTACAGGTTTGGTGGAGATTTCGTCAACAATTCAGAAATTGCAGCGGCTATATTTCCAACATCTTCTACGACTAATGCGACCTGACCTGAAAAGGTATTGGAGCAACTCCAAAGAATCCGGGGGAGGGGTCCATCCAACACAATCTCCTCTCCCTTCAATTCGAGAAACTTTTCAGTGCTATGCGGGCACTGGCCACGTGGTGCCGAGCATGCATCTCAGCCGTTCAAACGTGTTTTAGATGGCCCAAATCTGTTTGGGCTTGAGGGGGTGTTTTGGTAATTTTACACTTAAAATTTACCCAATCAGATATAGGCCATCCAAAATACGTTTGGACGGCCGAGATGGCCGGTGCACACCCGGCACAGAAAAACTTCTCCTTCAATTTCCTGGTGCTCTCACACAAAAGTTAATCCCAACAAACAAGTTCACTGGGTACGTGGACTTGACTTCAAAAGACTCCAGGGGAGAGAGGGGTCCATTATTAGATGCCTTTTGAGCACTCGGAGAGTATAAAAGCAAATTAAGGGGATTAACTTTCTCTTCCAAGATTGGTATCTCTAAGATAGCTACTTTTATAATACATGATGGATTCATCTTTGTATCTTCACATGTTCCTGATGATCTTTTGTTGCATTAATCTTGATATTTTTACGAACTCTTACTCTTCTGCGCAGCCACTATGCCATGCAGATGAGAGATCCGCCTTGCTGCAGTTCAAGCATAGCTTTCTCATCAAGAAGTTTGCTTCTGCCAACAACCCTTCTGCTTACCCCAAAGGTTGAGTCATGGAAGCTCGATGCAAATGCTAGCGATTGCTACTCGTGGGATGGCGTGGAGTCTGACCATGACACCAGTCGTGTGATTGGTCTCGACCACAGTAGCAGCTTCCTCTATGGTTCTATCAACTCCAAAAGCAGCCCCTCCAGCTTGTTCACCTTCGGAGGCTAAATCTTGCTGACAATCACTTCAACTACTCTCAAATTTCAACCGGAATTGGAAATCTTTTGAGACTAAGGAACCTTCACAAATCTTTTTTTTTTCAGACAGATCCCTTCAGAGATCTCCTTTCTTTCCCAATTGACTTTCCTTGATCTGTCTGGATACTTTGATCCATTTTCTTCTACTGAATATCTTTTGAAACTTGAAAAACCCAATCTGGGAGACCTAGTGTGGGCTCCCCGTGCCGGCGCACCCTAAAGAGTCGTCACCCGGATTTTTGAGATGGTCGATCCGAGAAACCGAGAGCTTATTTGAAGGAAAAAGGCTTTTTGGTCTAGCAAAAAACGTTGAGATTTTGGGTTCGGGAGCCACGTTACGAACGGGGAATGTTTTGTTGAAAAAAATGCACCACATTCGCCCGGTAAAACCGGTCTCTACTAAACTCTTTCGAAAGGGGGGGATTTAAAATATCTTTTGAAAAATCAAACTCTTTAATAAACAAACAAAGGGGAAAGGGACATGGGTAATAGATCACATTGACGTGCACGTGGTGTTAACTATACTGTGATGATAAGGATGATGCAGAATGAAAGGTTTCTTTTGCAAAAACTGTCTGGATCTTAGTTTCCTCTTTCACAGCATTTTGTGATACCGCGCATGGTTTTGCAGGATGCCGTGCAGGGTATCCTCTTTGTTTTCAGGTCTTTATAAAGTTTCAGAACGCCACCAGGCATTTTAAATAAAACGCTCGGGGTTTTCAACAGTCATCAGACAACGTTTTTACCATTGGACCGTTCTGAAAAATACCACTCTTTCAAGCCATGAACAAAAATCATCTTTTATATTCTTGATCATTTGGAATGACCAAAGAAACTTTATTTCTAAAACCGAGCATGGCTTGTAGATATGGTCTTATTTTGAAAGCATTGATGCCTGATATTTCAGTAAACAGAACAACCTTGACAGAAGATCGCTATGATCCAAACAGTTTGAATGAGAAAACAGTAGCTATATGAAATGCCGTGCGCTTGAACACACTATGCCGTGCGACGTAATAGAACGCCGCGCGGTTTAGCCTATTCAGCACAGAGGTTTATTATTGTTTTTTGAAAATGGTTTTAAGTCAGGATCTGACCAAAAGGTGAAGATCCTGACTGCAGAAAAGGTTCCCTCAGGGATAAAGACAAAGTTTATCCCAAGGAAACTAGTTTATACCTTTGATTTTGAGCTTGGGCGAGATTGGATGGCTACGGATGAATACGAGTGATACCGGTTGAGAAAAGAAGGCCGCGGGTGTGAGCAATAGATGGATACAATGGGTGGTCGAAACCTTAAAGTGAGTAAAAGAACTCACTTCAATGATAAGGAGAAATATGAAGAACTTTGAGAAAGAAAGAACCTTGAGAATGTTTTTGGAGTCATTTTCTCAAGACTTGAGAGTGAGGAATAGGTGTGAAAGCATGATGAGAGAGAGAGAGAATTCAGACCCCCTTTTCTCTTGAATGGAGGGTTGTATTTATAGGCAAGAGCCAAGGATTTTAAAATTCAAATGGTGGAGGTGTTTTTTGGGCGGGCCAGAAGTGCTTTTCTGGCTGAGATAACTTGTAGCTGTGGCTCAAGTGGGCGTGGCCGACAGCTAGCTGAGCCAGTCAGAACTTTATCCAAAATGCCGTGCGGTTGACCTCATGACCTCGTGCGGCATAATGAAATTTAATGTACCGCGCGGTGAAGAGATGTGCCGTGCGCGCGGTATTAAGGGTCCAGTTCTGGGCCGTTGGGTTTTGTTTTGGGCTTTTGGATTTTTGGGCTTTCGCTTTAGGGGAGTCATACATCCAAGCTCTTGAAGGTATTGTTTTCTTTGTTTCATCATAGAAACATTTAAAGATCCTTTGATGTCCGGATTGGGGTATCTACACCTTGTTCAAAACCTAACCAACCTGAAAGTACTAGACCTCAATGGGGTGAACGTATCTTCTACGATGCCACGTGCTTTATCGAATATGACCTCTCTGACAACTCTTTATCTTAGGAGTAGTTTCCTGTATGGTGAATTCCCAATTGGCATTTTTTGTCTACCGAACCTACGGTTTTTAGGCATGACAGACAATAAAAAACCTATTTGGTGATCTTCCTGAATTTTCATATGGTAGTCCACTTGACCAATTGATGATTGGAGGGACAAGTTTTTCCGGATTGCTTCCAACTTCAATTGCGAATCTTGATTCCTTAAACGTGTTAGAATTAGGAGGGTCCATTTTGTATGGGACACTTCCAAGCCCGATAGGCAATCTGGCCCAGCTCACATTTCTAGATGTTAGTAAAGCAATTATGGGGGAGGTTCCTTCATCAATAGCAAACTTATCAAAGCTCACTCCCTTAGGACTTGGCGGTGGTACTTTTGATGCACAACCCCTTGGAAAGCTATCAAAACTCAGTACACTACTACTCGACAATACGAAACTAAGTGATGTATTACCACAGTCTCTTGCTAACCTGAACCAGCTATCTAAGTTGGTTCTCACCAAAAATGAGTTATTTGGTGAAATCCCTTCTTGGCTTATGAACCTCACCCGAGTTTTTGATCTAGAGCTTTCAAAAAATCAATTATCTGGCTTCCGAGCTCAATCTGTCAACTCAAGCATCTTGAATCACTTGATCTTTCTTCAAACAGCTTGAGTGGCAAAGTCTATCTAGATATCTTTCCAAATCTCCGAAACCTTACTCTATTGAACCTGTCCGAAAACAAATTGACGGTGCTCACAACAATCAGCACCAATGCTACTCTACCAAAATTCTACAGTATAGAATTGGCATCATGCAACTTGAAGGAGTTTCCTGATTTCTTGCAGTTCCAAGATGAATTAGAAGTCCTTAATCTGGCTAATAATGGTATTCATGGCAAAATACCAACTTGGTTGTGGAACACAAGTAAAGAAACAATGAGCGATATCGACCTTCTTGGAAACTTTCTTACAGGATTTGATCGGCATCCAAATGCCATTCCATGGATATCTTTACAACTCCTAGAATTCGGCGTTAACAGGCTGCAAGGTCGACCACTCCCACTCCCACTCCCACTTCCACCACCATCTATCCTCTCTTATGTTGTCCGTGATACTTTACTAATTAACCGGAGACATCCCACCATCATTTTGCCAAAACAATGGTCTTTTTGCGCTTGACCTGTCTAGTAATCACTTAAGCGGGGCCATTCCTCAATGTTTGGCCAGTGATTCTCTGTTGCTGCTCAATCTGAGTAACAACAATTTTCAAGGTACTGTTCCCAAGGTGTCCACGAGGGGAATCAAGTTGATTGACTTGAGTCAAAATCAATTGCATGGGGGGTACCACGATCATTGGCTAATTGTACAAAGCTTGAAATTCTTGTTTTGGGAGATAATCAGATCGAGGACACTTTTTCTTTTTGGTTGGGAGCTCTTCCTGAGTTACAAGTTCTTGTTCTCCAATCTAACAAATTTCATGGAGCCATTGAGATTCCTAAAACCAATTTGAAGTTTCCGAAGCTGCGGATCATTGACCTCTCTCACAATGGTTTCTTTGGAACATTGCCATCAGAGTACTTCCAGAACTGGAATGAAATGAAAGTGGTCACGAAAGGTAATTCAACGTATATGCACATGACAACGGAACGGCAATTTATAGGGAAGTATACTTATGCAACGGATTTTACCTATTCAGTAACAATATCTAGCAAAGGGACAAAAAGGCTGTATGAAAAGATCCAAAGTGTATTTGTAGCTGTTGATCTTTTAGAAATACAGTGGCGAAATCCCAAAATCCCTTGGAAGTCTCTATGGACTTCAAGCTCTAAATATTTCCTCTCAGTCCTGAATGTTTCTCATAACCGTCTCACTAGCCCCATACCTCAAGGTAAACAACTCAATACATTTGATAATAGTTCATATGGTGGGAATAAGGGATTGTGTGGTGTCCCCCAAACGATGTTGTGCGGGAATTCAGAAACGTCACCCCTATCACAACCGGCACACAACTCGCAAGGTGATGGTTCAGAGTTTTCGAGGGGTATCTACTGGATGGTCATAATGATGGGATACGGAAGTGGGCTGATAGTTGGGTTGGTTATTGGGCACACGCTCACCACGAGGTACCATGAACAGTTTGTTGCGATCTTTGGAAGGGCAAAGAAAACTCCAAAGAGTCCGAAAAGGAAGGGGCAAAGAAACTAAATCTATTGGCAGTGCCGGTACTATACTGTTTGTCTGTGTGTGTTATTAGCTTTGAAGAAGTAATTTTCATGTCGTTTGCCATTTTTAAGTTTTATTTCAAGCGATTCCTACTACGTCTGATGGTTGTATCTTGTTTGGTCTCTGTATTCCTCTTGCTAAATAATTTTGATGGAGAAATTCCAATCAACAGATCTACGATGGTGTTTAGTCTCGGTATCGATTATTATGGTTGTTTATGTCATAGCTTAGCTTAGAGTTTGTGGTTCTTCAGTATTTTTGCTACAGTCTAGTAACAAAAGGGGGAAAAAAAACAAAAACAAATAACATGACCTGGTTGTTAACATGTTTGCAGTCACCGAAATCCCTCACTAAAGAAAAATAATCTGCGGGTATGGATATGAGGGGGGTGGTTACTAAAAATGTACTGACCCTATGCCTGAGCCCACCTCGGTTCCAAAGATGTTTCGGAAAATGTACTGGTAAAATCCATAGTGTAAAAAATCAGTTCATTTGAATATAAATAAGTGTTCGATTAATTCATCTATTGTGCATATCGATACTCTAGACTATCAATGAAGGAAGTATGATAATGTGCACATAAATTGAATTGGGTCTCTAGGCCTGCCCTTTCTGATGCCATTTGGCTTTAATTTTGGGATATGGTTCCGCAGCAAAATAGGTATAGGGAGGCCACTATTTCAGTGGTATTCTAAGAGCAGTCACTTTGTGCATATAAGCAAAATAGGTATAGGGAGGCCACTATTTCAGTGGTATTAGGAGCTGTTTGATAAAACTGAAAATTGAAACTGAAAACTGAAAAATTAAGTACTGAAAACTGAGTGCTGAAATTTTAAAGTTGAAAAGCTATTTGATAAATATATTAAGTACTGAATTAAAAAAATGATGAATTAATTTTGTTCCAATTCTCTCTTAATTTACTAATGGTCACAATATACTTTTGGTAATGGTGGTGGAGTGGTGGTGGGGGGGAGTGGTGGAGGTAGGAGGAGTGCTGGTAGTGGTGGTGGTGGTGTAGTGATGGTAGTAGTGGTGGTGGTGATGGTTGTGATGGTGGTGGAGTGGTGGACGTGGTGGTGGTGGTAGGAGCGGTGGTGGTGGTGGTGTAATGATGGTAGTGGTGGAGTGGTGGAGCTGGTGGTGGTGGTGGTGGAGCTGGTGGTGATGGTAGTGGAGGAAGTGGTGGTGGTAGTGGTGGTGGTGGAGTGGTGGTAGTGGTGTAGTGATGGTAGTGGTGGTGGAGTGGCGGTGGTGGTGATGGCTGTGATGATGGGTGGTGGCGTGGTGGAGGTGGTGGTAGGAGCGGTGGTGGTGGTGGTGGTGGTGATGTGGTGGTGGAGCTAGTGGTGGTGGTGGAGTTGGTGGTGGTGGTGGAGTTGGTGGTGGGGATGTGGTGGTGGTAATGGTGGTGGTGGTGAAGCTGGTGGTGGTGATGTGGTGGAGGAGGAGTGGTGGTAGTGGAGGTGTTGGTGGTGGAGTGGTGGAGGTGGTGGTGGTGGTGGTGGTGGTTGTGGTGGTGTAGTGATGGTAGTGGTGGTGGAGTGGCGATGGTGGTGATGGTTGTGATGATAGGTGGCGGAGTGGTGGAGGTGGTGGTAGGAGCGGTGGTGGTGGTGGTGTAGTGATAGTAGTGGTGGTGGTGGAGTGGTGGAGCTGGTGCTGGTGGTGGTGGTGGTAGTGGAGGAAGTGGTGGTGGTGGAGTTGGTGGTGGTGGTGGTGGTAGTGGAGGGAGTGGTGGTGGTGGTGGTGGTGAAGCTGGTGGTGGTGATGTGGTGGAGGAGGAGTGGTGGTAATGGAGGTGGTGGTGGTGGTGGTGGAGTGGTGGTGGTGGTGGTGGAGTGGTGGTGGTGGAGGTGTTGGTGGAAGTGGTTGTGGTGGTGGTATGATGGTTGAATGTAAGTATACAAAAATTCAGTCAGAATTAAATAGCTCAAATCTACTTAATTTTTTTCAACTTTTTGGCCTATATTTTAAGTGGTACTTAATTTGTTAAGCAATATGAAATGTGGTTATCAAACCTACTGAATCACTTTTTACTTAATTGATTCAGTATGAAGTGCTAAATTTAGGTTATCAAACAAGCTCTAAGAGTAGTCACTTTGTGCATATTGCCAAAGGTTAGGTTTGTCTTCAATCCTCCTCCGCCAATACCCCCAATGATTGGAGATTACATGGGTTATGTTGTTTGATTACTCGCCTAAAATTTTGGACTACAAATTTTGAACCAAAAATTGAACGGATCAAGTACTTTTTGATATTCTATTGAGCTGAGTTTTCGTGGAGCTTGCTAAAAAATTATTACGAAATGAAGGTCTTCGATCAATTTTTGGGACCAACGTGGACACCACATATGGGGATGTACATTTTTGGCACCCATGGACTGCTACAGAAAAGGTACTACACAAGTTGATTCAATAGTTTATTGAATATCGTAACGAAACATAAACCATTGTTACCATGAAGTAATAACGAGGAAACAGAATGCAGCAGATATAGTTCGAAATCTTACCAATCCGTAGAAATAAAACACCAATGCACGAGAAAGCCGGTTGGGGCTAAAGCTGATCAACGACAAACCTAATGAGCCAACGGTGGTTTGTTCAAGTTTGATTCCCAAATTTAACAAACCTAATTCAAGTTTGGCTTCTTTATGAGACGAATCAATCTCAGACAAGCTCTAATCGAGTCGATTTTGAGTAGTTTCATTCTTTCAAAGGGCAATGCTATGGATTCGACCTACGGGAGTTTCCTGATTTCCTGCGGTTTAAGAATGGATTGGTGACCCTATCTTTAAGTAATAATGAAATTCCTTGCAAAATACCAATGTGATTGTGGAACGCATCCAAAGAAACTATGGAAGATGTCATCCTTGACGGAAACTTTCTAACAGGCTTCGAGCAGCCGCCATATGTCATTCCATGGCAGTCACCACTACTTTTGGACCTAACTGTCAACGTGTCGCAAGGATCAGTCCCAGTCCCAGTTTCACCACCGACCACCTCTTACCATTTTCTATCAGGTAATTTACTAGCTGGAGAAATTCCACCATCAATCTGCCATAATAGTTCTCTTAAAATGCTTGCCTTGGCTTCGAATAACTTAAGTGGCACAATTCCTCAGCGTTTGGCCAATTCTAGCAAAGACCTATCGGTGCTCTCATTCTAGGTTCTAACAATTTCCGTGGCATTATTCCTCACACATTCACAATCGGGATCCAGGTGATTGATTTAAGTTACAATCAGTTGCATAGACAGATACCACAATCATTGGCTAATTGTACAATGCTTCGGGCTCTTCTTCTTGACAATAAACAGATTACAGGTCCTTCCCCTGTTGGTTAGGAGTTCTTCCTGCGTCGTTACAAGTCCTTGTCTTATGGTCCAACAGATTTCATGGTGCCATTATGAATCCAAAAGGCAATTTATCGTTTCCAAAGTTGCGCATAGTTGACCTCTCTAACAATGGTTTCTTAGGTAACTTGCCATCATATTACTTCGAAACCTAGAATGCAGTGAAAATGGTCAAGCCAAAAAAGTTAACATACCTGGAGGTGAATGTGAGTTCTCGAACTAGCGACAGTATAACTCAGCAGGATTATGGGTATATTTCAATGACAGTAGCTCATAAAGGCATTCAGAGGTTTTTCTCGAGGATCCACAGTGCCTTTGTAGCTATCGATCTACCAAACAACAATTTCGAAGGGGAAATTCCAGAATCATTTTGGAAGTCTCAGTGAGCTTCAGGTGTTAAACATTTCCAACAGATGGCCTTTGGAGTATTAGTTGGGCATGCTTTGCTAGTATTAGTGGGCTGACCTAGGGCTGTCAATGGGCCGAATCTGATCCGGATCCGACAAATTCAAATTCGATCCGAATCCGATAAGACTAAAATTCAATAGCGGTAATCCGGATCCGAATTCAAAAATCCGAAAACTTTTTTACTTCAAAAAATTTTAGCAAAAAAATATAAATATAGTTTTTTTTAAAAAAATTATTTTCCAAAAAATTAAAAATACATATACAACTTCTAAAACATTTTTTTTCAAAATAAAAAACTTACTGTTTTTTTTTAAAAAAAAATTAAAAATTAAAAAAAAAAAAGTTCGGATTTGGATTGATAACGGATTCAATCCGATCCGATCCGACTTTGGATTATCGAATCGACGTTATCGGATTCAGATCGGATCCGGTCCATTGACAGGCCTAGGCTGACCACGAGGGTATTATGAGAGGTTTAACAGCACTATCCTCTCGGATGGTGAAAATAGGTCGAGAACAGAAAGTCTAAATCTCACTATTTTGGTGACAAATTGCGAGAGAGAGAAAACCGACTTTCTGTTCATCCAAACACGTGATAGGACTCTCATTTTTTTTCTTTTCTCATCATTTCTCACCGTCCAAAATGAGTTCAAAAATTGATGGACCACGAATCTAACTCAATAAGCAGTGTTTGCTCCGAATGTTTGTCCATACTATGCCTGAGCTTTTGTGAAATTACGATTCCAAGTGATGCCAATGGCTTGCTACTAGAAGATTATATCAATCTGCGATTGGGAAAAGAAGATTAATTTAAGTTTGGTAAAAATTAGTACTAATTTTCAATGGACATGCTTTGAGAAAATGTACATGTTAGAACTTTTTTGGCCAAATCAATCATCACAGATTCACAGTTAATATTAGGAAACTGATTTTCCCGCTCCACTTTTAACGTGAAGTTACTAGTAACTTCATGAACAAAGTGGAGCGCCGTTAGTAAAAAGTGGAACGTGAAAATCAATATCCTTAATATTACCGTAAAAAAAGAGAGGCAACGTCCACTTTGACCCCTGCGGTTTGGCCCATGTGCGGATACAGTCCCTATTATTCAAAAGTGTGCACATAACTCCTTATGGTTTTGAAAATGTGCGGATAGACCTCCTGCCGTCATGTTTTCTATTCATATTAATGAAGGTGTATCTCACACACCTCTAGAATCTAATCTGAGCCGTTCATAGTGTATTAAATAAATAATACAACATCTCTGTACAAAAATCATCTCGATCAGACATAAATAACCCAATGATTGAATTGTTGGTAAATTCAAATTTAAAATTTTAATTTCATAATAAGTTCGATTTGACCATGAGGTTTTTATTTTTTAATCGACTTCAATTTTGGCATGGATGTAGTACTCGTCAAACTCTACAATATTATCGGCTTGGATCTATTTTTTTGGTATAGGGAATGGATTGGTTAGATTTAAGGAAGAAGAAGAATCAAGGGAGAGGATGAGCATATCGGTCTTTTAATTTTGTGTCCGTAAATTGGATGGAAAACATGATGACAGAGGGTCTATCCGCACATTTTCAAAACCACAGGGGATTATGTGCACACTTTCGAAATATATGGAGTGTATTCGCATATGGCCCAAACCACATGCAGTCAAAGTGGACCGTACCACCCCCAATAAATAAATAAAACAAAGACCAACTGCGATATTGTAGTTCATAGTCGACGTTCCAATAGTTCTACATGAATTGATCTCCAAAGAACAATGAAAGTGCGGGTGGTGGGGAAATGCCTATTTATCACTAATGTGACTAAGGATTGAAAGAACGAAATAGGGAACTGCATGCCTTTGTTCTAACTAGTGGAAGGAGTGACATGCTCGCATGTCGTTTTGTGCATATTGCTCACTTAAAATGGTCCTATGTTAGAGCTTCTTACTTGTAGAAAACGATCATGTTTGGTTCTTTCATAGAAGTCAATTTTTTGCCGTGTGTTGACCGTTTCATTAGAAGAATTGTTCGAGTGACAAGAGTGTTTATACTGGTGATTATTTCCAGTTTTTCTAACAGCTGGTCCCCGTTAGATATAATGATTCGCTAATGCACTGACTCCACATCTTGGGGAGAAAATGCACATCAAACATGTCCGAGAGCCAATGGATAAGGGATAAACAGTCCGCATAGAGTCTATGGCAGGCATAGACTCAAGTAACAGGACAAGATTTCCAAAATATCCTGGACATGACAGGCATGCCGAGGAGACCTTGAATATAGAACATTCAACTTAATTATTAGAGCATGCTCGTGTCTAAAGGCATGATTCGAAAATTTTGGTATTCGGATATGGCTTCAAGTGTCCTAAGGGTGAGCCGGGGGGGGGGGGGGGGGGGGGGGGGGAAATGCCTATTTATCACTAATGTGACTAAGGATTGAAAGAACGAAATAGGGAACTGCGTGCCTTTGTTCTAACTAGTGGAAGGAGTGACATGCTCGCATGTCGTTTTGTGCATATTGCTCACTTAAAATGGTCCTATGTTAGAGCTTCTTACTTGTAGAAAACGATCATGTTTGGTTCTTTTATAGAAGTCAATCTTTTGCCGTGTGTTGACCGTTTCGTTAGAAGAAGTTCGAGTGACAAGAGTGTTTATACTGGTGATTATTTCCAGTTTTTCTAACAGCTGGTCCCCGTTAGATATAATGATTCGCTAATGCACTGACTCCACATCTTGGGGAGAAAATGCACATCAAACATGTCCGAGAGCCAATGGATTAGGGATAAACAGTCCGCATAGAGTCTACGGCAGGCATTGTCAAGTAACAGGACAAGATTTCCAAAATATCCTGGACATGACAGGCATGCCGAGGAGACCTTGAATATAGAACATTCAACTTAATTATTAGAGCATGCTCGTGTCTAAAGGCATGATTCGAAAATTTTGGTATTCGGATATGACTTCAAGTGTCCTAAGGGTGAGCGAACTACCCATACCTTAAGGTTCGTGTGCAACATGAAATTGAGTTTGCAACAACTGAATCGTTCAAATCAATTACATAGCAATATTTAGAAGGCATTTGCAAATCCTAACTATCAATTGTCCACAATAAACACAATTTTCAGCAATTAAACACAATGTTCAGGGATAGGATTTTTCATTGTCCGACCGTACCTAAATGATCGAATTGCCCTCCCTATTCTTGACCAGCTTCACAAACAAACTTGAATCACCCCAAAAGTTGTTTTATTTTTTTCAGTAACCTTCTTCACCCTTATGAATCCATGGCACATAAGACCTAATGGTTGCAGTAGTCTTAATATTTTCTCCCTACTGGACAAATCATAATCGTAATTAAACCTAGTTGATATAATGATCTCAAGTTTACAATCAACACTTACCTATAGGGATTACTATGAGAACCTCATATTATCTACAAAATTTTTATTTTGGTATTTTGATTTTTTTTAAAGAGAGGGGCGGGTTAAAGAGGGGCGGGGGGGGGGGGGGGGGGGGGGGGGGGGGGGGGGGGGGGGGGGTTTTACAATCTAATTTGAAATAAACATGGGAGAGAGGGATTGATTTGGATCTTTACAAAAAATGGCCAGCTCTAGGATCTCCATCATTGGATTCAAGGGACTATTGTAGACCGTTAGATTTATGTATGTATATAATATTTAAAAACTGAGCTCGGTTATTATATAGAGTAGAGAATGTCCGTACCTGAAGGCACTTACGAATGTAATATAGCCTCAACACAATCTAACTACATGTAAAGTTATCTAATTCCGTTATATGAATGGATCTCAGATAGTAATATTTATGGCGCTAGCAAATGCCCGTGCCAGCTTCAGGCAAAGGTAATCAACAACTACGTAGCAAACAAAATAGAAGAAATCATCCTTTTATGTTGGAACACCTCATCATAAGCACAACTAAATTACTCCTCCCTTAAGAACTAAATATTGCATATATATTGATATGCAGGTGAAGCATCGAGTCACCTTCAATATCCAAGTCGCTAATCATATGTTTGGCATTGAGCAAATAAGTTCTTGGACACCCAATCTTTAGAACTCGATCGGTTTTTAAGCGTGAATTCTGCTCGAGGTTTGTATAAGAAGTATGAACTACATAAAAATATTCTTTACTGAAGAAAAGAAATATGAACTACTACTACTTTTAAGGGTGGCGTTAATGCCACGAGACTGTGGTCACTGCTAAATTTAGTTGTACGATGAGGTTGGGTCCAACTCTGGTAATGGTCGCAAAATGCATATCTGCAATTTCAAATCCATCACCTCCCGGTGGTTTTTTCCGAAACTAGAAGAGAAGATTTGAATGAGGGGGTGAAAAGAGGAGAAGAGGAAACAGATAGAGTAGTAGATCTCTATCTCTAGAGAGAAAGGTATTAAGGCCGAGGGCAACTTTGTCACAGTTTATGACTTGTCGTGTCTTTAAGAAATTGCCTCTTGGCATTAACGCCACCCACTTTTAATCAATTTTTCTTTCCTCATTTTATGTGCCTTGAATGGCGTGATCTGGACCTTTTTTTTTTTTAAACAATAAATAGACATCACCTAAAATGGTTCAAACCGAAATGTTAGAGCTTCTTACCTGTAGAACACGATCATATTTGGCTCTTCTGTAGAAGTCTTTTGCCGTGCGTTGACTGTTTCGTTAGAAGTTCGTGTGACGAGAGCATTTTTGTGGGTTATTATTTCAAGTTTTTGTAACTGGTCCCCATTAGATATAATGTTTCACTAATGCAATGAGTTCACATGCATCTTGGCGGGAAAATGCACATCCAACATGTCCGAAATGGATAGGGTTACGAACATATATAGTCCATATTGAATCTATGGAAGGCATTAGAAGGCATTAAGTCAAGTAATAGAACAAGATATTCAAATAATGCCGGACATGACAGGCATGCCGAGGAGACCTTGAATATGGTAAATTTAGCTTATATTTTGGAGAGCCATAGGCCCATATATTTATACCTACATGTATGATATTCGATTAAACGCTACATAATAACAAGAAGTGTTAACATGACAATTTTTTTTAAATCTAGTAGTATTTGATAACTTAAACACCAAGAGGTCATGCAGAATTGCAGATTAATATTCTGTCAAAAACAAATTAATCAAAGAAACCAAGATCATTTAAGAAAAAGTAATTCACTATAATGCATACATTCACCAAAATAGAATGAGGGATTGTCTGACAAGTGTCGTAGTAGTGTACAATGTGACACGACACCTTTTCAGAAATATCGTTACTGATCTCAAGCGTTAGTATCCACAAGTAAAACTTCTTTAGTTTCAACTGATATAAAATGCAAATTCGGAAAGATTGTATAGAAGTACATGTGGCCATTTATTCTCTACCAAAAAAAAACAAGCAAATCTCTTTCCAAAAGCTAATTGAGCAACTCCAAAGACTCCAAGGGAGAGGTAGGGGTCCATTATTAGATGCCTTTTGAGCACTCGGAGTGTATAAAAGACGATAAGGGCATTAGCTTTCTCATCCAAGATTTGTATCTCTAAGATAGCCACTTTTATAATACATCATGGATTCATCTTTGTATCTTCACATGTTCCTGATGATCTTCTGTTGCTTTTATCTTTATGTTTTGACTAACTCTTACTCTTCTGCGCAGCCACTATGCCATGACGATGAGAGATCAGCCTTGCTGCAGTTCAAGCGTAGCTTTGACATCAAGAAGTTTGCTTCTGCCAACAACCCTTCTGCTTATCCAAAGATCGAGTCATGGAAGCTTGATGGAAATGCTAGCAATTGCTGCTCATGGGATGGCGTGGAGTGTGACCACAACACCGGTTATGTGATTGGTCTTGACCTCAGTAGCAGCTTCCTCTACGGTTCTATCAACTCCAATAGCAGCCTCTTCAGCCTTGTTCACCTTCGGAGGCTGAACCTTGCTCACAATCACTTCAATTATTCTCAAATTCCGACCGGAATTGAAAAACTTTCGAAACTAAAGAGTCTCAACCTATACAACTCCTTTTTTTCCGGTCAGATCCCTTCAGAGATCTCCTCTCTTTCCCAATTGACTTTCCTTAATCTGTCTAGACCCTTTCAGCCATTTCCTACTGAATATCTTTTGAAACTTGAAAAACCCACTCTAAGAGACCTAGTTCAAAACCTAACCAACCTGGAAGTACTTGCCCTCAATATTGTCAACGTATCTTCTTCAGTGCCAGGTGCTTTATTGAATATGACCTCTATGACACGTCTTATTCTTAGGAATTGTTTGCTCTATGGTGAATTCCCAATGGGCATTTTTCGTCTACCAAACCTACGGATTTTAGGCCTGTCAGCCAATGAAAACCTATTTGGTTATCTTCCTGAATTTTCATATGGTAGTCCACTTGAGATGTTGATGATTGGGAGGACAAGTTTTTCCGGATTGCTTCCATCTTCAATTGCGAATCTTGATTCCTTGAACTCATTAGAATTAAGAGACTCCAATTTGTATGGGCCGCTTCCAAGCTCGCTAGGCAATCTGGCCCAACTCACGCTTCTAGATGTTCATGGAAGCAATTTTGGGGGACAGATTCCTTCATCAATAGCAAACTTATCAAAACTCAATCTCTTAGGACTGGGCGGCGGTACTTTTGATGCACAACCCCTTGGAAAGCTATCAAAACTCAAAAACCTGCTACTCGACAATACAAAACTAAGTGATGGATTACCACATTCTCTTGCTAACCTGACCCAGCTATCTGTTTTGATTCTCAACAACAATGAGTTATTTGGTGAAATCCCATCTTGGCTTTTGAACCTCACCAGATTAACCATTCTAGACCTTTCAAAAAATCAACTATTTGGCATTTTTCCAAGCTCAATCTCTCAACTCAAGCATCTAGAATCCCTAGATTTCAGCTTTAACAGGTTGCAAGGACCGCTCCCTCTTCCACCACCGTCTGTCCTTTTATATGGAGTCACTGGTAATTTACTATCCGGAAAGGTCCCAACATCATTCTGCCAAAATAGAAGTACTCTTTCTATACTTGACTTGTCTGATAATAACCTAAGCGGGGCCATTCCTCAATGCTTGGCCAGTTTTAGTAGTGGTTCTCTGTTGCTTCTCAAACTGAGTGACAACTTCTTCCATGGTACTGTGCCTCAAACGTTCATGAGGGGGATCAAGATGATTGACTTGAGTCAAAATCAATTGAATGGTAGGGTACCGCGCTCATTGACTAATTGTACAACGCTTGAAATTCTTCTTCTGGGAGATAATCAAATCAAGGACTTTTTTCCCTTTTGGTTAGGATCTCTTCCTGAGTTGCAAGTTCTTATTCTTTGATCTAACAGATTCTATGGTACCATTGAGAATCCTAAAACCAATTTGAAGTTTCCAAAGTTGCGGATCATTGACCTCTCTCACAATGATTTCTCTGGTACATTGCCGTCAGAGTACTTCCAGAACTGGAATGCAATGAAGTTGGTCGGGAAAGGGAATTCAACATATATGCAAGTGGGAATTCAACTTACTGTTTATTCAGAGAATTTTACCTATTCAGTAACAATATCTAGCAAAGGGACGAAAAGACTGTATGAGAAGATCCAAAGTGTATTTGTAGTTGTTGATCTTTCAGACAACAAATTCAGTGGCGAAATTCCAGAATCTCTTGGAAGTCTCTGCGGACTTCAAGCGCTAAATATTTCTGAGAACAAACTCACTGGCATCATCCCGTCATCCTTGGCAAATTTGACGGACCTGGAATCGTTGGACCTATCTTGAAACTTGCTCTCAGGAGAGATCCCTCAGCACCTAACCAAGCTCACTTTCCTCTCAGTCCTAGACTTCGCTCATAACCATCTCACTGGCCCCATACCTCAAGGTAAACAATTCGATACATTTGATAATAGTTCATATGGTGGGAATTTGGGATTGTGTGGTGTCCCCCTGACGATGTTATGCGAGAATTCAGAAACGTCACCCCCACCACCACTGGCACACAACTCGCAAGGCGATGGGTTAGAGTTTTCGAGAGGTATCTACTGGATGGTCATAATGATGGGATATGGGAGTGGGCTAATAGTTGGGTTGGTTATCGGGCAGACACTCACCACGAGGTATCATGAACGGTTTGTTGCGATCTTTGAAAGGGCAAAGAAAACTCAAAAGAGGCAGAAAAGGAAGGGGCCAAGAAACTAATTAATCTGTCAGCAGTGTCTATATACTATACTGTTTGTCAATGTGTGTGCTCTTAGCTTTCAAGAAGTAATTTTCATGTCGTTTGTCATTTTTAAGTTTTCTTTCAAGTGATTCCTACTACATGTACTGTTTGTTCGTCTGATGGTTGTTTATTTAAGAACAACAGCTACTTTGTTGTTTAGTCTGTGTATTCCTCTTGCCAGGTAATTTTGATGAAGTTTGTAATTACAATCAACAGATTAAAAAGTGTTAGAAAGTGTTCATTTCGTATAAAAAAAATCAGCTTAATCAGATATAAATAAGTGCTTGATTAATTCGTTCACAATTTTGGACTACAAATTTTGAACTGAATATTAGATCTATTTATCAAGCACATTTCGATATTCGATTGAGCTTATTTTATGTATAGCATATTAGAAAATTGTTCTCTACATTGTAATTGTCTTCAATTACTTTTGCTCTCTACGTATAGTAAATGACACCATCAGTTTTGCACTTACTTTTTGTGAATCGGCTTTTTGTACTTTATCTTGGATATTTCAAGAAATATTTGGGTAAATGTCATAATTTTTTTACTTTTTCGATTTGTCTTGATTAGATGAATCAATAATCCAGAAAAATTAGACGCAAAACTAACAAATACGATTTTTTAATAAAGACAAAATAAGAAAAATCCCTTAGCGGAACTTAAGTGTAATGTCTATCTCGTCTAGAAAAAAAAGAAAAAAGAAAGACTTAGGAAATTGATTTTCCCACGCCCTTTTTGTCCAAGTGCATTTCAATTTTTTGTCTTAATTCATGTAAAATTAGGAACAACAACACGAATCAAAGTTGGAACAATCGAGGATGAGCTGGTGTTCTGGTAGTGTAAAATTACCTTCATACATTTTTTTCCACAAATAAAACGAATAAGCTCCGTTCCAGAAAGAAAAATAAGTACTTATTTTTTAAGAAGGCAATTTCAAGCTCAAAATTCATGTGCTTACGCAAATAATTTTCCTATCGATATGAATGTTGTTTGAGAGATCTCAATGAGATCTTTAATACGGTGCAAAAAAATTGAAAAATTATTTTTCATTTACATTATTTTTGAATTTAAAAATATAAAATAAGTACTTATTTTATAAGAAGGTATTCTGGAACGAGGCCTAATCATATAATTTTACATCACTACAAAACCCAAACAAAAAAAAAAAGAGAGCGCATTTGGATCCGATAAAAGAGGGTGTGAGAATCAATTCCGACCGGTTGGGCAAAACACGTCAGAAAAAATGCCCAGCCTGGAGAATAGCATACGACGTCGTCGAGAACTGTTAACTTAACTGCTTCGCTTGATTTGGGGCGTTCTCCATTCTTGAAACTGGGAAAGAGGTTGACTGGTGAAGAATGGATCCTCGTCTCTGGCACAAAGTCGCTGCTATTTCTGGTTTGCTCGCTCTCTCTCTCTCTCTCTAGATCCACACATAGAGACACAATTAGATGTACCCAAATGAAAATTTTATGTAATATGTTTGGTTAAGTTGACAAAACCCTCTTTTTCCTTCAAAAAACTTGGAAACAGGAGTAGCTGCTCTTGGGTTGGGGACTTATGGTGCTCATGCCTTCAAACCCCAAAACCCCACTTACAAAGAGGTTTTCCTTTCTTTTTTGCCTCTTTTTCTTTTTAATTGGAATCCTTCATCTGCATGTTTGGTTTACTACCTCTTTGGTTTGAAGGTTTGGCACACGGCATCTCTCTACCACTTGGTTCACACAGCTGCTTTGGTTGCTGCTCCTGTCACCAAACGCCCCAATATTGTGAGGCCCCCATTCTTCATTATTTTTCCCCGTATATGAATGCAAGCATACATATGATGATAGATGAATGTACTTTCTTATTGTATTTGGCTGCAGTTTGGAGGCCTTTTGACTACTGGAATTGTGGCATTCTCCGGGACGTAAGTGCCGCTATCTTTTCCTTGTTATTCGTAATGGTATAAAGGGTTTCTTGCAATTGTACTAGTTCTCTAAAATGTTTTAATTGGTTCATTTGAAGTTTGTATAGAGGAGTATACCTCATGCTAAGCTTTGCCCAGCGCATAATTTCCTTTATAAAGTAGTACTTCCCCGTCCACAATTGTTAGTCCCTTTCGATACTTTTTGCGGTCCCCGAAAATATGGTCCCTTTTGATAAGTCATTGGGCAAAAAATAATGACACGGTCTTTCATATTGCAAGTCCTGGTATTATGTTATCCATGCTTGACTAAGAGAATAGGCAGGCCCTTTAGTTACCTCTGCCATTAAGTGAGAGGAGAGGTCGTAGCTAATGAGATTGATTATTTCACAACACATTGAAGAATCATGACCAATTGATTCGGGAGGGGAAAGGCACAAGTGGGCATGATTAATCTCGAGAAGGAGGTAATGATGACTACATCCTAGTGCTTTCACCTTGTAGTCTGTCTTTCCGGTGCTTCCCAGTCACAACCTCCCTTACCTCCCGAATAGCTTTATCGTTATTCCTTACACAGTCCATCTCAAAGCTCAAATAAAACTCTTTTTCCGGGTTTTGGCCACTCAGCAATCAACATATACACATGCAGGATGAGCCCAATTTATTCATAAATCTGCCGTTCTTGGCGGCATTTGTTATGGATATGTTATACCCTCATCGCTGACTAGACTACCTTTTTCCCTTTTCTTTTTCAAATTAGAAAAGCAAACCTGAAATCAGTGAAATGAAATGTAATGATGATGTCTCCTTACTTTTAAGGGTAATAAGGAAAAATTAAAATATACAAATTGCGACGATGATGCTCCTTAATAAGTTGAAATTCCCAAAAAAGGGCTAACAATTGGGGACTGAGGCCGTATATAATCATGGTGAGGACTCAGGAAACTGGTGACATTATTCGCCGACTAGAAATGAAAGAAGAACATTAGAGGTTTTAACTCTTACTTCCAAGACCATGTCCCCTTTTACTAGTTTAGTAGTCCATAAAAGCATATGTTGATGATAAGAAAGTCTAGAGTTTGTTCCCTCAGAAACACAATATAGACTGCATTTTCCCAAGAAAGAGACTCTAGTACCTTTGACCTGTCAGAACGTTTCTACAACTTCCAGCGTTCAAAATTTTAACAGCTGTCCAATATTAAGACATTCCCTATTCCAATACAAGATTTTGCGTTCAGAGTTCTATAAACTTTGTCAGAGCAACTCCCAAGGTTTGTGCCAAAATGACAAAGCCAAAACCGGACATGACGGTATAAGCGAACCCGGACATCCAATTTGAACCGGTGAACCGGACCTCACACCATATCGAGTAAGGTCGTTACGAGCACATGGATCGTCAATGCCGGCTCACTCAGGTGCAACCAACCGCCTGGCTCAATACATCATAGGGTACGTCAGCCAAGGCGGGGCACTTGCTAGCTTGGAGAGCAAATCTTGGAGATCTATAAAAGGTATGGGGATAAACCATATAAGGTACACTCTAGATATCTCACAAACCCTAAGCACTGTACTTCCTCCTCCTCCAGAGATACTTTAGTTCCGTCGGAGTGCCTTTCTGGTCACCTCCGATCGGTTTGGCACTAACGCGGGTGCTGCATGTGTAGGACTAGGACATCGGAGCTAGAATAGCCAAGAGATCACTCAAGAGTTTTAGGCAGGAGGAGACCAGATCTAAACGAGAACCCCTCATTCGTCACAAAATGTCAAATGGAAAAGCTCATTGTGTTTTCCATAATGAAAGAAATATGGAGAGAAATTATGTGGTAGCTATAGCAAAGCCAAACATTGTGGCAGATTTGACAATGCCATTTTTTAGCGTTCTTTTGGCAGACCTTTGGGGTGGCATTCTGCAAAGGTCTTGCTATAATGTGGCTTTGACAGCCCTCAAGGCATGCATGCCATTGGAGACACCCTAAGGACGTTGGAAACTTATTCATGCAAGCTTCATACTGATTTGTCATTCAAAACTTGTTAGAGAGTTACAGCACCATGATTGAGCCACCAAATCTAGAGGCCTCAATCCACTACATATTCATTTCATTTAGTTGGCTTATTTTGGAAAACATATTTAGTTGTCCAAAATGTACTTCTCGTGTATTTTAATGAGAATTATAATACATCATAACTTGAGTGTCCTTTTGCTAACGGCTTTTTGAGCTGTAGAAATAATATTTGTTACAGACGCCCATCGAGGCTCTATTGTATCCGAATTACCGAAAAGACTCGGTGTGTATCATTGCTCATTTCAGCTTTGAAGGTTCAGCTGTAAACAATATGGCAACAGCTACTACAGGGCACAACTGAGTCCTGTGTATATGCAAGTCATGGCGTCAGGTTGGGAGGGATATCAATATGGATCTCTTTAGTTGCTTTAGTGTTGAATCTTTCACATAGAGGCGTGCATTTAATCTTGAGTGGAGGATCCGAATGCCTTGGATTATCTGAGTGAAATGGCATTGATATGTGGGTATGGGTGCATGTCTAACCGTCAGACTTAAATTCCGATGTCAAGGACAAGATATTCATACTTGTGAGTGCAATTTTTTCTTATTTTTTAGGTTGAATGGTGTTTACAAGGTTCCATGTAGCTCGTGCGTAGCATGAGAGTTTATTGCATGAAGGCATAGTAATAAAGTAGAATTTGTAAATATGCTGTCATGGTGAATGTCCTACTAAAAAGTCTTACACAACCTATACAGTTGCGGAGTTGCCCGAGTATCTGGTCTCCGATACAGATATTTTGTGTATTGTCGAGAGTGCATGAAAGGTAAATATGCTAGGCAGAGAACGGATACATAGTATCCACTTGTAACGTCTTGTGAATTTTGGTTTTTTTTTTTTTTATAGCTTTAGGTGTGGCAGAGCGAAAATGTTCTGTCACCACTCGGGTGAAATGATGTTTCTTGCAATTACAGTTTCCCGATTGAAGACGCCATTGCCATTCTCTGAATATCATTTTGTTAGCTTAGTAGAAAATTTGCATCCACCGATATGCGAATATCGAGTATATGTGATTAGAGAACAAAGTTAACAACACTTATTGATATTTCGCAGGTGTTATGCTGTGGCATTGCTCGAGGACAGAAAGTACTCCACCTTAGCTCCGTTTGGTGGTTTTGCATTTGTTGCTGCTTGGGCAAGCTTGCTTTTCTGAGATTTCAATCTGGAGAGTAGAATGAGTTCCATTTGAAAACTCCGGGAAGTGGAACTCGTGTGTAACTCTGCCCTTTGTAATTCCTTCCTTTATAAAGACATACTCCTAACTATCGGGATTTCACTCAGGATACAAGTATTTGACTTTTAGAAAATTTATATTCTGATATTATTGGTAACATTTGACTAATTGGTGTTCATTTTGTGAGAAAAATCAATCTTAATTTGCAACAGACGAGTGTCTAGCGATTGGTTGGGATTTTTGTAGAGAGTCCTTGGTTTGGGCAACAATGTTTACACAACTCAACTTAGTATGTGTGTAAGGCGTATAAATACACATACAAACCCAGAAAATATGCGTTGAAATACATTAATATTTTGACATACAAAAAGGGAATTAATATTCACATTTCTTTTGTCTTTAGTGAAAAAATGCAGACTTTCAACATTAAAAAACAAAAAAAAAATGTAGATATTAAAAAGGGAAGTGTGAAAATCACTCCCCTATGTGATTATTGATAATTGAACTTTTGTTTCTCGAGGTCAAACGTTGTAACGGTGCCTTCATTGACGGGTTACAACTAGTAAAGTCAAATTCCAAGAACATAGAGCACATGATAGAATGGTTGTAGAGGACCAGAGGTTGAGAGAGGGAGAGAGAGCGCGCAAATGGCTGGGTTCTTGTTTTCCTTTTACACACTACGGGGACAAAGCCCCTACTAATGTATACATTATTAGCTTTAAAAAAAAACATTTTCTAGTGGATTCATATCTTTTTTGACAAAAATATATAGCATAAAAATAACAGATTTGATTTGCCATGGGGTCATTTGACCCCACAATGCTAGTGGCAATATACTCGTTTCAAACAAGCTTTTAATCGAATCGAACTCGAGTAACTTAAATTTTTTTTTTTTATACATTAACAGATAGTGGAGTAATTCGTAAATAAGACTTCACCCCCAAAAAAAAAAAAATCAAACTCTGTCTGTAAAAGCGTGTGCTGTTTTGTCTTCCATTGTGGAAGAGGGGGAAAAACGATAAGTTGTTTAAAGGCCATGTTTGGCTGGAAATAGAAAAAGGTACTACTAGTTATAGCGTATCCAATTCGTCTAACGGTGTCGTTGAATGCTGATAAGTGTGTGATTTGGAATTTTTTGGGCGTTGAGCCGTTGACTCACTCTGTTTAAAGCTCCATTCTTGAATTCGGAAAGTGGTAAACAGTGAAGAATGGATCCTCGTCTCTGGCACAAAGTGGCTGCTCTTTCTGGTTTGAATCTCTCTCTCTCCCTCCCCATGCAAAACATATATACACAATTGCATGTGCATATACACATATATGAACCCACATTTGAATTTTATGTATCAGTTTGATCTAGTTGACAAAACCCCATTTTTTGTTTCAAATACCTTGGAAACAGGAATATCTGCTCTTGGGTTGGGGACTTATAGTGCTCATGGCTTCAAACCCAAAAACCCCACTTACAAAGAGGTTTTGTATTTTGTATACCTTTTCTTTCTTTTTACTTAGTATTGTTTTTTTTTTCAATTTTTTATGTACGATAGGATGTTAGTATGCTAGTATTGTTAGATTACTACGAGGGCGTACTTTCTGTCCATAGGAGTTTCAACTATAGACCTCACGCTTCAAAGGAGCGCTGCACAGCCATTGGGCCAAACCCAAGGTCTCTTGGAATTGTTTCATCTACCTGTTTTTTTTTGGCTTAGCAACGCTAAATCTGTTTGAAGGTTTGGCGAACGGCAATTCTGTACCAGTTGGTTCACACAGCTGCTTTGCTTGCTGCTCCTGTAACCACACATCCCAACATTGTGAGCCCTCCCATTCTTCATTTATTTCCTGGATGTCTTTTGGTAACTCAGTATGTTCGGGCCGGACAGATTACACGGTCCTCTCAACTAATTCCTAGACCAATATGACCGTCCATCAGTGGGGGTCCAATTAATTATGACTGGTATCGATTGGCCCCACAAGAGTTGCTTGAACCTGATACCTTGGAGGGAGCAAACTCTTGAAGTCTTGAGTATCGGCTCCCATGCTACTTCCCCGTATATGAATGCAAGCATACATATTATGTTAGATGAATGTAATGTACTATTGGTTTTGATTTGCAGTTTGGAGGCCTTTTGACTACTGGAATTGTGACATTCTGTGGGTCGTAAGTGCCGTTATCTTTTCCCAGAATTTAATCATCTTTCATAACTAGTCAATTTCCTTTATTGTGTGGTACTTATAAAGATGATTATGTGTAGTTCCTGTGGATGACAAAATGATAGACAGAAAACCATTAGAGGTCTCAAATCTTGCTTCCCAGAGACCATGTCCTACTTTTCTAGTGTGATGATAGTCCATAAATGCATACGCTGACAAGAAGGAAGTCTAGGGTTTGTCCCCTAGGAACCACAGTTTAGATTGCATTTCCAGCCCTAGAAAGAGACTCAATTACGTCTGACCTGTCAAAACATTTCTACATCTTCGAGCATTCGAAAATTGCAACGTTCGAATATTTAGACATTATCTTCGTTAATATGAGATTTGCTTTCAGAGTACTATTTTTTTTTTTCAAAGCATCTCCTAATGGCAAATCTTGTGCCAGATTTGACAATGCCATTTTTTAGCGGGCTTTAGGCGGACCTTTGGGGTAACGTTCTGCAAAGGTCTTGCTATAATTCTGCTTTGACGGCTCTTATAGCAAACCGTTGGGGACACACTAAGGACGTAGGAACTTATTCACCTAAGCTTCATCTAGATTTGTTGCTGAAAACTTGTAGAGAGTTACAGTGCCATGGTTGAGCCACTAAATCTAGAGGCCTCGATCCACTACGTCTTGAACTGATTTTAGTGCCTTTATCTTGGAAAAATCAGAAGTTGAGTTTTATTGAGCCAATAGTTGCGAATGATCGTGTGGGGCATCTATATGCCAAACATGTCTTGCACTATGTGTTTTCATAGTACCGAGCCACGGTCCGTTAGAATGTTGAAATAATATTCAGCATGACTTTTAATTGCCATGTTCTGTTGAGCAATGACAGTGCCACAGTGGCTGATAATCAAAAAATGGGACAAAAGTATGATGAACCAGAAGTCTTTGAGTGGATGATCTGATTGCGGGTGTAACTGATTCAAGTAGTCCTTGTTATCCCACTGGCTTGGATAATCTCTGTTACATTGAATTGGTTTGTGGGTACAGGTACATGGCTAATTTTCGGACCCATTAAATCCGGATGTCAAGGACATGGGGACACTGGAAAACATTCATATTTGTCAATGTAATTATTTCGTTAGTATTTCTTAAGGTTGAATGATGTTTACAAGGTTCCATATAGCTTTTCATGCATAGCAAGAGAGTTTTTTTTTTTTTTATCTGGCATAGCAAGAGAATTGGGTATTGATAATGCCAAAACTGTTTTTGTTTGTGCCAAAACTTTAGTGCATAAAATTCTTGTACATTGTGCAATGTACAAGAATTTTATGCACTGAAGTTTTGGCACAAAGAAAAATAATTTTGGCATTATCATAGCCCGTTTAGCCCGTCAAGGCTATAAAATATCATTTGCTGATAAAAACAAAAATTTATCCCGGGGCGGCAGTACAGGTGGTTGCCGGAAAACCTAAAAACTTGGCCCCTCCATGCTACATCTTCTGGTGGGAAATCAAGATATTTACCAAAGTGGATATCATAGCAATAGTCATCAGAATTCAAAATCCAAAATGGGGATCTCTCTGATCAACCACATTGTGCTATCCAAATTCTTGATCCGAACATAGCCTTAATTGTGCGATCAGTTGGACGATCGCAAAGAACCAACACTAATATCCCGCGACCCAGATGGATCATGACTAAATCAATTCCGCTAAAACACTTATTCCTTTCGTCAGAATTCTAAAACACCAAAAAATATGTTGCAACCTCTATGGTACAATACACCAGGTGACAGTTACAAAATTACAAATTACGAACTACAAAGATACAACTAAAGCTATACAAACACCTCCAATTACGCTTAGGGGGACAGGTTGTCGGAGGTTGACGCTATGTTGAATCCAAATTTTCCTGCATAGATGCGTACACATTTTCCATAAAAAAATCCCGAGATGACTAAGAATAAATCCTTCCTTATCCTTATACGTATACCTGCTTCGAGGAAGGGTTGCCGATTTCTTCCCAGCCCGATCCATGCATCTTCATATGACCAAATTATAGGATTCCTAAAAATAGACAAATGAGGAGGAAAACCGTCATTCACTGGACTATGAAATGTGCAGAACATAGGTAGCAAATCATTAAAAACTCAAGTTTCTCTAGACTACTAGTAAGTAGTAACACCGTAACACCTTTCCAAAATGAAAGAATTACTAGCAATATGAAAAATCCCGAAAATGAATTATGATCCACATTCGGCTATTTTTTATCCAACCTCCAGCATTCAGCAGACCAAACATTTATGATGACATTGATGAGACATTGATCAAAAAGAAGAAACAAAAAGATGGTTACAACAGGTTTATGGGCCTATATATAAATCACTTGTGGCAGCGAATTTGCAAAATAAAAAATAGAACAGCTAAGGAGGAGGCGAATCTGGGCAAAATAAGATTTTTATAAAACATTCAAGAAACTGTGAATGTGAGGACTGAGGGTGGTTTAGTATTTGAGATCTAATAGTAATAAGAAAAGAATATGCAGGTGTAAGGCAAAGCAATTACCATGCAAGGAAAGGTGAAAAGCATGCAGATGGGAAGGGTCTGTCATGGCCTGGCATAGCGGTAGATGATGTGAGTAGTTGTCAGTAGTTTTGCGCCCGAACTGTATGGCTTTCTGATTCAAAAATAAGCCGGAGCAAATAAGCCGGAGCAAATAGTTGACGGGATCATAAACGAATAACTGCTGCCGTAACAGTCACCTTCCCACTCAGTCAACCAGACTCAAAGAATCGTGCCACTGCAGAATACAGCTGCTCTTGATCAAATGGCTTGGACACGTAATCGTCCATACCAGACTTCATGCACTCCTCTTTATTAGCTTGAATCACATCACCTGTCATTGCAAATATCGGCGTGTGCCAATGGGCCACATTTGAAAACATCTCACTGGATGCTTCGCCAGACTCAATTCTCTCATTAAACTTGCGCTCAAGATTACGTATTCGCCGCGTAGCGTCAAGGCTGAACAATAGAGAAAAACATTATCAATCACAACCCAGTGCTTACGACCAATAATCACCAAAGTCTGGCAGAATACTATGGGATTTTTTTGCACTCATAATTAAGGAAAATGAGAATACTTGGAGAGGACAAGCCATTACCCATCCATTTCTGGCATTTGGAGATCCATGAAGCAAGCATCAAAGTTGTGGGGGGGGGGGGGGGGGGGGGGGGGGGGGGGGGGGGGGGGGGGGGGGGGGGGGGGGGGGGGGGGGGGGCGGGGCTTGAGTATCTCTAAAGCAGCCTTTCCACTTTCTAAACACGTAACAATTGCTCCATACTTCTTTAGAGCACCTTCTGCCACTCTTCTGTTAACAAGATTGTCATCTACCACCAAGATACGCTTCTTTCTTAAAAGGACTCCGAGAACGGGGGGGGGGGGGGGGGGGGGGGGGGTGGGGGGTTTTCCTCTACTTGCTTGCCTCTTCGTGCCAATAATTGGCACTTCTTGGAAGCAGAAGATTAGCACGCTTAATCGAAGAGGCTTCATTAGCACATTATCCACTAAACAAGCTGATTTTAGCTCATTGCGCTCAGTAGGAGGTATGGAGGTTGCCAATAGAAATATCTTCGGCAGGGTTTCTAGGACTTGTGTTCTGCTGTTTTGCCTAAGCTCTTTGAGCAGACGGTGGAATGGATGACTTGAATCTGCTCTCCAAACATCTTTCTCGACAAGAACCATTGAAAAATGTGATGATTCACCGGACATTACAACCAACAATAACATAAGTGGAAGATCAAAAAACAAAGAGCTTATGGAAAAGAAGCTTTCCACAATTCCATACTGCAAAGATCAACAACATTCTATTACGAGTACTGCTCCACACAACGCGACAATAGCTTAAATAGTCGCATGGATATTTTCCTGATTGAAGGCACAAACTAAATAGTCGCATGGATATTTTTGTTGGGTTTTGCCCATGTGAAAAAGAAAAAGAAAAGAAAAGAATTATAGTTGGTTGGCTGGTGCATTTATTGGCTTAAGTTATTGTGTTTTTTGGAAGTGTTTAGCCGGCTGTGCATGGAGTAATTGTGGTGGTAATTGGTCCCAAGAAGTCTTAGTTAACTGCCTTGCATCCAGACTCTTCTCGGCAAACCAAGAGGCTTTTGTGCTAGCCTATTTATAGGGCCTTCTGTAGAGTGGAAAAGGCAGAGAAAATAGAGAAAAGTCAATACTTTAGTGTATGTGTGCCGTGCAAGAGTGTGCTACGGCAGAGAGGAAATTGTGAGAGAATATTGTGTGAGTTTGAGGGAGATAAAAATACCAAGAGCTTGAGAGTTAGAGTAGGGTATTTTGTATCTCACTGTACTCATTCAATATTAGTGGAAGTTGTTCTCTCCGTGGACGTACCCGAGTTTGGGGAACCACGTAATCTTGTGTTTTTGTGTGATTGTTTTTGTTACGCTTCCGTTGTGTGGGTGATCGGGTATTTTTACCCAACAATTTTCCTGATTGAAGGCACAAACTAAAGTATTAGCTTACCAGGAATGAAATTCAGAAGTACCCAGTTATTATTATTATTACTTCTTTTTGAAATGAGTATCTAGTCATTGGGCATCAAATAACAGAAATCTATTGATTGTTACACAGCCTACACTGCCAACAGGTTAAGAGTTGGGCCTTTGTCTGCTTTAAATCGCATCTGCTTTGGAAGGAAAAACACTTCCTATCAAAACAAGGATATGACTACTATGGTAGTTGCTAGAAGTTTTTTCCCTTGAAAATATACTAGTTATTAGATGCAAAATACAAAGATTTCGTACTCCATATGTAGTGGACAAATCCGACAAAAATCGTACATGAATTTTCAAGGCTTAGTTTCAAATTACTATGAGTTAGCAACCAGAAGAAAGATAATTTGTGTACTATTCCCATTCAACAACTTCTATTAACTAGAGCACGCTAAGATATTCAAGCTTTCACAGATAAACCCAGAAATTAATTAAAGAATTTTACCTTGAGTTTGAGTCGCTTCTAGAAAGATAAGCACAAACAGATTCCATACTAAAAGCTATATGATCGACAATAATTCCCAGTCTCTGAAGATGATATCTGGTGACCTCAGCTCGGATGCTTTTATCATCAACCACCAATGCCCTAAGCCCCCTGAAGTCTGAAACAGCAGGGTCATAATACTGCTGCTTTGAATCCAAACTACTTGTTTCTCCTTTTCTCAAAACCACCGTAAAAGAAAAAGTACTGCCAGTACCGGGTTCGCTCACAAACCCTATCTCTCCACCCATAAGGTACACCAATCGCTTGCTAATGCTCAACCCAATTCCAGTGCCACCATAAGTTCGTGAAGTGGAACTATCAGCCTGCATAAATGGCGTGAAAATACGACTTTGTGCATCTATTGGGATTCCCACGCCAGTATCTTCAACCGTCACTAACAATTTGACGTTTTCATATTCCTCCGGCAACTCTGTGCCACTACTAAAATTTCTGAAGTTCTCGTTGTTCCAACTCTTCCACCTGTCAACCACAGGGAACCCACTCAATGTATTATAAGAGTTCTTTGACGAGTTGGGTACCAAGGTCAAGCTATGTTGATCACGGAGAATACCTCCCATACCTGCCGTGCCCGGTGCCGCATTAAAAGCTCCGTCGAGGAACCCACCCCACACCAATGCCATTTCTCTGCCCCTTGGGTTTATCCTGGACCAAGAAATGCCATTCCAAGGATTTGTTTATGAAGGTCTTAGCAATTGAAGCGGGGTCCGGCAAATTCGAGTTGGAGTTAAATTCGAAGATGCGCTTATTTCTATCGACCCAAATATGCCAAATAGCAAAGAGGAAAACGACTTTCCAAGGGGTGCCCGAATAGTGGGTACCCGAAATCCTTGCATTGGTGATGATCCAGTTAAAGGAGTTGTTGTGAGAGTTAAGCACGGGAAACTGAATTGCCGTCCAAATAGACACAGCTCGACTACAGTCGGGAAGAACGTGACAGGCATTCTCACACACAGAAGGGCACCAACTACAGTCCGGGGAGGGGGTGATATGACGAGTAAAAAGATTGTCACCCGTAAGAAGACGATCCTGGACAGCAAGCCAGACGAAGTGCTGGATACAATAGCTACATGGAAGGCGCCAATCCATTTCCAGTGGAGATTGGAGGTGAGGGATTCCGTGGGAATAAGGAGGGACTGGGCAGTGGCGGAACTCAAGGGTTATTTTTTAGTTATATTTAGCACTTAAAATTGAATTAATTAAATAATAAATGAGTGATTAAGTTGGTTTGATAATCATATTTTGTATTGTTTAAAAAATTAAGCAAAGATCACTTTCCCCTCATGTGTAGATACCCTCCTCGTAGTTCAAAACTGACCACATAACATACCTGTGATTTTGAAAATGTGCGGATAGACCCATTGTCGTTATATTTTTCATCCATATTAATAGAGGTGTATCTCACACGTCTCTAGAATGTAATCTGAGTCGTCCATAATGTATTAAATAAAGAATAGAGTATCCCTGCAAAAAATCATCTCGATCAAGCATCAATAACCCAGTAATCTAATTTTTAGTAAATTCAAATTTGAAATTTAATTTCATAACTAAATTGATTCGACCATGAGCTTTTCATTTTTTGATTGACTTGAATTTTGGCATAGATGTAGTACTTGTCAAAATTTACAATATCAACGGTATGGATTCAATTTTCGACTATTCCGAAGTTATAAACATCTACTTTGTCAGTCAAGTAACCACGCATTACATACTTAGGTGCCATATATCCGCTGCATGTAAACAATTGTCACATTCAAGTTGATTTTTACTCTATGATTTCTGAAAAAGCTCTTACCGAAATCCTATAGAGTTGGTTTTTTACATAAACTCTTAAAAAAATATTTTAAAAATAATGAGCGGTTCGGATCATATTGGTGGGATCTGAGGTGGGCCCCATAAAAGTGTATGTGCAAAATATGTGTAAAAACGTATGTGCAAGTAGCATGACTCTTCATTAAATGTAAAACAATTTCGAGAGTCCCCACCAAAAATTAGCTTAATCTGATATCTATAAGTGTTCAATTCGATCCAATCATTTAACTTTACATTATACTGAAATCTGAATGAAAAATTAAATGATTAGATCGAGCATTTATATGTATTTGGATTGAGCTGATTTTTACAAAGATGCTCGAAAAAATGTTTTACATTTAATGAACGACTCAGATAATCTGTGCATGATTTGTCTGCGTGAGTAGCAGCTCTCTCTAAATAGACTACAAAGCTGAGGAAACCAACAGCCAGGTACCGACCAGGTAGGGCTGTCCAGCCACCCGACCGAACCTGACCCGAAAAGCAAGACAACGGACGGTTTAGAACAGAACATTCGGTCGGGTTCGGGTGAATATTTTTGGACCCGACCAATAGTCGGTCGGGTTTCGGGTGAATGAATATAACTGTCGGGTCACCCGACCCGACCGAATGTCACACGATATAAGGAAATCTTTTACACAGATACCTATCATTAACGGTTCTCTCATTCTCCCCAATTCTCTCCGCCCCACCCCGGCACCCCCACCCCAACCCACCCCCAGGCACCCACCCCACCGGCCACCGGCCACCGGCCCACCCCACTCTCTCCGTCTCTCGTTCTCTGCGACGGAGAACGACCAGATTCAGATCCTTCTCTGAGTTCTCTCCACTCTCCACATTCCACTGGGCACTGACTCCATTCTCTGAGTTCTCTCCGATTGACGACGAAACCTCCGCCTCTCCTCCTCACCCTAAATCGCCTCAGCCCCCTTTCTCTCTCAATTGATCCCGAAGAAGTGAAGAACTGAAGAAGGCAAGAAAACCCAAATCGAGACCTACTAAAGTCAGTACAGTGTAACTCTCTCTCTCTCTCTCTCTCTGTATTTTGCCTACAATGTCTAGGACTATGATTTTCTCTGAGATAGGGTACTACGATTCTACGACTGTGATTCTGTGTGTGTGTGTGTGACTGTGTGTGTGTGATTTTGTGACTTTTGTCTACGACAGTGATTTTGTACGAGTAGTTGAGTACTCAAAGTCTCAAAATGTGTAAAGTTTTTTTTTTCCTCTGCTAATTAATTTGTGGCCACTGGCCAATTCTTAAAAAGCTTGCGGCCATGACTTAAAACTTAAAAGTTTGCTGCCAGTGTGTACAAATTTCCTGCCAAAGTGTATAAGTTCATGACCAGAGTGTAATCTTATATTCTTTTTCACATATTTAGCAGTTTAGTACTAGAGATACCAATGTTGTTCTGTCTTTTTGAACCAAATTAGTTTTCGAGAGAGAGTTCCATTGCCATTGATTAACCTGTAAAAAATTTATTTTAGTTGCATGATGGTAGAAAAATGGTCAAGTTCTCTGCTGATCTGTGGCTCTGTGCAATGTTCATGTTATTTCGTTTAGAATAGAGATTTGTGAATTTTGTGTAGAATAGTGATTTTGTAATTTGTATGACTGTTAGTTTGTTCTCTGTTGAGAGATGTTCATGTTTGTAATATCGTATATCAGTTCATGTTTGTACTGCTGTAGTGCTGTGTTGTAGTGCTGCCTTCGTTTAAAAATTTAACTGATTGAAAACCATCTGATCGTCACACTTGATTTTTTACGGGTCCACTCGATTCGGACCAGGGGAATCGATGGCAATGGGGGCCCACTTCGAGCCTGCACAAACAATTCGAGCCATTCAATAAATTTAAAATAAAAAATCGAGTGGACCCGTAAAAAATCCGTTCGATCCAATCTTTTATTTGTTCATGAATTTGAAATCTAAATGAAAAAAATGAAAGATTAGATCAAGTATCCATACATAACAGATCGAACTGATTTTTTTACGAGCTCATTCGGTTTTTTATTTTAAAATTATTGAACAACTCACATCGTCTAAAGCCCGGAGTGGGCCCCATTGCTGTCGGTTTCCCTGGTCGGTACCTGGCCGTCGGTTTCTCTAGCACCGTCTATAGATAAACCCTTCAAACCCCACCCTCCCCCTTTTCTCTTTCTGTTGTTTCTCTCTATCGCAGCTTTCGCATTTCAAAACCATAATCAGCCATGGACGCTCCTGCAAATGACGAAGAAGATCACGGCGAGGTTTTCTTGGATGAGACCGATGCCCTCCGCGTAATCACGATCGACGACCAAGGTCCTTGTAGATACATACCACACACCTATATAAGTGTCGTACGTTTATATATATACAAATAATACTATCGTCTTTCTTTCTTTCTTTTTTTGGTCGAACGGAAATAAATACTAACGTCTTTCTTCTTCTGTTACAGATCTTCCTGAAGCAGATGAAGAACTAGGTTCCGATGGTGAAGCTATCGGTATCAAATTCTCCCCCCTTCATTCATTTTTATTCATACTAGCCGTGCCAGAAAGATTCTCCGGTCTGCAAAACAAGAGCTTAGTGAGTGCAATTCTATAACGAAAATTTTGAACTTTTATTTTTGGTAAATTATAACAACTCATTGATATTGAACAACTAGCGTCAAAAAGTACAAAAAAATTGACAAAGAGGGATTACTTTTGAGCTCTCGTTTTATGGACGACAATCTTTTTCAGACGGAGGAGTATTTTGCTTGTGTTGATCGCCTCCCAGTCTTTGGATATATTCGTTTATGTAGATATGGACCATATGGTGTTACTGTCAGCTGTCTTTGTGCTATTTGTTGCAGATATTCGTGATGCTGATGGAGAGCAGCGATCTGATGGTGAATCCATGGGTATCGAATTCTCCCCTTCCTTCATTTTTATTCACATTGCTGCCGGGTGGATTTCTTTCTCATCCTATCAGTCCCACTTAGTAGTTCTGTATAATAGATGAGAAAATAACCGTAACAAGAAAAAAGTTCACTTTTCAACCCCCCCTGCCCCCCTCCTCTCTTTCTTTTAGACTTTTGAAAGTGATGCGATAATTCTAGTCGCATAACTGATGTCCAACTTGTGTTTTTTTGTTTCATCGATCAGTTCATTACTTAATGTGTCATATAATTTGGAAAAATCTTTGGTAATATGGTGGTGTTGTATTTGGCGGTTTCAGACGAGGCTGACGATTCCATGCACATATTTACTGGTCACACAGGTAAGGCTTCTTTTTCAAGTTGGGGTTCTTCACGGATTCTTTAGTTTTTGCTATTTTTACTTGCCAAGTTCTTTCTTGCATGTGTTTTTTCAATCGGTGTGGGGGTGACTTGGGGAGAGGGGTTTCAGCTATGGCCATGTTTGATTATGAAGAACCTTTTGTTTGAGATAAGTGCTTTACTTTGCCATGTCAAATCACTGCCATTAGTGACTATTAGAATAGAGTGGCTTGTACATTAATTGATTCCTTAAAGAGATGGAAAGCTTGTGGGACTATGGAAAAGTTATTCCTAGGGAGAAGGTATATGGATCTAGAATGGAATGTTTCAAGAGCCCAAACTACCATAAAATTCGTTTTTGTTCTAATTAGTCAACGGAAGTTGAAATACAATTTTATTGGTGTTTTGGGAGCTACTGCTTATGTTACTATGATCTTGAGTTGCTAAAATGAAGAACTGAACCTCTGTTTGAAGAAACTAGGAATACTAGAATTACCTTTGGTATTTTGAAACCTTGAACATTATGACCCATACTTTTCATAATGGCTATTGAGGCGATATCTTGAAGACACACAGAAAATTAGGTTAGTAGCATCAAAATGATTGGGTATTTGTAGACGTTATCTTCTTAATGTGACTCTCTAAGAATTGTCGTGAAATCTGAATATAAGCACTTATAGACACCAACATGATATATGTTTGGTTCCTTTGTATGTTCGTCCCGTACACATGAGGAGTGAAGAACAAACAGATCAAAAAGTAAAACATAAACAGAACATGAAGAACAAACCAGTGTCTGTGTGTGTGTGTGTGTGTGTGAGAGAGAGAGAGAGAGAGAGAGAGAGAGAGAGAGATTTTTGCTGTGATTTTTTGGGGTTGGACTTTTGAGAGATTTTTGCTGTGATTTTTTGGGGTTGGACTTTTGAGGAAGCCATTTTTGTGCTTTTGGGTGGTTTTCGAGAGTAGAAACTTTACCAGACATATCTCTATTTCTTCATGCTAAGGTGTGGGTTGGTGAGAAACTTTGTTGTGTAATGGGTATGTATGATGGCGGACTGGGGGATGCTGTACGGAGGCGATGCCCTACAGCCCTGTAGGGCGGGCAATGCTACGCTGTTTTGGTGCTTTCTTAAACAACTCCTTGGTCCACTGTCCATCACTACGCTCTTGGTCCATTCTTTTCATTAGTAAATTAAGACTGAAGTGCTCGTTTTAGTGCATTCAAGTTCCATTTAATTGAATTAGCCCTCAAAAAAAGTTCCATTTAATTAAGCAACTGAATTTGTTTATAAACCAAAAAAATGTACGGTAGTTAACTTCATGGCCCCACAAGGTGGCTCGGAATTTAGGTTATCAAAAATTAAAAAAATCAAATCCATAACTGAACCGGTCTGCTTTTGGCCAATTCCTAAATTTTGATTTATTAAGAAACCTAGATGTCATTCTTTCTCTCCCTCTCTAACACATACAGTCATACACACAGACACTCTGGTTTGTTCTCCTTTTGCATGTTCATCCCGGTGGGAGACACAACGATAACTAAATTGATAATTTTTTTCAAACTGGCATTGTAAACTCTAACTCCAAACCTCCAAAAGTCCAAAACCCATGGAAACACTATTAATTTAACATAATTGATTTTAACAACCATAAGTTCAATACACTTTTTAAGGTCTAAATCGTTGCATAATTATATTAGCTTTAAACCCAAATTTATCCCTAAAAAACATTAAAATTTATTACATATACACTGTTTCACTTTCCCCTAGTATCTCAATCGTGTCCCCCTGTTCTCAATGTGTTGCTGCCGTGTTCCACCTTAAAAAATCAATTAAGTTTAATGGATGCACATATTGGTGTGCCCCAGCGTATCTGACTCGGCTACGACAACCTCTAGGCGTGTCTGTGCTTCATAGGTGGCTGGTTTATCATTCTTGTGTGCTGTGGTTGATATGCTTGAGATAGGATTCATTTCTTATGGTGGTCAAATGAACTCTTAGCATTGCATAGGTATCTTATAGAGTGAAGACTAGCGTTCTAGTTACTATTGATATCACCAGGGCCTAATCGAGTATGGTTTAATGATGTACCGCGTAGGTTATTTTGCGTTTTAGTTACCAGCTATGTCCCTCCTTTAGTCCTTACTATAGCAAGCCTGGAACTTTGTGTGGTATATTAGTTGGTGTTGTAGGTACTTTACTTTGGTTCTTATGATTCTTATCAGTTATTATGGAAATGTCGAAATGGACACAAAAATATGCAGATTTTGGAATAAGCAAAATAATTAACTTGCGAGTTTCTGTAAATAACCCTCTCTCTCTCTCTCTCTCTCATAGGTGAACTTTACACAGTTGCATGCAGTCCAACAGATGGTTCATTAGTAGCAACAGGGGGTGGAGATGATAAAGGATTTCTTTGGAGGATTGGGGAAGGAGATTGGGCTTTCCAGTTACAAGGTATCAACGGATACACAAATGGTTTCCCTGTATTTCATGAAGTTTGATTTAGCTCTATACATTTAAGTCAACATTACAAACTTTCTCTGCCTTAGTAAGTAAACCATAGCATGATTTGGGGAAAGCTTCCTTGATACTTGTGCTTCAGCTGAAACTTTTTAAAATTTGTCCAGGTCATGAAAATTCTGTGTGTAGCTTAGCCTTTAGTACAGATGGACATTTACTTGCATCCGGAAGCTTGGACGGAATTGTCCAAATCTGGGACATAAATTCTCGCAATCTCAAGTGTACGCTTGATGGTCCTGGAGGAGGCATTGAGGTGAGATTTCATGACAATTGCTTTATCGTCACATGGTTAATGTGTAAATTGAATTTGAGTGTTTGCTTAGTGGGTCAGGTGGCATCCAAGAGGGCATCTAGTCTTGGCTGGTTCAGAAGATTCGACTGTTTGGATGTGGAATGCGGAGAAAAGTTCCTTTCTTAACATGTTTTCGGGTCATGGTAGTAGTGTGACATGCGGTGATTTTACTCCTGATGGTACAAAACAAGAAATTTAACATATTTTTCCTCATTCATAAACCAAATGTTTCATATGTTTGTGTTTTTAACCTACTGTTTACTTTAGGTAAAACAATTTGTACTGGTTCTGATGACGCAACATTGAGAATATGGAACCCAAGAAGTGGCGAAAACATTCATGTTGTTAGAGGTATGCACTTAGATTCCATTTTAGATACTTGAACTCTGATTTGTATGCACTTAAAATTAGTATAGGGTAAATTACTTAAGTGGTCCCTGCAGTTTGATCTTTGCGTCACTTTGGTCCCTACTCTTTCAATTGACTCTATTTTAATCCTATAGTTTCGATTTCGTGCCAATTAAGGACAATAGATAACTTCGGTTAGCTCCCACTAACGGAATCCACTGGACAAATTACACTTGACCCCATGTAGTTTGGGCTTTGTGCGAATTGACCTATTGTCAATTAAAAACTACCACACGATTCCATGTAATTTGTGTACTAAAGTGTACCGTTGCATCTTTTAATGATAAATGTACAAAGACCATATTACCATCTTATATCATTCTTTTTATCTTCTCTCTTGTATACATGTAACAACATACAATTAATGTATAATTCTATTTAGTTCTTGTTTATTTTTTTACATTTGTTAGTTTTTAGTCAATTTTTTAAGATTATTTATTCATCTTGACAAAGAGGAATGCAGAAAGTAAAAAATTATGTCCAAAATCATTAAAAAAAAAAAAAAAAAAGGTCACTAAAGCAAAAACTAATTCAACACAAAGAGAGGAAAGAGAAAGAGAATTAGGTACGAAAGGTAATTTTGGCTTGTACATTTATCATTGGAATGATGAATTTTAGTACACAAATTACACAAGGTTGTGTGGTAGTTTCTAAATGACAAAGGGTTAATTTGCATCAAACCCAAACTAAAGGGGGTCAACTGTAATTTGCCAAATGGGTTCCGTCAGTGGGAGATAACGAAAGTTATCTATTGTCCTTAATTGGCACAAAATCGAAACTGCAAGGTTAAAATCAAGTCAATTGAAAGAGTAGGGACCAAAGTGACACAAAGATCAAACTATAGGGGCCATTTAAGTAATTTGCCCATTAGTATATGTGTTGTTGCAAGTGGGTTTGTGCAGGTGGGATAGGAGACAAGGGGTTCGACATAAAGGATCCACCCATGTGTGTTGCTTCTAAGTTAAAAAGTTTTAAACCTTACCATTTAAGTTAGATATGAATAGTAATCAGAAGATTAGATTTTGAATAGGAGAGGAATCCATTAAATCATTCCTATCATCACTCTATACTTGTATGTTTAAAGAAAAAAATGAACTCCCGTTAAGTCTATATTGTGAGCATAGTTGTCTACTCATAACTAATTATCGTCTAATTGTAAGTTGTCCTTTTGAAAAGGGTTTGTCCTTGGTCCACCATCCATTTCAAGACCATAGTGTAACTATCTTTTTTCCCTCATAAAAGAAAAAATGAGGTTTTAAGTATTTTTTTTTATTTCGTTCAACATTATTGATGAGTAAAATTACATTTTTTGTAGGTCATCCTTATCACACTGATGGCTTGACATGTTTAACAATAACTTCTGATTCAACTCTGGCTCTTACTGGTTCTAAGGATAGCTCGGTTCACATTGTGAATATAACCACTGGGAAGGTAGGATAACTTATGTGGTCCATTTATTGTTTTGTTTATTGTATTCCCACATCTTGTCATGTTATTTACTTGATGCTTAGAAACTCTTTTACTCCAAAAAAAAAAAAACAATTTTCTTACGATGTACTTGAGTTCACACTCTTACAAAAAACAAAAAAGATGATTGGCATCTTAGAAATTTGCTCCCATGTACATCTTTCCACGTAAGGCACGCCCTGTGAGCCTATGTAGCTCATTAAACCAGAAGATTCATGTAGGATTTCAAGCCTTCTAAGCCTCATGATTCAGTGATATTAATGATATCAGAGTCCAATTTTTTGATGTGTAGCTACTAGCAACTATACTTAAAAACCTATTACCCTTGTCCCTCTGGTTGTCCTAATCATATATGAGGTAGAGCACTTTGCCTGAGATCATGTACTGTTGTCAGACGCACACACTCTCCGGACGTATGTCTGGCACTCAAATCAGAAATGTCCCCCTTTTTTTAATTTGGACACTCTAGGGACACTCTAGAACACACTTAGGGCACGTTAGGGCATTCTCGAGGATACTCTATGGACAGTCTGCTGTATGATTTGATAGTAAGCTTTAATTAAAGCTTTGGAAGTTTTGTTGTTGTGTGATAGATTATGGTCGACAGATTATAAAGACAAATGTAGACATTGAAATGCATGTCATTGACTGTTTGAAGCTATCTTGTAATTAAAAACAATGACAGACTTGAATGCTGTAAATTGTGATGACATGCGTGAATGAAGGCATATGTTTAATTTTTATCATAATTGGTGCATTATTTGTTTAATTTTCCACATTCTTGCTTAAACATCGAATGTACAAGTATATAAATATTTTTTTAAAGGGTTCCCAACATGTCGTGCACTTCATTTTTTGAACATTTACTTGTCGGGTCGCGTGTCGGTCTCGGTTCTACATAGCTGATAGTGAAGGGTGCTATGAGGGGTATTGAGATGATCCGAATTCTTTCTAGGTCGTAAAAATAAATAAATCTTCAAATATTGCAACGGTGGGCCCTAAATCTCCAAAGAAATGCGAATGTGCAACATCCTTGTATTAACTCTACAATCTCCAAATAATGCAAATCCTCAAAATGCTTCAAATCAGCCGCCACTGATCTGTCTCATACCTAAAACCACAAATTACGCATGAAGTATAAAATACGATCAACGACATACATGGATTCATATGGGAACACACCCGGCTTTCCTTGGTACATAAACACTGGGCCTTACCCCCTCAACCTTGCCCTCAGGGCTTTTTTGGTATTAATTGGGCCGACTATTGTTCGAGTTCACCCATTCATGTACAAAGTAATTCTTTGGCATTAGGCCATAATATATTTCATTTTCAATAAATAGTAACAATGATTCTCGATTCCAAGAAAACTTCATGGATGTCAATGAAAGCATAATAAACCAAGATGCACCGACACTCCTAGAGGTCACCGTATCGGCGTGTCCAGACACGGGGACATGGCTAGCAATGTGTCTGACACACCACGTGCTGTGTCCACTAATTTAATTTAATTTTTGGAGTGGGACATGGCTGAAGACACGGGGTGACACAGATGGGACGCTGATGGGGGCACGAAGCCTGTAATTGTTTTAAAATTTTTATGGGGGAAATATGTGGTTACCTAAAGTTTTGGGTTAAAACGTACTTAAACCTATACAACATCGACAACTCCTCTCTCACGATGAAATCTTCCCCCCCCCCCCCCCCCCCCCCCCCCCCCCCCCCCCCCCCCCCGTCTTTCTCTTGCGGTAGGCAGGCACGTTTATGTGTGTGTGGGGGTGTGTGTATTTGATGTATGTCGTCTCTCACTCTCTATCTTTCAGTGTATATATATATATATATGTAGTATATCAGTATATGTAAATAAATATACACGTGGTGTGTTCCTCCTTGCTATATATACAAAGTTCCAGGCTTGCTATATATACCTTCTTTCCTTTTTTTTTGAAGATGGAAGAAGTATATGTGTAGTATACTGGTATAGTTTGTATGTATCCATTTAAACTTGAAAAAAATTAATTTTTTTATATAAATAAATATACACGTGGCGTGACCCTCGCCATGTCCGTATCCCATTTTTTTTAAAAATTCCCTTGTCCCTATGTCCATGTGCGTGTCTATGTCCGCATCCATGTCCGTACCTATGTTACATGGACTCGGGTGCGGGTGCAAGTCCAAGCGTCGGACCTTCGTAAACTTAAATCTTGAGATACGTGGATATGTGTCCTCAACTTGGGTACGGGTACGGGGACACTTCCTGAACTCTTGTTTGTATTATATATTGCATAGTTTTCTCATATTATGTACCGTAAATTATGTTTATAAATGTATTTAAACAAGAAAGGGTTAAGAAAATTATGTTTTTGCTATTTCCCTATTTCCTGTCTTTGTGAAATACTCGAAATAGCGCTTTTCTAGCTAATTTAATATTCATTTTCTGTAAGTATCTTAACAATTAAAGGATCCGAGTGTGTAAAAGGATACAGGTGTCAGACACATCGACACGAGTACTTGGGCCAAAATGAAGAATCCATGTAACATAGGTCCGTACTACATAGCATAATATCAATGAAAGAGTAAAAATGGGGATGAATCAAAAAAATACTCCGCAGATTTAGAAAGCAATTGTGAACTTCTAGCACCTCAAATGACAAGCTAAATGACAAGCTGATCGTCGATTTGCTATGTCAAAAATAGTTAATAAAATGAAAAAGATATTACTACCGAAAAGATAGCGGTAAATATTCCGAGTATCGTTTTCAGGGATTACGAAAGCTAAGTCACATTTATTTCAGTAACTTTCTAAATTAATTAGGGAAATGAATTGATTGTTGATTTTGAGAAAACTAAATAATGACTGTAATTAAAAGCAATTGGATTTAAAATGATTCAAGTATGGGAGAAAAGTTCTAAGGTTTCAAATCAACTTGACCCTTTGTAACCTAGATTTATTTCAATCGAAGGATTTACAGTCGGATTTACCGGATACCGTTAGGGTTCGCGGGCCTTCGTGATATTTTCTAAAAATATTCATGTAACATAGATTATCTCAGCCTAGCATGAATTGTCTTACTAGTTCAATGCATCTCAATCGGCATAGATTGTCTAATAGCACGACATGTCTTACGGTCATGGATACGGACACAGACATGAGATACGGGATTGCTTACAAAATGGGGACGAGGACATGGACACGACAGGGGGACATGCCAAGATAAGTAAATACAGTGGAAATATAGTTAAATGTATAAGATGAAGCTTCAATATATATAAACAAGCATCATACATCATGTTACACTATTAATCCAAAATATTTGAAGTAACACACGTTTGCCCCCCAATTTTTTTCTTAAAAAATTGCATATTTAACCACTGCCGTGTCCCCGTATGTGTTAATTCCGTGTGCCGTGTCCCTCCCATGTCCCCGTTGTGTCTCTCTAAAGAAATTAATTAAATTTATTGGACATGCCACGGGGCTTGTCTCATACGCATCTCGTTGTGTCCCCGTGTCCGGTGTCAGACACGGGGACACGTTGACCTGTAGGAGTGTTGGTCGAATACAATTAAAAACCATTGTATGAAAAGTATTTGAAACCGCAGATAACAAACACACAAGTATATTGGAAAAATAAAACCATTTTCGTGAACATGAAATCATCTGGTTCATACCATCAATCTGAATATTAAATCCAACCAAAGAAATAAAGTCTACGTTACTCGGAGTACAAGCTTCATCTATGCCCTAGAAGTGCTTTTACCCGGCCATAGTAATAGCAGTCATCGAGTTCTTTGCTTTTGTTTATTGTCGTGTTTTGCTTTGTAGTAAAAGCTTTTGGAGTGTCTACTTTGTGGTTGTTGGAGTTTGTCCCACATCGGTTAATTATCTCCTCCAAAACTAGTATATGAGTCTGGTAGCCTCTCCACTCATTGCCAATTAGTCTTGAGTTGGATGCTTTAACATGGAATCAGAGCTACGGTTTTGGAGAATTTGTTTCCCCTTGTTTGTGCCTTACGTGCACCGTTGTTTGTTGAGATCCATGTGTTATGGATCGTTTGTTTACTTCTGCGGGGGAGTATTGAAGTTTGTCCCACATTGGTTGATTATCTCCTCCAAAACTAGTATATGAGCCTGGGCGGCCTTTCCATTCATTGCCAATTGGTTTTGAGTTGGATACTTAACAGTGGTCTTGTGCCTATGTGCAACTTTTCTTGTTTTTTGAATGCATAGTTTGCCCACAGCTATGATGTGTTCTCTCCCTTTTTGAAGCAGTCCCCAAAAAATACCCTATTCATCTCAAAGAACTCTTTTTAACTCTCAATTGTAATTAGTTAGCCTGGCCCACTACCAAGCATATAGCTTTGGGCCTTGGCTCCCCTGGCGCAGCTTGCAGTAAGGCCAAGAATATCTCCAACATCACTCCAAAACAAATTCTTTCAACAACTAGACTTCCAAGGTAATTATAATTCCACAGAACATGCACTTCGAACAAATCATAAAAATTAACCGATCTCCTTTTAGCTCCATCTTATTGAATATCTAGTCATTCCCAGTTTTATGAAGACCCAATCCAACCACGTACATTAGATTGAATTGGCTTTAACATAGTAAGCTTTCAAACACACCTACAACACAAAAATCAAGCATTAAACTCAAGTAACAATATAAATGGACTTAGTAAGGATTGGCCGCATTTATGTGAACATTTACATGCTTATCAGTGGCGGTAAGATATATGAATTTCATTGTTACGAACAAGTCTTAAAATTTTGCCTCAACCTGACATGTTTTGACCATTGATTTCCATGATCACACCCTGCAAGAATAAAGTTCTTGGCCAGAAGGCCACTGCATAAACTCTCCCCTTGAATTTCATACCACTAGTCCACAGTCCACCCTTATAAAGCCAGAATAAACTAGCATTACTAATCTCATAAATTCTGTCCACATAAACCAAAATATGCTTTGGCAGAGTCCACCAAGTTGATGATTATGAAAGCTAAAACCATTCTGTATTATTTTTCTGTTTCCACCATTCTGTATTCTTTTCTCCATGTAGATGACGGGCACATGCTCCATCTAAGGAATGTGGCACTCCCCATTTTCCCTAATTTCTAGCACACATTGCACACAAGCACAAGCCATGCCTCCAGGCAACACTTTTTTTTTTTTTTAATCTTTATCTTTCTTTTTTTTTTTGTGTGTGTTTGAAAATCTAAAAATAATGATAATCTTAAACACCAAAATATGGGTTGTTACAGTAACTTGTAACCTTAGCGTCTGAGCTTTATATTCGCAAAGTGATTGCTGTGAGGCTCTCAAACATGATCCAACACTTTCACCACTCAGCAAGCGATAAGCCTTCACTATCACCCATCTGTTATTGGACTATGCAGATTTTACTGAACTTGAACTACTCATCGTTTCACAAGTGCTCCCCATCGTTTCATGGTATTATAATTCAATTAATATTATTTCACACTTGTAGATAAGAATTATATGCGCAGTATTTGTAGTTTTGTACCAATTACATTGTTTGTTTTATGTGATAAGGATTCATGAATGTGATGTTCCAAATTTATGGGGCTGGACTGTAAGAGGCTTCTTTCATGCATGTTGATATTTTTTGGTAATTAGATAGTTGAGTTTCATCCACAGGTTGTCAGTTCTCTGAATGCACACTCTGACTCGGTAGAATGTATTGGGCTTGCAAAAAGGTACATTATAGTGATTGTATTTATTATTGGAGACTGATATTGGCACTCCAAAAATTGATGCAAACACTCCAAAATCAGTGTAATTCCAAAGCCACTTTTCTTTGTTTTTTGGGGTGCCTCTATCAATTTTTGGAGTACCAATATCATTTTCCTTATTATTTCTTTGTTTGATATACGTTAATAACTTATTCTGTGGTTGGTTAAAAGTAATATACTTGTTTGTTTTTTGTGCACATTTTGTTTGATTATCTCTTTAAGTAGCACATTCTTTTTGGAATTTAGGTTGTATTTTATCCTTTGGTGACTACCATGTTTCTGACAGAAGTGGGTGAACATAACCCCACAATTGTCCTATCTTTTATCAAGAAATCATCTTTTATCAAGAAATCAACTTTCTTATTATCCAACCCTGTTTTCTCTTTTATTGAGATTTCTGTGAGGTTTTCATCTCTTGGAAATCTAGTAGCGAAGATGTCTATGTTTTAGTAAATGAGCAATTATGCTGCTTTGAACTCAAGCTTATAGTCCAAGAGATTTTATGTGTTTTTTTGGGAGGGTGTCTGTAAAAAGTAACGTTTTATAGTAGTCATTAATCAAGAGTGATCAAACCGTATATTTTTGGACTCTGGTTATATCTGTCAAGGGATGTTTAGGTTTTTAACTTGTGTGGAGCCTGAGACTCCCCTTCTGCACCTAATCCAGATCAGACATCAAATAATGTGCAATGGTTGTTTTGATATCTGTGCTTCCTTTGAATGTGTTAAATTTTCTTGTTAAATATATGGGCTTTATTGAACACCTCACAATCATTGAAACCTTCTCGTTTCATCTTGCATCAAGGAAGAATATATTATTGATATTTTGAATGTTTTTCAATTTGTGCTGACAAGGCTAAAGATATGTGAGAAAGCCATTTGGTCAAATAAGAAGTAGCCACATTCAACCATGTAGAAGTTATTAAATCAATGGCTATCTTGACTTCTCTCAAAGGTTATCTATCCCCCCAGGAAAAGAAAAGATGACTGGAAACACCTGAAGATAGCTATTGATCATTTGAGTGCTCCTTTTTCTTTTTTTCTACTCTTGCCTATTGTTATGCTGTTGTAAGCTTTTGGCCTAACATTAGCTAGCTTGATTGCTAAATTTGGATGGCAGCTCCCCTTGGGCCGCAACGGGAGGCATGGATCAGAAGCTCATTGTTTGGGATCTACAGCATTCGTTGCCCCGCTGCACGTGTGAACATGAGGTTTGCTGGAATTGTTTTTTCTTCCCCCTCCCTGAAGATGGAACGATTTCAAGTCTATTATTTGAGGGTTCATTTGGAATTGTTTTGGTTTGCTTCGTTTTTCCGTTTCGTTTTTCACGATTTCGAACAGAACAGTGAGAGGTTCCAGAACTCACCGTTTTGTTCTTGAAAAATAGATTTAGGTAGTTCAAATTAAAAAGCGGATTGTTGAGGAAACTTTCCTGAAAAGAGCTCTGGAAATAGTTTTTCACAACCCATTTTGTGGAAAGTGAAGAGAAAAACAAGGAGCGGAGGATGCTGCATATCCCCATTACTTGAATCGACGCCGTGATTGTTACGTTCTCATCACTGAACTCGTGAGTGTGTTTTCTTGTGGGCAGGAAGGGGTTGCATGCTTATCATGGCTCGGGTCATCTAAGTACGTGGCTACTGGTTGCGTAGATGGGAAGGTAAGAGTGTGGGACAGCCTCTCTGGAGACTGTGTGAGAATCTATAGTGGTCACTCTGATGCCATTCAATCTCTAGCAGTATCTGCTAATGGGGAATTCCTGGTTTCAGTTTCAATTGATGGGACTGCCAGAGTATTTGAGACAGCAGAATTTCAATGAACTAAGTGGCAGTAGTGACCGTTCAAAAAAAAAAAAAATAGTGACAGTAGAGAGTTACGATTTTGTTTATTAGCCTGTTAAGATTTGTTTCAATTATGTGCAAAATACGGGGTTCTATTTTACAATGGTTGATCTGAGTTGTATATTTATGTCTTTGTATACAAGATGATGCTCTAAATCTGATTTTATAATCATTCCCACCCCCCTAAAATCCATGTTTCCTGGCTTTATTTTTCCTTGTTTATTAATTACTGGTCAGAAACATTGTCACCTACACACCCTATTATTCAATCTGGGTTCTGAGCACTCAGGAATATTAACACAAATGCACGGCTTTGCTCTTGAAATAGAGGGGCAGAAAAGGAAAGAGGAGCTAGATTGACAAAATCTGAAAAAAGATTTTGCTTTTGAATTTATCACAAATCCATCTTTTGTCTGTACGAGTATAAGTTCATTTTCCTTAACGAAGCCAATGGCCACTACAATCTGCAGGTAAAATAGTTCGGCCAGGATCGCATTATATTGAAGTCTCTCATATTTGTGCCCATCAACTTCAAACGCAATAGATTCCCATCTAGTTATTGTAATATGAACCCAATTGGATGGTGGATGAAGGAGGAGGATGAAGTAATGAGGGCGGATGAGGGGTTGATGTGACACTTTTGACTTGGTTTGGCAATAAAATTGACACCTCGATTAAATCATCCCAAGTCACTAATGGAATTAAATAATACCCCTTAGGGCGTATTATTTATGAATGAGTTTCGACTAGTTATTAATTAGTAAGTTATTAATTAGTAAGAGCAGATGAGGCCCTTTTCATCCTCTCTCTCCCAATATATTAACTACAGAACTTTATCTCCTCATTTTTTCCTTTATCCAAACCAAGTATTATTTTATCCTCCCTAATTAATATCTCATCTAAACTAACTACTTTTTTTATCCACTCTCCATAGAAGCACATCAATGTGGGCTCACCTTTCATAAATAATACTACCTCCGTCCCTAAATGTTTGGCCATTTCGCAAAACGAGAACTCAAAAATAATGCATTTCTTTCGAGAAAAAATTCAAACTTTTTTTATAAATTAAAAGAACTCATCGATATCTAGTGAATTGTTGAAAAAAAAATTCATTTTTCTTGCAAAAATTGTATTATTTTTACGTCCTCGTTTTGCGAAACGGACAAATATTATGGGACGGAGGGAGTATCTCATACGATCTTATTCCCCTCCGTAAATAACAATACCCCTAAAACTCATCCCGCGTCCAATTGAGCCTAGGTTTTCTGGGATTCTACTTCTTTGGCAGTAGCAAAATAACCTCATAGGGGTACTTAACCTTTGGCAATTTTAATCTAAAGCACTGTCATGCGGAAATCTAACACTCACAAAGGAATGGTACAACTAGTTGTTGCTTCAGTGACTGCTGGTTCCAATTGAATGATTCCCGCACATATATTACAGGCCCTTCCCAGAAGCTTTGGGAGGAAAAACTTTGAAGCCTAACACCCTCAGAAACCAACACTTTGACAAATAGCAATAGATTGACCATCAGTTCACCTGCCCGCCCACCACCTGCAACTTCAAGATCAACCACTTGACGGGTAGATGTGTGAAGAGAAAATACATGCTTTTCTTCACACCACAAATGAGTAGGCTTAGCATCCAAGATCAACCACTGCAATACTCTAGTTCTTTATATAGCTTGGGGAAAAAAAGAAAAAAAAAAGCATCTCATATGGAAAACAGCAGAATAAAGAAGTAGAAACACAAATTTACACTCTCCAAAACAAATTTTTAGTCTCGCTGTGTTAATATATCAGGGAAATAATATCAACCAATGACTGCTCACAGCAGTCCTTACCACTGTTAATATGCAATGATAGCACCCATGAGAACAGGTTAACTAGTCCGGCAATCTTCAGCAGAACAACAGTGTCAAATGCTGTTGAAAATGCAAGCATCAAAGGTATCAAAGAAGGGCATCCAATCATTACCGTGGGATCACAAGTACAAGACCAGCAACAACAATATAAGTTAAACTAGGTCACGGGCTCACATTCCTACTGGAATCAAACAGTCTTGTCGGGTGAAACACATTGAGGGGATACCTACCTCAACAGTACAAGTTTGTTTCTTGAAGGTGATGATAAGTACTCAGTCCACCAACAACGAGCCAATGGTAATGTAACAAAACAAGAATACAAAAAGACAAGCAACAAACACCGAAGCAAGCAGATTACAGTTGGCAAGAGCAGCACATTAACAAATCCAGAGAAGAAGTACTCGTATCTCCCATTCCAGGTCATATCCCAGAGCTAAACATGCTCTTCAGGGCATAGAGAAAAAGAAAAGAGGATCACGTTACTAGAATCATCAAAATCATACACAAGTTAGACCAAGGAAATCCATCAGATCTTTGCCATGGATACCTGCTTCATTAAATAAGTGAACTATATCCGATTGCCCATTGGGCCAGCGCAGGCTTCAAAATTCGAAAGCAAGTACATGCAGGAGATCAGACAAAAATTGAAGAATGAAGAACGAATTTCTTACTCGCATATATATCGTCATTGAACGAATAGATAATCCCACAGAAAAAGAACACCACATGGCCATTACCAAATTTAAAAAACTGAATTTATAATTTAATGTAACAACAAAAAATGTGCTAAAGAGAAACAGTGCGTCTGTAAAGTATTTCATCATCACTCTCCTCATCTACATCAGACATAATCTCACCTCCTGGTATAGCTAATTTCCCTCCCATAATGAATGATGGGCCTACACTCTCTGTTTCAATATAATCAGCCTGCAGTCTCTCTTCGAATCTCTGGTCACTGCAATTGAGCAACCAAGCCAATGAACATCTTATTCCTTTGCTCTGCAATCTCTGGTACCGGGATTTGATCCTTGATTCCAAGCTATAAGTGAAGTATTCTGGAAACTCCACCAGCTCTTTCACCGGCCTTCCCATCTCACTCTTGAAAAAGTAATAACTGTTTTTCATGAGCCCAACTGGCACTGCAACTAACGGGGGACATTTGACAACCATCTTTGCAACATCCTCAGATGGTATAGCCCGTGCAATAAGGAACTCAATAGGTTTCATGAGCACATTCTGGTTAAGGCTAATTAGTTGTGGCATCCGTTCAATGACTCTAGCAAATCCCTCAGGATCAATCTTGAGCTTTAAATTGAAGAAATACTGTTGTGTCGACAATTTAGCTTTCAAAGGAAGACCAATAATCTGTGGGTACTGGGCAATAACTGAAGCAAGAGTTTCCCTTCGAATCCCAAAACTTATCAAACACTCCACATTCGGCTTAACAGTCTCTTCAAGATCGTAACCAAGTACATATGCACGTTTCTCAAGCAACCTAGCCAGTATCTTCTTGGGCAAACCTAAGGAAACCAAGTAATCAACAAGTGGTTTGATCATCGTCCCAACTCTCATTCCCAGAAAGTACGGATACTGAGTCACCATAGGTCCAATGTCTCTCGGATTCACTCCAATACTAACAAGATATGCCACGGATGTACTCATCGTGCCTTCAAGCTTAAACCCTAACAGCTCCGGATACTTCATCAACACGTAACCAATATCCTGTTTTTCCACATCAAGCCCACGGAGAAACTTCACCACTGGAACAAGCTCAACCACAACACTTGCGTGCAAAACTTGCGGGTAATTCTTAATAAACTCCCCAAGCCTCGACCTTTGAACTCCAATCTTTTCTAAGTAACCCAAAACAGGTATCACATTTTTACGCATGCTACAACCCAGCATCAACGGGTACTCATTGATATCATCAATAGTCAACCCTAGTTTCTGCAAAAACTCGACTCGGTCGCGCATCACTTCGACAGTGGACGGTAATTCCAGGTTCTCCAATTCATCTGGGACTATGCCTATACCTTTCAAGTAATCACAAATTATGACACGAGAGACAAGCTTCTCTTTTCGCCCTTGAACAACACCCCACGTGACCGAGGGCATTTCGTATTCGGGGAATTTCGAGGACTGGGTTGAAAAAGGGTGGCATTCTAGAACCCTAGATTGTTCACATGGGATATGGTTTTTAGGGTTTTGGGAGGGCTTAATAAGATTGAGCTTCGGAGAGAGGCTTGATGAGTTTGTGATGATGGTTTTTAAAGGTTGTGCTCTTCGTATGAGCAGTGAGGTCATTGGGAAAAGGTAGAAGTGTTTGTGTATATATCGATGATGGATGTAATGAAGACGAATGCAACCTGCTGCGGATTTGTGTTGAAAAATTGGAGCTTTAAGAAGTGGGTGTATTTGGATAGAAGTGAAGAGCATATAAAACTCACCTCGGTTGGTAGTGATAAGTCAGAGAGAAAAACACCATCTTCGCTGCTGTTTTTTTTTTTTGGGGGGGGGGGGGGGGGGTGGTGGTTTCTCACTCATCCAATGACCTCCGAAGCACAGAACCGAACGCCGGCGCTTCTGCCAAACTAGGCCTGAGGAAGCCGGTGTTCGTCAAGGTCGATAGCCTGAAACCTGGAACGCACTGCTTACCATGAAGGTTCTAGAATGGAACGACGTCATCCATTTTTCTTTTTCTCTTTCAATCACCACCTAATTACAAGAACATAGGGTCGTTAATGTCAAGAATGACTTCATGAGATAGACTATCTATAGCACTCATTACAAATAGCAAATGAAACTTGTGAATATCGAAAGTTAGGGATGGATCTATAAATTTTGCGTTAGTGGGGCCAATACTAGTGTACCAACAAAAACGAAGATTTTCCGTGAAAGAACTTCCTCATACAAAAGTTAAGACAAAATCAATATATATATATATATATGTATATATATATTCGTTTTCCTGCTGTTATATTGATTGTTCCATGCAGGTTTTGAGCTAGCACTACAAGAAATCTTGGCTTTCCCAGCGTTTTATAAACGCCGGCAAAAGTCTTTTTGGCGTTTTTAGTGAACGCCGCGACTGCCTATGTTGGGAATAGTTCCGGCCGGTAATGTTCGCCGGCGTTTTTACTACTATTGCCAGCGTTTACAAAAACCCTAGGAAAAGTCCAAGGCCGGCAACTTTTTCCGATTCCGGCAAATCACAATCCCTAAATTTTATTTTATTTCTTTATCAGCAACCCTAAATCTTTTCAACCCACATTCCGTTCCCCTTCCCAACCCTTAACCCGATCCCCTCCCTCTAAACCCAACCACTGTTGAAGCCAATGACCCTGCGACCCCAACCAAAAACCCCAACTCCCTCGCATAAATACAAAAGAGAGAAACAGATACAGATACAACGAGAGAGAGAGAGAGAGAGAGAGAGAGGGAGGGAGAGAGAGAGAGAGAGGAATGTACGAAGAGGAGGGAGCCGCACATCAAGAGGAGGCGAACGGACGTAACCCTAGTGAGGGAGCGCAGCGGAACGGAAACTTCTTGGGTTGGTCGGCGTCGGCGACCTCTGCAACTTCTTGAAGAGGCGTCGGCGTCGAAAACTTCACTGAAAGAGTTGAGAGGCGTCTGAGGTAAAGAGAGGCGGGAGAGGCGTCTACTGGAGTCTGTTGTACCATATTATTAGCTTGTATAGTTCATTTGTAGTGATGTGTAAAGCTTGTAATAAATTATAGTAAAGACTAATGATGCAGAGAAGTAATAGGCTAGTTGTCAGGAAGGCTTCTACGTCCAAAAGTAGTAAACAGTAGTGTCCAATTATGTTTAAGTACTGTGTAAATGATGTAAGCGCTGATGCTGGACAACCCCTCCTTGCCCCTATAAAAGGAGGGTGTCTCCCCTTGTAAAATCAGACTTAAGCGAGTAAGTAATAATATCAGTATCTTTCTAATAATCCTACGTATTATATTCTCTCTCTTTGCGATCCTACCTACTTAGTGTTTGTACCCACTTCGTGTCTGTAATAGTGGTATCAGAGCCATATCTTCCATTCTAGCTTAAACCCCCTTCTCGGAACTTCTTTTCAAACATTACTTCAAATCTTTTCTAAAAGAAAAAATTGAAGCGTATGCTCTGTGATTGCCTTCTCAGGATCCTCCACATCAAAAATTTCATTAACTATTTCGGTTAAAAGAATTTTGTATCAGTGGGATAAAAGTACCTTGAGATTTTGGCCCATGTGTTGGCAGTGTATCTTGATTTATCTTCCCTAGTATACAAAATTTTATTAATCAAAATTAGTTGAAGGTTTAATTTTGAAAGAGAAAAGAATTGTTGTACTGTGGAAATAAGAACCCAGATCCTTTTTCAAAATGAATCACTTGTTTTCAACTTATTCCTCCGCCACCTCTTCTCTTGTCCCCTCACGTTCCTCCACCAGTAGAATTTCCTCTTCCTCTTCTTCTTCTAACCTTGAATATTTATATGAGTTTGAATATCTTCCCGATGACAGTAAGGTTCTCCTTACTGATCTTCCTTTCCTAAACCCTTATAATGCTTTTGTCAGACCCTAAACCTCTGTGAAAAAATCTGTCACCCAACTTTTCTCTACAAAGCGCCTAACTTATGTAAAAGAGTATGTCCAAACCTCTAAATTTGACCAGTGTTTCATAGCAGCTACAGAAGCTGAGCAGCTCTTACCTCTAGAAATTTCAGTTGATTTGCCTTGCCTTTGGCAACAACAAGGATTTGCACATCTCCACTTTGGTGCAATCCGGTTGGGCGTCACTTTCCATGGACGAAAAAGTTTACATGTTACTTCCAGACTTGCTCTGGTAGATACCAGGTTTATGCAGTACCAGAACGCATGTATCGCTACAGTTCAAACCACTCTAAATGCTGGAACTGTAATCTTTACTTTTTACCCCAATTTCAACATGCCCTTAGCAGATCCTCACTTGCTATCAGCCTTAAAAGTGCAAGTTCAAATTGGTGGTATCTCCCAAATTCCTACCACATATGCAGCAACTCCTCACTATCAAATGGCCTACCGTCTTCAAAACTATGCTTTTGACATGTCCTTACCTTCCTCCACCGATGAAGCCCTTTTCCTAATTGTCAATGCACCTCACCAAGCTTCATGTGTCCATGTCCCCCGTCAGATTTCTCGTCCTGAACTTCTCAAGCTTCTCCCAGAATCTTGGGTCACAGCTTACGAGAAAAATCAAAATAAGCTTATTCCTGTCCAATTCTCAAATCCTACTTTCATCCCAAAACCTGATGGTACCGTGGAAATCTTTTTTCCAAAAGACACCTCTGCCTCATCTTCCACCTATCCTGTCATTTTTCCCTCGAGTATTAACATGTTTGTTGATGGTTCTCGACCTGGCCCCCCAATTCAATATTTCCAACCCAGTGGCAATCTAGTCTACTATTTTAAAAATCCAGAAACAGGTCATTGTTACTTTGATGCCTGTGACTCTGATGACTGTCTCGAGGAAAGTCGTCGTTTAGAAGATGACGAAGACTTTGAAGATGACCCTTGTCCACTATGCACTTCTCCACCTCTCACTCCTTGTAAATCTCCACCGTCTCCTCAACCTCCATATGATGATGGCTCTTCGAGTCAAGCCAGTGGATGTTTCATGTTTACCTCCTCGTTCTCCTGGACTGAAGTAGATTTTTCTCCTTTAGACTTCCACAGTTCCCAAGAGAGGACAACCCACCGTCATAAAATTCTAGACCCTACTACCATTCTCCCTGATGGTAGTACCAAAGCAGTATCAGCAGCAGAAGCAGCGATAAATTGGCAATCAGCCAATTCTCTCGCTTAGAATAAAATTCTTCAAAGAATTGCTAATTCTCAGCAAAATTTTTAGAATGCTGTTCATAAGAAGTTATCAACCTTGAAACTTCTTATCAGAGATTTGCAACAGAAAATTCAGAATGTTCACCAAGAACTCCTCTAGATGGCTTATGCAAACCAAGTATTTTCAGCAATTTTTTACCATAAAGATGCTGAAATGAAACATTTAAAGAATCAGCTTCATTCTCTCCAAACTCAGCAAAATTCTCAACAAAAAAGCCCATTTGATATGTTTGTATCTTCCTCTCAACAAAATTTGTTTGGGTATCCTCAAATGTCTCAGCCTTTACCTGTAAACCCTACCTCAATATTTGGTGAGTCCAATATCTTTGGCAGCTCATCAGCTTTTCTTCCTCCACCAAAAAGACCATCTCCTTCAAAACTTTCTTTTTCAAAACCCCAGATAAAACCTGTTCAACCTTCACCCGTTTTGTCTTCACCTTCTATTTCTACCACTGTCCCAGTGACCTCCACTCCTTCTCAACCATCCGACCCAAATTCTAAATCACCACAATTAATGGTCCAACCAATTTCTAGCCCTTCCAAAAATCCAATTTCCACTCTCCTAAATACCTTAGCCACTATACCTGAAACTCCATCTCCTGAGCCAACCATTGAGTTTGTTTCAGATACTGAATCCATAAACTCTATGCCAATTCCTCATGTTCTTATGATGAACCCGGAAAACCCAGAGGAAAATATTGATGATCCCATTATTGAAGAAGGTCCTGAGTTTGAAACAACTCCAGAAATTCCAACCTTTGAATCCTTCTCACATTCCAATATCCATACCCAAGGTTTCTCCTTTAATACCATACCCCCATCAAAATGGTTGGATAAACTCTATGAGATCCATGCTTGGTGTACTGCCGCTATGCTTTCCCCAAATGCTACACTAAGTATTGTCCTTACTAAGTGTACCGCAAAATTCCTTGGCCATCTCCGTCAATGGTACTTAGCTTTTGGTGAGTACCGACAGCTGCAGCTTAAGCAACTCCCAACGCTTGATCAATTTATCTCAGTCCTGCGTACTGTGTCACGCCCTGGATTTTCAATATAATAATAATAATCTTTCATAAGGAAAAGTATCTCTAAGATATGACATAATATCCCAAAAGCTTTCCCATGATCCATCCAAAGTACAAACATCATCAAAGTTTACAATAATGGCACTCCGGCCCCAAGTTTCATAGTTAAACAAAAGACAGCAAGTTTAGAGATTACATGATTTAGCAAATCAAAAGATTAGCTCAAAATTACAATTACATCTCTCAAAAGGATTTTACAACGATGTCAAAGTAATTCCTCAGTGTTAGCTTTCAAAAGAATGGAGTCATATGCACGTCAAGCACTCCAAATCAATGCCCTTGAGGTGTACCTGAAAATAATAATAGGTTGAGCTACACTAGCCCAGTAGAGAAATCTTTGCTCAAACTATATGCATATGAGATGGACAATGCACCAAGATGGATATTGACAACAATGAAGCTTCTCACATGAACAAAAGTAAGAGAATACGACATGGTAACCAACATCATTCATTTTCATATCGCTTGATAATCTCTAAGTTCACCATTTCCACTATGTTAAGTATTCTCGATTTCATGTCCGAGCATTTGGGACCTTGTGCATCCCGTAGTCATTCCGGCATCGCACCATTCGGTGGATCCGTGGCTTTCTTGTGCACTTCCGAGCATTTGGGACCCCGTGCATCCCGTTTCCGGCATCCCACGTTATAGTGGTTCCGTGGCTTTCTTCGTTTCGTTCTATCGTTCTAAATTGTGATTTTCCATTCTATAAGCCTCAATACCATAAAACATGACGTATGTCAATCCAAAACATTCATAAAGTATGCCACAATACTCACGTAATAACCCAAACGCATAGACAAACGCACAAATATCATATTCACTTAGTTTGACACTTTTCTTTGTCATAACGAGAGCCAAAGGAGTGGGGACGAGCAACGAATCATTGGAACGCGAGCAATCGAGTTTAACCATGATAGAATGTGATTGGAGAGTGTTAGAAGTGATCGGGGATCAACAAAATCGACGGATAAGCAACGAAGTCAAAAATAGTTTTCTAAGTCATTGGTACCAATACCTCAAAAAGTAGGTACCGGTACCATGACAATCCAGAGAGCAATCAGAAACAAGGTATTGGTACCTCAAAAACAAGGTATCGGTACCAAAGGTACCGGTACCACAAAAACAAGGTATCGGTACCACTGCGTTACAGCGCACGATTTGCAGAAAAATCAACAACGAACATAACTTTGAATTCAACCATTTGGAACCCGATTTTTGGCACACAACCCACTCATAAACATGTAGAGAGAGTAAGACTTCCCTACCTCGACTTCGAGAGCGAAACCCAACGAGATTGATCGAGCCCTAGCCTTGGAATTCGAAATCCTCCGAAATTACTCCTCTTCGAGCTTGCTCCAACGAAACCCAAGGTCGAGAGCCCGAGAGGATGATGATTTAGTGAAGGATCTTGGTGGGTTTTGAACTTGGAGTGGGATTTTTGAGTGAGAGTGTGAGAGAGAGAGAAGAGAGCCGAGAGGGGGGGAGACGCCAGGAGAGAGAGAAAAAGAAATGGGGATTTTTCTCTTCTACACACACACCCACACACATATATACTCACATATTCACATATTGCACATGCACCCCTCCACAAACAATCTTTCCACATTCACCCCAACTCATTTAAACTCAACAAATCCCATATTTTTCACCATTATAATCATTAATAAACCTTTTTACTAATTTTCTAAAAATACGGGTCTTTACATACTGAGTTCCTTGGAGACCATGACAACACTAAAGAATTTGTTCGAGAAGAATATCTCAGCATGAAGTGTTGTTCATTCAAAAGAAAGGACTTGGAGATTCACTATAACCCCATGTCTCAGCGACTTTATCTCCTCAACGGTATGGATGATGTCAACCTTAAGCAAGTTTTTCTCAATTCGCTTCCTGAACCATTGGGAAATGAGACAACAAGACTCCTTCAAACAAAAAGATTGACGCTGAATGCAGCATCCCTTGGCGGTATTTACCAACATTCTTTGATTGCCCTGGAAAAACTGTGCAATCACCAGAAATTCCTCAGAACTCTTGAAGAACAAGGAAAACTTCTTGGCAAAGCATGTGACCGTCCAAACCTATCTATAAAGTGCAAAGACAAGAAGTGCACTTGCCGTCCTTCATATCGAAAGACCCAACACTTTCAGAAATGGAAGTTCCGATCCCCTGGCAAGTTTTCAAAGTTTCCTAAATTTGGCAAGTTCTCACACAAGAGAAAATGGAAATTGTTCAAGAAGAAACAGTTTAGAAGGCAGCGAAAGTCTGATCGCTGTTACATATGCGGAAAGAAAGGGCACTATGCAAAACAGTGTCCTAATAAAGCAGCAAGAGACAAAATGGTGAACTCTTTGGCCCTCATCAATGATGACCTTGAAGATGCTGATGTTGAATCATTATTCTCTATTGATGATGAAGCAACAGCCGAAGCAGTCCTCGCATTCACCTTTGATGATTCAGATGACTCAGAGTTAGCTAATTCTTCTGATGAGTCTGACTCATTCCCCTATGAAATCCAAGCCTTTGAGTTCTCAAACATCATGCTGGCTCAACCTTTAGCCAAAGTCGCTATTCTGCTTGGAAAATATGAGAAACCCATACCAGTTATCGCTTTCTTTGATACTGGTGCAGCAGCCTCTATCCTCAACACAGCAATTCTCCCCAGGTCCTACTAGCAGTCCTGTTTCAGATCCTTTACAGCAGCCAATGGAGAAAGTTTTGTTATCACTTTGATCAGTAAGCCTATTACCATCCAACTCTTCCCTGGAGACACCATTAAATACTAAGTTTATGGTTCTGATCTCCCAGGAAAAAATTTATTGTTAGGCTTTGATATTCTCCAAAATCTCAGCAAAATCTCCTGGCTCAAAAAAGGCTTGAAATACAAAAATTACCTATTACCTTGGACCACTCAACCCAATTTCTTTTCCATAGAAAACTTCTCCACCATCAAAGAAACCATAATCCAAACCTCTTGTGCCGAATCCCATTCCCAGTTCCTCACTAAATGCTCCAACCCACTTTGGAAAAATTCAGACTTCTTCATTTCTCTTCCCTTTAAGAAAAATGAAGACATCAACTCTACCAAAACCACCCATCATGGAATGAACCCAGAACACTACCAGCTTGCTCTTCAAGAACTCCAGCAACTTCAGTCAGAAGGTTTAATTGAGCCCACAACATCTCAGTGGGCCTGTGTAGCATTTTATGGTAACAAAAGAACAGAATAGATAAGAGGAAAGCTCCGCCTGGTTATCAATTACCAGCCTCTTAATCATTTTCTGCAGGACAACAAATTCCCTCTTCCTCGGCGAAGTGTTCTTTTTGCAAACTTACCTAAAGTTCAAATTTTTTCCAAGTTTGACTTGAAAGCAGGTTTCTGGCAACTGAGCATCCATCCAGATAATCGTCCCAAAACTGGTTTTTGCATTCTAGATCACCACTTCCAGTAGTCAGTCATGCCTTTTGGATTGAAAACAGCTCCATCCTTATTTCAAAAGGCCATGATTCGGGTATTTGCTCCTCTTCTATCCTCAGCCCTTGTATATATTGATGATATTCTACTCTTCTCCCCAGATATCGAGTCTCATATTCTCCTACTACAATCTTTTCATTCCCTTGTCCAAACCCATGGTATAATGCTCTCAGAGAAAAAGATGCTTCTTGCTCAACCAGAAATTGATTTTTTAGGGATGCATATCTCTAAAGGTCAATATACCCTCCAGCCTCATATAGCTTCCCAACTTGACCATTTTCCAGACGAAAACCTCACAGTCAAACAAGTTCAACAGTTCCTTGGAATTGTTAACTATATGGCTGATTTCATTCCCAACCTTGCCCAGTACCGTACTCCTCTCTCAGCTCTACTAAAGAAAACTCCTCCTCCTTGGTCAGTCCATTGTACCAAATCTGTCACTAATCTCAAAACCATATCCAAAACCCTTCCTCCATTAACCATACCCTTAGATGGGAAAAGAGTCCTTTAGATAGATGTCTCTGATCTTTATTAGGGAGCAGTTCTTTTGGAAGAAAATTCAGAACAAAAGCGCAGAATTTGTGAATACAAGAGTGGTGCATTCTCTCCAGCAGAACTCCATTACCACTCTACTTACAAAAAAATTCTGGCAATCAAAAAGAGTATTGAAAAGTTTGAATTTCATCTAATCGGTCATCATTTTCTAATTGAGACTGATATGATAAGTTTCCCCAGCATGCTCAAGTTCAAACAAAAACACCTTCCAAAGGCTCAGTTACTCAGATGGGCAAATTGGTTTTCCAATTGGAGTTTTGATGCTGTCCACATAAAAGGAAAAATAAATATCTTCCCTGATTTTCTGTCAAGGCTCAAAAAAGAAATCAACCAGTTTTTCAAAACAAAACCATATTCTTTTGTCCCTGGTTGCTTTCCCATGATTTCATGTTTCCGCCCAGCCAATCTTCCTATCCACCTTCAGTGTCATCTTGTGGAATTAACCCTTCTTTCCAGGTGTGTCCAAATGTGTCAAAACCTTCAACATCTTTGTATTTTCAAATATGGTCTTGATGAAGGTCCCATAAAAGGTCTACCCTTCCATCCTGCCTATCCTTTTCTCATCCAGTTTGAAGTGTCTTACCATAATGTCTTTTATTTCAAAATAGAAGTCTTTCTTCTCTTATGGTATTTAGTTGATGTGTATACAATAAGTATCAGTTTCAATAAATCAGCAGTCCTGGTATATCTTGCCCGTGCAACATTCAATCTAGTCCAACCCCCGGAAGATTTCTTTTTGAAATTTCTCTTACTCTTTGGCAACATACCATACTGGTAACAGCAGATCAGGAAAATCCCCATTGGTCCAAGCGAAAACCTCCAATTTGCTTTTTGGTCAACTCGTAACAACAGATGTCTTCCTAATCCAGATGGTTCTCTCACTTGGCGAAAGGAGTATCACACTATGTTCCTTTCAGCATATCAAGAGCCTCCAAGCATTGAGATCCACAATGGAAATTATCTGGTCATGACTCAAACGATGTGTTCACTCAATGGCTTGACACCTGCAAATGTTCCCTCATCTCTCCTCCATTATGAGTCTGCAAACTGGAAATTCAACGATACTTATCCAGAAGAATGGCGCCAAAATATCCGCTATCTTTTGGAACAGTATTACTTGACTGAAGACTATTCTAGAAGCAGTGGTTCGGATAAATCTGAATAACTTTTCAGGCCAACTGTCTCTTTTGTATTGTAAAATCAAGTGTGGTAGTGTTGTCCTCTTTTCTGGAGAGGATGAAATTATTGGAGTCTGTCGTACCATATTATTAGCTTGTACCGTTCATTTATAGTGATGTGTAAAGCTTGTAATAAATGATAGTAAAGACTAATGATGCAGGGAAGTAATAGGCTAGTTGTCAGGAAGACTTCTACGTCCAAAAGTAGTAAACAGTAGTGTCCAATTATGTTTAAGTACTGTGTAAATGATGTAAGCGCTGATGCTGGACAACCCCTCCTTGCGCCTATAAAAGGAGGGCGTCTCCCCTTGTAAAATCAGACTTAAGCGAGTAAGTAATAATATAAGTATCTTTCTAATAATCCTGCGTCTTATATTCTCTCTCTTTGCGATCCTACCTACTTAGTGTTTGTACCCACTTCGTGTCTGTAAGGTAGAGATTGAAGGGATCGAGATAGGGTTTTGCACGGGAAAAAATACAACGCGGGATAAGAAAGTTGGGGGGGGGGGATTTTGGGCCTGTAGCCCAAAACTACGTCATTTTATCTTTACGGGTTAAAAACTTAAATTGGCCGCTTCTTTCCGGCAAGCGCTTGTGTATTATGAACAATTACCGGGGTTTTTAGGTGTAAGTTTGGGTGTGTCCCTATAATTATTCTTTGGGAAACAATGTTGTTTGGGACACATCCAAATTCACACCTAAACACACACCCACCACTCACATGAGTGATAGGTCCCACACACAATACACACTCTAGTGTGTATGATGCCCACCACTAATGTGAGTGTGAATGTGTGTTTAGGTGTGAGTTTGGGTGTGTCCCTATAATTATTCTTTGCCATGTTCTGTTGAGCAATGACAGTGGCTGATAATCGAAAAATGGGACAAAAGTATGATGAACCAGAAGTCTCTGAGTGGATGATCTGATAATTGCGGGTGTAACTGGTTCGAGTAGTCCTTGTTATCCCATTGGCTTGGATAATCTCTGTTACATTGAATTGGTTTGTGGGTACACAGGTACTGAGGTACATGGAAAATTTTCGGACCCATTAAATCCGGATCCCAAGGAAATGGGGACACTGGAAAACATTCATATTTGTCAATGTCATTATTTCGTTAGTATTTTTTAGAGAAATGATAATGCCAAAACTGTTTTTTGTTTGTGTCAAAACTCTAGTGCACAAAATGCTTGTACCATGTGCAATGTACAAGAATTTTATGTCTCTTGCTATGCCAGATTAAAAAAAAAAACTCTCTTGATATGCCTGAAAAGCCTTATGGAACCTTGTAAACATCATTCAACCTTAAAAAATGGGTAGTGATAATGCAAAAACTGTTTTTATTTATGCCAAAACTTCAGTGCATAAAATTCTTGTATATTGCACATGGTACAAGCTTTTTGTGCACTAGAGTTTTTACACTAACAAAAATAGTTTTGGCATTATCATTTCTCAGTAAACTTGAAATGCTAAATATGTTTTCATTGCGACTGTCCAACTAAAAAGTCATACACAGCCTATACTCTTGCCCAATTATCTGGTGTCCAACACGGACAAGTTTGGGATCAGGGGGTTTAGAAAATACAATTATTATACATAAAAAAAAAAATTATGCCCAACTTATATAGTCTTGTCACTACTAGTTTTTTTAGAATACATTTCGCCACTGCTAAGATAAAATTCTGGTTCCGTCCTTGAACACTGATACTTTGTGAATTTACAAAGTCCATCAAAGGTAGTATACGAGATTCAATATACGGCACCCATTTGTGGGTTTTAAGTTTTAGGTGTCGCAGAAGGACAATGTGCTATTACCTGCCTCTAGGGTGAAATGTTGTTCTCTTGCAATTACAATTTCCAGATTGAAGACGCTACTGTGAGCTTAGTAGAAATTTGCTACCGCGGACTTGTGAATGTTGAGTTATATGTGATCAGAAATCAATGTTAACTCCACTTTCTGAAATTTCGCAGGTGTTATGTTGTGGCATTGCTCGAGGACAGAAAGTACGGTACCTTAGCTCGATTTGGTGCCTGTGCGTTTATTGCTGCTTGGGCGAGCTTGCTTTTCTAAGTTTTCAATATGGAGAATTGAATGAGGATGAGTTTCTCCTAAAAAGTTTGTCTAGAGCTGAAAGACCTTACAAACAAGTTGTTTCGGTTAAATGGACTTTTGATTGATGTATGTGAGAAAAATGACCTATCACGAATTCCATGTTTTTGTGGGCTTTAGCCTATTTATCCCGTTTCGACTATCTTTAATCCGTATTTTTGTGGGATTTGGCCCGTTAAGCCGATTTGAAAACACGACAGTGTGAAGAGAGCACTGTTGTGACCTTGGGGAGCGGAACTCACATATAAATATGCTCTCATAATTTCCATCGTTTATAACTCTTTCAATGTGTTGTCTAATGTTTTCTAATGTAATTACGCCCAGTGCGAGTCTTGGTTCTTAGGTCAACCTTTGGTTCGATGTTCCCCTCCCCTTTCTCAATGTATCCTTATCGAGTTTCATCTATAAAATATCATTTGCCAATAAGAACAAAAATTTATCCCAGGGCGGCAGTACGGGTGATTGCCGGAAAACCTAAAAACTTGGCCCCTCCATGCTACATCTTCTGGTGGGAAATCAAGATATTTACCAAAGTGGATGTCATAGCAATAGTCATGAGAAATCAAAATTCAAAATGGGGATCTCTCTGATCAACCACATTGTGCTATCCAAATTCCTGATCCGAACATAGCCTTAATTGTGCGATCAGTTGGACGATCGCAAAGAACCAACACTAATATCCCGTGACCCAGATGGATCATGACTAAATCAATTCCGCTAAAACACTTATTCCTTTCATCAGAATTCTAAAACACCAAAAAATATGTTGCAACCTCTACAGTACAATACACCAGGTGACAGTTACAAAATTACAAATTACGAACTACAAAGATACAACTAAAGCTATACAAACACCTCCAATTACGTCCAAGATAACCAAATTAGGGGGACGGGTTGTCGGAGGTTGACGCTATGCTGAATCCAAATTTTCCTGCCTAGATGCATACACAGTTTCCATAAAAAAAATCCCAAGATGACTAAGAATAAATCCTTCCTTATATGTATACCTGCTTCGAGAAAGGGTTGCCGATTTCTTCCCAGCCCGATCCATGCATCTTCATATGACCAAATTATAGGATTCCTAAAATAGACAAACAAGGAGGAAAACCGTCATTCACGGGACCATGAAATGTGCAGAACATAGGTAGCAATTCATTAAAAACTCAAGTTTCCCTAGACTACTAGTAAAACACCTTTTCCAAAAAGAAAAAATTACTAGCAATATGAAAAATCCCAAAAATGAATTATGATCCACATTCGGCTATTATTTATCCAATCCAACCTCCAGCATTCAGCAGACCAAACATTTATGATGACATTGATCAAAAAGAAGAAACAAAGATGGTTACAACAGTTTTATGAGCCTATATATAAATCACTTGTGGTGGCGAATTTGCAAAATAAAAATAGAACAGCTAAGGAGGAGGCGTATCTCGGCAAAATAACATTTTGATAGAACATTCAAGAAACTGTGAATGTGAGGACTGAGGGTGGTTCAGTATTTGAGATCTAATAGTAATAAGAAAAGAATATGCAGGTGTAAGCAAAGCAATTACCATGCAAGGAAAGGTGAAAAGGATGCAGATGGGAAGGGTCTGTCATTGCCTGGCATAGTGGTAGATGATGTGAGTAGTTGTCAGTAGTTTTGCGCCCGAACTGTTTGGCTTTCTGATTCAAAAATAAGCCGGAGCAAACAGTTGACGGGATCATAAACGAACAACTGCTGCCGTAACAGTCACCTTCCCACTCAGTCAACCAGACTCAAAGAATCGTGCCACTGCAGAATACAGCTGCTCTTGATCAAATGGCTTGGACACGTAATCATCCATACCGGACTTCATGCACTCCTCTTTATTAGCTTGAATCACATCAGCTGTCATTGCAAATATCGGCGTGTGCCAATGGGCCACATTTGAAAACATCTCACTGGATACTTCGCCAGACTCAATTCTCTCATTAAACTTGAGCTCAAGATTACGTATTCGCTGCGTAGCATCAAAGCTGTAAAATAGAGAAAAACATTATCGATCACAACCCAGTGCTTACGATCAATAATCACCAGAAAGTCTGGCAGAATACTTTGGGATTTTTTTGCACTCATAATTAAGGAAAATCAGAATACTTAGAGAAGACGAGCCATTACCCATCCATTTCTGGCATTTGGAGATCCATGAAGCAAGCATCAAAGTTGTGGGGGGGCTTGAGTATCTCTAAAGCAGCCTTTCCACTTTCTAAACAGGTAACAATTGCTCCATACTTCTTTAGAGCACCTTCTGCCACTCTTCTGTTAACAAGATTGTCATCTACCACCAAGATGCGCTTGTTTCTTAAAAGGACTCCGAGAACGGGGGGTTTTCCTCTACTTGCCTGCCTCTTTGTGCCAATAGTTGGCACTTCTTGGAAGCAGAAGATTAGCACGCTTAATCGAAGAGGCTTCATTAGCACGTTATCCACTAAACAAGCTGATTTTAGCTCATTGCGCTCAGTAGGAGGTATGGAGGTTGCCAACAGAAATATCTTTGGCAGGGTTTCTGGGACTTGTGTTCTGCTGTTTTGCCTAAGCTCTTTGAGCAGACGGTGGAATGGATGACTTGAATCTGCTCTCCAAACATCTTTCTCGACAAGAACCATTGAAAAATGTGATGATTCACTGGACATTACAACCAACAATAACATAAGTGGAAGATCAAAAAACAAATAGCTTATGGAAAAGAAGCTTTCCACAATTCTATACTGCAAAGATCAACAACATTCTATTACGAGTACTACTCCACACAACGTGACAATAGCTTAAATAGTCGTATGGATATTTTCCTGATTGAAGGCACAAACTAAAGTATTGGCTTGCCAGGAATGAAATTCAAAAGTATCCAATTATTATTATTATTATTATTATTATTACTACTACTACTTCTTTTTGAAATGAGTATCTAGTCATTGGGCATCAAATAACAGAAATCTATTGCTTGCTACACTGCCAACAGGTTAAGAGTTGGGCCTTTGTCTGCTTTAAGTCGCATCTGCTTTGGAAGGAAAAACAATTCCTATCAAAACAAGGATATGACTACCATAGTAATTGCTAGAACTTTTTTCCCTTGAAAATATACTAGTTCTTAGATGCAAAATAAAAAGATTTCGTACTCCACATGTGGTGGACAAATCCGACAAAAATCGTTCATGAATTTTCGAGGCTTAGTTTCAAATTACTATGAGTTAGCAACCAGAAGAAAGACAATTTGTGTACTATTCCTATTCAACAACTTCTATTAACTAGAGCACGCTACGATATTCAAGCTTTCACAGATAAACCCAGAAATTGATTAAAGAATTTTACCTTAAGTTTGAGTCGCTTCTAGAAAGATAAGCACAAGCAGATTCCATACTGAAAGCTATATGATCGACAATAATTCCCAGTCTCTGAAGATGATATCTGGTGACCTCAGCTCGGATGCTTTTATCATCAACCACCAATGCCCTAAGCCCCCTGAAGTCTGAAACAGCAGGGTCATAATACTGCTGCTTTGAATCCAAACTACTTGTTTCTCCTTTTCTCAAAACCACTGTAAAAGAAAAAGTACTGCCGGTACCAGGTTCGCTCACAAACCCTATCTCTCCACCCATAAGGTCCACCAATCGCTTGCTAATGCTCAACCCAATTCCAGTGCCACCATAAGTTCGTGAAGTGGAACTATCAGCCTGCATAAATGGCGTGAAAATACGACTTTGTTTATCTCTTGGGATTCCCACGCCAGTATCTTCAACCGTCACTAACAATTCGACGTTTTCATATTCCTCCGGCAATTCTGTGCCGCCACTAAAAGTTCTGAAATTCTTCCAACTCTTCCACCTGTCAACCACAGGGAACCCACTCAATGTATTATAAGAGTTCTTTGACGAGTTGGGTACCAAGGTCAAGCTATGTTTCAGCACTCCATCCCTAGACTCAAATGGCTGTCTCACTTCCTCTGCAAGATGTACTGAGACAAAAATATGCCCTTTGTCATTCGTGAACTGCAATTGGAACATTTGAGGTATTAGTAAACTTCAAATTTGCAACCAACAAATGTAATTTTTTGAGAAGATAAATCCGTATGACTGGAATAAAGTTGGCAATAGATAAAATCATTTGTCAGGCTGATATCTGGTGAAGAAACACCACCACAATTCCATGTGCCCAGAAACAAATCTGTGCAGCTGCTGGATTAGTTCCATGTTCTCATATTAGCTAGGAAATTATATAGCATCATCAACATTCCAATAGATTGTGAACATAGGATCCTATTGTTCTGATGGTCCTTTCTTTTTACCTTTGTTTTTAAAGCTTTTGTCTTTTCACCATTCGAGGATACACATTTTACCGCAATAGAACATGTTCCGCTTTAATGTCCACTATCACAATCGTCTGAGAATATGTTGAGGTCAAGGGAACAGATTGTCAACCAAAAGCTGAAGTAAACACATCCCTAGTGTTTAAGTTCTTGGTTCCAACAGTGCTCCAGTCAATCAAATTGAAAGAAGAGTAGAATCATGTTATAATGAAGTTTTTACCATGGAGACTGCAGCAGCAGCAGTAGTACTAGGCAAAACAACATAACAATTCCTGTATATGACATGAATATATCATGTGCGCCCAACTCTTACCCATTTCCAAGAAATGTGCTTGAAAAAAGTAAAGCCATCTTCCATCAGACGGGAAAAGAGCAAATCTATCCTCAAAAATAATTAAGTTCACATGCTTCAAGCACAAAAGCAGTCATATTCAAGAAATACTTCTATCCAAAATGAACATGAAACTGCAAATTTCGATACTAAAAGGCCCTCCCACGAGTACGGAGTGGCAGGCAAGATATCCTTTTCAGACCCAATCAACCAACTCACAATAAAACAAAGAACTCAAAAGAACAGCAGCAGCAAGAAAGATTCTTCTGCACTTCATTTCCACTTAAACAAGCAAAGACTGGAACCATTGCAGAAAACAACCAACCTTAATTGAATTTCCAACGAGATTAGTAATTATCTGCCGAAACCGTCCAGGATCTCCAACAACAACAGCAGGAATTTGATCAGAGACATAAACTGCCAACTTCTCTCATGCAGAGGAACACAAACAACAAAGTTCATGTAAGAACTATATATGGTCACTGCAATACATTGCCTTCCAAATACATATGCATACAAAACATCAATGAAAAGTGCAATAACTTGTGAGTTACCTCTATCCCTTTCTCAAGAGATTTGCCCGAGAAAAGTGACAAAACATTATCAAGAACAGCACGCAGATCGAAAGGTACGGCCTCGAGCTCAAGCCTTCCGGATTCTATCTTAGCTTGATCGAGAACCTCATTAATCAAAGATATTAAATCTTGCCCACTAACAAGAGCAGTACGGGCATAATCCAGTTGGTTTGCATCAAGACCTGTGTCCATTAGCATTTGCAGCATACCTGTATTTAACACAAGGCTATTTTCAGTGAAGTGTTGTACCCAAGTATGAAACTTAATGGATCTAGATCGAAAAGGTTTTTCAATCACCTAAAACGCCATTCATGGGGGTCCTGATCTCATGAGAAACAGTTGCGAGAAACTACAAAAGACAGAAATTTTAGTCAAGGACATTGCCAGAAGAACACATTTGGACAAGGCATAATTCCTGTGATGAAAACTATGAAATTCATGATTCCAAATATTTTGGGAGAAACGAAGAAAAGCAATGAAGTTGAGGATTTTCCTAATATATTCAAGAGTGTGAATTTGCCTGTCCCTCCTACCAGGGAAAAAAATGCACCTGAGATTTCGCAACATCTGCAGCTTCAGCACGGTATTTGAGCACCATCATATTCTGATAGTCACGCTCCACCTCTGCAATTCGAAGTCTTGCAGCATTAAATATATGACCCAGAAGAAAAGTGATAACAAGAGTTCCCCCTGATGCCATTATTGCAATCCAATGTGGAGAGGGTTTTTGCTTGAACCTGCATCCAGAAGAAGAATAAAAAGCCTAAAGTTGGAATACCTGTTCTCATTTACACCAAACCACACATGACAACTGACCTGCAGTGCATCTCATGTTTCCGTGCTGGATCACCAAAATCAAGGCTGCTAATATGCAGTAGACCAGTATCGATGACATCATCAGGACCGTACATTTTGATGGGTTCATTTTTATTGGTTGTGTCGTAAACATGCACAACAATAGTTTGTTTACTTGCAAGCTGCTGTAACAGCTTCTCCACCAGAGATGGGACATCATAAGATGCACCTAGATACCTTTCAAAAAGCAAGCCACGAAATCAAAAGGTCAACAATCCAATCCAATAGACAATGAGGCATAGTGGTAACTCCAAGACTATGAAATACTCCATCCATCCCTTTTTCGACTGTCAAACCCTTCTATCGGATCAACAAATATTGTATATTTTTCAGAAAAAGCTAGAGATTTTTTCCACCAAATCATAAGAGTTCAATTAGTTCTTGTAGAGATCAAAATCATCTAAAGGGAAAACGACAGTGAAAAAGGATGTTGGGCATAGTGAAAAAGGACAGCGAATGCAAGTCAGAGGAAGGAAAAAAATAAATCTGAATAGGTTGATTTACCCGACAGTAGCATTAATACGTTGCTCTGGTTTAGCATCCTGTGGGAGATGAGTGCTATACACAGCAAAAGTTAGTACAACCCCAAGGTGATTTGATTTCAATAAGTTAAACGGTGTTGTGAGGACTCCCTTTCCAGATGCCCTAGCTCGCAAGATGTTCTCTCGATCTTCCTACAGCAATTAGACAAATGAGATGTTTACCCAGAAGAAATACTGCCATTGTAAGAGAAATTATTCTTCTTAATACAAGTCATCATAAGGTTTATCCCTGTTATTAAGTTATAGTAGCCCCAAAAGCTTAAGCTGTTAGGAAATGGGCGCAACATAACAATGTATATCAAGCTATGAGCTATCTAACACCCTTCCTCATGTGCAGGTCTTGCATGTGAAAGATGCAAATTTCAATAGATAGAGCGAAGCAGAACATGAAGGAGAGAAGTAGAATGCAAACTGAAAACACATGGAAAGAGAGACTTGAACCCAAGACCTCTTGCAACCTTACCTCCGATACCATGTTAAGTTACCATTAGTCCTAAAAGCTTAAGCCGTTAGGAAATGGGCCCAACGATGTATATCAAGCTATCTAACAATCCCAACTAGTAGATGGCCATAGGTACCGGGAGATGAGTGAGGTACTATTCAGAGCTACACTAAAGACCCCACGACAGTTTGCCATGGGCCCCACAATATTGTGCATGTTGCAAAGGCGCCTAAGCTAGACTGTTGGGCAAAGAAGAAGAAAAAAAACCAATTCCTTGGGTTAGAAAGTGGAACTGCAGCCCAACATGGTAAAAAAATTGCACCACAAATCTTGAAGAAATATTTCTCTCAACTTGGAAATTAATGCAAAGATCTGGTTAAAATCATCAAGCATGCTCAATAAACCATACTACGTAATCAAATCATATGCAAGTTTTATCTCCATGGTATATGTCTGAACGCATGTTATACGCAACTCATATCATTTCTACTCTTTCTACATTCAATACATAGTGGAAATTGGTATGAGCTGTAAATATACTCAGCTACACACTCCACGTCGAAATTGGTATGAGCCGAAATGTACCCAGCTACACAACTGGAAAACTACATCAAAATCTTTCTGGCTTGTTTGCTTGCGTTTTTTTCTTGATTGTTCTTTTCACATTGTGTTTTCTATTGCCAAATTTCTCGACAGCTTTGCATTCATCACTTGGGTATTTGTCTCTAGGGGTAAGGACTGAGGGGGATCTTTTATGTCTGTCAAAAGGTGTACTTAACCTAAGGTGAAAATAGTGGGGGTAGGACCAGGAAGGGAACCACATCAGTTGATAGAGGCATGCTAGTCAAATTTGATTGGTTGCAATTCACATGGATTTACAAGAGGTAAAACTGGAATCATTAGCTTCATGAAACTGGTCCGAAAAACAAAAGATATAAAAAGCTCACAAGTCAACAAGTCGCACCTTTCCAGACATCATATCAATAGATACAATATGGGAGACAGTTTCTTGAGCAAAAATAACCGGTGCATATTCATCTTGAGGCGGTGAAGGATCCAAGTTTTGGGGGTCACAGTCTTGGATCAAACTTTGATCTTCAGTTTCCATTTTCTTTATTGTCCATCCATGCTCCTCCTCAAATTCTTCCCTCTCCGTGTGAAGAACTCTCAAGGCATAGGAAACTCCACTCGTAAGTGGCCTCTCAAAAGCTGTTCTTTCAGTGTATTCCCCAAAGGTTTTCTGCAGAAGAAACGGAAATTGTCAGGGTGGTCACAATCGCTACCACAACAAAACAGAGCAATATGGTACAACAAACAAACTTCCTTATATCCTGGGGAGTATGTCCTGAGAGGTATTGCTATACAGGTAACATTAATGTTGGAGTTTGTCCCCAATCGGTTAATTATCACCTCAAAAAACCAGTATATGAGCTTGGACAACCTCTCCACTCATTGCCAATTGGTTTTGAGTTGGATGCTTAAACATGGTATCAAAGCTAGGGTTTCAAAGAATTTGTTCCCCCTTGTTTGTGCCATAGGTGTACTGTTTGTTGTGAACCATGTGTAATGGATAGTTTGTTACCCTCCATGAGCGAGTCAGGGGGTCGCACGTGCAAAGGAGTCTTGGAGTTTGTCTCACATCGGTTAATTATCACCTCCAAAACTAGTATACAAGCTTGGGCAGCCTCTTCACTCATTGTCAATTGGTTTTGAGTTGGATGCTTTAACAATAAGAAGAGCTAACTCAAAAGTTTAGGAGTTGTCATTACTTATACACCGAAGATCACCCAAGAACTACCGATGTGGGAGGGGGTGGTTACAACATCAACAATATGGTTTTCTCATGGTTTTCTCGTAATGACCTTACATGTGTTGCATGTATTAAGTTCCATATCAAAATTTTGCATTACGAATGCTGGTTATATAAGTAGGAGCAATGAGCCCGTTTGGCATCCATTGGCCGGCCCTCACAGGAAATTAGCCAAAGGGCTGACAACTGACATCAATTAGGTTCACAGTTCCAGCTCTGCTTTATGCATATATACCTTGAATCCCCAAGAAGACTTCAATGCAGGATTCAGCTCACCTACATGGGTAGGTTCATTGCTTCGTTCCCAGTTGTTGGTCCATCTTTCCAGTTTGGGCCAACCCAAATGTTTTGCCCGTTGGAAAATTCAACGCATAAAATATTAATCCCAAAACTGCCCCTTTAAATAATGGAGGGGTAATTATGGAAAAAAAATGTCTGTTAACTAGGATATAAATGCTACAAGGAATGGAAGGCGAACATAAGCTACTTATGGACTGGAATAGTAATGAGAAGGGAAAAGGTGACAGGTGGTTAGAAAACCTTACCTGGTCAATAGCAGAAGGTTCTTTCCCGTGGTGAAATGCGGAGACCAAGATCGCCAAGGCATGCACATGATTCATGCTCACGTTGAACTGATCCTGCAGCATCCTTGCCCTTTCATCACACATGTTGGAAAGCGTCTCTTCCCTTTTGGACACATCACCCTTCCTTATATACCAAAATAAACAACCAGAGATAACCAACCCTGTTACAACCCCCCCGATAAGGACATTTAACCTCCAATTCCCGGTACTTTTTGAAGAACTCCAGACTTGCTGTTGTTGTCTCTGCTGTGGCGACCGCTGCTGCTGAAAAAGCTTCCATTTCTCATATCCCAGAAATTTTTTGCATAAGCAAGGCATAAGGCAGCTAAGTACTACCCCCAAAACAACCCAACAACATGCTTTCACCAAACAGAAAGAAAAGCTTTGGCATTGCTCTACCATCATAGCTCCAAAAGCCCTTCTCTGCAATACATACAGGTCAAAACCAAAGCCAGACCATTAGCAAAAGCAAATGGCAAATATTCAAAATTTCTCTTGGCTTTTGCATATTTCTAACAACTTTCCACCAAAAGTATTGAAACAAGGAATCCTTTAGCAAAAGTAAAAAAATGATATACATAGGTAGACTGGGAAGGCATGAAAAGGAAATTCTCCTATAATCATTAACAGTGCCGGCCCCGACCTATGGCGACTAAGGCGTCAGCCTTAAGCCCCCGAATTCTGTCCCAAAATTAGGGCCCCAGATAATATAGACAGGTATGCAATATATATTTAATCTAGTGCTTATATAACAATTGAGCTGCCTGGCCCAGTGGAAAAGCTTAATTTTGCTATCCAATAGCTACATGGTTCAAGTCCTAAGGACCCCTCTCTTTTCCTTCTTCATAAGAATATTTTTTGCCTCTCACATACTCTCACTACCAAAAGGGATATTTTTTGATACGTGCAAAAAATAATATGAGCAAATACTATTATTTATCAGAACGAAACAAATTATGGAAAAAGACAAAATATGGGAGCGAGTAACTATCATTTGGAGGTTAGTTTTATTTTAGTTTTTCTAAAAGAAACCATAGGGCCCCAACTTTATAAGTTCGTCTTAGGCCTTGAGAATCTCAGGGCCACCCCTGATCATAAAGTAAATATATCAGTAGTTACTAGCACAGGACAAGAAAGATTCAAAAACCAACTGTATAGGAAAGTATTTTATTCCACGGTCACAAAATGTTCCAACTCAATTATACTTCTAATATACAAATTTTCAGTTGCGCTTGTGGATCTATTAATATGACCGAACAACAAAGATTTTCAAACCAGGATTCTTTCTGCATTCTTACCACCGCATTTCCACTTCTTAAAGATTTCTTCGCTTCTTTTTGGTAGCCTTTTCTGAAGTATTTCGTCAAATACGCTAAGAATATTTATCAAGAACCCACATAAATAAATTTTGGAACTTCCCAGCTTGAAAAGCCCATCTCAAGTCATAGAAAATTCAAGAAAGCAAATTTGTGATTTAGCACGACGCAGCTCTACCTTTTCACAATTCCGACCACTGGATGCAGTTGTAGAAATAGGACATGAGGCAGAGGATAGGGACTTGTCCTCCGGCAAGTACAGGCCAGGTGTACCGGGGACATCCTCTTCTCGAGCAGGGCATTGATTCTGGAATTCTATATCTTCAGCAATCATGCCATGATGGCTTCCAAATTCCTGCTTCTCTGAACGCAAAACCTCCATAGCACAGGCTATATCACTAGGCAACATTTCATAATGTACATTATTTGTACGCTGCAAGGGCATGAAAATGGGATGTTAAGGTTACACTGGTACAAAAATTGGATGTATAGGTCCACTATGTCAACTTGAATTTTACTAAAAGTTCTCTCTTTCTGATTGATATGTATTGCATGTTTTATACAAGTGATTTCTATAATTATAACTGCAATCCAGAATAAGTTTATGAAACATCTTTCATCAGTTTCATGAGTGCTAGCAAGGGAAAAAGAGATGGCTTTTTCATATCATGCGCCTGTGAGAAGGTAGCGAAAGGAAAGAAACGATATGTTTCTAGTATCTTATAATCAAGATAGTATTCCGGGTAATCTTCTAAGGAACACATTGCGACCATGATATCAGAACTATAGATCTACACCAAGCATCATATAAACATCCTACAGTTGAAGCCTCAAAAGAGCAAAATCTTAGTGGTTATATGCTTATGCTAAACTACAAACTTTGCCATTAATGGCATAGTCACTACAGCATAAACACATTTCTGCGCGATTTTTAGAACTAGTTCTATAAGGTAGGGAAAAAAAAAAGACATTTTCAACCTGTAATTCCATTTCAAGAGGTAAACATGAGGAGGTCTTACTATGTATTGCTGAACACCGACAATACAATTGGACTGGAAAAGAAAGGACAAGTTGAAAACCTAAACTAAAAAGCCATTCCACAGCTTAACTTAATAACCCCTCTGTCATAAGTATTTCACTTCTTGTTACTTTCACTGCAGAACAAATCAAAATGGAAAAAGAGTCATTTCTTTGGGATAATTGTATCGATAACTCCATTGTAAAACAACAAAACGGTTACTTCAGGTTTACTCATTACACTTCAATCTTCATTTCTGCATATACCCTCAGAAATTTAGGGCCTCAGCAAAATGACAAAAAGAAAATGTATTACTACAGATCCAGAATTGAACTTCCACAATCCTTCTTTGTTCAGTTAACTTCCTAGAACTTTACTCTGGCTTTAATTGGGACACGCAGGCCGGACACCCAATTTACAGAAGAAAAAACATCCTAACCTACAGAACAAAGATACAAGGTTAAGAGATTTAAGAGGTATAAACAAATTACCTGATCTGATCCACAGAACAAAGAATCCAAATCATGATATTGTTCCTTGCTGACATTTAAATATTCTGGAAAAACCCTATCATCTTTGTCTTGAGACAAATTTAGCGCCTCATCCTTTGGACTCCCATCATTCAAACCAGAGAAAAACCAAATAGACCCAATACCAGCAGCACCCAAAAGCCATACAAACAGAAGCACTGTTCCCCACTTCCAGACTCTATTAGACTCATGCAAAGGCTCCTTTGCCTTCTTCAGCTTAGGACTGCTTGAGAATTTACCATTAGAGCCACAGTGTTTGCCACTCAAAGACATCTTAACCAGAATCCACCTACATGTCCTCAACAAGAGCCTGGAAAGGTTGAGAGAAACCCCGGATAGAGCAGAAAAAGTCATCAACTTTACGCCTAAGGGATACCCACTATGAGGATTTAAGCCTAAACCCAGTCCCCAAATACAAGAAAATCAAACCCACAAAGCTCAGAGACCAGCCAAACGCAGACCTTCAGCTAACCCGATGGAAAAATAGAAGAAAAATGAAGAAACTGACAGAAACCCAGTTAAATCCTTGGCATATTAAGCTTCGACTACTCACCGTATATGAGGTACCTCTTCAATTTCTCTGTTTTCTGCCAAACCCCTTTTAGAGGACACAGAGGAAAGCACATCACGCCGAACAAACTGGTTCACACCCAGTTGCTATTTTAGCAACCTGTGGTGGAACCATTAATGTGACAGGAAAAAGAAATGGGTTTTATTCCCTATTCCAAGTTTTTGCTTGCTCACACAGCTCTGTTGGGCAGAAAGAAGAATCTTTTTTTTCTTCTTGAAATTGAGCAGGAAGGAAGAATCAAGTTCAATTTTTTTTTTATCTTGGAAATAAACTCATCATCAAAAGGGAACAGGTGAAACCCAGTTGGTTTTTCTGAAAACCCAGCTGGAATCAATGATCGGAATGTGAGATAAAAGAGGTGATTCTCTCTCTCTCTCTCTCTCTCTCTCTCTCTCTCCGGTTTGGGGATTTTAGCATATGTTGTTGAAGTTGGGTTTACATCATTATCTCATCATCTAGTAGGGAAAGTTAAAGCAAAAGCCAAACACAACAAAAGAAAGAATCACCCGAGTAAAGATTTTCCCACCAAAAAAACAATAGACAATTGAGAAAAAATATTAGTACTACTATAATTTTATTTTTCACCTTTTTTTTTACATTTTGCATTTCTTTTACTTTTCACAGCTTTGAAAGGGACGTGACCGTGAGACTAGGCTCTGAGCCTTTTCTGGTGTTCAATGCCAGAGACAGTACTGTGTTCAATGAGGGAATACACTTTATGCTAACATGCGCCTTGGGTGGTGTTTTTTTAACCCACGCACGACTCTTTGGAAGATAGTTGATTTGGCCAAATATGGCCATCCATGTCGCCTACAGACCATAACAGATGGGGCAAATCCAAAATATACAATAAGAAGGCAAAAGAACCAATGCGATTAAAGAAAGGGGAATTAATTAGCTTAATCACTCAAATCCAAGCTATGATTAGTTTGACCACTACTATGGAGAGTTTTTTTTTTTTCACCATTGGGAGTATTCGGCTTACGTGCACCTAAAGTAATTCACAAAAAAAAATTCATGCCAAGGCTAAAAAATTCACAAGTAATTACTTTCTTAGGATTTAACCCTATAAATCGAACATTGATCAGTTGTGTTAGTAACAAATTCACTAACCGATCAGACTAACTCTCGAGACTTGGAGATATTTTATTCATGACATGTTCACGTGTTTAAGAAACATATAGACAATGATACTGGATATCGATATCTGGTTTTGAACTAGACATATCCCTTGCGGCTCAAAAAAAAACTGGACATATCCCTCGAACAAAACTAAAAATAGAAATTATGTAAGAAAATTGAACAAGAAGATGATGTTTTAGAGGACCCACCATTACCTTAAAATAGAAAATTACTGTTTGTAATATATATATATATATATGTATAAGAGAGAGATAATGATACATGTGTGGCAGAGAGAGGTCCTGAAGCAATGCTTTATTGGCCAATAATGGTGTATTTCTGTTTATTAAAATTAAACGTAATGTATTATGAGAAAATGACCTGTCTCGTAAAATGAAAAATAAGTACTCATAAAAATAGTAAGAAACTTAGCGGGACGGGGCCTAATTACTTACATTCGTTTATACAAGTATTACATTCATTCAAGACTTTATATTGCTCTCCTCGTGTGGTCGTAGTACTCCTCCCACAAGTTTTTTTTAGTTAATCTCGCTAGTTTAATAACAATCAAATGCTCATTGTCAACTTTTACTGTAAAGGAAGTTTAAAAAAAGTACTCCTTGTCGACTTTTGCCTTATAGCTAATTATCAAGAGGAAGGATTAAGATATATTCCTAAATAAAATGGAAAGTCCCCTTATAGTTAATATTTATAAAAACGTATTGAGGGGAATTGTTTTTAGAGAACAGTAATAGCATGGGTTCAAGTAGTTCTGTTCAGATCAAACCTACAATTAAGACTTCAATTTTTGTGCTAATATAAAAAGAAAAAACAAGACAAAAGCTCCAAAGGATTTTGCTAAGTTTGCATGAGAAAGTTAATACAAGTGTTTGTTATGCACGACGTCCCGTGTTTAAATTCCAAAAAAACCAGACATTTCAACCTTGGGGGCACGAGGGGGGAATAGACGCTAACAAAACAAGTAAATGAAGGGTAGGGTTTGGAAATAATTGAAAAGGTGGAGGATAAAATGGCCTTCAAAAGTTCACAATTAATCCAGAATCAGAATCAGAATCCCGAGCAACTTTTGGAATAGTGCCTCCTTGTGCCTGTTTTGAGAAGTAATTCTAGCATAATCTATCTCATAATCTGCACCACACACTTAGAAAATGCAGAATCAGAAGTCAAAATTCAAAATTAGACCAAAAAATCAGCACCAAACACCCATTAATTTTAGAACCTTAAAGTTAGTCAAAATACACGCAAATTGAATCGGTCATTCAGACATTCAGTTGTACTAAAAAAAGAAAAGAACAAATACGATTGTAGTATGGGTTGTTGTTTGTTCACTAAGAGACCCCACCACAACAAATTCAAGGGGTCAAATGAAGGTGAATAAAGATGTGCATTGTATCTCGTCTTTACATAGTATATTGTATTTTTATTGGGATTGTGAAATAGGGGCAGGTACACCAAGACTGTTTCTATAGTTGAGACTGTGGTTAGGGGCAGGTGCACCAAGGGGCCTGGCTTTTTTTTTAGAAATGTAAGAAATTTCATTAATGAAGAAAAGTACAACTACTATCATCGTAAGATAGAAAGCGTCAGCAACGGGCGAAGACCAAAATTCAGAGGCTTGAAGAACATAATACAGAGCACTGGCCTGGTAAACACAAGACACAAATCTATGCTATTGCCAACAGATATGAGGGCGCCGACAACAAATGAAGTCCAACAAAAAACCTATGGAACAGAGCACAACGTGAGCATACATGTGTGTGCGGCGAAGACGAAAAAACCAATAGAAACATAAAAACTTAAGCTACGTGCATCTATAAAGAAGAACCGTGCACAGCTGTTGTATAAGCGCCTCCGCCTCCAAGCACGCCAAGAACAGATGCGTGCATAGGGGGCAGGGTTTCCTGCCCTTGAATTTTGTAAATTTTTAATACCATTTTTAATTTTTTAGTTCCTTTTCAATAATTTGTTTGAAAATTATATGAGTGTCCACTCTCGGTGTTTTAAGTTATCTTACCTGGTTTGGCTAAAACAAAGGCAGGATTACTGGTTTGTTGAGAATAATAATCCTCCAGATTTGGGCCTCATGGCTTGTCGGTTGAAAAGTATATGCTTACTTTTACTTATTGACTGAACAAGCCAATAATCCAGGTTATTCTTTTAGCTATAACAGCCAAACAGGCAACTTTTTTGCAAAACAAAAAATGCACTATAGGTTTTTAAGCATAGTACCAATAAATGTTAAATTTGGTATTATTTACTCATTTTTTAAACTTATAATTTTTTTTTTCTTTTCTTGGTGATGAAAAGTGTCCGATGAATTAGACTAATCTCTCTTGTTCCTCTCACATCTCTTTTCACGTTTTTTACGTGAGGTAAGGTGACCCAAAAACAAATTGTTATCAAGAGGAATCAACCCTATAAATTTTTGTCGATGCTACGTTTAAAAAGTGCCTCTGATCCCCATTAAAAAAAATAAAAAAGTTCCTATGGATTAGTTGCCACTATTTCCGGCAAATATCCAACGTTTTTTTTTTTCTTGTTTTTCCCGACAGTAAGGGTGTTTGGGCTAATTTACGTGTAGATCGACTAATTCCCTTCCCAGCCGATTCGGTTCAAAGGCAGATAATCCACGACGGAACTTGGAATTCACAAAAATTTCTTTCTTGCAGCCTAATCCCAACAATCAAGCCCTTGTCAATTGCACAGCGATCAAACCCACCAACCAATCGGACTAACTCTCGGGCCAGATATCCAACGCTTCAAATGCCAATGGAAGCTATGCAATCCTATGCATATTCTTGTCTTCAAGTAGCCATCCCTTTTTCAATATTAGCCTTTGGATTGGATCTAAACAAGTACTCCTAAGTTTTGACAAATTGCCTCATTGCATGGGCCATGCTAGGGGAACCCAATACAAATCGTCCTCCATTGTCAATGGAGTAATTGCATGATGGAGCTGGACCTGACCCCACCTCTGCATTGCATGTTCATTTCCGCATGTATTCTTCTCCCAAGGGATGTGTATAATGTGACCTACACACATACGTAACGGTACTATTCGCACCGGTATCCGGACCAGTTTGTAATCACATCGATTAATTTGAGGGTCAATCTCATCATCCACTAGTGGAGGCCTTGATTGAAGCAAGAGTAAAGTTCCGTTTGGTCAAGTTTCGAAAGAGTTGATAGCACTTTAGAAATTTAAAAATTGAGACCTTTAGGAGAAAGCAAAGCTCTGATTCTTGACCATCTGGAAACCTCTTAGAGTTTACTAGTATTTGTTTTAGAAAGACATCTCTCAATTTCACGTGCATGTTTCTGTTATTTTTCTGGTATATATTTACTTTTTTTGTCAACAAGTGAGATGTGATATATTGATATATATATATATATATAGAGAGAGAGAGAGAGAGAGAGAGAGAGTTAGGTTCCGGTGAGGGATCCCTCATTTTATTAAAATGCGGGACTCCCATTCCCGATTGAATTTCGATGATCCGAGCCGCTCAAAGTGATCAGAACGTGATTTTAAGGGTTAATCAGCAAAAAAAATGACCGGGAAGGGCTTCATCCGAGCAGTTTTCATTGAACGGTTCAAAAAAACTGCTCGGATGAAGCCCTTCCCGGTCATTTTTTTTGCTGATTTCTCGCGATTACCCTTAAAATCACGTTCTGCACACATTGAGCGGCTCGGATTTTCAAAATTTGATCGGGAAATGAAAGTTTTAAAATGAGGGATCCCTCATTTGAAAATTCCTCTATATATAGCGAGAAATCAGCAAAAAAAAAAAAAAAGACCGGGAAGGGCTTCATCCGAGCAGTTTTTTTTGAACCGTTCAATGAAAACTGCTCGGATGAAGCCCTTCTCGGTCTTTTTTTTTGCTGATTTCTCGTGGGGACCCTTAAAATCACGTTCTGATCACTTTGAGCGGCTCGTATCATCGAAATTCAATCGGGAATGGGAGTCCCTCATTTTAAAAAAATGAGGGATCCCTCACCGGAACCTAACTCTATATATATAAGCCCGACGACACTTACATAATGGAGTTTCTTACAAAATTTTAGACACGGTCAAACTAATCATCAAACAAAGCAAAATAAGGAAAGTATATGACAATTGATATCTTTCATCCCAACCCAAACATCGCTTGACGCCCATTCCGCCAAAGATTCATATCTATCTGGCAGTCTCAAAAAAGATGCTAGTAAAAGACAAAAGAATCAGATTGACTCTAACCAAGTAAGAACGCACTAATGAACTCTCTAAGCTACAGATTTGAAAACCCATCCCGAGTTGCCCCGTCAAAGACATGATGCAGAGTTAGAGCATTGTTAGCACAGATATCATTGTGAAGCAACATCATCTGAAAGAACTCAATGTAGACAAAAATATTCGTCTAAAGACGAAACTAACTACTCTCGAGAAAATAAGAGACAAAACTCTTACAAACCAAACTAATACCGGGACATAAACTTATTAAAAGGGTAAAAAGCGCATCATACACGGATCGAACGGTTCATAAATTTAACAGATAAACCTTCTATCTGTTTGTTTTGACATGAAACACAAAATAATAAAAAATAGCTTCGTGTTCATTTAGAATTAACCTCGGATCAAATTAATCAAGTGTAGTCGTCAAATTTTTATGTTAGCTAGGTCAACATCCGAGACATCAATTGTAGAGATAAGCGGCTAATTCAGCCACTCTGCACCGCTCTTCAAGAAGATGCCATTCCGCTTTTAAACTATGTATGAATCACTGATACTCCCATCTAGCTAGTTGATGACAGGACATTTAACCATACACTACTTTAGCATGAAATCGAAACACTAGTTAGTTGCATCATGGCATTGTGATTTTATTACGAGACTCGTAGAAACCCATACTTGGTCGTCGTGTGTGAAAGTCTAAAATTCAGGAGTTTGTTTCCTCTTAAGATTTTGTGTTCGAATCATTTTGTGTGCTTCCAATTTTTTGGGCATATCCATACAGGACTTCAACTCGGCCTTAAATTGGACCATGCATCTGTTAGTAAACGGTGAGATTGGATCTCCCAAATTTAATCGAAACATGCGAAAACTGATCCAGAAACCAGCATAGGGCTGGGGAATAAAAAGGGCTATCATGAAGTTCACTTAGCTGTCTGAGAAAATGATGGAAGTCCATACGCTTGACGCCACGTCGATCCGAAATCATCATTAACGTGGCCATTAACGTATTAATCAAAGTGTCTCATGATTATTGCATTTTAATGATGGATTCTCCATTCTCCACTTATCGTGTTTTACTTCTGCTGTAAGTAGTCGTTATCTAAGATTGATCTCTTCCAATTAAACCTGCAGCAAATTATTATGCCATTGACACCTTTTATTTTAAAGACACCTTTTATTTTAAAGACGTAATCACGTACCCAAATAAATGTATATAAATCATAAATGTAAATGGTCATGATGCCAACCTCGTTGGAATGCTTCTCTTGTGTCAGGATCAATATCGTTGCTCTTATCCTTTTAATCTCTTGTAATTCTTACATTCGATTAATAATTTTTTTTGCCGTTCAAAAAAAAAAACTTAATGGGATTATTAATTTCCCGCATGTACAACTCACAAGAAGTAAATTTATCGCTTTACAAATTTCGTACCATAAATATGATACAATTCGAACTATTCTTTTGATTTTCGATGTCCAAATACAACCCGGGAAAAAATTATTTGTCCAAATAAACCCATAATTAGACTACACGGTATTCAGGAAAATTAATATATTAATTAGCATAATTCGACTATTTTGTACTGCAGAGAGCACAACACATGAATGTGTTCAATCGCAAACTTACTGCCCATTTCCATTCATCGAAACATTGCTTTGCATCCAATCATTGTTCGGATACGGTTTTGAACATTCGTATACTTTTTTTTTTTTTAAATAGCAAAAAAATATTTCATTAATCTTAAAATTATTATAAACTTATTTTGATAACTTGGACAATGGTATCCCTCTTTATTAATATAAAGGTCAATTCCGATCATTGACTTGTAGTCCTTGTCCTCTTTATTAACGTATTAATCAAAGTGTCTCATCATTATTACATTTTAATGATGGATTCTCCATTCTCCACTTATCGTGTTTCACTTCTGTTGTAAGTAGTCGTTATCTAAGATTAATCTCTTTCAATTAAACTTGCAGCAAATTATTATGCCATTGACATCTTTTATTTTAAAGACGTATCATATTTAATGTAAATGGTCATCATGCCAATCTCGTTGGAATGCTTCTATTGTATCGGATGTCGTTGCTCTTATCCTTTTAATCTCTTGTAATTCTTACATTCGATTAATAATTTTTTTTTACCGTTAAAAAAAAACTTAATGGGATTATTAATTTCCCGCATGTATACAACTCACAAGAAGTAGATTCATCGCTTTAAAATTTTCATACGGTTTTGAACATTTTGTATACTTTTTTTTTTAACAGCAAAAAATATTTCATTAATCTTGAAATTATTACAAACTTATTTTGGTAACTTGGATAATGGTATCCCTCTTTATTAATAGAAAGGTATACTCCGATCACTGACTTGTCCTTGTCAGACAGGCCAGTATGACCTTTCCGAATGCTCAAGCCCTTTCGCCTTGTAACAAGTCTCTCGGCTTCTTCCAATTCCTCAAATATCATACATTCACATATGCATGGCTCAACCGGACTACCATAAACAGAGTTAAAAAGGTTGACAAGATTTGTTTTGCGACACATTTCCACTGCTCTGGTCATTCACGGATTCCAGTTCAACAAAGTGTTCTTCTTCCAAAAAAAAATTAATCAGGCAAAGGTGACATTAATTCACCATCAAAGAATTAATGTTGCAATATCAGATCTACAACAAAAGAAAATGTTCAAATATCAATACGTATGTATCCTCCACCTCTAGGGTCCTATTCCGTAGGTACGTCAAACGTTGTCCACAAGTGTTTAGAAATGTGAATATAATACCAAGAAAATGACAGAAACCCCCTTGCATGTGGGACCAAATCCAAACTCAATCTTTTTTTTTATCAGAGAAAATCCAAACTCATCTCAACACCCTATCCACTAAACTGTCTGTATATGCTCCCCTTTTTCAGAAAAAAAAAAATAATTTTGGGTATTAATTTTTTCCTTAAGGGTGTACTCTTGTAAACTTGATTTTTTTTTTTCATTCTGGGTGTTTTGTTCATTTTTTTTAAATTTTTGTTAGTTGCGTTACATTTTTTGGGTTAATCATCCATCTCGATAAGAGGAATTTGAAAAGTAAAAAATTATGACCAAAAGCAAAAAAAATTCACTAAAAAAAAATATATATCAAACATATATGCAAATATCTTTTTTTGCCTAAAATGTCGTCTTACATGAATTTTTTTTAAACATCGACAGTCCATATATATTTTTATGAATTTTTTATTCGTCTTATTAAAAAATAATAAGAATTACACTAGATCAATTATCACGTGTACTTCCATTAGTTTTCAATCGATATTAAATTTGAGATTTTTTCCATGCTTTCTAGAAAAAGCCAAGTTTAATGAGTTAATTAAGTTCCAATTTCCTCTCAAGAAAATGAGACATGTGCCATACATGTGGATTGGAGTCAACCATACATTGAGGTAATTTAAAAAATAAATAAAATAAACTAAAAAACCTCGATAGCCATAGTGCTTCATCTTTATGTCTCCTTTTTTATTAAAAAGTGATTTCATTAATTAAGCACCTGTGGAAATTCTCTTGACCTAAAAGCACACCTCAATGTCACATTAAATATAATCCAAAACAAATGGAGAGGTGATTAATTATTCTTTCCTCAGTCACTTAATCCTTCAAAATACACTACATGCGCTCGTACTCTTAATCTTTGCTTTCGTGAATTTTAGTGAGCCAGGATGTCTTTCAAATGCGCTTTCACGCTCACGCTTTTGTTAACGCACGCAAATTATGCGACTTAAGTTTTTCCCCACTTCTCCACATGCATCCAAAAGCTGTCATGAAGCACTACAAATGGCATCCACTTTTTTTGTGGATAAAATAAAGCAAAATATTCATGGCCATCCCCCCTCGAGAGATAGGGTTCACTTTAAAGCATTAAAATCACTTTTTTGTTTTTTGTTTTTATTTAAAAAAAGCATTAAAATTAAAATCTGTGGCCACTTCTCTTCTCCAAGTTTCCCTTGAAACTTGAAAGGCTAAAGAGGGTTTCTAAACTTTCCATCCCCCACCAATGAACATTCTAGGTTTTAGCTCCTTTTTTTACAAATAATATTTTAACCAAAGAAAAGTTGTCGGTAATATAATATGTGAATCTATCAAGCTGGATTTGGATTTCCATATCTTACTCAATCATGCCCAGTGGATCCTACTTCCAAGTGCCCTGTTATGTCATCGATACAATATTAATTAATAATTACTATATTCCTATTGTTTTTTTGTGAAAGAAATCAAATTATTTTCGGGTTTGACTCGTGATCGATCACCCGGAAATAGCTAGTCCTCGCCAACTGAGACAACTCAAATTCAAATTATTTTAGGGTTTGACTCGTGATTGATCACCCGGAAATAGTCCTCGCCAACTGAGACAACTCAACTGAACGAGTTTTTTTTCTTCTCCTGATCGTACAATAATATCTACAAACATTATATTAACCTGTGTTACACTATTTCTTTTTTCTTCAATAATTTATCACATGACAAGTACAACATCTTATTTAATTTGAAGTATTTTATAATTTCCATTTGTCCAAATCACTTACATAGAGTTGGGTTTCGTCGCAAGTTAGAGAATGTTGAAGCCAAGCATAGATCAGCAGCAAACAGAACAATAAATTAAGAAATCCGAGGCAAATCTATTACTTCAGCTGCATTGATTATTTAATTTTTAGGTCCCACAGAGAAGATAATCTTTGTTTTTTTTTTTCGCTTTTTTGTCATTTATGGACCATCCATAAGAAAACAAAAAAGTTTCTTAAGCTAAAGAAGCTGGTCGAACTCGATTTGTGTTTATTGATAAAAACTCGTTTAAGATCGGCTTCTCTTACATAAATAAATCTCGGAAACTTTTTTTAATTAACTTTAAATTTTGAAGAGAAAATTGAATCGACCAATCAAACTTGATAAGCTTATCTTATTTGGGGGGAAAAAAAACTACTTGAGCTTGCATTTCGATCAAAGCTGGTGTGAGTTTGGATTAGACTACCAATAAATGGACTTTAGGGCTAAAAAGCACATTATTAAATGGCTTTCTTGATATTGTACCTGCCCCAAGCAGTACTACTCTTCTGCAAAATCTATTCTGCATATCCTCAGGCACGAGAAATTAAGAGCCATTCGGGAATCCTATAGCGATCTTGCAGTGAGCAGCTGTTCAAAAATGTTTTGAACGGTTAGGATTAAAAAAAAAAAAACCTATTCCACGAAAGAGTTTAATATTTCTCTAGAAGAGTTAATTTAAAATCCGAATCGTTAATTGCTGAGATACTCACTCCAACATTGTAGTGATCCGAGTCACTACAGGCCAGGTACACGGGAAATCACACTGGTTGCAAACGAACAGAGCCGCTCTCGAGCTCCTAGAGACTCGGCTTGGAAAAAGCTCATTCGCGCTCGACTTTAGACATAATAAACAAGCTCAAGCTCAAATTCTAGACTTATTTCGTTATTAAGTTGAACACAAGCCAGTAGAGGCTCGACTCGAGTTGGCTCGCAAGCCAAGACTTTGTAGACTTTTTACGTTAATTACTACAATTAGCGTCAGCATTTTCATATATACCCTGATGCAAAATCCTTACATGTTATTATTATTCTAAAATTGAGATTATTTTCTTGTAGAGTATAGAAAAATGAAAGATTTATACCTTCACAATTAAAATATTTTTGGTTGTACTAGACCCATGTCTATGCGAGGATATATATATATATATATATATGTGTGTGTGTGTGTGTGTGTGTGTGTGTGTGTTTTTGTTGGCCCATTAAGGCTCGTGAACAAGCTCGAGCTCGAGTCAAGCCAAGACCTGCTCGGCTCGAGCTCAACTCATTAAGTTTTTATTGAGTTCAAGCTCAAGTTCGTTAAAAATTTAATAAACAAGTTTAAGTACAGCAAAGCTCGACTCGTTCGGAGCCTCCATAATCTATGATGTAAAATACATCTAAAAAAAATCGGCTCTCAAAATAATGAAAACACATACCTCCTCGGCATTTTTGTTTTTAGAGTACAGTCCGAACGTAATAAACAGAGAAATAAAAGCGTGACAGACTAGGGAAAGTAGGAGTCGTTAAAGTGGGATGAAGACAGAGACTTCATAGAGACTAGTGGTAGACCTCATATGAGAGACAGTTCAATGGTTTGGAATGCACGATATAGTTCAGATCGGGATCGTTCATTGGTAATTTAATGATTCGGATTTTCTGATACTCTTTTATCGATAAGACCTCATTCTTACAAGTAAAAGTGTAAAAATATATCTAACTCGTTGATTGCTGTAAATGAATGATCTTAATCAGGACTGTTTCCTCCCGTCCAAAATATGAACCGGAGAGGAGCCGTAACCTACTACGGGAGAGTAGAAATAAATACTACTGTAGCTGGCTGCATCCTTACAATGTCCATTTCATTCGAACACCCCACCTTCTGATTCTGTTTAATTACAGAAGTTGACAAGACAATGGAAGAAATTTATAGAAAATAAACTCTGTTGTCTGTGGATTCTTTTTATAAATTGAAGTGTCCGGATTAACTCAAGCACACCTTAAATAATCCCGAGAGTTTGATCATTCTCACCGTCTACTGGCGGATAGCCTAATTCAGGTCAGAGCAGAATTTCGTATGAACTGAATTCAAAAATGTTGACAGCACCTGAAAGATTTCGCTCAAAAGATTTTACGAGGGAGCAAACCCTTTGAGTTTCAACTTTCAAGCATTGGGTTTAAATTCTCTGTGGTTTTTTTGCGACACGTATAATTATTGCTCTGCCCCAACGTGTGAAGTGGGTTTACAGGTTTTACAAACGTTGTACATATTCATTATTCACAATGGAAATAAATGTTCCAACCATGGATTTTGCCACAACACCACTACAAAAAATTTGCACACCACTAAACTTGGTTGTGTAAGTTTCTAAATTGTGTGTGATTGTAGAGTTTTCCGGGTCTTCTTCGTTTTTGGGGTCTCCAAATCACTGGATACGATTTTCAATTAAATTTCTCTACCAATCTCTTTCTGCTCGTTACTTTCGAAGATTTTCCTCAAAACCCAAACCGAGTAAGGCTGTCTCTAAGACAGTAGTGCCGGTTTAAGCGTGAATCTTCTGCATAACATTATTTTCGCATATATAGTTTACAAATTTATAGCGAAAACGATATGTCACTTTCATTTTTGTTATTAAAATTGTCTTGATATGTATTCATTTTTTTTAATCGTTATGTCACAAGACTTTGGAGCTTATTCTCTCCTATGTCTCTGATAAACTTCTTAGGTGTTGTCAACTCTTGTGAGATCAATTCATATGAAATCCATGTGCCAGCTTTAAATGAGCTTCCCGCAAATGCTCTATGAGATTAATCTTACTAAAAATGGTAGATCTACACATAAGCTCGTCCAAAAATTCTAAGATACTCCAACTAACATACTAAAAATAGATGTACCCGCTTGAAAGCCCTCGTTTACATATACTATTCTGCTTTGGGAAATAACCAAATAGTTGCACAGCCACACTGCAGGGTTATAGAGCGGCATTCTAGTCGTCCATTTGATAATCAATGGTTCGGATTTCATCTCAGCATCCGCAGATTTGAGCCTATGTTATCGAGATAAAATCCGAACTATTGATTGCCGAGATCGATCGACGGCTCGAATGCTGCACTACAGTGGCCTGAATTTTTAAACTTGTCGCATATCGACGGCTCGAATGCTGCACTACAGTGGCCTGAATTTTTAAACTTGTCGCATGCTAATTGGAGATGCTTTAATATTAAATTCTTCAAGTTGGATCCTTTCCAGTCAACATTTTGGATTAAACGAGAAAGTCCAAATTTCGGCCGCTCCAAAACGAGGACCGAAGATGATTAGTTGAAATAGGGATAGACAAATGCATATATAAAATACGGTCTCGATCATTCTTTGGTTAACAATAATATCCAAAGGCAGAGGTCTCTGATATTGTAAAATAGTTCTCTACCAAAAAGAAAGAAAGAAAGAAATATCCGAAAGGATTTGATATTTTGTTTCTTTGTTGCTTGACATATTGTACATCTTTAGAATATTAGCTGAAAGTCTACCTCACCGTTCTGTTTCACCATTCTGCTCTCAATCTCATCGTTTAAAGTATTTTGGACGGTTCGAATTTTAAAAATTACTCTTTCGATGAATAGTTAAACTCTTTTCTAAAAGAGTATTTTTAAAATCTGAACAATTGATCGCTGAGACGGATGATGAGATTGGACGCTGGGGTGGAGCGAGCGGTGAAACAAAGCGGTGGGGTAACACCGCCTTAATTTTAGTGGGCGTCCTAGCTAAAGGTCACATATTATACACTAAGGCCCTGTTCAGCTAAATAAGTCAACTGACGTAAATTTTACACTACTCAAATTATTTTATATATTAAAAGACGTATGTATACAGAGACATAAGTAATTAATTAAAAGTCCGCATGTGGCTTAAGTTTATCTTTATTTAATTAAGAGACGATTACGGAATAATATAAGGTGTTAAAAAGGGCAGCTAAGTTTTGATCAAGCCTACTAATTTGACTAGTGAGTGCATCTATTAAACACACGCCCAATGAGAGTTGCTAATTTGTTTAGAAAATAAATGTCCTTTTTTGTGCTTAGGTTCCTACTAATTAACTAAAGGCAGCAATAAGAGTGGCCAAATTATTCGTTCTATTAAGATTTTTATTTTTTAGTACTTAGTTTTCGTTTTGCGATACAGGTCACTCTCTCACGATACATTATTTTTGAAACGGGAGTCAAGAGTGGGAGAGAAAGAGAGAGTGGATAAATAATTTATTTCTATCCATTTTAACACAACAACTTAGCATACCTTCACTTACCAAAAAAAAAAAACTTAGCATACCTTTGAAAACTTCTAAATTAGCAATTCTTTGGCACACAAAATTGTGTTCTACTTATGCTTATGTGTCCGCCTAAGCATTCATTTTAGAAGCCATTTATAAAAAGTGCACTGATGTTGTTCCAACAATATACAATCAGTGATATAAAATCAGTGCTAATAAGCAGAGAACTCTGTTCACCCTAAATAAATGAAGGTGAGGAAAGTACTACTCAAAAGCCTCGACAATTGCATGTCAATCGTTCCTCTCGACAATTAATAAGTCCAAAATTTATAAAGTCATAGAACGAATTTAACCTATTAATGATGGTCGAAATAAAATGAACTGCTCTCAACAGTCCAAAACCAAAACCAAAGGAATAATAACATAGGCTTATGGCTACACAATCTTCTCATCGTTTCTTTTACTTTGTCCTTTCCTTACTTAAATTCATAATCCAAACACAATTTTTTTTGCTAAGCTTTTGAACAGTATCTTAGGCTGATAAAAACAAAAAACAAAAACAAAAACAAAAGCAGCATCTTAGGACAGTCCACAAGGTAAAATCACCCAAAAGTATACGTCCCTCCTTATTTTAATTCAAGAGACCCCCTAAAAAGATCCCTGGGGAAGCAAAAACTTCAATTTTGAATCAATGTCCCCAGAAATTGCATAAATTATGCATTTAATTATGATTAACATTGTTAAAACATAAATTAAATTTAGTATTTTGGCACAAGAAAGTTAAATCCAAACAAGTCCAATTGACAAAATCCAAAGATGGAAGATATTATTGAAGAATATATAAATATCTAGTTTTCAGAAAAATCTAAAATATCTAGCTTTAAAAGCCCTAGAATATCCTCATGAAATATCTAAAGTTTTTTTGTAAGATTTAGTCACATATGTAATTTTAGAATTACCTCAAAGTATATTTTAGATGAAAGTACACGGAGACCCTCTCAACTATGCTTTTTCCCACGCGAACCCCTTAAATTTAAAACCGCCCATACAGACCCCCTCAACTATATGAAATAAAAAATTGGCTAACTCTATTACCGGAATGTGGCAAATCTCCCACATTGACCCCCCTCATTTATAAAAATTGTCTACGCTGACCCCTTCATCTTAACGGTCCTTTTGACAGAATGGTGTTAATTGGTTATCGGTTATAGCTGAGGGAGTTTGTATGGGTGATTTTAAATTTTAGGGGGTCTCCGAGGGAAAAAGTGATAGTTGAGAGGGTCTCCGTGTAGTTTTACCTTTATTTTATATGAAAATATTTTTGTACTAGAGTCTTCCATAGAGTAGTATAAATAGGGATGTATTCTAGCCATTTTATACCCAAAAATAAGTTTGAGTTCAAATGTAATACAAATTACTCTACTTTCCTACTCTTGTCTTTAGTATTTCCCCTCGTCCATAAATCTTGTCCAACTATATAATTGAAACTCCTACTCGTCCAATAGTATCTTAAGATTCGCGATATGATCCATACAATTGAAATACTGATACACGATATGTATTTCGAAGCTTTGTTTTTAGCTACTTGAATTCTGATAGGCACGTGGTTTCAACGGTTATGTTAGCGATCTTCTTTTATGACTTTTTCACACTGGGTGGTGATTGAGGCCCCTCTTACGTGATTGACGCTTTATTTGAGGCTTCCAAGATCCAACACGCTGGTTCTTATATCAAAGCACCCGATGAGGATAACTTGCTCTTTTTTCATCCTCATACGCGATCAAGCATGAGACACAATCTCCCAAGGATTCGTATGGCACCCAGCCTCTGCCCTCAAGGGCTGGCTGTTATTCATTGGGGGAAGAAAGGACATAATTGCTTTAACATGTATAACGTGACGGAAGAATATCGTGATCTGCCACGTCAAGAAGTGGGAGAGTCTGAAATTGAACTCTTCTTTGCTGATATCAACGAGGATTCTTTCATCCACCTTAAAAGTCATGAAATTGGACAAGATATGTGGTTCGATTGAAAGCAAGAAACAACTTCTCGTCCATCTTTTATTTCGGGATTCGTGCACAACCGTGTTTACTGGTAAGATATGATTGAAATACACGTGTTCGAGTTAGAAGATGGGGATGACGTGATTAACCAAGATATCCATGGACAAACACTATACAAAATAGCTGAAGGGTGCTTGATAGTGGAGGATGAAACAACCTTTGATCTATTGACGCTCCAAGCACATTTCAGATTGAACCAAATTAATCTAAACTTGGAAACCATGACAATTATGGAAGAGGAAATCGACTCCCCATGTGCCACTTGCATATATATAGCCCTGAAAGTCGGGGACGTACATACAAGAGACAAACGAATTGGATATAGACTTCTAGTGGAGGCAGAATGGAACACCGAAAAATTAATCGAGGCAGAATGGAACACCGAAAAATTATTTGTACGGTAACCATGGGGCAAGGTGCAGAGAATATTGTATATTACATGACGAGAATACAGTTGTAATTGAATTTTGCGCCTTAGCAAGTTGTACTTGCCCTTGCCCCATGCTTACATTACAAAAAATAGTTTATCGATGTCCTATTCCGCCTCCGCTGGAAGTCTATATCCGGTTCGTTTGTCTCTTGTACGTCCCCGACTATCAATGCTATATATGCAAGTGGCACCTAGGGAGTCGATGACCTTTTTCATAATAGTTATGGTTGCCAAATTTAGATTAATTTGGTTCAATCTAAGGTGTACTTGGAGCGTCAATAGGTCAAAGGTTGTTTCATCCTCCATTATCAAGCACCCTTGAGCTATTACGTCTGGTGCTTGTCCGTGAATATCTTGGTTAATCATTTCATTCCCCTCATCTTCTAAGTCGAACACGTGTATTCCAACCATATCTAACTAGTAAATGCGGCTATCTCCGTATATGAACCCTGAACCCTGAAATAAAGGATGAATGAGAAGTTGTTCCTTGCTTCCAGTCAAACCACATATCCTGTCCAATTTCATGACTTTTAATGAGGAGAAAAAGAATCCTTATCAATATTGACAAAGAGAACTTTCTTAAAATTAGCAGAGAAGAGTCCAATCCTACTTCTTGACATGGCAGATCACGATATTCTTTCGTATTTACGTTATAAATGTCAACGCAATTATATCGAATCCCTGGAAGACTGTGTCTTGTGTTTGGAAGCGTACGAGGATGAAAAAAGAGCAAGTTATCCTCATCAGGGTGCTTTGATATAAGAACTAGCGTGTTGGATCTTAAAAGCCTCACAAATGAATCAATCACGTAAGAGGGGCCCTGTTGGAATTTTCCAATTAAATCAATCCCACCCGCAACGAAGCGCAATAAAATTAATAAGCACGCACAAAGAAGAACGCCCAATATACGTGGTTCGCCTCAATGCCTACTCCACGGGAGAGAAAGAAATTTCCATTACAAAGAGATCAAAGATCTCACAGAAACCCTATCCAACAAACTACAACCAAATAAGGGAAATATATCACCAAATTAGTTCACCGAAAACTCTCCAACTCATCTGAAATGGAGAGCCGAACTGAAACAAATCTACCCCAGAAGTGCCCCAAAAGGTGTACACAAGCTGCTGGGAATGCTTTGACAAAGGAAAGGAGAAATAATAGGCTGCCCAAATCTCCTCCTCAAACACCGTAGCACTCACACACTTGATGCACGCTATTAATTTCTCTTCTCCACCGAAAGCACAAACACACAAAGTGCTCTCACGGTGTTCCGAAAGAGATAAACAACCCCAGGCTTCCAAGGGAAACTAACAAAAGCATGGGACAAACATGTGCCAAAAAGGTGTAGAAACTTCACCCAAAAAAAAAATTTACTAGCCACAAATCTTTTTGGGCCAAACACTATTGGACCTATTACAGTATCATGGAAAGAAACCCCCAACAAATCACCCTATCTTGCTCATGAAGAATGCTCCCCTTCCTTGGATGCCCCTCACCACTTACCATTACTCGGGTGCCTCGTACCAAATCAATATCTTTAAACGCGGTTTGGCATAGGCCGTTTGTTCGGTATATTCTTTCTTTCTTCTTTTTTTATTCGGTAATCCTAATCTACCATATCCTATCCCTAGGGGACTTGGGGAGGGGATGAGTGCTTACGGAAATCGAACTCTGTCCATATGCATGAGAGAATAAAGGAGACACCAACTGCAGTCCACTCCACTCGCTTATTCGAACCTTAGGACCTTGGAACTCTGGTGGGTTACATTTGCAGATGACGACTCCACAAGACAATTGCCCAGTGCTTCAAGAGTTGGCCTTAGTGAATTGCGGATGGGAGAATCTAAAGACTATCACGATTCATATTCCGACATTGAAGAGATTGACTATCGAGAATGGATACATACGGCATGACACTCTCAGTTGTGTGGCCAAAATTTATGCTTCAAAATCTTATCCATCTACGCTACAAGAGTAAAATGATAGTTGACTTCCATCTATGTGACCTATCTTCATTAGTTGATGCATCTATTCATTTGTATCAACACATGCCGGAGCAAGATGTTGCCCCTCAAGCGCTCGGATTACTCACTGGGATTTCCCATGTGAAGAAATTGTCGACTACAATTGATACACTCACAAGGTATAGATTCTCTCGTTTGACCATCTGTATGGAAAAGCTGGAGCTGTTTATTTAACTGTACCTTGATTATGTTTGTTGCTCACACATAAATAAAACCTTCACTGTACTAATTTGTTGAGTGTTGTTTGGTGCCAAGTAACTCATGTTGGTTGAAAATCAATTGGACCGTCTTCATCATTTGTGCCGTTCATTTGGAGACTGAGACTCATATTTATTAAAAAAACAGTTAGTCTGATCCTGTGATGACAGCCGCATGATTTCTCAGTCACATTTGTCTGGAAAAAAAGTTAATGGTCTACATCAAAAGCATATTTGTCATCCATTTTTCAATGCGAGGCCCGGACATTGTAGTCAATCTGATGGACTGGAGACGATTCATTCTGATCTTCTTGGTTATCCTGGTCCTCATGAACTTTTTAATTTTCATATCCATCTACAGTTACTAAATTGGTTTACATCTAATTCTTGTAGGGCTTCGACCTTTGGCTCGATTATGAATTGATGTTGGAAAAGGGTACCTTCATGTTTCGCATCCTCCCTCAACGTTGTTTGTATTGGATTATGTGACGAGGGGCTGTTATGGATGCATTTCCTAGGTTTTTGTTAGAAAATGCAACAGTTTTGGAAAGGATGACAACGTGTTGTTACTCGGGAGATGGGGAGAAGCGGCAGGTCGGCAGTCAATTGAACGAGCTTTCCAGAGCCTAAAAAAGTTGTGTTATCGAGTTGATTTAAACCTAAACTTCTTGTAAAAAAAAAAAAATACGTGATAAACCTGAAACACGTTATAGCACTTGATAAACTTGTACTGATAAAAAGAATAAATTCTCAGGCAACTCAAACTTGGTATTTGATCAACTAATTGCTAACTGGTTTGATATCGCTCGACTAATGAAGAAACATTTTTGAAGCTCGTTAGAGCATCCGCACCAGACTCTCTACATTTTGGACCAATTTACACCTTAAAAAGTCACTTTATTACTTTACCTATCTACTTTTAAAATTACTACTGCATCAGACTCTTTACTCTCACTCTCCTCTCAATAAATAATTAAACCCATCTCAATTAAATACTCCATTTACTCTTCCTCCTCTGATAAAAAAAAAATTTCTCCCAGTCTGCCTTCCTCTGACCCGGACCTCCTCTGGTACAACAATTAAAAGAGAGAGAGAGAGAAAGAGAGAGAGAGAGAGACAATAATATAAAAATCAGAACCAAGTGAACAGTACCTCGCCTATCCAAGCGAGGTACTGTAGCAAGACTAAATTTTTTTCAAAGTAAAGAGGAAGGAAGAGAGGCTGATAAAGGGGATTTTGGATGTTTTTTCTTGTTTTGGCTCTTTAATTTAGTTTAAAGAGGAGAGTAGAGAGGGAGATGTGGATGCCCTTACATTTGCAAAACAAGCTTGTTCAAAAGCTCACCACTCGACTCGCTAAAGCAGTATTAGGCCAGGTAATCATACGACCGAATGAACTTTCGATCATGTGAAAATTAACCACAAACAGTACTGAAGCAAGGTTGGTCTACAAATGAAGAACAAGAGAGATATATATGCATCTACAGATGGAGAGAAGTATCAACTTCAGAACTTTTGTCAAGAAAGGGTGAGACTGAGTTGTTCCTGATAGCTCTGAACTCGGCAGGCTTACTCAGTGAGTTAAGCCTGAGGGAAAGATCTTGAGGGGTTGGTGGTGGAAATATCATCTCAGATTGGAAAGACAAGTTATTGCCTGCAGGTTTCCCTGAAAACAGCTTGAGAAGTTCCTCTCTCTTCTCTCTCACTCTTTGAAGTTGTCTGAATCTTTCTTGAAGGAGAGCTATGGAGGAGCCCTTATCCATCATTGTGGTGGTGGGATCATCAGTGCTTTGCCTTCCCATTGGATTGGAAGTGGAAAATGAAAGGTTCAATTTGAGTAATGTTGATGGGCTCAGGGCTAGGGCTACAGCCTACAAGTGCTTATATAGGAGAAAAGAAAGCATTTAGTAGTATATGCATGATTTTTATAATAGCAAGTTGTTCAGGCTGACTTACGCACAATCCGACTCATTTTGAGACCTTAAAGTTCACGATCGGATATACTTTTAAGTGGCCCTAAAGATTTTTCGTCGTCAAGTGAAGTCAAACATGTAAGCTTGGGAAGGTAAGTCCCTTACTTGCTGTCATGCTCCCACTTAATCAACCCTTTGAATTTTCTAGTTACTCATGTCTTTTTAAATACAATTTTGCAGAACACTTTACAAATGTTTTTGAAAACCAAACACTCATGGTTATACACATGTTTTCGAAGTTTTTCTTTCAAAATTTTCTCCGGAAACAAGTATTAAAAACCGTTTGTGAAACGAGTTTCTAATATTTTTCGGCAAATGAGAACAGAAAAGACACATAGAGACTATTTAAAATATGTGTCAAATGAATTTATTCTAATCACGTATTTCTCAGCATCTCCATTGATAGACATATACCTGACTACGCCATTACGTGTCAAAGCATAATACACATGAATTGTGGACTATCTCTATCTTGGTGGGTTCTCATTCTCTTTCTTTGATCAGAGATCCAATTAAGCAATCAAACTCCAAAAAAATACTCATTTTTCTAATAATTAATCCTTGTCTTTTTCTGCAAACCCTTATCTTTCATGTCCTGTGTAAACTTCTTTGAAAGAAATAACATGGAGTTAAAAGATGAAAACAGATTTTTAAAAAATGACAAAGAATTTCCGACCAATAGCCATCATTTAGTGGGACAATCTTCCACATAATCTAGCTAAAAAGGCTTCTAAAGAGTCAAAAGACAAAGCATATCACCTAACCCATTATTCCCATATACAAACACTTCCAAATGCTAATCTCCACATGCATTTTGGACTCTTTTCTTCACCCTTGTGCTACCCACAGAAAGTCCTTTTGCCTTTCACATTATACCAACTCTGCCTACCTTTCAAATTTTCTTTTGGATTTTCTTGCACAGTTGCTATTCTCCTCTCTTTGACATCATGTAGGATGTACTAAGAAGGTTGGGGGATTTTAGGAACTATTAGCATGACATTGCATAGTTCAACAGCTCATCCATAGGGCTGATCTAGTATGTTTCTTACTTTCAGTGGCAGAGAAATATTGAACGCACTTCGGATTCTCTGCGGCCCAAGTTTTCAATTGGACAAGATAGTTTAAATTTGGATCATCCGTTGCGACAATCAACGGTTCAAAGCAAATTTAAATCATTGATTACACTAATGTATGGTAAAGATTTCAACTATATATTTTGTCCAGTCCTTAAGATGATCCAATTCTCTTATTGAATGAGTAGTAACACGAACTCGTGCATCACGCACACAGGGAGGGGAGGGAGATACCGCACCTCCAGCTTTCATAGATTGAATTAAACCCTATACGTTTTTTTTGGTAATTTTTACCCATAAAAAATACCATTTGCGCACCCTTCAAAATAAAAAACTATCGTTACCTACATCTCTTCAAAATTAAAATAAATTTTACCTCGATCTCCCCAAACTCAAAATAGTTTTCTCATACGCCATGCCACCGCCTTTGCAAAACTCCTACGTCCGCCCCTGATTATACAGAAACGATTTCTCGACGCGACTCTTGATTTCTCTTCGCTTGAAGCATTTGCACATAGAAAGACCTTTTTTTTTTTTTGGAAGATGCATTAGTTAAGTACACAAAAATTCCATAACTTCTTCCATAAATTGGTGATGTTGAGGATGATATCAGGCATTAATACAGCAGAAAAGGTACACAACACATAGAAGTACACAAATAGTCTCCCAATATTTTAAGCAGTTTCCGCTGGTAATGATATCAAGTTGCCCAGGCCCATGTCACAATTTACTTTTCACTTTCCGGGTACGAAGTTAGTGGCGTAAGCCCAAGCATTGTTGGCCACCGGATCGGCAAGGTGGTCGTAGAGGTTCTCAATCGGGCCCTTTCCAGTAACAATGGCCTGGACAAAGAACCCGAACATCGAAAACATCGCGAGCCGCCCGTTCTTCAGCTCCTTCACCTTCAGCTCCGCAAAAGCCTCCGGATCATCGGCCAGCCCAAGTGGGTCGAATGCCCCGCCCGGGTAGATCTTATCGAGCCCCTCGCCAAGTGGGCCTCCGCCAATCCGGTACCCCTCGACGAAGCCCATGAGTACCACTTGGGAGGCCCAGATGGCGAGGATGCTCTGGGCGTGGATCAGGTTTGGGTTGCCCAAGTAGTCAAGTCCGCCCTCACTGAAGATTTGGGCTCCGGCCTTGAACCACACGGCCTCGCCAAACTTGACACCGTTGCGGGCCAAGAGTTCGGGAAAGACACACCCAAGAGCTCCGAGCATGGCCCATCTGCTGTGGATCACCTCGAGCTCACGGTTCTTGGCAAAGGTCTCTGGGTCGGCCGAGAGCCCAGCGGTGTCCCAGCCATAGTCACCGGGGAATTCCCCGGTGAGGTAGGATGGGGTTTGCTCGGAGAATGGGCCCAAGTACTTTGGGCGGTCCGGCCCGTACCTGTGGTAGTTTAGTTACAAGTACCAAATTGTAAGATTCTAATCAATGTGAAACAAGAGTATATTATTATAGGTCTCAAATTGAAGTTCAACCTCGTTCTGCTAAGCTAAAGTTCTTATTTTTTAAGTATTTGTTTTTCTCTAAACGAGACAGATCATTCTCTCATAATACTTATTTTTTTCTATACGAGACAGATCATTCTCTCGTAGTACGTCACATTTAATTCAAAAAATAAGTGCTACCAAATCAATAGAAATGAACTTTTGTTTTTCAGGTAGATGCTATTGCAAAATCATGTTAATGTCATTTTCTTCAAAATCTAGAGCATACAGAGAAAATCTAAAGCGTAGCCACTAAATATTTTATTATGTGTTAGTGCCATACAAACAAATGACAAACATTCTAAAAACTAACATGAGGTAACTATGTGGTGTCTGAGTTGTGTGTCCATCAGAATAAATGATTTTTTATTTTATATAACAAGAATGTCACGGCCGCATCATGCTAGTGGACGATTCAGTAAGAAATCATACAGAAACAGTTTAACACATTTCCTTACCATATGCTTTGGGGAACACTTCTTACGGTCCTCCGCATAGTGATGCGGAAGCCGCTGCTCTTTCTAGCAGGCTGCTTCGAAGCCGCCCGGCTGCCTAGAAAGGCTGACTGTTGGATAGCAGAGGTTGCCATGGATTCTGTGGAGAGGCTTCTTTTGTTGCTGCTGTTGTGTTCTCTTTGTTGTGTTGTGAGAGGATGAAGAAGCTGTTTACAAGGTAATGAGTTGGAGAAGGGGGGCAGGGAGTTATAAAGGGAAATGAGAGGATGATATGGATTAGGATATATACACATTAGCACCATCTGATTGGTCCTTGTTTGGGATTGGGATTTTCTTTCTGATTCCTCTACAAAGAGACTGAGGCTATTGTTGTGCCATGTGGATTCGGAAGATCTTGTGGCTGAGTATTTTTCATGGGGTTCATTATAGCCACAAATCTTTCTTCTTTTTCTTTTCTTTTTTTTTTAAACGGAGGAACAATCCTACGGTCAGGTCACTAAATAGATCCGACTGCGCAACCCGAATCTAATCTCCGGAGGAGCTAGCGCGACCACACCAATCACGACCCCCCACTTACTTCGAGGTATTCTCCCGGTGATGAATCGAATCCCAAACCTTGAGGGGTACTCCAAAACTTGAACATCCACCCGAGCCACCGGTCCCTGGGTGTGTTATAGCCACAAATCTTGTATTTTGAGAGTTTGGGGTTTTTGACTGGCCAATACAACCCAAGGGAAAATCCACATCCTAAAATACCTGATCCACAACAGCTAGTAATGGTTCTTAATCTGCAGCTACAAAACTGCAAAATATGATATTAAGGTTCCAGTTTAATTTGGCCTGGGAGCATGTCGCCTCCCTGAATTTAAATAACTACCGTCAACGAGGTGTCCTCGTAACATCATCAACCTTTGATGAAGAACCGAGCAGTGTCCTGTCTTTCCATCTCCTTTCAAATGTCATAATCAAATTTGCATAACAAAATTTCGATATCGTATGCTATTTTCCCAACACATTCGGAGGCCACAATTTAGAGGATGGGAATAAATGTCAAAAGCTGATTTCTGAAAGTTTTTTTTTTTTACCCAGTGCAGCGGAAACTCAATTTCCGAAAGATCCACCCACCAAATGCAACCCCTACCTCGAGCACAATTTAACCAGTACCAATCAATACAAGAAAACCATTTAAAGACACTGGGGATTATGGATACTCTTGATCCAGGTTGAACGCAGTTCACATCTAAGGGCCTGGTAGTTCACATCTAAGAGCCGGAATCCGATATAATTTGGACTCCCAACCACACAATCTTGTCTGAATTCCAGAACGCAGGAATCTTAAGACGTGATCATCGGATTATACAATTTCAGAAACAAAATGCTACATTGACATCAAGCTGAATATCAATCTAGCACAAAAACGTTAACTAGCCTAAGAGGAACTATTGGTAAGGACAGCTTGTCGTCACTGCATTGGAGAAGGACCATCTCCCATTTCGGTACCAACTCGGCCAAATTCCAACATGATTGCCATCACCATTAGCTTTCCTGCCTCGGGAAAATCCTTGTGCTGCATCAATATCCCTTCCACAGAAGAACCCATATCTTTCAGCATGGGAATCTCCGAATTTTCTTGCCTCAGTGGCAGCACTTCATCAAACCCACCTTCTATAGTGTCCGCTTCTGGTCCGTAGCACCTACTTGAAGCTTGGAAAAGCATTGTTTCTCTCAAATGCTGTAAGGTTTCTTCGTCACTCCACCCTTCAGCTTCAGATGTTCGGTAGATTGTTTCCCAATCGTCCTGATTGGCTACATTCCTCCAGCACTCCTCCAATAGGCTTCTGTTGGATTTAAGGAAGGAGGAACTGGTCCATGCAAACACATCAAAAGCCCGCAATGAGAGCTCTTGATTCGAGCTTTTGAGGCACAGCTCAATAAGGTCCACTGGAGGAAGAAGCCGATTTCCAATCTTTTGCTTTTCTTCGTCGTCAGTTAGAAAGTTTAAAATCTCTTCCTGCGAGAAGAGTAGCACAACAAATTACGTCGAGATGTACACTTTGAGACAAAAGACGAGAGCCAACAAGACAAAAATGATTGCCAAATAGTGCTTTTAACTTCCGAAGCAATGCTTTCAATACATGGGAACAATATGAATGACAAGTAACGGAAGTTCAGGTTCGCTTTTCAAGCCACTCCAGCACCTAAAGCATTTTGAACTTTGAAACTCTGATTTCCTCACCCTTCTGCCTCCTTTTACATGTTTCAGCTATCGTGCTACCTGCCAACCTCCACTCCACTCTACTTTTGTCAAGAAAACTTCTTTTTAATAAGGTGTGATAAAGTAAATAACGATATGCTAACAATGCAGGAACAACTGATCTTAAATCTCCACCATCAAATGCTTGTGTTTACGGTTATAGGAGTATCATGGATAGAGATGCCAAACTAAAATTGTCTCATAACGTATTAAATAAAAGCAAGGATCCCCAGAGGGAAGAAAGGAATACACTCCAACATGGAGTTCAGGGGTCCTTACAACTTCGGAATCTCATTAACTAGGAACTTTCTCTGATTATCAAAGGTCAACCAACATTCATTGGCATTGAATCTTAGTTTATTCAACAACAAAAGATCCCTCTAATATGGCTACAAGTTCACAACTCCTGATGAGGTTCATCTAATGAAACCATATTGAGTAAACGCAACACCAAAGTCAAAAGAAAACTTGGCTAGATAGACCAGAAAGTTTCCTCTACATGGCAAACAGCTAAGAAAACGCTTACTAGCAAATTAGCTGTTGAGCTTATAAGGGAACTAGTACCATTCTCAAAGAATAAAATGCCAATTGACAAAAGATACCCCATTCTGAACGTATTGCTCATTGAGATATAGAAAAGAAAAGAAACATAAGAAAACCAACACTGTATCAGTTGAAAAAATATTAACAAAGATTCAAAATAGATAGTGTTAAGCATCCAACTCGAAACCAATTGGCAAAGAGTGGAGAGGCCGCCCAAGCTCATATACTAGTTTTGGAGGAGATAATTAACCAATGTGGGACAAATCCCAACACTCCCCCGCACATGCGACCCCCGACTCGCACGTGGAGAGATAAACAAAGGATCCATAACCATTTGGATCACAACAAACAACGGTGCACTTATGGCGCAAATTAAGGGGGAACAAATTCTCCGAAACCCTAGCTCTGATATCATGTTAAAGCATCCAACTTCAAACCAATTGGCAAAGAGTGGAGAGGTCACCCAAGCTCATATACTAGTTTTGGAGAAGATAATTAACCAATGTGGGATAAATCCCAACAAATAGCACAACTACTGACAAGCTTCCAGTGAAAAAAACAGCACCCCAAGTTCCCCTTCAATATACCTGCAATTTCAGAATCTTCAAATCAGCTTCGATGCGCTTCAACCTTTCGTCACTATCAGCATTCCTTCCTGCCAAACATTGAATAACCATCACCATCTTCCAACAGTGACAACTACTGAAACAAAAACGAAATTCTAAAATAAAATCATTACTGAACATATGAGCTAAAGATTAACAAGATCATAACACTAATACAAATTCAGCCTGCAAGAAACAAGAAAACAACAAATTATGGAGCTACCATGTGGAAAAAGAATACCGCGATGATCCAGGTTCTTAAGTGAAAAAAATAAAAAAATCTCCAGCAAATAAAACATCTTACTATCTCCCAAACAACAGGAAACCATGTCAAGACTCTTTCTGCCTGTACGGCATCATTCTTAAATGGTATATGGGACCATCACAGAATTTACTTTGTATAACATGCCATGATCTATAGAAGGACGAAAGCAAAGGGTAAAGAAAATACTAATCTTAGTAGCCTTCCGAGTCATCTTACATGAAGTCGGAACAATGACATCATTATATAGAACTCCTGGGTGAGGTGACTTAGGAAGCTCCCATAAGTTCACGCCATTTATCCTAATGGTCCATATTTGCACATAACCCTCTATAATGTCATCCCTCAACCATGAACTACAGGCATTATATGTCAACCTCTGCAGTTTATGAGTCTGTGAATCTAAGAATGACAAAATACTGCTACTCATGCACTTCAAATTAACATCTTGCTCGTCCAAGTCACGCCTGAACAAACTACATATCAAGGCATCATTGCACTTGAACTGCTAGGGGTAGTAATAAGGAGATTTAAGGTCCATGGGAGGCTGTTAGTCCTTCTTTGTTCCTTGGAAGTTTTTTTTTTTTTGATCACTTGTTCCTTGGAAGTTGGTTGTGCCACTTTTTAGGCTTTTCTTCTTTATTCAATCTCCTCTAGTCTCTAAAGGCTTCTTAGTTTTCAGAAATATGGTTTGGTGACCCTCCTATATGTGCTTTTGTGGACATAAAACATGCCAACCAATAAGTTACGTTCAAACAGCATGATGATTCATGGCTGTCTAACTGAATCATAAGCAAAGGAACATAGCAATTTCATGCTGAATTAAGTGCCCTAAATAGGAGAGGGAGCACAAGCATACTGCAGGGCAAGATAACAAATTATTGATCAAGCATAAGTTTCCAACCAAGTTGAACAGCTGAAAAGATGCTGCAGTTATTACATTATCTGAGGTTATCAACAGGAAAACAAATAGATATATCAGGTGGGTGAAAAATCCAGGCAACAAAGTAAAAATAGAAACCTGCAACGACAGCTATCTTAGAGAGATGGAGAAGACGCTTTCTTTCTGCTAATGTTGGTTCCATTCCTGCACCATGAGACTCGGTCCCTTCTACAGCTGCCACAATTGAATCATCATCTTGAGAAAGAGCCAATTTGTGAAGGGTTTCGGAAGCTGAGAAAAACTGATGAAGGAATGCTTGATGAAGCCAGAGGAGATCCTCATGCTGCTTCAGAAAAGTAGCCAGCTCCGACTGGAACTCTTCCCCCAGTCTTATAAGCTTCGAAAACTGTTTAGTGTCATACAATTGTTTGAACACGAAATAGCTAAAACCTCCTTTGGGTCCCATGCTTTCATGCTGCACAACAGGGCATTGAAATGGTCAAGGAGAATGGGTCCATTAAATAAGACAAAGGAATTTTTTGACAAGTAAATAATTATATTAGAAAAGAAGGCATTAAGGGAAGAGTCAAGCAAACTTCAAAATCAGGACACCATTAGTATCTACCAAACAAATCTTAACAGCTAGAAACAGAGAACAATATTAGTAAGTATTCTCTTACCATAAGGTTTCTGAGTACTTCCGTATCTTTAAGATCCAAGCATATATTCCACATAGTTTGATATCCTTCATGCCGTTTTGCGATAGACAACAAATGTGATGAAAGCTCTCGTAGAATCAGTTCACATTGCTCTTCATTTCCTTCCCCCAAGTCCTGCAGAGACAAGAAGGCCACATTGAACAAGAACCGCACAAGTTCTTCATCTCCAGATAAACAATATAGCTCCCTCTCTTTAGTTTCCTACTGTGAACTGACGCAACCTCGATATTCTAATCAGATTGAAACAGTTACATGCAGTACTACTTCAATTCCTATAATTTTTCTTGGATAAGTTCAAACCAAGCCTCAAGTCCCATTGAGTACTGAGCATGGGTAATGCCCCAAATTCAACTTGAGTACTTCGAATATTGCGGCATGCATATTGAGCAATACCCAAGCAAGACACAGGACCACTAATTATTTACTCCGTTGCCACAGAAACACACATGAGAAAGGCCACGAAATCAGCAACGAAGCATAATCGATAAGCAATGTAACATTTCATCAAGGGTCGATGGGCAAAACTAGAAAGGGAAACTTAGACAAACATCCCTCATATTTACATTTTTTAAGCTCAAAGACAAGCGCCTTTTGCAATCAAACATAAGGACAAATGTGCCTATGAAAGTGCCTAAAACCCTATGGTACCCTATGAAAGTGCCTAAAACCCTAGGGTGCCCAATGAAAGTGCCTAAACTACTAAAACCCTATAATAGGAAAGTGCACCCTAAAACCCTATGAAAGTGTCTAAACATGTTTTGGCCTTATGGCTAAAAAACTCAAAAAATTGAAGGACCTCCACTGAAAACTATTTTGTTGGCGTCCTTCTCCTGAATGAAAACTATTTTACTGTCCTTATGGCTAATTTTCCCAACTAGAAAATGCCCACAACTAAGGAAAAGAGTAGAAGGTAAAGAAATCAAAAAGAAGAGAACCAAAAAAAAAAAGGAGCACAACCAATAGGCACGCTAACAAGAGAAACTCAACACTTCACCCAAACAGGCCTTAGGTAACTTAGCATGAAGGGAAACATTTAGACAAACCACTGAATAGGTGTAAACATAAGTGAGCAATACTGATTAGTCACAAAAGTCATCAACAGAACTGCTATCAACAAATCTCAACAATGAAAAAGGTTTATCTGGCACAGAAAAGATTGCAAAGTACTAGACCAGTTTTCTAAAGTCCAGGGAATTTTAGGTCAATCCAACCAAAAGTCTACCAAGGTGAATTTACCAACTAATTCAACAACTTCCAAAAGTACAGGACCAACTAGCTCAAACAATATTGGTGCACAAATGACTGTAGTAGAAGCTAGCCATATCTGTGAGGAAGTGCCAAAAATAGTCCAACAGAAACACGTCCACACATGGATTTGACTGACATGAACAGAAATCATAGTTATTTATACTCGACGGCAGGTTACGGATGTAGATGAATTCACAGCCACGATAACAGTAGTAAAGATTGAAGAGAACAAGATTAACCTGATAGCTGGTTTCAACAGAACTTTTCACGAGTTGATAAAGAGAGTCCAGCAGAGCATCCCTTCTAGTCCAATACTCATCTAACAGACCTTTTGGTTCTTCATTACGCTCAACTTTTGCCGTGATAGCACCAGAATATGCCTCAAGCAATACTTCAGCCAGTACTTCTAGATTAGAATAAAAATCTGATTTTCTAGACATATCAAGATGAGATATTCCATTTAACAGCTGAAGCATGAAAGAGGCAATGCTCCACAGGCCACTTCTCACAACAGGTTGACAATACCATGGTGTTAAACCCTCGAGAGAGGGATACCACATGTGATACTCATTTCTGTATTGTGTCGCCGCACGTATTAAAGTCACGCAAGCATCCGAGAGTTCACAAGCTCTTTGAATCTGAACCACAAGAGGCATCTCGGCACTAATGATGTATCCTAACTGTTTGTCCAAGCAATAAAACAATTCTTTCAGATCCGAAACCTTACTGTAGAACACTTCAGCATTGTCCCTGTCCATCAAAAGAACAGTATTCCGACGGGCTCGCTCACCGACTAGCTGAATTAGGTCCCAAAGAGAACCAGAAATTCCACCTTCAGAACTAGAATGAGGGGGGCCAATGCCTGTTGGACGGTTCTGGCCAATCAAGTTTTGCAGTTCCCTGAGTTGAATCATGGCAGCAAGCTTTTCACCATGTTCCATGACAATCTGCAGCGATTCTCCTGAAAACAGCTACCAATAACCTATGCTTAATGGATGCTTGATGCTTCCGAATGCATAAGAGCGAATGAGAAGCCAATAGCATGTTTTCACAAGAATTATCTGATATCAGGAACTATACTCGTACTCATTGTGGACCCATAAAAAAGGTTATACAGTTGTAGACCCATTGCTGTTACATAACTTACATTTTTGCTCTTATATTAACATATTGCCAAAATAATTACACGACGTCACCATCTGAATTACCCTGAGCAGTGAGCACAACTGCAGAAGTGGTAATGTTAAAACTTCAAAAACTTTTTCTGCAATTCCTACACCAAACAATGAAAGCAACCATTAACCACCGGAGGGTGGTGGCGTGGTGCCTGGTGGAAATGGGCTCACTCCCAAGTGGTTTGATGACCAGGAGGTCATGGGCTCAAGCCATGCAATGGCAAGGTGGCTCAAGCCTTTAATTCCACCCCACTGGCTTCTTGCTAGATTGCCCAAGACGGCGCTGGATCAGGTTTATTGCCCAGCCCATCTCAAGGATCTCCTGCCTGTGCAGGCCTCTTAAATTCAAGCTCCTCTGCTGTAGTTGCTCCTATGGTCATGCCCAGGAAGGGTTGCCACCCACTGGTCTCCCCCTCCCACTCTTTTTCACCGTAAGAAAAAAGAAACAAGAAGCATATGCAACCTAGCATGTTTCTTAGGAATAAAGATTCAACGCATATCCAATATGTGCCCAAGATAAAAAGCAACATTAAAAATGCGATTCCACAGTTACCACACAGCATATATGAGAGAAAAATAAACATGTTTCCCCAAACAAACATGGATGCAACAGCATAACAGATGGACCAAATATCATACTCTGCGGTTTCTGCCCTGAACACAGCTCCTCGTGGCACTTGGATAAAGCAAGGAACTGGAGAAACTTTTGATGCTTCTGCTGCTTATCCATGAGTTGAGTAGAAAGAAAGGTCAGAGCCACAATCTCAGCACCTCTGGTTGTCCAATGCTTGGCTAATGTGTCAACAATTGATTTGCTTACCCGAGCAAAAACATTCGTCTCTTTATCCCTTTCAAATGCCCCAGCACTTCGAAGCTTATCAAGTGAGCCATCAACCTGCCCGGATAAAAGAAAATCATGGAAAAGATGACTCAATAAAGCTTCTGATTCTTCATCTTGCGCCGTCGGACGTGCAATCGCTGGGAAAACTGCCCTTTGTCTTTCTCCAGCATCCCATGCTTCTGAACTAGCCCGTCTAGGAGCAATATTGCCTGCAACTGATAAGTTCCTCCTCTCCTCCTGTGCAGATCTTTCATTAGTGCTCCCTTTACGCGATAAGCTTCGCTCAGGTGGTTCAACTCCACCAAGTAAAACAGCCTTCTCAGGGATAGCCCAGACGCCAGCTTTCTCAGTGAGTACAGCCCACGCTCCATCTTCATCATCATCTGAGGAAGGGAAAACTGAAGCATCTAGAACTTTCCCAGCATCATAAGGGAGATCAAATTGATATAGTCTTGTAGAATTTCGCCAATAATGAGCAACTGTCGCAGTTCCATCTCCAGAAAGTATAATAGAAGATCCAGAAGGCTTTCCCCCTACCCGCAATCTCATGGAAAATAAGAAGTCCTCCTCTTCTACTCTTGCCTTGGGGATTACCTCTTGAAGAGGAGCTTTTTTCTCCAAAACCCTCTCATGTACTGGCACATTACTTTCCAGGGAGATATTTATCCCGGACCTATATTGCATTGTCAGAAGAGAGTACTCTATGTAGCTTGAACTGCTTACCCGGTCCTTACAAAATGTAGCAATTAGAACAGTAATCACTTTCCCTTGGCTGTCAACCTGCAGATCCAAGGGCCAGATACGTTTTTGACCAGCCAAATTTTTCTGGATACCAGAATCACCATCAGCTCCTACAATTTCATGAGACCAGAGCTTCAACACAGTTACAGAGGGGGAAAGAGTGACAGTGAAACACTGTATCTCATGATCAGTTAACAGGAAAAACTGCCGATGAGTTTCTTCTGAATAAGAATGTGAAAAACGCCAAATCAATGACCTCGGATACCCCTTGCTCCCGAGAAATTGACCGCCATCACTTGCTCCCAAACTCAATATGTCCTGATAGATCTTTTTTCGTTCAATGCCAGTAGGGCTGCAGTAGAACTGCCAAAGCTCGCCATTAGAACCACATGCAAGAGCCACACAGAGATGCCCGCCACCAGGAATCGCAGAAGCAATCAATGAGTTTAAACTACTTGATCCAGATGAACTGCTCACAGGCCTGCTATGCTGTCGCTGCCTATTTGGGGCAGTCTTCCCATCAGCAGGTGAATAAGTCATCTTTAATTCATCATTAGATGCCAAACTTGTTATAGGAGAACTCTCTTCTTCAGAATATATGTCTGGCCAGTATAAAAGAGCTCGAGTTTGCCGGTTACACAAAACAATGCCAGCAGAGTTGCACTGTTGAATAACTTTGTCAGTATTTTTACATGGACCATCCCAGTTGACAATGAAGAGCATCCAACTGTCAGCGGGACAAGAATTGCTGCCACTCTCTCCATCTCCTAAAATGTCAGGAGGAAGATCAAGAACAATACATTTTCTTGAAGCAGCAGGCGACATGTAACTCCAGACAAAGAGTCTGTTCGCACAAATAACCCATGCAAGGGAAGTTTCCTTCTCCATTCCACCAGAGGTGCAAAAATCACCTGTCCCAGAAAACACAGTTACTATCCCCCACAAACCCGAATTATTAGCCTTTACAGAAACTTAAAACTTGGGAGGAAAATATTAAAGGCCACCGTACTAACCTCGAACACGGTTCTGCAAGAGATTGGCTTGTTCATTGCGAACCACTTGAGGGAACTCTGAAACAAAAACAGGCTGAACTGGATCTACATTATCCGCTTTCTCACCTTTCTTCGTTGGTGGAATTCTGAATGAAACGAGCAACCATTACTTGGCACTTATGTGCTTGTCTTTTTTTCGACCTTGCCATTTCCTTCCCTTTTTCATTATCCATTGTATGTGTGCGTATCACTAGTGTGTGTGCCATGTGTGTGTGCAAGTTGCTCCGGGGGAGGAGAGTGACCGGGACACAGACACAAACACTCCACCATTGGGACAGTTAAGACAATGACACGTTGGGAACAGGCGGACTATAACAATATCATATGTCATACGTGCATGTTATATTATGGGAGTTGATATTCACACTCCCCATTATGAACTCTTGGGAGAAATAAAACCATCATTACTATCGAACTACTAATATATTAAAACCTAAATAACTTAAAACATAAGGCATAAAACAACCACTGTTAAACAACATTCCAATAGCCCCAAACTTTTTCAAAATGGCATTTTAGCCTCCTAACATGTACCTAGTGTGTCGCAAGTGATCCATCGTGTCTCCACAACGATACATGAGCCAGTAGACGTGCACATCGAAAATTCCTTACTCACCTAACTTCAACTCAAAACCCTAAAACAATCCATTAGGTCAAATCTAAACCAATAACTTCAACAAGCGGCAACAATGCTCCAAAGGAACACCAAGACAACCGTGTTTCACGATAATCGGTGATGTAAACCCTAAGTTATAAATAATTGCTAGACACAAGTAAAATGTAACTTGTCGTCTCTTATGTAAACCCTAAGTTATAAATAGTTGCTCTACACAACCGTCAATGTAACTTATAGTCTCTTCATTCGATACATAGTTTGTGAGCCACGTATATACTCAACTATACATAGGGGTGCAAACGAGCCAAGCCAAGCTCTATAGTATTCGAGCTTGATAATTTGCTAAACAAGCCTAAAACTTGAGCTCGACTCGTTTGGGCTAATTTACTGAGCGAGCTTCTTTAAACAAGCCGAGCCTATAAATCGAGCGGAGCTTTTGAATGATGAGCTCAGATCGTTTAGTAAACAAGCCTAAAATCGAGCTCGAGCTCAGCTCGATTAGTAAACGAGCCAAGTCAAGAGCTCCTCGCAAGCTGCTCGGCTCTTTTTCAGCCCTAGGACTCTACACAGCTGGGGAACCATACAAAAATCTATGTGTCTTGTTGTCTTTATTCTCCGCGCGTTGTGTGTTTGTCGGTTCGGCCGATTCGTCAACAACATATTAAACACTTCTTACACTCAAATAAACGATCGCATGATGTAAAATTGTATAATACATAGATATATACCTAGCGAGGACAGATAAGCGAGAGGCCCATGGCGCCGGAGTGCCGGTGGAGGGGCGGTTGGGGATTTTATTGTCGTGAAGCGATAACCGATTCTCGGCGAGCGGAGTGGTCGGAGACTCGAGGGGCGGGTGGTGACCGAGGAGGGTGCGGTCCTTGCGAGCGCTGAAATTGGACTTCTTCGCGGCCGGGGAGAACATCTCTGAGCGAGTAGAGCGTAGTTAGAAAGAAAAAGTAAGAGAGAGAGAGAGATAGAGAGATGAGGGGCTTATTTAGGGTTTATGAGGATACCAGATTCAGAGTGAGAGAGAAGTTGGAGTGTGAATAAGAGAACTTGAGCTCGGGATCGACTATTCGGTTACTGGCGCACAGCCCTTTAGGAGAGAGAGAGAGAGAGAGAGAGAGAGAGAGACAGAGACAGAGAGAATTGGCGGTAGGGATTGGTTTTGAAATAGGGGGAGAGAGAGAGAGAGAGCGAGAGAGGAGTGACGCGCGGTTGATGGGCTTGCTACTTTCTCGATGTCGAGTTCTATCTCATGAACGGGCCCCGTCACGTAAGTACTCTTAACACCTGACTCTAAGAGCATCTCCAATCCATCTTTATTCCTCCAAAATAAAGGATGAATGTGACACATTGAGGGGAGATTTTGTAATTTATTTCCCATTTTCTTCACTTTTTGTACTTTTTGGGAGAATTTCCCCAAACACCAAGGAGTTGAAAAGCTGAAAATGGAAATGCAAAAATTAACCTCCCAAACAGCCCTTAAGTGACGTGAAACACGTGCATATGGGTAGCTGGGCGCCAAGATTCGCATTCCGACAACCATAAATAATCTCACCCCCTTTCCCTCTTCAAACAGTAGTGAAGAGAGGCATCGGATTTCATCCGTTTCAGTTAGAAAGCTTGGTTTCCCGGTAGTAGCATAAGAAACCACAGGCCACCACTAAACTGGTTGGCCATCAAGAAAAGCTAATACAATCATCTATTCATCCCAAAATTGGCTAATTAAGTTGCAACCACCGCGCTAGACGCCACATTTTCCAACTTCACATATCAAAAGGCGAACCACAACTCACAACTCAAAGCATACGCAAAGAGAGAAGATCGAATTCTTCACAAATGACAGAAAGATATTCTGATTTCGTTGCCAATCTTCTTCCCTTACATTCTTTTCCACCGATATTATGGCAGAAGCCCGTACTATCAAAAAAACCAACAAAAATAAACATATCGAAGGATTTGCGTGGTTAAACAATGCACTCCAACGGAGAACCAACAGCAAACGCCTTGCTAGATTTAATAGTACAAACAAGTACCCTTTCCTATTTTTATGTTCCCCGCTGGAAGAGGGAAAAATACAACAGAAACTACAACATACATACATGCATACGTATAAGCAGAAGTTCATCAAGGTTCCAGCTTCAACGAAACAACTCGTGCATGCCTGTTGCGCTTTGCTGCCTTGACAAATACTACTGATAAGCAAGGTGGAGCCCACCATGGCCGGCGGACTTTTTGATCCCCTTTCAAGCAAGCCACTGGGGAAAAAAAAAATATCAGTAGATACAGTTGCAATCTAAATTACAGTCCACAACAAGCCATGGATGGTTACTCAAAGAATGCGGGTTATATCACCAACGCAGAAACTGCAACATTTACAAAAAATGAAACCGGAGGATTGGGAGTTTTATGAGGTAATGATGAAGATGCTTGCTACATCACTCTCAACTCCATCACTACAGCATTTTAGAATGAGGAGACTAAGCCTATTAGGATTTAAGGCCATACGATATCAATCTTGAAAGATAAAAGGAGGCACTAATCCTTATCTATCTGAATTTACTTTTCTTGAAAGCAAAGACGAGAGTTCACAAATCATCAAGTTTTATTGCAATTGCACAGAACCCAAAATGGTATAAATATAATCCATAAAGACACGTGTCTTTTTCCTCCACACAACAATAGTAACATAGAACATAGTAACATACTATTAAAAATTTAAAACAGCTAGATTTCTGGGCATTGCCGAGTAAAGGTGTAACATAGTAAGAGCTTATCTGGACAATACTAAATTACTAATTACACGTTCACAGGAATATGCACAGTGATTCAATGTGCTCTTCATTTCTTCTACAAGGCCGGAAGAGGATAAGTTGTTTAACATAGAGATAACAACAAATGGTATCATATCTGAAAATTCATTTAGCTTTAGGCAACCAAAAATTATCAACAAAGGCGCTCATCCCAACAGAGACTAAAGACTTTCCACATATCTTTAATTGTTTTGTGCAATATTCATGCACAGTAGCGTATGAGCACATGTTTTACTGTAATGACAAGATAACATCCTCATCACTAACAAGTCTAGGCAAAATATTCCTTCAATGCAAGAATCAATGCGTGCGCGCGCCCAGAGAAGGGAGAGAGAGAGAGAGAGAGAGAGAGAGAGAGAGAGACCTTTAATACGCCTCAATTCCTTGCAGAGGGTGATAAAGTCTCCCCATTTCATGTGACACCGTCTTATAAACCGGAGTATCTGTTCTGTTGTGAACATGGACATGCCCTCCAAGTATTCACCATTGACACCATTTTCTCTGAAAATTTGGCGGTAACTACCCAGATTTATCTGCTCCAGCCATAAGCCAACATCCTGAAAAAAAAATGGGTCAAACACACTAACCCGATGTTCACCAATCCTATTACGAAACAGAGACGAATCACCACCGCAACATGACCTAACTACAGATCTCAGTAATCCAATAGATACTTCAAAGACGAGACAACATGCATTCTTTGCAGGGTTGGAAGCCGCCTTAAGCCCCTAGAAAAGTGTAACAATTACGGGGCCCAACTAGTTTAGTACCCAACATATGAACCAAAACGAAAAACTTTGGTGCGCAGCATATAAGACCAAAGAAAAAATTAAGGTCCCCACTTTGAAGTTCGCCTTAGGCCCCCGAATGTTAGGTCCGGCCCTGATTCTTTAAGTTATCCAGAAGTCCCACACCTTAAATGATGGTAAAATTAATATTCAGAAACTGGACAACTCCAAACTGTACTATGAGCAATTCTTACAGGACACAATCACGCACATGCTACTTCAGTACCCTACACCTCTCTACTGCATATTAAAAAATTTCAGATTACACATAGTAGAAAACTATAAGGGCAGTGGTAGATGGACCGCATGGTAATGGGGAGAGTCGGAGAGACCTTCACTGCTGGTACTAGACATAATTCAGACTTGTCCACATGTCATGAATCCCAAAGTATCATAACGCTAGCAAAAGAATGAGCATTTTAGCATTCAACTGATTACATCTTCATCTCTCTTTAACTTGTAGATCAAGATGAAATATCAGTTATTCTTCCATAATCGGAAACAAGAGAAGAAAAACTGATCTTATAAAGTCACCCTTTTCTACATATCCTCTTACCATGACTTCAGAGGATAATGACACCATCACCAACAACCTTCATATCCTATTTCAATACTATTTGGACTACACAAGCAGTAATAACAGGTTTTGGAAAAACTCAGACAATGACCACATCTATTCAAAGGAAATGTTTCTGCCAGCAGGAGAGGCACGATATTGCCTGTCATATCACATAACACCTTCTCGTTCCAAATAAACAAAGGTAGAAATTAAACATACAAAACAGATGAACAGAAGTAGCAAAACTTATTGAGAGCTTTCGAAAATAAAACTTTGAAATGACATCCTAAAACAATGATTCTTCATGCATCCCCTAGTCTCTCTACACATTCCTACTGCATAGATGTGCAACGAAAATGGGGCTATCGCCAATTATCTTCATACTGCGTCAATCTGAGAAGACTACAAATGTAAATTCCAATGCAGAAGTTTGTGAAAAGTCAAACTATATTATTGACCACAGTATGCATCGGCAAACTTCCTATTCCAAATGAAGCAAAAAAGACAAAAACCATATCAACATATGAAAGGAAGTGGAAACAAACTTTGGCCCCATATGGTAAACTTATTGCGAGCTTTTTAAACTAAATTTTGAAATCACTTGCTTGGACTATTCTTCATGAATAATGGAAAATGTCTATATTTTGTGCTCACCCAAAAGAGCTGTGATTAGCACAATCCCTTACACTGGTTATCAATTCATTTAGTCGGTAACTCTAAAATAGTAACACAACAGTAACCACACAAAATACCCATAATTAGGAGATACAGAACATAACTACACGCGCTTACTATCAAAGAAAAGTCCGGAAGAAAAAGAAAACCAACTATAAGCCACGGAAAACACCTAAAAGGCACTCAGGGATAACTTCACTTAGCAAATGGAGTAATACCCAGAGGTCTCCAGAACTTTGGAAAACAAAGTCCAATCTCTAATCCCAAACATATGGTCGGGTGGAACACTAAAAATAAACAAATTTCCATCTTTTACCGGCATTTTGTCAGCAACCAGACACTGGGTTGGGCTTGTGAAAGCTGCTTTGATTGGGTCCGTGCTTCGCTGATTGTTTGGGGTTCGGACTAAACAAAGGTATTACATCAATTGGTGATGTAAACAGTAGGTCATAAATACTTAATTTCCATCTTTTTCCGACATTTTGACATTTTGTTAGCAGCCAAACACTGGGTTGGGCTTGTGAAACCTGCTTCGATTGGGTTCGCCCTTCGCTGATTGTTTGGGGTACGGCCTAAACAAGGGTATTACATCAATTGGTGATGTAAACAGTAGGTCATAAATACTTAATTTCCATCTTTTTCTGACATTTTGACATTTTGTTAGCAACCAAACACTGGGTTGGGCTTGTGAAACCTGCTTCGATTGGGTTCGCCCTTCGCTAATTGTTTGGGCTTCAGCCTAAACAAGGGTATACGTCAAATGGTGATGTAAACAGTAGGTCATAAATACTTAATTTCCATCTTTTTCCGACATTTTGACATTTTGTCAGCAACCAAACACTGGGTTGGGCTTGTGAAACCTGCTTCAATTGGGTTCGCCCTTCGCTGATTGTTGGGGGTTCGACCTAAACAAGGGTATTACGGCAATTGGTTATGTAAACAGTAGGCCATAAATACTTTCTATACTTACCCAATGTTACTTGCACTCAGATACTTCATTTGATACATAGTGGAAAATAGTGAGGGCCGTGAATTTACTCAATTACACAGCTGGGGAATCACATAAAAACCTATGTGCCTTGCATTCTTTGTTTCTTTTCTTCATTGTTCTTCGCACGCTTGTGTTTTTGGCTTGGCTGATTTCCCAACACATTGCGCATACATTTCACTTGGAATGCTAGCTGCTACCAATCACCAACTTTTATCATCATAATTGTCACATCCTATGCAGAAAGATACAATTCACTCACATAATCCTTTCTCAAAACTGAATTCAATTCCAAGTACCCAACTAAAGTCTGACGCAAAACTAACAAGCGAAAAAAATTCAAAAAGGCAGGAAAAAAAACCCCAAAAAAGTCAAGTGACCTTTTTTTTGGGAAACTAGGCCTAAACTGTCGGTGATAAAAATCCGAAGGCATATAGTACCATTTCTCATTAAAATATTAGAAAAACAAAGTCAAACTAAGAACCAAAATCACGATCTACTTTATCATACACTGGGATCTGCATCAAAAATTCACAAAATTAAATATAAAAAAAAGGAAATACCTCGACGGTCCAGATGAAGAAATCAAGAGGCTCAGGCGGCCGTTCTTTGTTCATCTCCCAAATCAGTACTCCGAAATAAAAACCTGAACTTTCAACTAAGGGGGAAAAAAAACTGAGTCAGATTGAATTCCGATTGAAGTTCAACGCAAAACCCTTGGCAAATTTGAGTACTGTGAGTAAAAGTTAATCCATGCGTCTATATAGAGATAGTAATGATTAGATACATATATGGTGGAGAGTGGGTAAGGATTTACCGTGTGTAGAGTTTTAATTGGGGAGCTGGGTTTTTCTACATTTGACGGTGAGATGACGATTTCAGACGCGCAAAAGGGAGGAGAGAGAGGGGGAGGAGAGTAGAGAGAGAGGTGTTGTGAAGACGAGAGGAGAGAGAGAGGGGAATGGGGGGAGTGGTCTATTGAACTCAGACAGTGTTTGGTTGTCCTATGAAAGATTAGGCTCTGTTTGGAACTCGTGGAAAAGAAAGGAAAAGAAATGAGAGGAAAAATGTGAAGAAAGTGGATTATTTTCTTTTGTTTGGTTGTACAAAGAAAATGAAAAGAAACTATTCCAAAGCTTTCTCCTTTCTTTTTCTTCCTATTTTCTTTTTTTTTTCTTAAATAGGAACCAAACAAACCTTAAAGAATTTATTTTATTTTCTTTCATTTTCCATAGGTCTTAAACAGAGCCTAAATTTTATCCACCGTCCAGTGAAAACCCCTCATTTTCCACCACCGTTGATCATAGGCCCACAGAACGTTTATTACTGTTATTTGGACCGTTCATATTGTAAAGCGTACAAAGTAGTATTGCCATGCAAAAAATCAACTTCATCGGATATCGATAAGTATATCAAATTTTGAATTCGAATTTATAAAATGATCGGTCTGATTCAATCGATAGTTATAAAGATAAACTGTCCATTTTACAAAATAAAATCAATTTTTGATACACTTATCGATATCCGATAAAATCAATTTTTTGTGCAGATACACCTCAATGTGGGGTTTACAAGATGAACGGTTTATATCAATATTATCAACATTAAACACGCGAAAGAGTGGAGTGTTTTCACCTTAGTGGATAGAATTTATTCTCTTTAAGAAAACCGGCTTCTTTTACTTTATAGAATTTCTGTCAAAAAAAGCAAGTTTAAAATGTTACAGCCCGTTTAACGGATGGGCAGGAAGGGGGATAATGGCCTTGGGGAGAAGCTAATCCGGGATCATTCTAATCTTGTGTGTTCGATTCCATCTTTAGACATGGATTGCTTATCGAGGTGACAAGGTAGTAAGACCATGCCTGGATCTTAGCAAAACCCACCCCACCTCATCGGATAAACTTATTCTTTTTTTTGATAAAGGATAAACTTATTCTGATCGTTGAAATTACCTACGTGTCCCTCAAATCTCTTTAAACTTTTGTTGTATTCTGATTATTACAATGGGCAATTAAGTAAGGTCTCAAGTTAGTTATTCCTTTATACACCTATTCTTATCCATCCATTTCAACTACAGACCAGATTCACCCTTAGTTAATTCCCCATTCTTAATTCCCCTCATAATATATCCTCATCTTATTCATTCTTATTCCTTAACCCAAAAACACTGTCCACTTGCATACCCTGCAACAGTACAAGGCAATAGATAATAGACATGTAAAGACAATATATCACAATTTTTAACGTGTATTTCACACATCTAAATACACATTACGGATATTTTATACGGTTTACAACAATTAATGTATTTTGAAGCTATTGTCCACTGTCAATAAGGTGGTGGTTAGCATTTTCGAGAAAGTCTAGGTGCAAAGAAAACTTGCTCCAAAATTGTTTCAAAAAGAGCATTCATTGGTTAATGGTTAAGTACATCAAAGTGAATCTCGACCACTGATTGCCCTTTTTGAGATAATTTTTCTTTTAGCTTGCATTTTTGGTGGACTGAAAAAAGATGAACATGTTTACTTTTTCCGTTGTTTCTCTCAGTGGACCAAAAGAAGCCACCTAATTAGACATCCCAAACACGTCCCTATCAGTTGCGGATCTTTTCTCTCACAGTGGACCCCCGTCGCTTTATTTGCTTCGGGCCACAAGATTCGTGTAAAATCATTAGGACAAAAATACTCCTAATAAATTGGAATTTAGACTATCAGGCACAGGCTAAATCTATTTTTATCGAGATAAATATTTATTGATTGGGTGTTATTTAACGTGATTGTTGTTCTCAAAGAGATATAAACAATTTTGATCAACAAAATGAACACCGAAACAACCCACAAATGCAAATTGGAGGGTTCGGTCCTGTTGAGAAATTAAAGGGAATCTCAGTCACGATGTTGATAGCGTATTATAAAATATATAATCCTCTTTGATCCCTTTTTTTTTTTTTTACTAATATCCAACCTAAATTATGCTCGTTTGAGGGTTTGGCAATATGCATAAGAACCTTACAAAATGTAGTTGTTGAGTAGCGTGATCAACTAAGGATATTTTAGTTTTATATTCATAGAACAAAAAGATACACAAAGTATTTACAATAACAGAAATGCTGCTGGTACAGCAGGAGTGGCACAGACAGCGCGTACAGCGCGCGTTTGGGCCCATTGCGGGTCCAAAAAAAATAATCGGAGCCGCTCAATTTGTTCAATATATTTTGCTTAAGGTTCCCGTAAAAAATCAGCCCCATTCGACATCGATAAGAGCTTTTGCGAAGCGTCAAAAATTGCTTTAGAAATTTTCAAAAGCAATTTTGGATGCTTCGTAAATGCTTTTATCGATGTCGGATGAAGTTAATTTTTTACGGAGACCTTCAGCAAAATATATTGAAAAAAATGAGCGGCTTCGATTATTTTTTTTGGACCCGAGACGAACCCAAACGCGCGCTGTACGCGCTGTCTGTGCTCACTTTTGCTGTACCAGTAGCATTGCTCACAACAATAATAGAAAGTGTGAGTCCAATAGAGTTTCGGCACTCGGTCGTCAAATAAAAGTGTGGATGAAATATACTTAAGAAATTAGATCTAGTATGGCCATCTAAAGTGTGAATGCAACATATAAGTAGGACGAGATGCAATTTTGGTCAACAAATATACGTCTGTTCGCATTCTAAAAATTGAAGAAACTTTCCTCTTTGTTGGCCAAAACACTGGGTCTTTCGTAGCCGATGTCCCCAAAATCTTACTCACTCCATTCCAAAATGAGTAATATTTTTGGGACTCCGTATCATTTTAAAATGCTTTTATATCTTTTGATTTATGAAGTTTTAAAAATTTTGTTTAATAAAACTAATTAAAGTATACCAAATAAGATTCTTATTGCATATTTTTTTAACATTCATATTGAAAGACATAAGTAATTGAAAATGAAACTTTCCCAAAAAAGTCACTCATTTTAGAACAGATATCTAATCACAGAAAATAAGTATCAGTAATTATCAAAAATCAATTGATCATTTTCGTTTGATCCATTCAAGATATTTGCTCCATTCTACTAGTGATGATATCAATGCTTATCGGTCTATCTTATTTGTTATTATATACACATACAAATATATATATATATATGTTTATTTATATATCAAATATAAAATTTCAACACCAATTATAACATGACATGTCCTTTTGGAACTACCTAAAAAGTTTTAATTATTGGATTGATGTCACTTGACAACTCACACATGGGAAGTCACTTCGCAGTAATTATATATAGTAGTACTCTTATAAAAGACTTTCATATAATTTCTTAACTTAATTCCATTTAACTTTGGTGTGGCTTTTAAATTAGTACTACTAACAAATAGGAGTACATCTAGATAAAGACAAGATGTGATGGATAATCTCTTCTTAGATCCTTTCGGAAATAAGATCCTTTCGGAAATAATGAAAAATAAAGGTAATTTCGGCATGGCCCAGCCAAATTACTACTACTCCACTCACTTAAGCCGTCGCAATAGATTTGATGTTACGCAAAGTAAAGCCAAGGAGAAAAGGACACGAAGACATGCCAAATCTTTTCCTAAAACTACATATACTCAATTACTCCCCTAATGAGTGGCTGTTAAAGGATAATTAGCATATAATGACCAAAATCTAGGTCACCCAAGCTTTCCGTAGATTTAGTCGCTTTACGCACCCGCTCTCAATCCTCATTCCACTAATTTCAATAGTTCGGGATATTTTTAAAAAGACATGTCTGCACTCTCGCTAGTAGTTTCACCCGCGGTAACGCACACGCATCACGCGACCTACATCAGGATGCCCATAGACATATAAATCCAATTTCATGCACGTGAATTGCGTAGTTAACATTCCTATGTACTTTTATTTATTACAAGCAATGGAAGATTACAAGTATTTGGAATTTTTTAGACGGGACGTAAACCCATAATCTTAAACTGAAGACCCGTTAGAGAAACCAACAATTAACAGTTGCTTTTGGCAAGAACCAACCCCATGACCTTCTCTATGGAAGTGTACAAGAGTCACCACCTGAACTAACCTAGTTGATTAATGGTTATATTCCTATGTACTAGTAAAAGAGGACTCCGAAAAAAAGGAGGACGTATGCACGTAAACAGAGAGATACACAACTGTATACTTTTTCAAAAAAATATCAAGCGAACAAGTTTCAGAATTGCAACCAAACAAGCACAGCTTGAGCTTCAGAAGCTGAGACACAGACTGAAAATTGATACACCTTAATAGGAAAGTAATCTTTATAGGGAAAATAATGAGAAAACAAATTAATACGGTACCAAAAACATAAAAACCACTACAAACTGCAAGCAAAACTTTACAAGCTGAGACATACACCGAAATTGAAGACTCGCCAGATCAACAGAACAGTCGGAAGTAACAAGGCTGATACAATACAACAACAGAATCTATGTAGTCCTCAATCATTGGGGTATGGGCAACAAGGCTGATACAAGGGGGGGAAAAAAATTTAGTTCACCTAATTTTCAAGCAATTATGGGTGTCGGTCTCTCCAATAACTGGATTCTAGTTATCTCGTCTGAAGCCAAACATAAGACAACAAATGTATGAAATCATTTCTTTTCTGTGAATAGATTCTCACATCCTATAAAGTCCATAAACATGCAGAAAGGATTAGGTGAAATTTCGAATGATTTTGCACATACCACCAACCAGAGGGCGTTCCATCAAATTATGATCGGCATACTATGCTAATGCATTCAGTTGATAGGAATAGCAGCCAAAATCTAGGCATGAGTAACAAATCAGGTCAGTTCCAGAACACTATGGGCCCGTTGTTCACAACCGGGAAGGGATATGTAACAGGGATAGATGATGACCATAAATATATGATCCTATTCGATACCTCATACCAATATGCAGACAAGGAATACCAATATACCACTGAACCATTGAAACTATGCCAGCCACTGAGTTATGCACCCCATGTTCTTGTGGTTAAGAGAAAGAGTGAAAGACACAATGTGAAGGGGTATCAGTGTTCATAAACCACAACTTGTTTGGTCATTTGTCCTTTTCCTTTTAGTTTTTTCCCTCTCTTTTGCAGAATTTGCACACTCACCGTTATTTTTAAATGGAAAATGAAGGAGTAACCAATATGTTCACTAGGCAAGACACTATAAGACAATTTCATACTTTCAGTTGGTGAGGAACGTTAGTAAATATAACCAATATGTTTAATCGGTGACAAGAACTGTTCCACAACTAATTAGGCAGTTTGAGAAGGTTTCCTCCACAATTAAACATAATAGGCTTCAAAAACAAATAACATTTGGACATTAACGAAATATAAGAACATCAGATTTATCATCAGTACCACTGAGAGTGGAGACGAGAATCGCTTTTTATAATCATCTTAATAATAGCTCTACCTTCCAAAAAAACCATCTGTATATAGCAGACTAACAGAAAGGGATAATATCAAACCACGGCAAAAATGCTCTCCACAGTATAGCAGCTATTAACCTATTACTACCATGGAAGACAAAAATAATGATTTTAATTAAAGAAACCGGATAATCTTACTAAAAATGAATTTTCACCTTAGCTGCATAATCAAGACTTGAACTCCGATATGATAGAACGGTTAAACTCCAACTTTCTTACTTCTGAAACTCTCTTTCAGCGATGTAAACTTCTTCTTGCACTGATTCACAGTCTTCCCAGGAACAGCAGCTGCAACTCGTTCCCAACGCTGACTAGCTTCCTTTGGGAATGTCTTCAGGGCTTGCACAAGGGCCCTTTCTTGGACAGCAGACCACACATCTTGGTCTGAACTCGACGAAACAACATTTGCATTAACATCTTCGTTTAGTTGTTGGTTGCTGGAAGACTCCTTGGCATTATCCTTCATAGCATTCTTAGTATTATCCTTCGTAGCATCAGGAGTGTTATCGTCAGGCCCAATACTGGTAGAAACCCCTTCTACTTCCTCTCTAGTTGTAAGTGGGGAGGCAATGGACTGTGCTGGCTTTCTCTTTTCAAGGAATGAGTCAAAAACCTTTGCGGAGTCGGGCTTTTGGAGAAGAACAGTTTTGGTGGCCTTCAAAATCTCCTCAACAGACCTTCCGGTGCCTATGTACTCTGAAATAACCTCCCACCTCCTAGATGTTCCTTTAGGGTACTTCTGGATCCCTTTTCTCAAAAGCTCAATCTCCTCTCTGCCCCAAGATTTCTCCTTTTTATCCCCACCGCTTGATAGAATACTTCCATTAACTTGTACAGAGCCATTTTCTTTTGGGTTCTTGTCTGGCTTTGGCTCTTCCAAGTCAATTTTACTACCAAGTGCCTCTTTGAGGAGTTTTGCTTGCTCTACCCCTTCTTTTGACTCAATTTTGTCGCACAAATTCCTCAGCCGCTCAATTTCAAGAGACGTACAAAGATTTTCGACATCATCTTCAGTAATACCAAGCAGATGCTGTGACAAAATAGGCGCAGAAAGAGTTCGAAGACGGGTCCTCTCCTTGCGCAATAGCTTCTTCTCTTTTTCTCTCGTCTTCTTATGATGTAAAGCAGCTTCTGCAGCTTGTCTCTCTTCTTCTTCCTTCCTTCGTCTCTGCTCTTCCACCAACCTAGCGGCCTCTTCCTCCTGCAACTTCTTAGCCAGATATTTAGCCTCCTTTTTCCTCTGCTTTTCAGCTTTTTCCTCCTCCTTCCTTCTCAAGATTCTAGGGTCTCTTCTATAAGCATTGTCAACTAGAGCACGTATCCGTGCAGTCTCCTCCTTTCTAGCCTTCTCTGTGATCTTGGTATTCTGCCTTTCCATCCACCTCTTATGGTCACGAGATTCGGCTTGCTCAAGATCAAACTCATCTTCATGTGAGAATTCTCTCCAGCTCTTAAAGCTGTACCAGAAATTATAAAAGCTATCCACATCTTTTAATGTAGCATTGTCATCACCTAGAGAAGGAACAGGTTGGGTAACAGACCACCGCCCATTCCTCATGAAAGCGGGACCAAATACCTTGAAGAAATCTTGAGGGGCACAGTCTGTAGGGATTTCATCGTCAAACTCATCCGTGGAATCGTAAATTCTTCGCCTTGTAGGGTCACTTAACAACTCATAGGCTTCTTGAATAGCCTTGAAGTGGTTCTCTATTTCATCCTTCTTTGCTTGTTTTGCTGCTTCAGTTTCCTCGGCAAGAAGAAGGGCAGCTTGTTTGTCAGGATGGTGCTTTAAAGCTGTCTCACGGTAGCTCTTTTTTATCTGCTCGTCAGTAGCAAGGTACCTTAAATGGCCCAAACCAAGTAAGTCATAATGATCTTGTTGCTTTCCCTCAGCACCAGATTTCTTTTTACCTTTAGTGCCATACGACGCTGATGATGGCACATATGCATCTTCCTTATCGGTGGGCATATTCTGCTTATCAACATCATCTTCTTTTTCACACCAACCGAGAAGCCTGAGAGCAGCGGAGTGGAAAGCATGCCCAGCGGGTTCGAATTTAGAAGCCTTGACTGGAAGGCAATTTGAGGAAAAATAGACTGGCTCTCCGTCAACAATCTCCTGTGAAAAGGAAATAAGCAAAACGCTTCTCTGGGCAGCCATCATCTTCTATAAATGAAGAAACCCACGAGAAAAAGAGAAGCAAATGGCAGAAATATGTATCACTCTCAATGCAAATATCTAAAAGCTACAGTCCAGCTTTTGGCACTCTTAAAGAGACAACCTGCAACAAGCCCACCTGCATTTTGCCAAGGAATACCAATCACTACAGCTCATACCAAAGTTACAAAAAGTATAAATGACAATAGCATCAAAGGAGTGAGTGGGTTTATAATTAGAACTTAATAATAACTGCATAAGCATAAACCTTATCAATAAATTTATGGTATGCCGTGCAATTCCACAATGAGGCACTAAGGTCCCATCTGCCCTCAGCAATAAAGCACGAGGTGAGGGGCTTCGTCTAAAATCATCGAATATCTTTGAATTTCTAAAAGTTAAGACATCAAACATCATCACACATAACATCAAATGACCTAATATCTTGCACTAATTATTAACAGCACATCGTCTATCCATCCACCAAACTTTAATGCTTTAATGTTCGGTTTTTGAAACACAATCCAGCAAAAAATGCAGCCATGCTTGCCCATTATCACCCTCACAACCAGTTACTCCCTCTTCTTCATCGTGATTTGAGATACTCATCCACACCTTCCTGTTCCCACCATTTTGACTCTCCATCTTCCCACTTCATCTGTTCACATTCTTGTTTCTCATTTTGTATTCGGTGACTTGGAACTCTTCGGGTTGCCTATGAAGTCTTTGGTGTTGCCATTGGAATTGATATAGTAGTCTTGCAAGGCATAGTTTAATTTAACAACCAGATTTGCTTGGTCCAAAAAAGTAAGGCCCCGATTCAATTATCCAACCAAGACTCCACTGGTTGATGACAGTGTTCTAAATGGCGCTTGGCGCGAGTAGCGCAGCGGCGCTTAGCGATTCAGCATTTTTTCCCAAAATATTTTTTTTTAGATATTTTAAGGCAATCAAGCCCAGCCAAGACGGCCGCCTAGCTCCATCAAATCTCCCTTAGCGGCCAAGATCCGCCAAGTAGGCCACCAAGCTCCACCAAATCTCCCTATCCGCCGAATGAGCCGCTGAGGGTGAATTCTTGGCACCGAGCGCCTAGGTGGCCGCCGAGGCCGCCATTTAGAACATTGGTTGTTGACCAGGTCATCCAAATAAAGCGAATGCTTTAAGAGCTTGAAGCTTAAGACAAGGAGCGCACTTCATGCGCTTCTTCACTCTGCCTCAGCATCTCAAGTACAAGGAGTGCACCCTCGGCTAGCCTTGCACTTAGGTTAGGGCTGTTAGGCGCACTTTTCAAATCTATGGCATTCTTTTCTAGCTGCTGTTAATAAATTCTTTACCATGTGGGTTCTTACCAGGTAGCTCTAATATAACATAGACTTTGGAATTTCTCTAGCTAGTCTTAGGTGCAGCCCAAATACTCTATGCAGCTGCTCATCTTCATTAGCTAAGTCCCAAAATTTGTCAATTATGTTTTCAATGGTTGCTCATACTTCATTAAAAATCACTAATACATTAGCTGGAATATTTGCAGGGGATACTTCTATAAGTCCTATAACAGAACAGAGAAATAGACAATAGACCAGTAACTGGAGTCCAACGCACAGCATAATTAAATAACACTGGAGAGTGCTCTGTATAATCAATCAACCAACCAACGATCTATTAGTAGCAACTAAAAACTCATTCAAAATTTCAAACAGTAGATATGACGCAGAACTAACTACCTTGTTTTGATGTTTCAGGTTCCAATCCAAATCACAGGCGTCAGATAAACAATAAGTGACAAGCAGGTCCCACCAAAGATGGACGTACGATTTCACCGTTGGGTGGCCAGAAAACAATGTCAAAAAAGTTATCATAACTATTTCTGATCAACCTATACATGCAATTGTAAAAATACAAACATTCATAATTGTAGATACACTTGTGCATCCTACGCCTTTCGAGGAGTAAGAAACAAACCTACCATAATAGATGCATACAACCCTACTAGAGGATGATTATGGACTTTTTCTTCAAAAACCTTGGATGGAAGATGTTAGGTATTCATAAAAAACGTCTGCCGAACGAACTAATATGATTTTGGATGTTTTCGAGAAAATACTAATATGACTATAGATAATTTTAAAAACTTGGGTAGGGCGGTTGCCCAGGCTCTGTCCTTGTTTCCCATAAAAATTCCTACTTCATCCTACCGAATTGCAATTTCACATGCAGCAACAGGTAGGTTCAAAAGGAAAACCAAAAACAGCACCACAGATGAAAAGAAGCAATCTAAGTAGCACCCAAAGACAAGCAAATAAACGTTGCAAACGCCAAGTGAGTACCTTTATAGCTACTACAACAGATCCAGCAAATGATATATCCCCACCTGGAAATGGTAATTCACAATAAATCAAATATAGGAAATAAATCAATTGCGAAGGAATAATAGAACAGAAATACCATCCCATTACGTTGGGGAAAATTTAAGGAGCAGTCCATCAAATGAATTCGACTGAACAAAAAAAGTTTAGTTCTTTACACACCCGTTTCAAAGAAGCACGCCGAGAGCTCAGATCGATCTTCGAAGCTCGTCGGGGCTCAGCTGAAACTTCGTTAGGGTTTGAATCGATCCTCGTTAGGAAGTTGAGATACCCTAGGGTTTCCAGCCGTGGATTGGTTGAGAACCACTAGGGTTTCGACGGCTGGAGTGGTTAGGGTTTACTATTTATATCGGCGAGAGAGAGAGAGAGAGAGAGAGAGAGAGACGGCGTCGCAAACTTGATTAAGGAAAATGAGGAGGGAGAGAGGGGAGACGCTAAGCCCTAAATGGAAATAAACAAAGGTGGTGATTTTATAGGAAAGTGCAAAGTCAAAATAAGTACAAGGGGTCTTTTTTTTTTTTTTTTGAGGAAAAAAAAAAAGTACTAGGTGATTTTTGTCTCCTATTTTATTCATTTGTACCCCTTTTGTATGGCATTAAAAAACAAAATTGTAGAGTACATTTGGGTTTTTTTTTCCTAAATAAATCAATTGGCTTATTTTTTATTCTTATTTAATTTTTTTTGCATTTGTTACTTTAACGTCAATTTTTTTTAGATTATTGTTTCGACTTGATGAGGAATCGAAAAAGTAAAAAATTATGGTCTAACCTTAAATTTTTTTGAATAAAAATGAAAAAATTGGCTTATTAACCTATTTTTGTCTTTATTCAAAAAAATTGGGTTTCAATCGTAATTTTTTGTTTCTCAGATTTCTCTCGTCATGAGGACACAATAATTTACGACAAAAAAAAATCAACAAAAAACTAACAAATGCCAAAAAAATTGAGTAAGGACAAAAAAAAAAAAGCCAATTGACTTGTTTAGCCAAAAGAAACCCCTTATAAGGAATGGAAGTGCAAAAATTATTTTCCATTTAAACTTGTGTGTACAAGTAGTTAGAAATTAGAATAGTTAGACTGATGGGTAGGTTAGTATTTTACGTGAATAGATTCGAAAAGAAAAAAAGAAATGTAATTGAACAAAATGATAATGTGAAACTAACAGACAAATGTTCTTGACGTTAAGAAAATTTCACGAACTTCAGCGCTCAATTCTTTGTTAAATATAGCTTATTGATTTTGAAACTTACATTAATTGCGAAGAATGGACATTGGATGAAGTTTTTCCTTTGTGTAGATTGAGAATTTTTTTAAAAGACTTGGTACATTTATCCACTATATTTTCCAAATAAAAATCAAGAAATTGTATTTTAGGTGCAATGGAAATTGTTTCAATGAGAGAAATATAGTGCCAAAAGGGCCAAAACTAATCACAACCCAATTGTTAAAGGCGAGAATCCAAAACAGGAAAACATGATGGTGTCAAATTCTCCATTATAAACCATTTCCACAAACTTTTGATCATGCCAATTAAGAGATTCGAGAACTTTATCTCCACGTAGGGTCGTGTCTATTTCTACTCTCGAGGATCATAATGTTGCGCTCCTTGTGATGGATAATCAAGACATGATTGCTTGATTTTTTTTTTTTTCGATTGAATATATGTTAAGTGGATTGATCAACTGGCATAGCGGCATCTCTAATTTGAGACCTCACAATAGATCTTTGTTTCAGCTTCTACACGTCTCAGCTTTATGCGAAGTTAGAATTATTTTGGTTTATGTCATTTTCCTCGTTTGTTCGTAGTGAAAACCCTAGTTTCATTATTTTTCGTAAACTCATCTGCTCTGGCTCTCAATCCTCGCTCTAACGTTAATAGTTTGAATTATATTTGAAATACGTTTTTACACTCGCGCTCATGTACGCGACGTGCCGACGTGCATTGTGTGACTGATTAGGTGAAGATTATGTTGTCCTTGTCCCAATTTGTCTGTGTACGTAGCATATTCAGATTAGACCACACGATGGGCTCAGACCAGCCTAAGGATGGCCCAGAACAGCCATGTAGTCATCGTGGGCCTTGTGGCCCATCTTCAAGAAATACAACATTGGTGCAGCGGCAGGGTTAACTATGTGGGTTGTGAGGCCCAACCCATGAAAAAGAAGAAAAACGAAAGTTCATATGTTCCTTTATTTTTCGTTTTTTTTCGACAATCACAAAAAAAATGTGCTTGATTAACTGCTTTGGTTTCCAAGGTGAGTTTCTCCAAGAAGTATTCCATTTTTTAGAAATCATTCGAAAGGTGCTTTCAGATATTCGTAAACCATTTTTCTCGAGCACGAGCAAATTCAAATCGTATACGATGCAAGTGTTTTTCGAAGGACTACTAACGCGCCTACGCACGTAAAAAAAAATTCGAAAAGAAAGTATCCTTCGGAATTCGAATCTTCCAATCCGACTCATCCTGGGAGCGACTCACACTGTACTCTTCATTTTACAAGTAGTGGTTTTGTTTATTACTAAAAATACATGCTGCTGCATTTTTTTTCTTGTTTTCTGTATCCAAAATTGGAGCCAAGGAATTTGTCGGGAGTTTGTGCTCGCTGCATGCTCAAGGCCCAATTTGTTCCGAGTAAATTATAGAGATTCTGTCACATGATTGCTGGGGTCCGAAATAATGTGGATGAACTCAAATCCACTTAAAAGCTTCAGTTTATAATTAGTGAGTTATCGAATATTATGTTAAAACCCGATCTTTGTTATGTTTATCCGACGAGAGAGCTAACATTTTTAGGCGTGTCCTAACAGAATTCAAAATCATAGGTCTGAGGATAGAAAACGAAGAGGGTCAAAGACTCAAAGGTACCCAAGCTTTGACCCTCTTTAGTTATCATTCGAAAAGCCATGTAGTTATGGTGGGCTTTTTACCCAAAAAAATTACTTGGGCTGTGAGGCCCAACCCATGAAAAAAACCTCAAATATAACATATGGCCCAACCCATGTGCTTGATTAACTGCTCTTCAATACTTGGTTTTTCAAGGTGAGTTTCTCCAAGAAGTATTCGATTTTTGAGAAATCATTCGAAACGTGCTTTCGGATATTCGTAAACCATTTTTCTCGAACACGAGCAAAATGAAATCGCATAAGATGCAAGTGTTCTGCAAAGGACTCGTAGAAAAATTATCAAAAAAAAGGGTATCCTCACGCATTCAAATCTTTGAACCCGACTCATCCTGTGAGGGACTCACACTGTACTCTTCATTTTACAAGTATTGTTTTGTTTACTAATACATGCTGCTGCATTTGTCATCTTGTTTCTGTATCCAAAATTGGAGCTTAAGGAATTTGTCGGGGGAGTTTGTGTGCTGTCTGTCGAAAGTTCAATTTCTTTGAAGTAAATGGCAGAGAGTCCCGCCACATGATGACTAGGATCCAAAATAACTCGGATGAACTCAAACCAACTTAAAAGTTTACGTTCGTAAATAGTAAGTCATCGAATATTATGTCACGACCCGATCTTTGTTATGTTTATCCGACGAGAGAGCTAACATTTTTAGGAGTGTCCTAACAGAATTCAAAATCAGAGGTCTGAGGATGGAAAACAAAGAGGGTCAAAGGTACCCCACCTGAGACCCAAAATACTACAAAACATAAAGGAAAAGTTGTTGGGACCCGATTGCAGTTTGCAAAGAATTTTTACATAAAGCGAATACTGGTTCAGATGAAGACAAATAGGCTGACTAGCTAAGGATGCAGAATGAAGACCAGAATGGTTTCTCAATACCGATGAGAGGTTGGTTCAGTGGTCAGGAATTTGAATTTGGTTGGACAAGACCCATGTTCAAGTTTTCATAGACCCTTATTGAGGCTAAACATACTCTTAACACTATTCATGCGTGGTGAGATCTTAGCTTCAACCCCGACGTAGGTGCGATGGAGTCCCTATAGATAGTGGTGTGGTGGGACAATATTTTTTGACGGAGGTGATGTGGTCAGTCAATTTGTCATGGGGGAGTCTAATCGAAAGACAATTCGGCACAGATCTTTTTACACAGATTATGCACATTCATTTTTGTGGGGGTCCATTTCGAGTATCACGAAAATGATCTGAACCGCTCATCTTTCGATTCTTGAAAAACTCGTACCGATATCCGTTGGAGCTGATTTTTTAAAAGAACCCTCAAAAAAAAATTTAAAAAAAATATAAGCGGTTTGAATCATCTTTATAAGACCCGAGATTGGCCTCACAAAAATATATGTGTGAGATATACGTGTTAAAAAAGTCCGTGCAAGGAACAGGTGGTGCAAGGGCATGGAAATTGCAAAAAAGTCTCTAGTTTGGTCGTGGTCTGCTTGCTCTTTGTCGTTTGCCCTACAATCAATCAATGGAATTTCACAATATTCAATGTCTCTATATGGAAAAAAAAACTCTCTTTTCACAGAAAACTTGTGAAATAAAATACCCCTAATCACTAGAATGATGTGCAATAAAATATTTTAGCTAGTGCTATATAATATGAGTTAGTCTAATTGCAGACGCCATTCTTATGCATTATATCACCGTGAAAGTGACTTTCAAGAACATCAAATCACGTATGCAAATATGTAGATGTAACCAGTTGACGTGTTTGAATATGTTAGCAAATATAGTAATTTAATGTGACTTGCTGATTATACATTAAAGATTTGAGGCGCAAAATCGGTCTATTCACACAAATGGAAACAATGAAACTAAAAGTAGCATTTCACACTGTATTTTAAGCTTGGAGTGATCTAATGATAATAAAAAATAAAATAAAAAGTAGCATTTCACACTATATTTTAAGCTGGGAGTCTAATGACAATACAAAATTCCTTTCCTAGACTTAATTATTGATTCCTTTAAAATCATAAGGCTACGCTCACAATTAGGAAACCCAGCTAGCTAGGTCTTGGCGTGGGATTCTCACAACAACAGAGTTGCGAAAAGCTTTCTAGTTTTGGCATGGTTAACTTGATAGCCAAGCATATTTGGGGGTGTTCCAAGTAAAAAAAAAAGGAAGGTTTTGAAAAAGGACATAATTTCAAACTCAAATATAACGAAAATGGAAAATAATTTTTCAATTTTTTTGCACCATTTAAAAGATTTCAATGAGATCTATCGAACAAGATCCATATTAGTAGGAAAATTATTTGCGTCAACACATGATTTTTTACCTTGAAATTATTTTCTTTTTCCAAAACCTTCCTTTTGTTTTAGTTGGAACACCACCTTGAACTCGTAAAACAAATCATGGATGAACTAATTAGGGTTAAACTTTTCATTACCCATTTCTCTTGAGTCTCCTTTGGCTCAGTCTATATGAAATTTTGCTCTGGCTTTACTTGGTCTCCCTTAAAGCTAGAGCTAGAAAAAGCCGTAGCAGCGTCGTCAAGTTATAGTGTTCTAAGCAAAGGCGATGAGATTGGGCTCTAAACATTAATAGTCGAGGTGTGCGTAAACTGGCTCAGACACCCGAATTATAAATAAAAACTCGGATCCGGTAATAAATTACTCTATGTGGAAAGTGGGATAACGCATATTTAAACATTAGTTCAATTAACACTCCTATAAGAAGGAAAAAATAATGACCAAGTGCCATTATGCATGTGAGATGCAAAAATGTTTCAACTGGGGAATATAGCCGACATTTCTTCAAGCTCCAGGAATTCTAATTTAATTCCCACTCCAAAAAGAGCCATAATATTCCTTGTTCTCGTTCACAGAATGGCTTAAAAAGTAGGTACATTTCCATTTTTAAAAATTAGCTAGGTACATATATAATCTAAGGCATGCGCGTTTATCGCATAGAGGACATATATAATATTGTGTCGTCACATGTGGCTTGTATTGGCAAAGGGAGGCAGCAAAATCCGGTCTCTTCTCTTCTCCCGTGGAGTAGATACTGCACAGTCCTGTATGCCGATCGAACCGCACATATTCACAGTGTATGAACTTATAAACAAATGAGAAACTCTCAACTCCGATAAGACCAATCATCACATTAAAGCATTCCATCATAGGTATGAACTTATATAAAAAAAATAAACAAGTGAGAAAGTAGGAGGATTACCATTTGCCAAGTAAAGAGTGCTGGGGGTCAGTGGAAAGGAATGGGACAAGAGAGGGTTTTGGAGATAAGTGGGCCATTAGTTACTACAACTTTGGGGGCACAAAGCAAGAAACAAGATGCCCTTTTTCCTCAATTCTTGCACTTTGATGCCGTATCACAATTTGTTTGAGGTTCTCACCTTCGCCGGCCGCGTGATTAAATTGTAGGAGTAGGATTGAATCGGGACACTTGGTTCAACGGTAGTGTAGTGTAGTGAGATTGCGTGATTCTTGTAGAGAAGAAATCGACAACTTTATTAATGAATTAAAAGAGTGAATCTAGTTGGGTAGTATAAATGTTTCTAACGTATGACAAAAAATATATTGTAGGATTTAGTTACTATTCCGTATCTAATTCCATAGGTTTTTTTTGGGACAAAAATTGAGAAGATATATTGATAATTGCCTAGCAGAACTTACATAACGGAGTTCAATACAAATCTCTTGGACAAAGCCAAACTAATTATCTAATAACTATTGTAAAAATGAGAAAAGCACAAAGCAACTGATGTTTTTTTATCCCGATTTAGACGTTGAACCTGACGCAAACGACGGCACTCGCAATCTGCTGTATATTCATAACCTTCAGCTGTCTCAAAGTAGATAAAGTGTTGGCCAAAGATAAAAGACAACAGATACCCAGACGATCAGATGGACTCCGACTAAGTATGGACGCACCAAATACCAATGAACTTCCACAAGTCAAGAGATAAAGCTTCGAGAAGATTTGTTATTCTAATCTTGGTTCTGGAGTATAGATGGGGATTATTACAATCTTGAACTTAAATTATCAAACTTGGCGATGCAAGTTAAAGAATACATGGTCAAGATTTCTCCGAGCTTAAGCAGTACGGTATGCTTCTCTTTCACGTAATACTAGTCTCTCTCTCTCTCTCTCTCTCTCTCTCTCTCTCTCTTATTGGTCTTACTATTGTCAGTCCACTGGATGACGATAAGCACACTAAAATACAAGAAAAACAAGTAATTCTGCGTACTTTCTATATCTTTTAATACACATTTACACAATTACTATTGTCAGTTTGTTGGGCTGATTTTAGAATTTTTCTTGTTTTATTTATTTAATATTGGTCTACAATGAGAAAGCGAAACAGTAGTATAGGAGGAATTTAGGACTTGAAACGGTGATTCTGAATTCAAACGTCACGTCGAGTTAGAGAGCACAATAGTTAATCATCTCCTGCTCGCGCTCGCGCTTGCACACCTAAATATATTACTCCATCTGTTCCATTTTTATTGTTCATTATCTTGTTTGTTTCTTTTATGTCTTTTGCGTATATCTTTTAATGTAGATCTTAAAAAATATGCAATATGAATCTTATTTGATAAATCTCTATTAGTTCTATAATACAAAATTTTCAAAATTATGAAAACCATTTTAAATGGAAAAATATAAACAATTAAAAAATGACACACAAAATAATGAAAATGGAACGGAAGGAGTATTAATGATTTAGTAATTTTTTATGTGTATCTTTGAGTTTATGAAAAACTTTATTATTGTGATCCCTTTAAAATCTTGATAATAGTAGGTTAAGTTCGTTAAAATAAAACATTTTAAATCGTAAAATCTCTCCATACTCAAAATAATCTTTTATTTGATTTATTTAAATTATTAAACGGTTCGAATTATTTGTATTGGATCCAAAGTGAGTTCCGCGTGCCGATATGTGCATAGTCGGTTCAATGGAGGGTTCATTTTCAAGGGACGGAAAGGGGGTTGTGTAGTTGGGTGAACAGAAATGCTAAGGGTACAGCAAATCTTGTATTGTAGCTGCGCACAAATTCATTTTGCACCCGTCTTGGGTCCCACATAGATGATCAGAGCCACTCATGTTGTTCAAAATATTTTGTTCAAGGTCCATGTAAAAAATCATCTCAATCCGATATCGGTAAGGATGTTTATAAATCATACAACTTTGCTTCAGAATTTGGCTTGAATTTCTGAAGCAAAGTTGAATGATTCGTAAATGACCTTATTAGTATCGGATTGAGATGATTTTTTATAAGAACCCTAAACAATATATTATGAACAAAATGAGCGGCTCCGATAATCTTTGTGGGATCTGAAACGGGCACAAAAATAATAAATCTGTACGTGGTTACTATACTGAATTTGCTATACTTGTAGCACTACTGTTGTGTGAATGTTAGCTGAAGTGGAATTGCACTTTGTCTTCTGTGGGGCAGGGTCCAAATGCAGTTCTTATTTCCCCTAAAAAAATTCCCCGTCAATATCGGTGTTTACTACGACATTGCCCCTGGGATCCTAGTGAATTTACTATGATCAATGAAGCAATTATAAAATTGATCCAAAAAAAAAAAATGAAGCAATTGTAAAAAGAAAAAAAACATTGTGTTTACCATTTGATTTAAAATACAATAAAAATATCTCTCAGAATACTTTAAGGGCATCCATATCTCTCTCTTTACTCTCCTCTTTAAACTATATTAAATAGCCAAACATCCAAAACCTGCCTTTATCAGCCTCTCTTTCTTCCTCTCTACTTTGATGAAATTTTAGTTTTGCTACAGTAGCTTGTTTGGATAAACGAGCTACTGTTCACTTGCCTCTGATTTTTATATTCTCTCTCTCTCTCTCTCTCTCTCTCTCTCTCTCTCGTAATTGTTGTGTACCAGCGCCAACAGTCAGAGGCAAGGGAGATTGGGAGAGTTTTTTTTTTAATCAAAAGGAAGAGTTAAATTGAGTATTTAATTGAGGTGGGTTTGATTATTTATTGAGAGGAGAGTGAGAGTAAAGAGTCTGATACAGTAGTTATTTTAAAAGTAGATAGCTAAAGTAATAAAGTGACTTTTTGAGGTGTAAATTGGTCCAAAATGTAGAGAGTCTGGTGCGGATGCTCTAACCTCACTTTTCAGTTCTAATCTCTCAATCCAAAAAAAGGAACTTACATGCACATATTATATGATCATCCCTCATGTGCTTTAAAAATAAATTTACCACGATCTCATTTTTCGATCCGAGCAGTTTATTTTATAAGTCTCGATGTGTTTAGTATCTACGAAAACAATACTTTGATAATACATTGATATCCATTTGAACGAAACTTATTTGTCACAATAGAATAGAACGCCCAGATTCCGACAATTCATTTCTCTTCATACAAATATGATTCGATCAAGTTTTTGCTCGTATGTCCGATCTACTTAATTATTAGCAGGGACAATAAGCATATTGAATCGATTCGATCAATACAATTCTCCTCATACAAATACGATTCGATCAAGTTTTGCCGAACCTTACAAATGAAACGGCTCAATCATCGAATGTGACAATGAGGGATCCTATTTTGAGCCACATGAGAAGCCATCATCACAAGAAAGGATCAGGAGAGGATCTTGATTAATTCCTGCTTCTTTTGTAGTATAGTTTCACCTCTTCTGCCAAATTTGTTGAGGGTTTGGCTTTCTCTAGCTATTTTCCTCTCAAAAGAGAGATCAAATGGATCCATTCATGGAAGGGTTGGTACAAAGGCTAAAATAAGTATTTATTTTTAGAGTCAAAGGTGGTGTATATTGTAAAAAAATGACCTGTCTCATAAAGCAAAAAATAAGTACTCTAAAATTAAGTACCTTAGCAGTACGAAGGACCGTCCGCACAACCAGTACTCCTCCTTTTAATGGACCGGGGAGGTTTGGCACAAAGCTTCAAGGGACCATCCATATATTGGTCCATCCACACACCACCGGCCACTCCTCTCAAAGCTTGATATTCTGTTCTCTGCTCTCTCACCAACCATCTAATCTAACCCACATTAATTAAGCACATAATCTGTCGAGCAACGTTTTTGTTTCTGTGTTTTCTTTCTTTTGAAAATAAAACTAAAAGTAAAAAGAACATATCAAACTTGGTTCAAAAACTTTAACACTAGTTACTGTTAGAACATGTGTGAACGTTGAGTTCCATATCAGATAAACAGAAAAAGAGTTAGACCTTAATATACAATTGGAAAGCTAAACACTTACAAGGCTTAGCCTTTTAAGTGGATATGGGTCATTCAATGTATATTGGGCCCAAGTAATGAGGTGGATTCTTTGTCGTTACTCCCATACAAATTGGGCCTTGAGCACGCAGTAGGGGGTCGATGCATCAGACAAACTCCCAACAAGTGGTAATTTGTTGTGCCGAAAACGAAATTGAGAATATAAACAAAACAACAAGCGAAAATCAAGAACACAAGATTTACGTGGTTCCCCAAATTGGGGACATCCACGGGAGAACAGTAAGAGGATCGACTATAAACTAGGAGATAACACACAGAGCCGGCTATACCCGTAACTCTCGTTGAAGCATCAAATTACAGATATCTAGGGACAAATCTCTGGTGGAATCCGATAGGGATACTAAAACCCTAGGTGGAACCTGATAGAGCATAAACCAAAACCCTAATATCTAATCTTCAACATGAGAGACCCCTTAGGGGCCTCTCCAAAGGGATTCACTCAAGAAGTCCAAAACCTAATGAAGAGGATAAGTCTAGATTTATAGGCACAGAGTCCTTCCTAAAACCAATTCTTGCCCAAACATGAAGAGGATAAGACTAGATTTATAGGCACAGAGTCCTTCCTAAAACCAATTCTTGCCCAAACAAAATTCCTTGCACCCAAAGTCTAAACCAACAATGAAACAAATCTTTTAGGAAGTCAAATATCTTTTCGACCATCCCAAATTCAAGGCATATCTCTAAAAGTTACTAATAGTCGCCTACGAATCAAGGTCCTCTGATGTGATGATCTGTCGTGTGCATGGTTTCTCATGTGGCGCGAAATGGGAATCATTACGGTCCTATGTCACAATCCAAAAATTGTAGGTCTCGACTCGTCTAATGCTCATGCCAAAAAACAAGTTTATTAGAGATCAATAAAAGCTTGGTCTAATCATATTTGTCTGAGGAGAAATAAATGGATGGATACCGATGTCCAACGAATTGAACTTGATTATTTTGTATGGTCGTTAAACACATCAAGATTAATTTACAAAAGGAATAGTTCGGTTCGCTAAATGGAATCGTGATTGGTCCCGTTTTGCGTCACACAATACGTTATCATGTACATGAGAGGATCTTGATTTCGTATGAGTCTTCATGCATGTTCGACTACACACCATACTTTTTTCTTATTTTCCGCTTGAAATAGGACATCACACCTCAGTCTTTTGATCCTGTGGCCACCCTCTCACTTGTTTACAGAACAACCAGTTGAACACATGTGTACCAAACATGTTATTGAGACTTGTGGATTCTTATTTGCATGTGCGTGATTTGTTGTATTTGAATCAATATTAGCTACAGTAGTAGATTGATTTCGTTTTAAGTTGTTTGTTTCCTTTGGTACGTACGTAATTGGCAGTTGCAAATATAATTAATCCCTAATTAATGTTACGGACTGTGGGGCTCTTGTCCCCTAAAGACACAGCAACATTCAGTAGCACTCAATTTCACTGTCCAAAAAAGTGTTTTGAACCTGGAAGAGTTCTTTTAAAATCCGGATCTTGCAGAGACGGACAGTGAAATTGAGCGCTGCTAATTGCTCACCCCCACATCCTAATGTTACATAGAGAAATTCAAGAAAGAAACAAAAAGCATGGTAAAACCGCAAAGCATAAGAGCTGAGAGGCTCTGTGTAGGCTATAGAATTAACTAGACCATTACTTCTCTCAACGAGTTGTATAAAACGGTCACTTTGAGTCCCCTTTATATATAGGAGAGACACCCTTACTCTATACTTTGCCATGGGCCACCCCATCATTCATCTTAAATTTAAGTTTATTGCATTGGACATTACCTTTCTCGTGTCAAGCTTAGAACCAACCATGCTTTTCTTTTCTTTTCTTTTTAAATGGCAATAGATTCATTGATATATAGGAGATGTACACAAACAACAGTGGGCCGCCCGATCGAAGGACTAGAAAGCCACAAAGGAGGTAGTCTTCCTAAGTATAGGCACCCAAACCACTACTACCTCTCCTAGCCAAAGAATTGGTTACTCCATTCGTATTCCTATGTACACACAAAATAAAACTCACACTGGTTAGAAACCCAAACATCCATCGCGCCACCACCACGCCTTCCTTGGTCAAAGAACCATCACCACCACCACTGTCGGAATCTGAACTGACACCTCAGTTATGAAGGACGTTGAGAGAAAGGAAAAGATGGGATAACAAGAAGAAACTATTGGATTTGAGATTGAGAGACAACCCTCACTAAATAGGAGGGGGTTATTGAAGGAGAGAGAAGACGCAGGGCTGGCCCAAGGGTTTTTAGTGTCCAAGGCCAATTAAAAAAAGGTGTGCCTTTAAAGAGTTAATACTTAACAATTTTTACAGTAACAATCACAATATGAGAAAGCCAAACCAATATAAAGTTCTACTAATCATTACATATAAATACAAAATACGAGATCATCAAGATTTTGGAGTGAGTTTGGAGGGAAACGATTTTGGGGAGGTGTTATTCGGTGGTTTGGGGAAATAATTTTGGGGATTTAGTGTGTTGGACACTTGGGCTTATGAGATGGTATGTTGGCCTAACTCATTACCTCTACTAATTGGGCATTTTTTTTTCATTCTATTGGGTTTAAAAAGAGTTATACTCAAACCCAAATATACCCAAATAGTAAAAATATTACAGTGCCCTGAGAATTGAAATTTTTGGGATGCTTAAGGCCTAGTCCCCTTAGGCCTTGGGGTTGGGCCGACTGTGAGAAGACGTCACTACGAAGGAAGGAAACACCCATCAAGGGCAAAGCCCTCCCCTTCTGCCACCACTTAAGGGTGGTGAAAATCCAAGGTGGAAACGGTTAGGGTTTTTTTTAGAGAAAGATGCTCTGGGTTAGAAAGAGAAACACTATTGCTAAGGTCAGGACCAACTATGCTATGGCTTAGCAAATCATAGAAAAAATACGCCTAATATTGGAGCATCCACAGTGGAATAAGCAAAACAAAAAAATTGTTAAAATTAGCAATGTTAGATTAAAAAAGTGCTCACATTGGAATAACTAAACCTAGCAATCTCTTAACAACTCATCAAATTTTGGCTCTTCAATAATCAAAGCTAGCAATATTTTGTTAATAACCAAATTTTATCTCTCAATCAAGTACACCAACATTACACAAAACCTTCTCTCTTCCATTCTCTCTCTCTCTCTCTCTCTCTCTCAACAATGTTTTCAAAAAATTATTTTAAATCCTGTTACTTTCAAAAAAATATTCTGTTTTTTTAGAAACTTTCTTTTACAAGAAACAATTTTTTCAAAAATTTTAAAAACTGTAAGTAAATAAAGTGTGTTTTTCAAAAAACTATTTTTGAAATTTCAAAACTCTTTTATAGAAAACTGTTTTTTACACAAAATCTGTTTTTAAAAAAACTGTATTTATAGTTTTTAAAATTTTAAAACTATTTGTGTAAATACAATTCTTTTAAAATTGTATTTACAGTTTTTAAGTGAACAAAGTGTGTGTTTTTTGAAAAACTATTTTTTGTTTTTGAAAAAACTATTTTTTTGGAACTATTTCGAACATAAACTGTTTTTTTTTCCCTTCAAAAATCGCTTTTTTAAAAAAATATGCGTGAAATGAAGGGAAAAAGTTTGGAGGGCCCATTGGTTTTGATTATGGGCAAAAAATAACCAATGTGAGATTTGATATTGTTAACTTTAACAACTTCTAAATGGATAATTAAAATCTTATGTGACATATTTTGATTATTCACATTTGCTTATTCCATTGCTGATTCTCTTAGTATGTCGATTTTTTTAGAATTAAGATAAATTCACGGGACACATTATTTTTAATGTAATTAAACTTCAACAAAAAAAATACATGTAAACATATTCACAACATACCAAAAATATAAGGCTTCCATTATTTCTCTAAAAGTTATTTTCAGTTGTAGTGAGCTACGTGTGGGCATACTTATGAGCTTGATGCATCTACATATAAGAGGTTATTTCAATATTTTCCGTACTTAGAGCATCCGCAATGTAATAATCAAAAGTGAATAATCAAAATCTGTTATGTCAGCTTTTGATTATTTATTTAGAGGGTTGCTAAAGTTAGCAATGTGAAGTCACACATTGTTACTTTTGATTATTCAAATACCCAAATTTAATTATTGATTAGAAAGTTGTTAACTATGATTATTACAATTTGAGCACTTTTCAAGCTCACATTGCTAACTTTAACAATATTTTAATTTTGATTATTACATTATATATGGATGCTCTTATAATGTGCAAAACTAGTGATCCCCACTGGCCAAACTCACGGTTTGTAATACGTGCATCTTTAACGTTTCCATCACTAGTAGTGAGGTCCGCGAGTTTAAGTTATTGGCTTAATTAATGATGATCGTGACACAGAAACTTGGATTAATAGCATGCGAGTAAAAGCCGAATGACAACGAGTAGATGGTTAGTAGATGACAATTTATGTCTTTCTTCCACACTCTCAACGGCTAGTAGCTCGAAGTTAATTTGATCAGTAATCCAATTTCCCGGCTTAACGAAAAGTTCATGATAGGTTTCACACACAGACTCTACTATCTCTATTATAAAACAGAAGGGTGTGGGAACAAATTATTGGAATGACTATGATTGGTTTGATCCACGGACTGAGAGGCATTCTCCTCATCTCATTAAAGAGCCCATATTTTAAAGCTAATTACACAACTGTCATCCCCTTCCAACAGGGATGCGTAGTGCCGTAGGCACGGGTTAACACTAGTGCTTAATATTGCAGAAGCACCCAAACCCCTTGCTAAGTAGGAATTAATTATCAATAGTACTGTGCTTAGCTAGCTTTGAGTGTGGTACCATCTTATTTACTCTCTCACACACGTGTGCACACACACTCTCTCCCTCTCTTCTTCAAACTTGTCTTGAGATGAGAACTATAAGTGTTCAGACACAGATCATTGATCCATAAAATATGCGAAAAGTTAGGGAACCGACGGGCACACCAACGGTCATGCGGGGCCTATTCCAGATTCCGCATTGATGGTCTGAATCGTTTAATAATTTTAAAAAAAATGAGTGGGCTCCCAAGAAAAATCAATTCAATTCTATATGTGTAGGTGCTCGATCCAATCTTCTATTTTTTCATTTCAATTCCGTATTCGTGAAATAAATTGAAAGATTGGATCGAGCACCTACACATATAAGATATAGCTAATTTTTCACGGAGCCCACTCGATTTTTTTTAAAAATTATTGAACGACTCAGATCATCAGTGCAGGACTCGGAATGGGCCCCGCGTGGCCGTTGGTACGCCAGGTCAGTGTGTCCGGTCGGGTTCTATAGCAGGATTGCAAATTATTGAATTGCTTTTTTCTTTTATCAGCGCAAGTCAGTATTGTTAGAATAGTTAGATTAACGTCTTGGAGGTAGAGTTGAACTATTAACCTCCTTTCACTTAGCACTTAATCACACCCCGTGATACCGTTGGGCTAAAGGTTTCTCTTAGCACTTAAGCGCGCACACCTTGTGATACCGTTGGGCCAAAGGTCTTTTGTCGACTAATTTGCACTGCTATTCAATAGCAAATATAGTACTCCCTCCGTCCTATTTTATTTTTTCCCATTTTAAACTTTTTATTGCCCCAAATTGTTTGTCTAATTTTGAAAGACCTAGGGAAAACCCCCCTATAAAAGTACTATTTTATCCTTCTTCTTTTTTTAATTAATGTGACTAGTACAATTTGAATTCAAGGGCATTTGTGAAAATTTTAATTTTCGAAGTGTATGATCATGTCCTCTTATTAAATTGGATTCTCAAAATTAAACAAACAAATTGAGACGGATGAAGTGATTTGCATGATCATAGTGTCGATCGACCCCAGCTATACATGAAATGTCTTTAATTAATCATGCCCCCTCCGGTTGGACAGCTCAACTAGCTAGTGATCTAGGCTTTGCCTTATCAGTTTTATCAGTTCCCGAATTATGTGAACTCTTTAAAACGGAAAAAAATAAAATAAAATTGAAGCAACAAAAAATATAGATTTGGAGGACCAAAAAACTGAAACAATTTAGATTTGGAGGACCAAATCTCTAAAAATGAGATGGGTCCCTTCAAGATTCTCTCAAAAAGTAGAAAATGTGAAAAAAAGTGGGAGCAAATTATAAAAATTTCCCTTAATATGTCTCATACATCCTTCATTTTGAAAAAATAGAAATGAATTGGAGAAACTCTTGGCCAAGTGTAGGCCAAGTGTGCAGGGAGTTCTCTGTAGGAGTAACTTAATTTTGAGTGGCTCTATTAAAGCCCCCTTACTCTAAGGATGGTAATGGAGCGGGGTAGAGCCAAATTTGTGATACCTCATTCTCATCCCGTTTCTTATCAAGACGTAGTCGGTCCTGAAAAAATTGGAGAGGTGGAAAAGTCAGGGATTAATTGGGCCCTTATTCATCGTATTTTGACAAGAAAATAAACATTGATAAGTAAGTACAGATAATACAAGGAATAAAAAAATAAAATTATGACTTTGTAGTTGGTACTTTAATCTTATTGCATTTAAACATTCTAATTACCATAATTGGGGACCGGACGAGTAGAATGGGACGCGACAAGAAAATATCATTCCCACCCCAGTTTATTATAGGATCAAGGAATACTAGTTTGAGTTGGAGTGAGGAGATCGGAGGTAGGAACAAGACAGAGGAAATATATTGTCATCCCTACCTTGCTTCGTTAACTTCCCTTATCAAAGATGTCCTCTCATATATGCTTATCTTACCAAAATTAAAAGGGCATTCTGAAATCACCAAAGTAATGTAGGTTTTATTAGGAGAAATCTTCAATACACACTCCTTTAAGGTGCATATCATATGCACCTATTGTGCGGTCCATATTGTGCCACCTCATTAAAAATTACCTGCTAAACAGGTCATTCATAACATTTTAGGTCTATCGTAACTTTTATACCAAAATTCATAACTTTTGATTCATAACATTTTTCTTACAAATCATAACTTTTTAGTGCATATCGTAACTTTTACGAATGAATCGTAACTTTTTAGCAATAGATTCATAACATTTTAGAATCATAACATTTTGGTGTGTTTCACAACTTTATAAAAAAAATCGTAACATTTTCAGTTCGTAACATTTTCACTACGGAATCGTAACATTTTAGTCCATTTCATAACTTTTCTATAGTCAATTGTGCAATCGATTACTTAATCAATTTTTTTTAACGGTAGCTAATCAAATATGTAATCTATTATGTGAATGTTCAATTCCATAATCGATTAGACTTTATAATTGATTTTTAAATTGATTAGACATTATAATCAAATATATAGTAATTGATTTTGCAATTGTTTACATATTCAATTAGACATCATAATTGAATATGTAATCAATTTTATTATGTTCAATTATGTAATCGATTAGACAATATAATCGATTTTGTAATTGAATTGAGTACGATTGGATAACAATGTGAAGTCGATTATTCAATCAATTTGCTAATTGATGGGTCTCAATAAATCCTCTAATCAATTGCAAAATAAGTTAAAAACAACATTGCAATAGATTTAAAAATCAATTGTTCTGAATAACACAAATAATTGATTACATGATAGATTATATTTTTCTCAGCGGTTTCAATTGCGTAATTGATTGGTATCGATAACACTTGTAATCGATTACATTATCAAGTATGAGTATTAGTTATTTGTAATTCAGATGCGAGCACTAATTTACAAAACTCTAGTAGTATGTCTATTGACCAAAAAATAAATAGCACGTCCTAAATTTTGTTGTCTTTTACACATAACTCTAAAATGTATTGATAAATTTATCTCGTCATCATCACTCTCTTGATCACCCATTAACTTTGTTAGTGTTTCCTACTTAATTAATACGGATGATTGACTTCGCTATTCCTTTTAATTGGACTATTTGTGTGAAATTTTTTTTTTTTGATATGCATGTGAAAGTTCACTATGCAATTGAAGGTATTGTGAAAAATGTTAAACATCATAATATTTCAAAAAAGTCCAAAAAAAAAAAAATGGCTACATATATGAAACACTTTAAAAAGGGTGTTGATTTTGGCACTCCCCTTGGGAGTTGGGAGTGTCAATAACAAAGTGAGGAGTGCCAAAATCATTGGCCTTTAAAAATCCTGCAAAAAAAAAAAAAAGAAGAAGCTTTAACTTGACTTTTTATTACATTATAATAATGATAGTATCTTTTTCTTTAATAATTATCGAGAACAACGTATTTTAAAGAAATAAATTATTTTCACTTGAAATAATTTTAGCTTCAAAGTTTTAAAAAAATAAAATTATTATTTTTAACATAAATTAATTATCAAAAATAAAATTGGGCCTAATTTTTCGAAGGAAAAGAAAGATATACGCTGGTTGAGAAGAGGGTGAGAGACTTGAGGGGATTTTCTTTCCATTTTGGTTAATTCATAGGGTTTACCTGTTGCACTGGTAACAAGTTATTTGTTAGTAACCTATCGTAACATTTTAAAGGGTCCAGATCATTTCTCAAACATCCAATGGTAATCAATGAGGGTGCATATGATACACACCCAAATAAGGGGTGTGTATTGTAGCACTTCTCGTTTTATTAAGGCATATATAGAAGAAAGAATAACAAAAATATGAAGAACTTGATTTTCTTGCTTTTGTCTTGTTTATTAGTTGGGAAAATTACAAGAAAATAAACATCATTTCTCAATTGTATTTTATATCATTTTTTTTCTCTCCAAAAAGTGCCCTAGTATTAAATATTCTCACTTCTTTTCTTGGAAAATAGAAATTTCAAAATACTTCTACATTATAGTTAATTCATATAGTAATTATCATGATCGATCAACGAGCTCTACAATATTTCACCTTTCCAAAGTACGCACAATCTAAAAGGGAATTAGAAATTTTAGATAAGTTCAGGGTCCGTTTGGTAATTCTATCATACTCACAGGATATGAAAATAATTTGTTCTTTATTTCATAGTTGAAAATTTAATTTGAGATGGTAAGAAAATCTGAAAAAAAAAAAAATTGGATGGCAATCATGCAATTCTACTGGAATTGAAGGGCTTTCGACTACTCCTCCGTGCATAAAATGCACGCAGGTGCCCTCTTTCCTTTTCAGAGTGGACTTACATCACCTCCCTCTCTCTCTCTCTCTCTCTCTCTCAATTCTGGGTTTGGAGTGTAGTGCGGAAACGTTGAGATTCTCCGAAGAATACCGTGGGTACTTCAACTGATGACTTTGATATTCCAATCTTCTCCCCTACTAAAGTTCTTCCCTACTTGCTGTTAAAGACTCTGTTTTTGTTTCCCCTGTTTTATGAAGTTGTTGTAACCCTTTGGACAGGTCTTTCTTGGGAAAAATCTTAAGCTCTGAGCTAAAATTTATCGGAGGGTGTCAAATTACTGAAAATGGGTCGGGCTTAGATCTGTTGGAGGTGACAATTCTCTCTCTCTCTCTCTCTCTCTCTCTCTCTCTCTCTCGGTGGCTTGGATTAAAAAGGTTTGCTCTTTTAATTCAATGGGTAGTTTATACCTGTTCGAGAAGTTGGGTTCAATTCGAGTATGATGCGATTATGGTCTTGTTAGTTCCTTGTTTATTTAAGTGTTTTTTTTATAACCGGATTTTCGGGCCAACTTGCGCCCATGTAGATTATTTCTGGGTGTTTCTGGGCCTTGAGTTAACCACCGAGCAAACCTCTGGTGACCCCGCGGTATAGAATGTTTGGTATCAGTGGGATTTGATAATGCGACCTCACCGAGGACAATCACGTTTATTTATTTAAGTGTTTGGGGGAATCTAATTAAGACAAAGCATTCGCTGATGCTAATTTAACTCACCCTTGTGGTTTAAAGAATTGAGAAATTTGAGCCTGTTGCCTTTAGTTACAGAGGCATTCTGCTGTCCTTGTGAGCCTGATGGGGTTCTGTATTTTGTTAGAGAATTTACTTGGGAAAAACAGTTACATTTTGTATTATTCCTATTTTTGGTTTCGTTTAGTCCCAATTTTACTGAAGATTGCAAGTGAAATGGTACCAAGTGGTAGGCACTAGGCACCATGTACACTTATGCATTTGACAGGAGTTCAAACCTCACTAATTAGCATTTAATAATGCTGACTTTCACCATTAAATTCTGTTTTTTTTACTCTCAAGATTACCCCAGTTAAGAATAGTTGACGGTTTTCAATTGTTTGTTGAATACCCTGTAATATTTCTAGACCTACCTCCAAGACTTAGTCCAGTTGGTTGGTGGGTTTACTCCCCTCACAGTTGATCAAGGTTCATTTTTTGGGTCATGCCGCAAGAAAGAAAAGTCTTGTGAATCCCCTAGTCCTGAAGTGGATGGACCGGACACCCGGACCGCGGAACCCAAAAAAAAAAAGACCATTCTAGACCTGATGCTATTGGAGAAAATGATCCTATTGTTTTTTTTTTTTTTTTTCCCTTTTATCTTTTATCTTTAAACAGGACTGATCTTTCAGTTCCTAAGAGGGTAGTTTTTTTTTTGGTTTTTTTTGGGACATAAGAGGCTAGTTTAAAGCATCTGAGTTGAGGAACAATGGAATAATACTGAGATGGGATTGATTAAGAGTTTGTGCTTTGGTATTGAATTCCGCTGTCAAAAATACTGATACTGCAGTTTGAAATTGTCTGAAAAGAGTGGGGTAGATTTAAAGTTTCAAGAGGGTTGAATTCTTGTTATTTGTTTAATTAAAAGAAACATGTTCCATGGTCTAAAAAGGAGTCTTATTGGGCTGTTGAAGCATTTGTTTGAAGAAACATTTCGTATATTCCAAGCAAAAGAATACAAGCATAAAAAGGAGAAGTTTTCTTGACTCCTTGAAGCCCTGAGGGGTATGTATAATTCAGGAATTTTAGGATCTTAGCGGAATTTTTTTATATTAAAATCTCGCTTTTTAAGGTTTTACGGGTGATATGGTTATGGTACGTAGACGGTAGAACCGCTAATGAGAGGGATAAACCAAAACTGAATTTAGAGGAGTGAGTTTGAAAGGATCTGGTCTTTTTTGGATATCATGGAACCGCAATGGGAGGAAACAAATTCATGTAGCTGATGCCAATGATTGGGACTTAAAGGCTCGGTTTGAGTTGCTTTAACGTTGTTTTAGTTTTCATTCGTCAATGTTTGTTAAGTATCAGATACCCTATGTGTCATCTGGAAATTCAGATTCTTACTGTGCTTGTTCAGTATCCGATACCCTGTGATGTCTATGTCATCATGAATTTCTGTTACCTTTTTGTTATGTTTCTGTTTCTCATTATCCACCTAATTTTAACGGAAAATCTAAGGCTTCAAAGTGCAGCAGCCATCCTTGATCACATATTGATATTTTGTTTCTGTAAATCGCAGAAACTATTCCATCAAGAATTGAGCCACAGATAATCTCAAGACCACCTACGCCGAAGATCAATCATGTCCAACACACTATACTACCAGCCAATGCAAGAAATAGAGGCCTATGGTTTCCCCCAGTTTCAGACTTTAGACCACCAGTTGTGCTATAGTAACAGCAGCCATGGGAAGACTTCCCTCCTAAATTACGCTACACTGGAGTCATCGCCTTCAAATGGCTTTTACACCGTTTTCAATTCCCCAACTTTCACTTTCTCGCCTGGTGGAAGTCCCACATCACAGCAAGAGTCTCACTCAGATAAAAACTATGGGTCCCCCATAAGTTTGTCATGCGTAAGGGATGATGTGAACGAATTTAGGCACAAGTTGCGCGAACTGGAAAGCGTGATGCTTGGACCTGATTCTGACATACTGGAAAATTATGAGAATGTTTTACAAGGAGATATAGATATAGCCTCAGCGGACATAGACAGCTGGAGACAAATAATGGAATCCGTTTCCCGAAGGAGGGACTTGAAACAGGTTCTTGTTGCATGTGCAAAATCAATATCGGAAAATGATGCCTTTACTGCACAAAGATGGATCGCCGAGCTACGTCAAATGGTGTCGGTGTCAGGTGAACCGATCGAACGGTTGGGAGCATATGTGTTGGAAGGCCTCGTTGCGAGATTGACATCTTCCGGGGGTTCCGGGGGTTTGAAATGGAAAGAACCGGCGAGCAATGATCTTCTCTCCTACATGCACATCCTGTACGAGGTTTGCCCGCCCTTCAAATTTGGATACATGTCAGCAAATGGAGCCATTGCAGAAGCAATGAAGGATGAGAATAGGGTCCACATAATTGACTTCCAAATCGGTCAAGGAAGTCAGTGGGTAACCCTAATCCAGGCTTTTGCGGCAAGGCCTGGTGGGCCGCCCCATATCCGTATAACGGGTATCGACGACCCAGAATCGGCATACGCCCGTGGAGGTGGGCTTAACATCGTTGGACAGAGGCTATCTAAGCTTGCTAAGTCATTTAAGGTGCCATTTGAGTTCCACTGTGGAGGCATAGCTGCTACCAAAGTTCAGGTTGAGAATCTAGGGATCCGAGCCGGTGAGGCGGTCGCGGCAAACTTTGCATTCGTGCTTCACCGCATGCCAGATGAGAGCGTGAGTACTCGGAATGATAGGGACTGTTTGTTGAGGCTAGTTAAAAGCCTTCCTGCCAAAGTTGTTACCCTGGTTGAGCAAGAATCGAACACAAACACAGCTGCGTTTTTTCCGCGGTTTACAGAGGCGTTGGATTATTATGCTGCCATGTTTGAATCGATCGACGTGACACTTCCGAGAGCACATAAGGAGCGGATCAACGTCGAGCAACACTGTCTGGCGAGGGATGTTGTGAATGTGATTGCGTGCGAGGGGAGTGAAAGGGTGGAGAGGCACGAGGTTCTTGGGAAGTGGAAGTCGCGGTTTAGAATGGCCGGGTTTACTCCCTACCCATTGAGCCCTTTGGTGAATGCAACCATAAAAACACTGCTGGAGAGCTACTCTGACAAATATAGGCTTGTAGAAAGAGATGGAGCGTTGTATCTCGGTTGGATGAATCGAGACTTGGTTGCTTCTTGTGCGTGGAAGTAACACGCCAAGAGGGTAGAACAGTTAATTTTCCATGTTTTAGCTTCTGTAATACTCCCTCATAAATGTATGTCCATTCGGCTGGCCGCCTTTCGCCAATCAAATGAAACATGTTGTTTGTTATGTAATTTGCTTTTTACCTTCTTTTAGCTGTGTTTTGAGATATAGTTGAGAGCTTGTGTGGGTAGGCTGGGTAACTCTCCACCATGAGAATCTTTGAATGAGTATTACTAAGTGCATGGGCTGAGGATTTAGGAATCCTGTTGTTCACATGAGTTTGGTCATCTAATGTCACATAATTTGATGATATCGGAGCTACAAATTCGACACGAAGTTATGAAGTTGTGCTTGTTACTGATGCGATACAAACACACGAAGTTGTGCTTGTTCCTGATGTGATACAAACTTTTGTCTGGACTTGCTACTGTGCTTGGTGTTTTACTCAAGGGCCAAATCAAAAGTTGGATGTTGCGTCATGGATTAGTTGCTATGAAGCCGACCCCCTCAAATCAAAATCCTAGTTTCGCCACTGGTGCCGCTTTAAATTGTAAACTTGCTTCCACATATTCAGGCACAGGCTGAAATGGGTGGAGGAGTGCTTACAAATCACATCCTGCTTGCCATCTCTTCCCAATCTGAAAGGACAATGGTGGTATAATTAAATGCCGAAATACACTTCCAATGGATGGGGTGTGCCTCTTCGAATTTGTTCTTATAGCAAAAGTATTAGTGGGGTGAGACATGAGAGAATCCTTGAAAATATCATATTATTACTGTCATTTTTGTGAGATAATACTAAACTCACAGCTGTCATATGGTCATTATTGCCTACACAGAGTCAGGGTTAGAAAAAATTATTCAACGTGGTAGGCACCAATCATGAACCCTTTCTCAACACACATTTCTAATTTCAGGCCCGATTCTAAATATATGAAGCCTACATAAATATCTGAGGAAGAACATCTAAGCCATGTTTGATAAGTGAGTTAGGCCTTAGAATGGGATTGTTAATCCTAACACTTTGTTTGGCTGTCCAACTAGGGATGGGATTGAGAAGAGGAAGGGATTAGTAATCCCACACTTTTACCGGATTACTAATCCTAACTCTTTATTTGGTTGTCTAACTAAGGATGGAATTGAGAAGAGGATGGGATTAGTAATCCCACACTTTTACCGGATTACTAATATCATGGGGTACTAGGTATTATTAATCTTGTCTCAAGCTCTCTCCTGCAAAATGACTACCTTGTCCATGGTTTTTTTAACTCAATACCAATAGCAATTCTGCTGTTTTATGGACTGCTGCTTTTTGCCTATTTGTTGCTTTGTGAAGTTCTATTTCTTGATGGTTTGAAGTAGCAGTTTTGTGTTCTTGCCTGCCGCTTACGTCTTCATGGACTGCCGTTGCAATTCTTGTTGGACTGCTTGCTGATCGTTGCCATTTGGATTATTTCTTGTTGCATAATCTGTTGATTAGGGAGTGATATTATATGTATCTTGTCATTTGGGTGTTGTTTGGATTGATTTCTCATTTTTCCTTCTCTTATGGGACTTTTGGTAAATAATGTATGCCTGCTTTATTCTAAATATATGTTGGTTTAATGCTTTATTCTAAATATATGTTGGTTTAATGCATGGTGGTTGTCCAATAAGAATCTCAAAATTGATTGGATCGCAAAAAAATTGCCAACTGTCCAAAAAGTGCAAATTCGTGAGCTGGTCTTTCATGTAATTCCATAGATCAGGTTTTCACCTAAGGGTATAATTGAAAATTGTAATTTGTATCATAGCAATCAAACAAAGGATTGGGATTGGTAATCACAATCTTATGATTCAATCCTTATACAATCAAACACCCACTTGGAATTACACTCGGTATTACTAATCTCATCTCCTTACTAATTTCATCTAATTCAACACACTTATCAGATAGGACCCTAGCATATTGAGGTTTGCACACCTAGTGTACAGGATTATAAGACTTTTAATTATATATACTAGTTTAGAACATACGTTCTTGCAAAAAAGAACTTTTGAATTGCAACGAATTGGTTCATTTCAATTACATTTTGGATTAAAAAAAAAAATGGTTCATTTCATTTCCCTTCATTTGGCTCTTCTACATTCCAATTAAGTACTATCTTATCTGGATCGATTCTGTGTTAGTATCAAATTGAATAAATTACTATTACTATCGTAATAACGATGCAATTGCTCGTTCAATGAGCTATACGGAGGATTACAAATAATACAGGATGAGTTTGTATGGTTCTCTGAATTACCTTCAGCTTTTCTTTTTGAGTGCTGCTATTTGCACCGACCACCGGGGAGGGAAATCGTACCGACCGGCCGCGCCGGGCCGTCTCCGGCCACCGGACGGCCGATCCGAGCCGTCCAAAAATTCTAAAAAAAAAAACCGAGGGGCCCAACGCGGGAATAAACGGCATCCGAGATGTGTAAAATGCTTGATCTGAGCAGCCTTTTTTCATGCATATACACGTATATACATATATACACGAAAAAGGGGTGCTCGGATCAAGTACCTTACACATCTTGGATGCCGTTTATTCCCGCGTTGGGCCCCTCGGTTTTTTTTTTTAGAATTTTTGGACGGCTCGGATCGGCCGTCCGGTGGCCGGAGACGGCCCGGCGCGGCCGGTCGGTACGATTTCCCTCCCCGGTGGTCGGTACCTATATCTTTACTGTTTCTTTTTCTAGACTAGTATAGTAGAATCTAGGGTTTGATTTCAATTTTCATCCATGCTTTAAATGTCTTTGGATTAGAACCCAACCATTCTGCAATTAATCTCTCCCCTCCCTTTGACTTGAACTATACCCAAATTTATTCTCAGTCCGTCATGAAATCTCAAGGTCTTATGTTCAAAACCACTTAGGTGCTACCGGGTGGTGAGACAAGATTTATCGGGTGCGCGAAAACTAACCGAACGCCAGTCATAAAAAAAAATGTCTGTAACAAAAAATAACAAAATAAAACTGTTAATTTCAAACTTTTTGGGCAAAAAAACTGTAGTAAAGTCAAGGCCTCAGAATTGCAGAAATTGACATCAAGGCCTTCCACGAAAGCCAATCAGTCCCGAAAGATGGTGTGTTTATTAATCTGTATCATCACTGGCCATTAACCCTAACTCAAATACAGATATACGTAGATGTGTGTGTGTGTGTGTGTTGAATGTTTTTCTCATGGCATATCCCAAAAGTTCAAGGCAGAATATCTGCTCCCCAAGGCGATAGGATATGAAATCTGAATCACGTCGTATCAGGAAACTCCTCTGTGAAAAAGGAAATCTCGACTGCAAAACGACGGTTCCTCGATTTGCGACGATTAACGATTTCGAAGATACGAAGACTGAAATAGTTCGCTCCAAATCATAGCACCGCGACCAGTTCAATAACAAGAACAAAAAACAACACAGAGAGAGAGAGAGAGAGAGAGCGAGGGGGGGGGGGGGGTTGGTCGGCCTGAGCGAAACCCTAAAAGCAGAAGCAGCATTGCTGTGGGGAAGATTAGGACTGCTCTATATTTATAGGCTTGGTAAATTCACTAGGGCCGTCGATGTTTTAATCGTGGGGTGGGCTTTCTCCGCAGAATTTTAGGTTTTCTTGCAAATGCTCAGTTTCCGGGGCCAGCGTAGGTTTATAGTCTCTATATTTATGTCCGAGAGAGAATTGTTATGCCCGTTCGCCCTCGCTCCACCTTTTACTTATGGAAAAGAAAGGAAAGAAAAATTAAAAAAATGTCCCTCCCATTGTTTGGTTCAGAAAGAAAGTGAGGAAAAAAAAAAAAATCAAGTTTTGAGCACAATACATTTTCCTCACATTTTTCTTCTTAATATTTTCCTATCTTTTTTTTTCTTTTTCCCACAAGCTCCAAACGACCCTAAAGCTGTGTTTGGAACTTGTGAAAGTGGGGAGAAATGAAAGAAAAATGGTTAATAAGTAAAGCATAAGGAAATTGAGAAGAAAATTTCACTTTGCATTAAGTTCTTTTTTTTCATTTTCTCTCTCAAACCAAACAAGGGAAAGATTTTATTTATTTTGAACTTTTCTTCCTTTTCCATAAGTTTCAAGCAAATCCTGCAAATAAGAAAATGGTAAAATTTGACGTCTACTTTGTCCCAGTGTCCCTTGGAGCTCCATCGACCTGTTTAGGCCATATGGTCCCATTTGCCCCTAAATTTTATGTTCCGTTATCTCTACGCCAACCCCGTCGTTTATTCCACACACTACCATCACCAATTGGACTAAACATAAACCAAAATTGAAGGTTTGATTTGGCACAATTCAGACTACAAGGAAAAATGATTTGATTTGTAAACTAGGGACCATTTGGAAAGAAGATGATTTTTCTTGGGACAAATTGTAAGCGGGCAATAAATCCTTGGACTGCGGTGTCTCGCAAGCCCATCAAAACATTAGGCTATCGCAAGCCCATCAAAACATTGGAAGCCCATCAAGACCCAGAAACCCAAATGACTTATTGGGCGGGTTATTTACTTCATCTTCCTGTACTAATAATACAAGTAAAATGACTCATAAGCGGAAAATTATTCAAATACTCCCGATATATACTTTCTCCCCTCGTATAACATGTGGGCTCCATGTATTATGTGAGAAGAGGGAGTATACACCGAGAGTACTGAATAATTACCCCTCATTAGCATGACATGAACCCCACTCACTTTTTTGTTTGATAACTTAGGTGCCCGGACTGCCCAGACCAATTTATTGGCACCTTAACAAATTTTGGGAACCAAATCCCACCGTCCACCTGAGGAGAGCCCAATTAAAACCAAAGTAAAATTCTATATGAATTACTAGAAAACTTTATGGAAGTAGACCGGTTTCTTAGGGCCTAGGCCCTCTTATGTAATTTTTGTTTCTTAGGGCCTAGGCCCTCTTATGTAAAAAAAAAAAACTTTATGGAAGAGTGAACTCAACATGATATGAGCTGATAACAAACAGAAATTTTCCAATCTTTTCGTTTCAGGTAGGTGTTAGATAAATGTCAATGTTTTGGGGAATAAAAGTCATACTTACTTTCGTAAATCACACTCTTAATGCTATAATCATGTTGATAGTAACTAAATATTTGACATAACTATTTTATAATTAAGTGTACGGGTTAGTTTACGTGCATTTCAATTAATTTTAAAAAACCAGTCCCACTGTCAAGTGGGCCAATTTAAAGCCAAAACAAATTTTTTGACATTAGAGTGACCTATAACCCAATGAAATATTGAGTTGGTGAGATATATATTTGGCCGAAATCATGGTCAAACTTTGATTGTTTGATCTTGTTTGAGACATAAAACCTCAACTGCTCTTTGTCCACTCTCAAACAATCCATCTTTTTCACTTTCATCCATTAACCAATTCTATTATTTTTCACTTCTGAAACCTCTCAAACAATCCTAAGTTCTGATTTTGGCATATTTGTTACTCCATTTTTAGTACTCTTGCAGTGACAGACCTAGGAATTTCAAAATACTAGGGCACTTATTATTTACAATCTTAAAAAATATCTCTCTATGTATACCGCTAAACTATCGTTCAACCATCGAATATTGATCACTCATTCTATTCTACAACCGATTTTTCACAATCTTCATGACTAAAAATACCTTTTCCACTATCGCGGTGGCAACAGGTAAAATTATTGCCAAAGTCAAGAGCAAATAAACTAAAGGATGTAGTAATTTAGTAATTTGATTTTCGTAATATTATGGATTTGGAGGAAAACAAAAAAAGGTAAAAGAAAAATGGAGAAATTAGAGGTAAAACAAAATGGAGAAATAAAGGAAAGACGTAGAACAAAAATGTGTAAGAAATAAAGGAAAGAAATAGAACGAAAATGAAGAGTTAAAGAAAAGATAAATAGATGGGAGGGAGGGGATTGAAACTCAAGTGCTGGCAGCTTGTTGACCACAACACCAAACTAACCATTTGTGCTTGTATGGAAAACTTTTTTATCCTTATATCTAAATTGCAATTTTTTTTTTTTAAAAAAATGGTGTGCTGGCGCGTGACCCTGCGCCCAGCGTGGGTCCGCCTGTACTCTCTTGGTCCCAACCATTTTGCCCAATTTTAAAAAGTTCAACTTATAAAGGATAACAAAACCATTACACCTTGCAACGTAAACTTTTGAAAAAAAACAAAAACAAAAAAACCCCGTAAACTTTCGAAAGTTTCATCCAATTCACATGACGTATGTAGCTTCGGATTCAAGAGAATTATCATAGCACTTTGTCTTAGACTTTTAAAAACAAACAAACAATTTGAATCTTAAAATGTTAAAAGTGAACAAACAAAATTAGACGAACAGAGTATTTTCTTAGTCATACAAAATTGAAAATAACATGGATAAACTTTCACAATATGGTTTAGTCCAAAAAAACACAAAAATACTACTACTGCACAAAGAACAAGTTCCCAAGTCCGATACCCCATGCTGCCATAAAAACAAACTACTCATACAATAAAGAAGACAAACATCCACGCAAGGTTAATTAATAAGTCTGCTTTTGGATCCCTCTTGATATTCTCTTTTGCATTTGTTTAAAGGAATAGGTTAGGCTTTGCTTCATTTCCAAGTACCTGTATCTGTAATTCTGACTATATTATTCAACAGACTTCTCTCTACTGCACGAAAAATAACTAACCTTTTTTTTTATTCGACGGTCAGAGTATCCAGGCCAACTTACGTGCGGTCAAAGGTAAGTCATCCACACGGACCACATCGCAACTAGTGAATTCAAAAAAAATTACTTTCTTGCGAATTAACCCAAAAATTGAACTCTGGTTGATTGTGTGAGGAGAAACCCACTCAAGGAGTTGGCACAGTTGGTCAGGACTCTTACGTCTCATTAAGAGGTCAGGAGTACGAATCTCCCCAATTGCGTATGGATGTTCTTTTCTTAGAGGGGCTTTTCATTTCTTTCTTTGTTTCTATCCCGTAATGGGCTTATTTCTTGTATTGGTTGAATTATTGGGCTTGGTCGTCTCGTTGAGTCTCATAATTGATGTAAAATTACAGTAACAAATGTGGTAGAATTTCTATGGGGAACTAAATAGTACATGGGGTGTTGTGCCCCAAGGATTAAAACCAAACACACACAAACACAGAATATACGTGGTTCCGCAAAATTGGATACATCCACAAGGATACAAATTCATATGCTAACATGAAGGCAAGCTTTATAAGGAGTTCTCTCAACTCAGTGAACTCACTACACTCCTCTCCATTCATATTCAAGCTTTATAAGGAGTATTTAAACTGATCATGGGATCTCACTAACACTGAGATACCTATGCGGCTGCCAAAGCAAATGCCAGGCCACTGAATTTATAGGGCAAAGAAACAGTTTATAGGGCAAAGAAACAGTTTATTGGGCAAAGAAACACTGTTTCTTTGCCATGCTTAGACAGAGGGGTAAATGCAAGTCCACGCCAATTCTTCAAAGTCATGTCAAAATCTCAAAGGATATGATCCGATCAGATTTGGAAGAAAAAACCTCCACATAGTCCAAAGCATCAATTAAGAGGATGGAAGCCACCATGGCTCCAATAGTCAACATAACATGGGAATTGACACTTTGTGGGAGTAAGCAAAGCAAAGCCAGTCAAACCAAAACCATGCATCCCCAGTTTTTCAGAAGCCGTGCCGTATTGGGTGTTTGGCTTCATCTGATCTACTTCAAAAAAGCATTCAAAAACTTCTTCCGCACTTCATCTCCTTCTCCTCTCCTATACACTATTACCAATATTCATTTTTTCGGGTAATGCAAGGTGTCTCGGGCCAACTTACACGCACCTCAGACTATTCTCTAAAGTCCTTCCCACAACCGTTTCACACGTTTATGCGTAGGAGTGGGGTGGTCCCAAGAGTTGCAAGCAAGAAGAATCGAACTTGAGACTTTAGGTGAGACCAATATTGATTTTTTTACCCATACACCCTTTTCAACTATACCTCTGTGGATCACACCACACTTGGTGTGTATCAAAAGGCCAAGAAATGGCACAGGATAACCAACCAATTCCCATCCCTCGAGGACGTTTTTGAAGCCTGAAAACTTGGATTTTTTGGGCTCACTCGTGTGCCTAAAACTTTGACTAAACTACACAACAAGTACATCATTTGCACGAGTGTGTGAAACAGATCACCCAGCCCACCTCTTTTTTCGCTTCAATTCTTACTCATACTCCCACTTGTTTTCTGGGTCCAAGAAACTCATTCTGATTATAGTATATGATTTTATTCAATCTCGAATGCAGAGTTCAAGCAATAAGCATGAAAATTCAAAATATAGAGTTTATATAAATGTAAAGATGGTCTTACTTTTAACTCAGCTCGGAATCTGAAGTCTTTTTTTCATCACGAGCCTATGGCAATGGACACAGCTAGCCTCAAAGACAGTCACAGTCCAGTTCTCTCCAGTCCTTTCTCATCACCGAACGTTGCTGCCCTGCTCAAGATTAAGATCATTTCTTGGTAAGATGGTTTTCATTGTGATTCAAATTCAGCATCTCTCTCTCTCTCTCTCTCTCTCTCTGATCAAAGTACAATTGGCATATTTCAGGAGCCAAGAGACAGGTTTACCGGTTTCTGTCCGCGTTCAAGTTGCTGATAGGACCTTTAACCTGCACAAGGTAAGAAGAGAAAAACACAACTCTGAAGTTAAACGTAGAACTTTGGGGGGAGAAAGTCAAAGAGTGCAGTTTAGAGCGTCTCCAATGTTTAGTGCCAAAGTGGCAATACGAAAGTCATTCTTCGTTAGCTATGGTGCCAAAATGTCATGATTTGACAATCTTGATCCGATGACAATCGAGACATAGAGAGAACTAACTAGCTAGACTCTAGCCTTTAGGAGTCCCCGTCACTTTTCCAAAGTAAAGAGTGAAAATAATTGGCTTGAGCAGACCTTTTCTGATCTCTTGTTTCAGAGAAATAAGTGGCTCACGAGGAACGGAAAGAAACATATTCTATTTGATCTCGATGTCCTCATATAGCACTTCTTCTAATCCTGAATGGGGGATCACTTGTAGGAATGACATAATGCTATCTCATGTTCCACACGGCCAAGGAAGTATCATTTTTTAGTCTCATTATGACTTGGTCGTTCGGAAGAGATTCTTTCTAGATCAAAATAGCAACAGATTTAGCCAACCATGGAATTAGAGAGATCTAGCCAAATTATAGTTTTGGCAATGAATTTGGCTACCCATTAGAGATGCTCTAGCATTGACTGGAATTAGAATCATTGACCCATCTGAACGATAAAATTTGCAGTTTTTCTTGCATTAGTAAAGCGAAGAGCGTCAATAGTACACTTGTCTAATTACTCCAGAATGTCCCCATCCAGTAAATGAGTGCATGAGATAAGTTATATCTCATGTCTCATGTCTGTGTAATTATTACCCACAACAGAAAAACTTCCATCAGGAATTCAACATTTATCTCATTTTTTTTAGGTGGCAAAAAAAAAAAAAACCTTTAGACTTCATTCTTCTCTATTTTTGCAGCACCCACTCTATTCAAAGAGCGGATACTTCAAGAGAAATCTGAAGGACTCGAATGAGATCGAGCTGCCCCAAACTTTCCCTGGCGGATCAGAAGCCTTTGAGATGATTGCACTCTTCATCTACGGTTCCTCCACCTTAGTCGACCCCTTCAACGTAGCATCTTTAAGATGTGCAGCAGAATTTCTCGAAATGACAGAAATTCATGCCTCTGGAAACCTCTGTGATCGTTTCGACATATATCTAAACCAAGTGGTCCTACAAAGTTGGGATGATACCCTCATCGTCCTCCAAAAGTGCCAGACTTTACTTCCATGGGCAGAAGAGCTGTTAATTGTGAGCCGTTGCATTGAGTCTCTTGCTTTCATGGCATGTATGGAGATTCTTGACCCGGATAGGAGACGGTTCCAACCAGTGATCACACTCGAGGCTTTGACTGGTCAAGCCTGGAGCTGTGAAACAGGTAGGGAAATACTGAACCAGGATTTGTGGATCAAGGATCTCATTGCTTTGCCATTTGGGTTTTTCAAAAGGGTGATTGGGTCATTGAGAAGACAAGGGATGAAAGAGAAGAATGTTAGTCCCATCATCGTTTTCTATGCAAACAAATGGTTGGTTTCGAAGAAGACTAGACAGTTTTGGGAGAATTCGGGCGAGAGGAATGAGGATAAGGATGGTAGGAACAAAGATTTGGTTTTGTTAGAGGGTGTCCTTGATTTGCTACCGTCAGGGGAGAAGGGTGGTAAAATGATCCCTTCTGGTTTCTGCTTCTCCTTGCTTTCCAGGTCTCTTGAACTAGGTTTAGATAGCGAGAGAATGGCGGAATTGCAAGATCAGATTGCTTCTGTTTTGCATTTGGCAAAGGTGGAAGATTTTCTACTTCCTACAAATATATCCCAACCCATTTCCTCTAGCATAGAGTTGGCTACAATGGAGCGGATTTTTTCAACTTATGTCTCATCCAACATGGCTTCAAATAATACTCCTTCAACTAGCCATTCCATTGTTGCAGATTTGTGGGATTTGTATCTTTCAAATATCGCTCAGGATCCAAAAATGGAGCCAAAAAGATTCATGGAGCTTATTGAAACAGTTCCAGTATCCAGCAGACTAAGCCATGACCATCTGTACAAAGCACAGAACACCTATCTGCAGGTAAGCTTCCATAAACTGAATCTGAGCAATTTGGCTTGACAAGATTTTACAGCTTACAGCATATCTCTTAAACGCATCATATTTTACAAGTAAAAACAAGATGTGCCTATTTATGTTACTAAACTTGGTTCTTATTTGTCTCTATATAAGACAGTATTTTATTTCACCACGTCAATTCGAACACAAAAATGTGGAATAGATACCAAATCTATAAGCATGTGGGTTAGGCTAGATTTGAATGTGAAGTCAAGGGATACGACGATGAAGTTCAATGAGAATGGATCAATTTGATTTAATATTCTACATGTTGAGTTTGGAGCTTTACCGTGTGAGTATGAAATTCACTATTTAATAGGAGTGATTTGAAATCCTTCATGCTAAGTATTGCAAATTTTTTTTGATAAATGTTAAAGTATTGCACTTATACAAGGATCCCGACAAGATGCATCTCTTCTACCTCATAAATATGTTCTTTTGAAATTGAACTTGAAATCCTTATCATTTTAAGTCCATCAACGAAGCCTCAGTTTTGGCATAATGACTAAGAGTCTGTTCTGATCCTCAGGCACACCCAGGCATATCACAAGACGATAAAGGGTTTGTGTGCAAATACCTCAACTGCCAGAAACTATCACAGGAGATGTGCATCGAAGCAGTTCAGAACGAGTTGATGCCACTGCGCCAAATAGTCCAAGCACTTTTTGTTCAGCAACTAAACACGCATCGAGCCTTCAAAGAATGCTCGGACTCATTTAGGTACGCACATGGTGTGGAATTCTCCGGAAGCCCCTCAAGCTCGAGATATGCAAACTCCAAAAGCCAGATCCTGAGCGAGAGTCCGTATATAGATGGAGGAGGAGAAGCAGTCAGCAGACCCCTCAGGTTCTTGATACGAAGAGATATAGCAATTCAGAGGTCTGAGTGCTCGAGGAAGGAATATGAATCCACAAGCTTCAGAATTCAGAGTCTTGAACAAGAACTCATGTCACTAAAGAAAAGCCTTGAGCTGGAGAATTTATCACCGGAAACAGATCCAGTTGTAAAGAAATCAGAAGCGGCTAATTCACTAAACTTTATGCCATACAGTTCATTGAGCAGACAGAGAAACCCAATAGGACAAGTGCGTGCTTGCATTGGTTCTGTGAATTTTGCTTCCCATAGAAAGTATGCCAGTAGGATAATGAAGGTGTTTCGTAGAATAAGATTATTTGGGAGGGGGAAATCAAAGAAAGAGCCAGGTACCTCTGCCGTATGGCCATAAATGATGTAAATGATGTAATGTATGAACTACATCTTTCTGATGCATGAAATTTCAGAAAACAACTTCCAAGTAATTCTACAACTTAATAGTTCACTTGTGATGTGTTCTGCTTCCATAACAGTTGAACTGTAGGATCAGTTTAGCAAATCAGCACATAAACATCCAATTTTAGCAAATGGCAAAACAATTGATCCTGTGTCCCTCTTGCACCCTCTTGCAGAGGTTAAACCTACTTAATACTCCCTCCGTTCCTAATTGAGAGTCCATTATTCTATTTTGGGTTGTTCCAAAAAGATAGTCATTTTCCAAAAATAAACCTACTTAATACAGTAGTTTTTTCTTTGCTCGGCGGAATTCAGCATTTTTAGTTGCAATTAGTGAGGTTTGAACCCCTTTCAAATGCACCGGCGTACATGGTGCCTTCCACTTGGCTACCACTCTACTTGCTAAACCTACTTAAAAGTTGAAAGCAAAGAAAAGACTCAATTAACTGATCTTTGTGGCCATAACTCTCTTTTGGCCGATTAAAATAATCCTCCCTTGGGGTAACCGAAATACTCTGTAGTTTCATAGATATCCACCATCAAAGGTATGCACTGATAGTTATTTGTCAAAAGTAAGTACTAAGTATGTAACAAAGGGGAGCCATCTCAAAGAGAAGTAAGCACTGCACTTACCTAGTAGCAGTTTGCAATGAGATATGGAGTGGACAAAGAAGCAATTATACAACAGTAATGGTGCCTCATAAAATAGGCCATAGAAATGCTCATCAATATTTATATATCAGCAGATAAAAAAAGTGAAGTCGTCGAAGTTCGAACATTTTTCTGCTGGTACCTTGAACCGCATGACAAATACCAATTCCACTTCTGTGCTGCTGTTTCCAAGTGCTGTCCAAATCTACACATATGGATCAGTTAACTCCAGGTTGAAATCACATTTTCAATTTAGTGCATACTACCAAAATTGAAGTGAATAAAAAGAACAAGTATATCTCTCATGATGAGTACCCAAATTTACAACCCAGATGATTCATCCCTTGTATGTCTAAATGTTAGTCTGCAAAACTGATACTCCCTCCGTTCCAAATTGAAAGTCTCGTTTGGGGATTCCAACTATTTAAGGGGACATGCAATGATTACACCTACAATACCTATCATTTCCACCATTACCCCTATATTCTACCTACTTTATAACACTTATATTCACCTGTGAGGGACAATTTTGGAAAATCACCAAATTTTTCCTTTCATTTTTGGAAAAGGACCATCATTATGGAACAAGTGAACAACCCAAAAATGGAATAATGGACTCTCAATTTGGAATGGAGGGAGTAAAACATTTGGTATCTTTGATAGGCAATGATAGACAATTAATAGCTCGAGCCTTTTATATTCACATTCATCATGCAAACGCTGCAGCCTGCATCATCATCTTGTCTGCTATCATTACGAGTCTTACGACATAAACTGGGAATAGTCAAGTACCAAGTTTTATAGCGCAATCAATAATTTTCCTTCCATATATACATAAGAGAAGGGACAAAATACAAACTTTGAAATCCTAATTCCAGATGTTGCATGGAAAACTGATAAAACAAAAAGAAGCCCAACAGATAATTAGACTGTCAAGACTAAATAGCCAATGTCATTACTAAACTAAACAACTGCAACTTCCTCCAGACAAAAGTCAGTCTGAACTTCACTACAAGAATCCAGGACAGTCCTCGTCACTTCCATGACAGCTTGTCCATCGACATAGTGTTGGCGGCAGACAGGCATGTAGACATCAGAACCCCCAATCAGCTCCGTCTTTGTCTCATCAGTTTTCCTTAACGTAAAAAAGGCTCTCTTGCTGCAAAGCTCACACCGAGCTGTCAGCTTAGTTATGGAATCAGCAAGGGGTATGATGTCAAGCACCCTGCCAAAGCTCCTTCTGCAGTTAATAATTTGATTTCCCGTTAAAAAGAAAATTATAGGCAGAAGCCAATAAATTTATGGGGAGAATATTATCATTAATTTATCAAGATTGAGTAGCAGGCAAGGAGGCAAGGAGCTCTACAACGAAGGGAGACCTATATTGCTGAGTGAGATAACAAGGAGCAGGCAAGGAGCACTTCATCAATGCCTTAGATTAGTTTGGCAACATGCGTGTCTAACGTATGTGCCATGTATTCCTACATATCAGTAGGTGGAGAGGGAAAGAGTAAGTGCAAATATGTTAGGTATTTAGATTGGAAGATTGCTACCTGTTTGAGTTCTTTCCATGTTCTCTGAACTGTATTCATTGTTGCCCATGTTTGAGGCCTAAATAGCAGTTTTCCTAACATGGGTGTTCTTGCATTAGTCAGATTATTTGATGATGGGAGCATTGCAGGTAGAACTGTATTGTTAGTAAAGGTTTTTATCGGATTTCGGCGGTAAGTGCCTTCAGGCACGGGCACAGACGCTAGTACTTTCATATGGATGGAAACTAAAGTAAAAATAAGCAAAAAGAAAAGAAAAGAACCTCATGTAGTCGCCATCTAGTCCAGCAAGTATTACAATTTTTCCGTGACAATCAGCAGCATTGCAGCAGAAATCATATAGGTCATCAAAAAATTGAGCTTCATCAATGCCAATTACATCCAGCTGTCAACAAATACCACAAATTTAGAAGATAATGGAGAAAAGCACAAGTTACACAACAATACCGAGCCTATAACATGTCTGACTTTATTAATTGGTCACTACTTTTGTACTGAATGAACCTCCAAACAATCACAAACGTCTGTATGCAGCATTCTAGTTGCCTAATAGGAAATTCAATCCATTTTCATCAATGGTACCCAAGTGATTCTCCATAATGTTGGCCCTAGGATGATCTAAACCTGACAATTATGCTTATCATGTACTTAACAATATAAGATACCCTATCAGATACATCAGTGTTTTCCTTTGCATGGAGTGTTTGTCAGATCATGAATTGATTTCATGATTCATGAGTGGACCCCTTGAGTTAAAACTACTAGCTCTGCATATTTTGCACCAATAATCATCACAAGAACCTGTACTATGCTGCTGCTATTAAAGTAGTGTAGTTGCCACACCAGATAATCAAAGTTTTACTGTATAGACCCTGACAATGACAGTAATAGTTATTAGTTCAACAGAAATAACTAGATGCTGAGTCATGAAGCAATTTGCTGAAAGATCACACTTGCAAACTTCAAATTACCTTGTCATATTCCTCAGCTCCCAATTTATCTTTAAATGACAACAGATTAGGCAATGCCCAACAGGGAAATTTCATCCCATCATGTGTCACGACTGAGTCAATAGCATATCTTATATCCTTGCTCGACTTTATCATAGCGACGTTCCTACAAATACACAGATCAACCGAAAGATTAGAAGAATTACCTAAAAGTAGAAATAACTCGGTGCATTCGACATAGATATCACATCCAAGGAATTCAATTTTTTCAACATGTACAATTTAATTAGGCAACAGAACTTCAAGATTTAAAATGTGGATCACCATCTCCGCTGAGCTTTCCAAAGAGAAAGTCTTCCATCATAACAATTAGACAATCATGTGCACAATATGTTGATGTGACACTGCACGATTGGTTATTAGACACTAGATAATTACTTTGCAATCACCAATCACATAGTGTCACATTCACATGTTGTGCAAATTGTTGTACATGTTATTGTGTTAGTAGGCTTGCTCCTTTGCAGAACTACTACTGTACAAGTACCGTATTTCTTATGATCTATTAAAGGTTATATAAGTTTGTCACCCTGTTACCCAAAGGCCAAAATACCACAAAAATGTCAATATCTGTCAGCCCAATATTTCAAATTATAATCCACCACCCATAAAACATTCTACTCCCCAAGGTTAAAACAATGAGTCTGTCCATCAATGTACACGACAATGTTAGTATAATTCAACTTTTTTTTTTTGTCAGACAACAGGTTGTTAGTATGTTAGTATTTGTTAGATTAGTACGAGGGCCAACCTCCTGTTTACCATTGGACCAAACCCCAAGGTCTTTAATTCAACTATTCGAAACCCAATCTGGACAAGGCCTAAATTTGATGTTTCTGACCTAAAATATTTAAATAACTCCCCAAATAAGGTATGTAAGTTACGCACCTGCCATTGTTGCATTCAGAGTTGATGCGGCGAAGCAGAGCAGTAGTCTTCCCGGCAAACATGGGCCCCACAATGACGTGAATCTCTCCCGTCGGGTCGCTGCTGCGGCCGGACGAGGAGAGGGTGGGTTTGAGGGAGGAGGAAGACATGGAGCGGGTGAGAGAGAGAAATTCAGGGTACGGCAGAGAGGGAGATGCGGAGAGATTTAAGGAGGGAATGAAGGGTTGAAAAGGGAAGAAGCGTGTGAGGGAAGCTGAGAGCAACAAAGTCTTCTTCATTGTTGTCGTTGTTGAATTTGAGAGAGCCTTTGATTTGTTCAACGGTTTGAACTTCGAAGGGATGGACGGGAGGAGTGATGAGGGTTTGGGTTTTCAAGAGGTTTGTTTGGTCTTTGGAGGGAAAAAAAAAAAGCTTCTAGAGGAAGGAAGCAATTACTCCAAAGGCCCCATGGATTGGCCACAATAGGAAATTGTACCCCAAACGTTTCTTCACTTCTTCAACTGAAACCCTCGTTTTTTCAATCTGGTAACAATCCCAACCGTTCGTCCATTTCTGTTAGCTGATTCTAACGGTGTTAATGAATAATTATTGCATTGTTCCTCGAGGAGCATTTTGGTTTTTTTTTTGAATTTTGTCATTTTCGATTCATTCCGGTTTAGGAAAAATAATTTCGATCCGATTTATATGTTTTAAAAACCGGTTGAAACTGGACCGGTTATATATATGTATATGTTGCTATATATTGGTCTAAGAATATATTTATAATAAAAACTGTTTTTATGGGCTTATTATGTTTTTATGAGTCCTAAAATTGACGAGTGGAAGCAGAAAAGTAAACGTAATTTGATTTTACCTGGCTTTTTAGACTTTATCTTGGATATTTTCGATACGGTGAAATTCATAATTTTTTTACTTTTTTAATTCCACTCGACAACTTAATAAGCATTTCCTTTCTTTCTTTTTTGCAATAATTTTTTTTTTGTTGCGGATTGACCACAAGAATCGAACCTTGATCATTTTTGTGGAAAGCAAATCCACCAACTAGCTGATCAAAAAAAAAAACCACCAACCATCCGGGCTAACCACGATGGCTCTTGATAATTAGGAAAAATGACGGCCCAAGACGTGTTTTGATAATTAATATCTGTCAAAGACATACTGAGAACATTTATTAATGCTGAAAATATTTTTGGCAGGTATTAATTATCAAAATACGTCATTGGTCGCCATTTTCCCCATGATTATTGTCTCAGAGCGAATCCTCCAGGGTCAAACCTAAAGGCCCAATACACCAAAAAGGGCCGCATATTTCCAGAAAGCCCATCCCAGCTAGTGGCGGGCTAGAGGAAAAGCAAAAGACCATAATCGAAGCCCAAAAATGTACATTAATATAATGACAGAAATAACCCTGATTAACCGATCGAATCATAGTTGGCAAAACATGTGATTAGTTGAGATAACACCGCATGATGGCATTTAATGACATTCAATTAGCTAGAGTTTCTCAAGCAAACTGTATCTTTTGTTTGTTTCAGCTTTTTTAAGGTTAAAAGTTGTAATGGAAGTTATATAGAATTCAGCCGGGGAACCTATAGTGCAAGCGTGCACTATGGTGTGGTGCGATCCGAACTGTCCTTCTTTACAATACAGGGCTAATATTTCAAAAGTATCTTATAGGTAAAATAAAGTACTTTTGGAAAATTAAAACTATTTAAAATATTTTTAAACAACTCAAATTACCAAAACTACCCTTATCGTGCAGGGGGTGTACTGCGGGATCCGGAGCTCAAAGGGTCCTACCTCTGTTTGTGGATACCAACCAAAGTTTTTTCGATCTAAAACATCACATCATTCCCCGTTACAAGTTATTTTTAAAAGCTGCGTCAAATAGGATAGCGTGGAAGCACAAAGTAAAATAAAATAACATAGCATAAAACAAAATAAAATTATAGGTAGCCCCAGAGATCAGGTTAATAAAAATATAATTTTTTAAGGAAAAAAAACTGTACAAAATGCGAAGAAAAGTCCCTTGTAGATTCACGACGGCGACAACCACTAAAAAGGGAAGGAAGATTTGGTATTCATCTGCATCTTGACTAAATTGTTTATTCGATTTTTTTCATATTTTTAGTTTTGCGTCAAATTTTTTTGGATTATTAATTTTTCTCGTAGAGAGCAATCTAATAAAGAATAAAAAATTATGATCAAAACTTTAAAAAAGTTCACTAAAGACAAAAGTAATCGAAACTATTTTGAATTATATTTGTGGATTTCATTCATTTTTTTAAAATTTGATTCGGGTTTTTTTATTTTTCTAGTCGAGACGAAATAATAATTCATAAAAAATAGACGCAAAACTAATAAAGACAAAATACAATACATAGTTTCAAAAGGAATTATCTACCTAGTATTGCACATTTTTACTTATTAGGGAATTGACTTCTACACTCCTTTTTCTATCACATACACTCCTTTTTTGTCCTCAATCATGTGAATTTACCTTTTTACCATTTCATAAGTTCACTTTACACATTAAGAGACAATAGAGTAAAATCCACACCAAATAAAGACAAAAAAAAAAAAAAAAAAAGCAGTGTTTGTGATAAAAAGGAAAGTGTAGAAGTCCTTTTCCACTTTTACTTAGGCTAAAATATATAGTCAATTATCTGTACATCACACAAGAGACAAAACGCTTGCAAGCTAATGCTAAATGTTATCGTGGAAGAAATTAGATTAAGAGAGGTGGACCATAAAACCAATAAAATAGTAACCCGAAGGTTGATGTGGTGGTCAAAACTTGAGACTCGTATGTTTACTCTCTTAAGGATTCATATTCAAAACCTCTCAAGTATTAACAACTTCTTTGAGGCCAAATCATACAGAGTTAAAAGGTCTGTCTTTAGGCTTTAAATGGGGTACTTGCCAGTCAACGGTAGAATTGATCTCCCAAGTTTGGTTGAGGTGCACATAAGCAGTAACCTGACCCGAACACTTTTTTTTTTTTTAAAGGCCAATTAAAATATAACTACGTACTCCACTAACCTAATATGATTTTCTTGAAATACCATACTGAAGTGATTAAATACCCTTCCAGGGGTTGGGCTAAAGGGCATTAATGGAAAATGCAGGGGGAGAAAAAGGGTGAGCAACAAAAAAGAGTCAGGTAAAAGAAAAAAAACTAAAGTACCTTTACTGGGACGCAAAGAACAAAATATTTTGATTTTACCACACTGTAAAAGTCTGTAATGTCAAGAATAACTAATAATTAAATCCCTTTTACTCCTAACCAATCTTTCGGTCCGAGGGGGACCAAACTACTTAAATTCCCTTTTACTTTAAATTAATGCTTTTGGGGTATTTTTAGTTTCAAGTTTCCAAGCAAATTAGTGGAAGATGTGTGAAGAAAAACAGATAGTTCAATGTCTTGCCCCTTTATTTTTCTTAATAACTCAAGTGTTTGGGCTAACTTATGCGCACCTCAATATTAATGCTGAGAGACCAATCCCGCGTCCCACTTACGAGAATTTTAATAACTGTTAGATCAGAGCTTTGTAATAGACCGACTCCAAAATGAGTTAATAGCACTTGAAATATTTCAAATTTGAAATCTTAAAAGATTGAGAGAGAACAAACCCCTAAGTCCCGACTAAGTCCCAGGATCCAAATAAAAGGGCGAAGAGATGGATGCTACGTTAGTTCACTTCTTGGAATGGTACGATAGGATCAATAAATTATAGGCTTCCATATTTATTTGGTGAATCATAATTAAAGGTTCGGAAACCATAACCGTTGAGCAAGTACTACTATCTTTCAGTTTGGATCCTTTGACGGATATTTTGGCACTTGAAATATGAAATCTTAAAACAAACCCCTAAAAGACTAAGAGGTCTTGCAGTAGGGCTTAGCAAGTGGATCCTTTGGCCATTGTAAAGGAGCCAATCCCACCACAAGTTTTATGCCCATTTAAGCCCTTCTCTTTTAAAATTGCGTTCGAAATAGAGAAAATTAATTTTGTTTTATAACCTAGCATGCGATATCTTATCTGATCTGAAGTTGGAACCCTGTTGATTAATTTAAAAAATAAAAAATCTTTGCTTTAATTTAATATAAAATTATGTTATTTCTTCATATTTGTTAGTGTCAAGTGTAAACTACTAAAACACATATCAAATAAGGTTCCATCCATGCATAATTGTTTCAGATATAATGTGTATGCTTGCTATTTAGATCATACGGTAAAAACAATAAAGATAACCAAGGATGGGTCGAGGTCCATTCGAGCTTAGTAATTCGATCGAGACCATTCATTTGTTGAACTCATTATGAATGGGGCAAAAATTCGTATGTACAAAATCTATCATTACTACATGCTTACAAAAACATTAAAATGATTTGATCACACATCTAGTCATATTTTCTGCTTATTCTACTGTATTTAGTTGACCACCCACGATACGAAATTATGAATGCTCCAAGCACCTTATTACAGAAAAAGGTAAAAAAATAATTATAAAATAAAATAAAATAAAAATGTCTTGCCAGAATTGAAAATAGTACACATATTGCACTTTTCATTGAATTAGAGCAAGATAATAAAACTGATTCATTGAGAAGTACGGAGTAATTTCAATTATTGCGAGGGGAGAGTCTGAGAGCCCATTTGGTTCAAATGAGTAAAGAAAAGGGACTGTGATTTTCAACGGTAGATAGATTAACAGAAAAGTTAAAAATTAATCTGAATCGTTCATACTGTAAAAGCCCACGAATAGTACACTGGCCTCCACAAAAAGTCAAGCTAGTCGGCCGACGGCAACCGCACTGCCGCACTGGCTAATGAAATTTGGTTTTAAAGTAAATTCCTAAAATCAAAGTTTTCGTTCTGTTCTCTTCTTCTTCTTCTTCTTTTTTTTTCCCCCCCGGTTCAGAACAGTGTTCTTTAATTACTAAGTTATTGATGTTTGGTAAATTTATTTATTTCGCACGTTTAGTCTAGTTATCATATAATTATCGAGCTCTACAAACTAAACATTACACACAGTGAATTTTAAACTCGGGAAACTTGCTTTGTTATTCGGTTAAATAAGCCAAATGCTAGTATTTTTTTTGTTCTTATTCAAATTTTTTCCTCATTTGTTAGTTTTTCGTCAACTTTTGTGGATTATTGATTCTTTTTGACAAGAAAAATCTAAAAAGTAAAAAATTACGATCGAAACCGATTTTTTTTTTTTGAAAAAAGGCAAAAATAAACCAATAAGCCAAATTTTTTGTCTTTAGTCAAAACAATTTGGGTTTCGATAATAATTTTGTATATTTTATATTCCTCTTGTCATGACGAAACAATATTCTACAAAAAATTGACGAAAAAATAACAAATGCAAAAAAAATTTAAATAAGAACAAAAAAAAAGTCATTTGACTTATATCGCCGAACAACCTAGATATGAGTACCAAAGAAAAGGCAATGAGATACCAAAGTGGGATTATGATACTTCAATGGGAATTTTCATATTTGCTAAATTTATATTTGATTGCATTTTGTTTCTCATCAATTCTTACATAATCTTGCTTTATTCCCACGAAACAAAACTAGTTACAAGGAAGATAGTTCTAATCTTTCTGCTACCACTCAATCTTTGCACTCGCGCAATTTCTACCCCACCACTTTGTTTCATCACTCTTTCCATTGCAGCGCTCAATCTCATTACCCGTTTCCGCAATCAAACGAATTTTTAACTTTTTTAAGTCCAAAATACTTTTTGAGGGTAAAATTGAAAACGGTGAAAAGGAATGGTGAAGAGAAGCGGTGAAAGAGAGCGGTGGGTAGACTTTTTGGTAACTTAAATTTTCCCTACCAATGGGAAAAAGAGAGAGGAGATTTCCTTCTCACCTATTTCTCACCACTCCTACTTTGTAAAACTCAATTTCTTGTTGTATTTTCTCACCAAACCACTCACACCAAATCCTCAAAAAAATGAACACAATCAAGGGATCACAACCGTTCATCACCAAAGCAAAAGCCATCAAAGTGTCCAATGATAAATATAACCAGGAATTCTATCAATCCGACGGCGGATTCTTGCAATGAGACAGACAACGAGGCTCCACTCAATGTCCTTCAGACATCACATGCATGCATGCACATACATAACTCACATGACATATACCATGGGATTTTCCAATAAGTATATAAAGCACAGACAAAGAAATCCTCCCATTATCAGATCGAACCATCTCCATTTCCATTTCCCCATTTTTTCTTCTTCCTTCTCTCATATTCTACGTATCTTCAAACACAATCTGAAAAAAAAAAAAAAGAAAAAAAAATTGTATGCACATGTAAATACAGATTTGTAGGAGTATTGAATATCTCTCTTTAAACTCATTTCCATCTGTATTTTGCGATTTGGAAGTAAAAGAATTTGAAAGAACAAAGAGGGGAGAGAGAGAGAAAGAGAGAGAAATATAATAGGGGGCTCAGTTCTTACTGTGCCTCCTCTTAGATCTTACTTCTATTGATAAGTTCTCATCTGGGTTTTCATTAAAACAGGTGGGTTTTGTCAAATCTTGATTTGGGTATTGATTTTCTCGCCAATTTGGGGTTGTTCTTCCGATCTTAATAGCTTTTTGGGATTGATTTAAAGTTGGGTTTTTTCAGGATTGCTGAATTCTTTGTGGATTGATCGTGGAAGGATCCGATGTATTTCGATTGAATCGCAGGATATACAAGTTGGTTTTATAGTTGCGTGGATTTAAGGTACAGTTGTTGCTGTTTAATTGGTTTTTATCTGCATTTGCTTGTTTGGACCTTTTATTGTCGCGATGGATTGTTTAAAGGGTGGATTTTTATGGGTCTTGCAATTTTAGAGCAATAATCTGTTAGCTAAAGTTTGTTTAGTATTTTGATTTGAGTAAAACTGATCTTAGCTTGTGTAGGAAAAATGCAATCTGATCTTGGAAAATTATTCATTGGTGGAATTTCCTGGGACACAAATGAAGAACGTCTGAAGGAGTATTTTAGTGATTTCGGGGAAGTTTTGGAATCAGTAATTATGAAGGATCGGAGCACAGGTCGCGCCCGCGGCTTTGGGTTTATTGTTTTTGCAGACCCTACCGTGGCAGAGAGAGTGATTAGGGAGAAACACAACATTGATGGAAGAATGGTAAGTTGGATTACAATTAGTGGAGTTATTGCTGAAGTTCTTTCTTTGTTTTGTGCTTAAAACAAAGGGGAAATGAATTATCTTCAAACAAGGATCCAACTTTGTTATCTCTGGTTGTTTTTGGGGAATGAAGGCAATTGCATTTCCATTTAAGCTACTTATTCATGTATAATCTTCGATTCTGGTAGTGTTTGGTTCTTGGAAATGATCTTGGACAGGAATTCCTCGGCCTGCCAATGGAATTTTGAGTTCATCTGAATTGGTGAATGATGATTCCAGTTGTAATGTATGTTCTGGTTTTGTTTTAGCTAACTAAACATTGGAATGAGCATTCTAAGGTAATGATTATTCCAATTCAGCTTCATTCCAATGAACCAAACACTGCCTCTATGGTATTGAATTTGTTTGCAATGTCCCTGTGTATATTGTGTCAGTTTGAGATCAGCAGCCTTTGAGTTTTATGTGCACCATTTGTTCTTAATATCCAGGTTGAGGCGAAAAAGGCTGTTCCAAGGGATGACCAGAACACAATGAGTAGAAGCATTAGTAGCATTCAGGGCTCTCCTGGCCCTATACGCACGAGGAAGATATTTGTCGGAGGTTTAGCTTCCACAGTAACAGAGACCGACTTCAAAATGTATTTTGAGCAGTTTGGGATAATCACAGATGTCGTTGTCATGTATGATCACAACACTCAAAGACCAAGAGGGTTTGGGTTCATCACATATGACTCGGAGGACGCCGTGGACAAAGTGTTGCTCAAAACTTTCCACGAGCTCAATGGTAAAATGGTTGAGGTCAAGCGTGCAGTCCCCAAAGAGTTGTCACCGGGTCCTACCAGAAGCCCACTGAGTGGATATAACTATGGTGCGAGCAGAATCAATAGTATCCTCAGTGGATACACTCAAGGGTATTCTCCCACTACAGGAGGCTATGGTCTTAGAATGGATGGAAGATTCAGTCCAATTGCTGGAGGTCGAAGTGGGTATGCTCCATTTGGTTCGGGCTATGGAGTGGGTTTGAACTTTGAACAAGGATTGACCCCTAATCTTGCAGCAAGCCCCAACTTCAATAATACTCTCAGCTATGGGCGGGGATTGAACCCTTATTATATGGGCAATTCAAATAGGTTTGTTAATCCCGTTGGATATGATGAGGGTAATGGAGGAAACAATTCCTTATTTAGCTCAGGAAATCGAAATTTGTGGGGTAGTGGAGGGCTAAATGGTGGGACTAGCTCTACAAACTCGAATGCCTATGTGGGATCTGGAGGTGGAACCATTGGAAGCACTTTTGCCAACAGTGGAGTTAATTGGGGTCCTTCGCTAATCTCGGGCCAAGGTGGAGGTAATATTTCCAGCCGTGGTGGGTGTCGTGGTTATGGAGGTGGTGATAACAGCTATGGTTTGGGAGGGGGCAGCTATGCAAGCAATAATGCAACTGGTAGGCCTGCCTCATCATCTTTTGCCATGTCAAATGGCGGTTATGATGGGGCTTTTTCAGATTTTTATAGTGGCAGTTCAGTTTACGGGGACCCTACTTGGCGTTCCACAAACTCAGAGACTGAGAGAGAGGGATCTGGTTCATTTGGTTATGGGCTTCGCAATGGAGCATCCGATGTTCTTGCTAGAAGTCCTTCAGGTTATGTTGGTGGTTACAGTGTTACTGAGAGACAAACAAATGGCGGTAAGTGCCCATCACTAGTAACTACAAGCTAGTTCCACTCAATGTTGGTATTAAACTTTAGCTTCCTACTCTAGTGTGCAGTCCTTTATCTTGCTTCAGACGTTATACATTTATGCAACATTGATAGTTCCAGTACATGATACCATTGATAATAAAGGTTGAGAAGTATGACTTAGACCCCCCCTTTTTTTGAATTCATTGGATGTGGTAAACCGTGTAGAATTCTTAAAAGAGTGGTTAATTAATGCATGGACTTTTGGGTGCAAGCATCATTTCAATTCAATAGTCCCTGCTCTCGGACACTGACTTGGGAACGAACCTGTGATGAAGTTTCAATCCCAATGAATAACTACATTTTAGGCATTAGTTTTACTGGGTTGAAGTCTAAGCGATTACCATGTTTTACTGGTCTCCTTAACGCTAATGGTGAGAATAAACCAACAGAACTGTAGTGAAACTCATGGTTAGAGGTGTGAATTTACCAATGTGGCTGTTGCAACGAGAAATCCGTACTGTTAGAGGAAAGTTTGGAACTGCACATCTAACCCTTGATGTTGTGAGCTTACAATACTTGTTGCATTCCTCCCTCTGAGACCTTGATTATGCAATCTCGGAGCTGCGTCTTGTCTTAACCTCAACCATAAGTTTGGAAACTAGTTTCGACTCCCCAAACTCAACGCCTATCATTTTGGGCCTCTTTGATACCTTTTGATATGGGTAGCATCTCTAGATGATACCTTTCACGTAGTATAATCTTGCTTCTCAAAGGAATCCCAGACTTGTGTTTTACATGCTGCAATCTGCAACCGCAAAATTTACTTATGTTATTTTTTCTGTTTCAAGAATCAGTTGACTGCAATTGATAAAAAAACGTTATCTCAGTGGGACATAATAGAAATGGCCATATGCGCAGGGATGCGCAATTATGCTGCATTAGCTTTGAGACTGAAAATTTGGTAAATATCACTAATTTTTTGACACAGCTTGTAACTAGTCATGCGAAAATTGGTAAAAGGGGGAAATTCAGGACAACTTTGGCGCATTAGTCCTTAGGACACTTTGTTTCTCCCGTGAACATAAGACATACAATTATGTTTACGAAGCAAGTAGTGAGGCTTGAACCCTCACTTGTGGTTATATAAGAATGCTGCTTTGTTCAGACTTCGGAGCCCTGTACTAGGTCGGAGACATTTTTAGGGGGTGATGTTATTGCAAGGATAATGAGAAATAACCAGTGTAGTGTGTTGTATATGTAATCACCTATTGGCCCATGATTTGGCATTCTGCTTTTGCACATTTTCATCTCAGTGATACATGGGTGATTGCATGTATCCAATTTATGTGCTAGTTAACGGGACATACCACTGCACTAATCTTGTTATCCAGTTATATATAAGATAATTGTCGAGAAAAAGTTTTGCTTCTCTTAGTGCTTGTGGGCAGTGGGCACACATGCATTTGGCATTGAAGTAGTATGATCCCGGCCACCTGGCCACTGACTTTTACAACTCTAGTATGTCAGAAGTTAGTAGTCAGCAACACTGTCAATGACCGGTGAGCCGCCCTTTATATCCATGGACACCAAACCAGATAAACGCAATCTCAATTAAAACCACCTATAGACATCACTGGCAGTTTTGTTGGCTCTTTCATAGCGAAGTACTTTTTCAACAAATTCCTCCTTGCCTAATGTTTGAAGCTAAGAGTTTCTTGTTGTATCGGGCTTACATACGCATATGCATATACATACATACATATGTGTATATATATTTGTCAATATTTTTATATTATTTTGTTGAGCAAGGATGATTTCTTTGGCTACATGGGAAGGGTTAGTCTTTGCAGGAAAACTCTTGTTCTCCTACATCTTGTGGTGCACTGCATGCCTTAAGGGTATGCAATATACAAATCCCCATTCCGATGCACGTTGTTGTTTGGCTTTTTCTTCATGGGGGTGCGTTGGGTAGGTAAGAGTCATTTTTGGCATCAGCTATTGGTACATGTTTGATGAATCTTGAGCGATTGTTGATTGTCTCAAGTACAATTCTACACATTCATGCAAAATTTTCTTCCACAACAAAGATATTTTTTTTTTGGATAACTACTTTTCCATTAAAGCTCAAACAAGATTTACAAAACTCTTAGGCGTATACCCCTTCTATACAAAGCAATGGGCTACAGAAACAAACAACCGCAAAGAATCAAAGACACTTTTGACAACCTAAGCGAAAAAACGTTGTGCTCCACTACCAAGGATCAAGAAAAAATACTCATGGGCAGCCCCAACTAGCACACAAGTCTTTATTCTGCTGAGATTGATTTACACCTTTCCTAGAACACAAAAATGCCCTTATGAAGTTAACTATATTCTGAATAAGCTGCTCTTTATCAGAAGCTTTTTGTTGAAAAACTTTGTGATTCCATTCCTGCCAAAGTATTACACAGTAGCTGCCACCACACTTTTCGTGAGAGTGCTTCTAAGCCCCTTGCCCTGAGCATTCTGAGCACACCACTCCACTACGGAAGATAAACTAAGAGGAAGCTGTATGGCAGAGGCTTTATTCCACACCACATTCCAAACAATGTTGTGGCAATTCATTTATTAAATTGTAAATATTCACTTTGATGGGTTCTTTTGACCAAATCAGTATATAGCATTTTTGAGAAATTTAGGATATTCTTTCTGCTTGTGTTTGTTGCTTTTCTCATTCTCAAGGATAAGGGGAATCACGTGGTTAAGCCTCATAATACTCTTAATTCCTTCGTCAATTATGCAGAGATGGAGAATGTATGAGGTTAATAACTGAAAATCCTTTTGTTTCGGATTCAAAAGAGGAGAAACCTAAGAAGCTCATGTTTGGCACTTACGGAGATGTGTTGGATATGTGGAAATCTGTCTTATTAGTATTTTTTCAATAGTTTTTTAAAACCTGATACTCGTTGGACACTTGGGTGACTCATATGTCCATTACTTAGACATGGATGAAACATGATACAAGTTTGTTAAAAAGGAACGTTGGATTCGATGATAAAAGGAGAACAATGTAGATTCGTACCTATTACTATCATGTGCTCTTCACTTTTTAGTCTTAGAATCATTGACAATACCCATATATGGATGGAGTACTTGTTTCCTTGAGATATTTATCATTTGTTTATTAGACATTAGTTGTGCTAGTATATTCTCTCTATATGGCAGATATATTGGTGTCCACTGTATGGTATATATTCACATATTGTGTAGCCATTTGTATTATGCATGGCGGCATCTAAAAATTGCTAATGTCTTCTAGACATGTCATGCAATTTTTATTAGCAATATTTTACAATTAGCATTTCAGCATGACCATATCGTGTCCATGTCTGGGCTACTTAGGAAAATACCCTTTTTCTGTGTGGCGTGTCTGTGTCCATGCAAATTGGGGAGCAACTGATGGAGTACCGTCACTTAACTATTCGCTTTTATAGTCTAGCAAGTAGAGACTTGCACGATTACAAACCATTTCTTGACGTTGATTCAAGTAGCAATCATTTCGTCACGTTGACTTCTATTTTGACTAAAGTCTGATTTCCTAGTGATCATTGTGTTGGATAAAAACATTGCTATATTGGCCCACAGAGACTGTAGATTAACAGAAAGTCTACAGTTACCGATCGGGAAATCCAGATCGGAATCCCAACGCCCCGCCGGGCACGCTCCGGCCATCGAACGGCCGATCCAAGCCGTCCAAAAATTCTTAAAAAAAAAAAACCGAGTGGGCCTACGCCAGAATAAATGGCATCCGTTGTGTGTAAGTGGCCGATCCAAGCACTCCATTTTTGCCGGATCCAAACACAAAAATGGCGTGCTTGGATCGCCCACTTACACATGTCGGATGCCGTTTATTCTCACGCAGGCCCACTCGGTTTTTTTTTTTTTTTAGAATTTTTGGACGGCTCGGATCGGCCTTCCGGTGGCCGGAGCGTGCCGGCGGGGCGTCAGGATTCCGATCGGGATTTCCCGATCAGGAACTGTAGACTTGCAGATTAATCAATGTAAGAAAAAAGAAATGCACTTAAAGTTATACCTATTTCTCAAACTTTCAAATAGTAGTAAGTGGTATAAGTTGTGGGCGATTGCTTAAACTTTAAGTGTACTTGTCGACTTAATGTGGTTCCTAAACCATGTTCCATATCCGTAGGCCGTCTTGCCTATTGCCATCTTAGTGCCAACACTGAGGCCATAACTTTACCTTCAATTTTTCCAGAAAAATCGCGGATTGGATAATTTGGATGTTAATTCACCATTTGCTGTGGTCATGCTCTGGACCTTTGGTTAAAGCTATAGGACTTTTAAATGCTTTAGTAGTGGGATATTGTATGTAATGTACATTCATTAGAATGGGGTGATCCGTATATTCTCACCAGGTATTGTTTTATGCTATGAAGTCAGATCCAGCAGAACATTTTCAGTTTACTACCTTATTTAGCCAACTGGCCTTTAGTTAATCTGAGAGGCAGCTGAGACCATGTTCTTCATTGTTCACTTTTTTTTTTTTTTTTGGCATAGGGACGAAGTCGTATCATTCGTAGCCAATTAAAACTTTTGTTTAGTGAAGCTTTTAAAAAAGGGCATGTATACTTTCTTTTGAAAGATATTAGCCAGAATGGAATATCTCTCATGATACTTACTAGTTGTTTGTTTTCACTCATTGCAGGAATTGCCGGTTAGGAGGATACCATATATCAGTAGTAGGCAGAGAGATTTGGTGTAGCTTGGTCAACTGTGAATTTTGCACACTCCCTCGGAAATATATATCAGTCGAAAAATGTTGAAAAAAGAAATTTGTTACTTCCTCTATAGCTAACTGGAGTGCCTGTTTTGAAGGATTATGCTCAGAGATAGAAATCACAAGAGATTTTGTGTTAGGTTTTGAATATTACCATTTTGAGGTTTCTTTTTGGCATTGAGTGAGTTGTAAAATCAGATTGCGGAATATAGTCGGAAATGTGTCATGCATCTCTGGTGAAGGGAGCAATACGTTTCTTTGACAAAAAACAGAAAAAAAAAATATAGCCTTCGATTTTTGGGTTCCGTTTCTGGAATTGCATTTCCTGCTGTATTTTTTTTCTTTGCAAAGGTGCAGGTTCTTGTGAGGTAATCCTCGTTTTTTTTTTCGCTTGTTCCCTTCATTGGTTTTTGCTCAAATTGTACCAGATGTTATGAACTCTTGGTTTAGTATTGTTAAACTTAAAAACATCTGAGGGATAGATACAGTCTAAGGTCCCTGGCAATGGGTTGCCATATTCTTGTTCTTTGCTTTTCATTATAGTACTATTCTTTGCTGCAAGTTGAAGTTTGATATTATGCTTTCCTTTGGCAATGCTTTTTCTAGTTCAAAACCCAGGCTTTCTATCTTTCAGTGTGAAGTTTCTTATCAGAAAAGCTATGGGCACAGCAAGTGTGCACAGCAGCTGTGCACAGAGCACGTTTTTTCCCGCCTCGGGTCGCGCAAAGATGATCGGAGCCGCTCATTTTGTTCAAAATATGTCGTTTAAGGGCTCTGTAAAAAATGAGCTTCGTTCGATATTGTTACAGGGGTTAACAAAACACCCAAAATCACTTCAAAATTTAGGCCATTCTGAAGTGATTTTGAGTGTTTTGTTAATGCCTCTAACGATATCGAACGAAGCTCATTTTTTACAGAGCCCTTAAACGACATATTTTGAACAAAATGAGCGGCTCCGATCATCTTTGCGCGACCCGAGGCAGAAAAAAACGTGCTCTGTGCACAGCTTGCTGTGCACATAGCACAGCTCGTTTCTTACATAGAGATGCAGCAGAGTTTCTCATTGCTTTCAATAGATACATATTAGCATTTCAACTTCTTTTTTTTTTTTTTCGGTTGACCATGATCATTGTACAAAAACAGGCCCTGTGATAAACTCAGGGGCGGCCCCTAACTTTACGGAAACATAAGGTGAATTTCGAAGTCGAGGGCCTTGCTTTTATTTGGGTTTTGATGCTGAGGCCGGCCCTGGATAAACTTCATAATCATTATTTCTGGGCTCATGAGTTGAATGGTCTCTCTCTCTCTCTTAGAAACATGATGGAGAGACCTTAAAAGAGGGACCATTTTGTCAGCCACACCCCCACATGAGAAGAAACTGGTAACTTCACATCTTTTAAGGAAATGTCTTTCTTTTTCGCATGTTACACAACAAACCGACACTTTTATCCAGCCTCAAGCAAGCTTTTCGTTCGAATGAAAAGGAAAAAGCCGCAGCTAGCCGAACTGATCTACTCTTGTTGCTACAAGAGGCCAAGTTGCTTAATCTCCTTGGGATGTTATTTGGATTTCTCCAGCATTCCTTTCTCGTCCTCCACAAGTTAGAAGTTGAGCACAGGGACGAAATCATGGAACGTTTATCTTTCGGATCCTTAGGATGTTGAACGTGACCAAAACCTTGTTAGGCAAAATTGATAGTAGCAAAGTCAGCAATAACCCAACAAACAATGGCCCAGACTCAGGCAATGTAGCATAGGTACTTTGATCGTAGCAAGTCAGCAATAACCCAACAAACAATGGCCCAGACCCAGGCAATGTAGGAGACGTACCGAGTCAAAATTTTAGTAACAAATATGAAGAGTAAGTGAATGGAGTTCAATGTCAAGATGGCCGAGTTGGTCCAAGGCGCCAGTTTCAGGTACTGGTCCGAAAGGGCATGGGTTCGAATCCCATTCTTGACAAAAGTATTTTCTTTTTTTTTTTCTGTTTTTTTCTTTTTTCCTTTTATTGAGTCTAATTATGTGCTTTTTTGCCTTTTTCTAATAGAAACAAAAATACGTCACAAACCCAGGCCTAATTTCCCAAAACAAACCCACTCGACTTTTTTGTTTTGTCCTTATTCAATTTTTTTCGCGTTTGTTAGTTTTGTGTCAAACTTTTGTTTTGGAGTTTTTCTTGAATATTCCCAAAACAATATGGGTAAAAGTCACAATTTTTAACTTTTTTTCAATTCCTTCCGTTACAACAAACTAAAAATTCACAAAAGTTAAACGCAAAACTAACAAACTCAAATTAAATTTGAATAAGGGAAAAACAAAAAAAAAAAACAAAAAGCAAGTGACCTCTTTTTGGGAAACTGGCCCGAGTTTAAACATACTCCTACAATAATAGATATTTGCACAAAGAAATTTAATAACGACATTGAAAAACCAATATTTCTTCATTTTTCCAGAATGCATTTGAAAGAACTCTGTTCACCTTTCTCATTTAGTTTCACTAGAAGTTCAACAAACTTCTCCAACGAATTGCTTTTGAATTTTTTTGTTTCCGGTCAAACAGAAATTAGAATTGCTTTTGAATTAGTAATAAACAACAATTACTGCATAAATCTTACTATATAACCGTCTTTAGATGGTAAGAATTAAACACACATTTCTTACGTCCACAGTCTTGCTACAAAAAAAAAGAAAAAAAGAAAAAAGAAGGTCTTGCCAAATATACTACACATACTTGTACTATTCATTGATTCATTGAACTCACGCAAGATAATAAAAACTCTTCCTTGACCAAACTATAAAGATCAGGTTTTATAATATCGAACGAGAAAAATGTAAAACCTATAAAAAAAAAGAGGAAAAAATAATAGGAATTGTAGACAAAATTAAATAGATTAGATGTTTCAAAACCTTGGACGTAACGAAATCATAAACGTAGTAGGAGTAGTACAATTTGCCACATCTTTTTAGCAAACTAATCTCATTTATTGCAAGGAGCTAGGGAGTTTGATGACCCATTTGGTAGAGAACTCTTATTATTTCCAACGGTAGATGGATGAGTACCAAAGCAAAGCAATGGAAAAATTATTCACTCAACCGTAAGGGTACCATCGCGTGGTGCCACGGGAGCACTAACTAATCAAAAGTGCTATACATACAATAATTTAAATACAACCTGTCACATATATGTGAGGTTCACGCATGCTGGTGCGTGTGGGGAGATCATCACTTTTGCCAAATTTTTATTGTCGGTTGTGTGGAGAGTTTGAGGCTCGCATTTATGATTAAGATATAAGTTCGTCTCTTTGTGTTTATTGTACATCATTAGTGTTTTCAGTTTGGTTATAGCACCATATCTATGTTTCGTATGAAAATCATTATAAAGTTGAATTTGGATTGAAAAGTGAAATAGTAACTTATTTTTCATCTTTATTTGAAATTTTTTTTTACATTTTTTAGTTTTGCGTCAAACTTTTATGACTTATTGATTCGTCTCGGCAGGAGGAATTGGAAAATTATAAAATTTTGATCAAAATTCATACGGAGTACTTTTTTTAAAAAAAGGACACAAATAAGTAAAAAAAAGTTGTCTTTTGACTTATTTTCGTTTTTATTCAAAAAAATTATGAGTTTCAATTAAAATTTTTTACTTTTCCGATTCCTCTCATCAAGACGAATCAATAAGTCATAAAAGCTTAACACAAAATAACCAAATGCAAAAAAATTCAATAAAGACAAAAAAAAAAAAGAAAAAGTTGGATAACTTTTCAATCCAAACTAGGCATAAGTGCGGGATGACTTTTGTTGAATGCAAGTTTTGCTTCTAATAAAAAAAAAATCTCAAAGCAATGAGATACAAAAACGGGATTTCTTGTGATATTTTAATGGAATTTTTGATACTTTCTGGAGTAGTATTTTGTATTGCTTTTTGTTTCTCATCTATTTTTACATAAGCTCGCTTTATTCCCCAATAAACAAAACTAGTTAAAAACTTAAAAGTAAGAATAGTCTCCGTTCTACTTTCTTATCTAAACCTTCTTTTCAAATATAAGATAATTTCAAACTCAAATATAACGAAAATTAAAAATAATTTTTTAATTTTTTTGCACCGTTTAAAAGATTTCAATGAGATCTATCAAACAAAATTCATATTGATAGGGAAATTATTTGCGTAAATAAATAATTTTTGAGTTTGAAATTACCTTTTTTTTGAAAAAGAAGTTTTAAAAGGAAAGCGGAACGGCACCGAAAATCTTAACTCTTCGTTACAACTCTCAATATTTGCTCTTACACTATTTTTATTTACCTCAAATATTTTAGAAAAACACTTTCATACTCATTCTTACGTTCGTATTTCAATTCTTTCACATTCAGTTTAACGTTCGTATTTCAACTCTTAAAGATATTTCTTTCTCACCTATTTCTCACCATTCCTGCTTTGTAAACTCAATTTCTTGTTATCTTCTCACCCTAAAATGTTATGATACCCTTTATTTTTTTTGACTTGTAAAATGGGTAGGAGGGGGCAACCAGCGTAAAAATCTCCTTGGGCGTGCCGCGTGACCATAAGGGCTTCTTTGCCCGCCAATGGAATGTCCGGTTCGAGCCATAGCTACTGTTCGGGAGGGCGGGTCGTCACCATGGCACTACCTAGTGCACAATGGGCATAAACTCCCCCACTCAATGGTACAAAGACTCATCCGCATACGTGAGGCCAAACCACTTGCCGGGACTTGAACCCACGTCTCTGTCGAGAAGGGTAGTGAATCCTGTCAACTGGGCTACCACCTCAGTGATAAATGTTATGATACAGAAAAAAGGAAGCATGAAACTGTTCATGAAAAAGAATGAACGGCTCGATTTCACACTAAATCTGAATCCGAGCAGTCTATTTTTTTTATGGACACTTTAATGTATTCTGTGTCGTGTATCCTACCGAGTCCCGGAATCACAACCGTTCATCACCAGGAATTCTCTCAGTCCCACGGCTGATTCTTGCATTGAGGCAGACAACGGGGCTCCACTCAATTTGGTTCAGACATCACATGCATGCATGCACATACATGCCCATACCATGGGATTTTCCAATAAGTATATAAAGCACAGACAAAGAAATCCTCCCATTATCAGATCGAACAATCTCCATTTCCATTTCCCCATTTTTCCTTCTCCCTTCTCTCATATCCTACGTATCTTCAAAAACAATCTGAAAAAAAATAAAAAAATTATACAAACTTGTAAATACAGATTTGTATAGAATACCTCTCTTTAAACTCATTCCATCTGTATTTTGCACTTTGCAAGTAAAAGAATTTGAAAGAACGAAGAGGAGAGAGAGAGATAGAGAAAAAGAAAAGGGGGGGCTCAGTTCTTACTGTGCCTCCTCTTAGATCTTACTTCTATTGACTATATATCATCTGGGTTTCCATCAATCAGGTGGGGTTTTGTCAAATCTTGATTTGGGTATTGATTTTCTCGCCAATTTGGGGTTGTTCTTTCGATCTTAACAACTTTTTGGGATTCATGTTAAAGTTGGGGTTTTTTTTCAGGATTGCTGAATTCTTTATGGATTGATCGTTAGAGGATCCGATGTATTTTGATTGAATCGGAGGATATACAAGTGGGTTTTATAGTTGCGTGGATTTCCTGCAATTTAGTTCAAAGCACGGTATGGGTTTGTCGCTGTTTAATTGGTTTTTATCTGCATTTGTTCTTTTGAAACTCTTATTGTTATGATGGATTGTTAAAAGGGTGAATTTTTTTGGGTATTGCAAATTTAGAGCAATTATCTGTTAGCAATAGAATTAGTACTTGTCTGTGAACATTAAAGTTTGTTCTGTAATTTAATTTGAATTATACCGATCTACGCTTGTGTAGGGAAAATGCAATCGGATCTTGGAAAATTATTCATTGGTGGAATTTCGTGGGACACAAATGAAGAACGTCTGAAGGAGTATTTTAGCGATTTCGGGGAAGTTTTGGAATCAGTAATTATGAAGGATCGGAGCACAGGGCGTGCCCGTGGCTTTGGTTTTATTGTTTTTGCTGACCCTTCGGTGGCGGAGAGAGTGACTAGGGAGAAACACAACATCGATGGAAGAATGGTAAGTTGGATTAGAATTGGTAAAGTTATTGCTGCAGTTCTCTCATTGTTTTGTAGTTAAAGCAAAGGGGAAATGAATTATCTTCAAACATGGATCCAAATTCGTAATCTCTGGTTGTTTTTGGTGACTGTAGGCAATTATATTTCCATTTAAGCCACTTATTCATGTATAGTGTTCGATTCTGGTAGTGTTTGGTTCGGAAAGGAATTCCTCGGCCTGCCAATGGAATTTTGAGTTCATCTGAATTGGTGAATGATGATTTTGTTTTAGCTAACTAATCATCGAAATGAGCATTCTAAGGTCATGATTATTCCAATTCAGCTTCATCCCAGTGTTCCAAACACTGCCTCTATGATATCAAATTTGTTTTGCGATGTCCCTATGTATATTCTGTCAATTTGATATCAGTGTCGTTTGAGTTTGATGTGCACCATTTGTTCTTAATATCCAGGTTGAGGCAAAAAAGGCAGTTCCAAGGGATGACGAGAACACAATGAGTAGAAGCAGTAGTAGCATTCAGGGATCTCCCGGCCCAATACGCACAAGGAAGATATTTGTTGGAGGATTAGCTTCCACAGTAACAGAGAGCGACTTCAAAATGTATTTTGAGCAGTTTGGGATCATCACGGATGTCGTTGTCATGTATGATCACAACACTCAAAGACCAAGAGGGTTTGGGTTCATCACATATGACTCGGAGGATGCCGTGGACAAAGTGTTGCTCAAAACTTTCCACGAGCTCAATGGTAAAATGGTTGAGGTTAAGCGTGCAGTCCCCAAGGAGTTGTCACCAGGTCCTACCAGAAGCCCACTGAGTGGATATAACTATGGTGCGAGCAGAATCAATAGTATCCTCAGTGGATACACTCAAGGGTATTCTCCCACTACAGGAGGCTATGGTCTTAGAATGGATGGAAGATTCAGTCCAATCGCTGGAGGTCGAAGTGGGTATGCTCCATTTGGTTCGGGTTATGGAGTGGGTTTGAACTTTGAACCAGGGTTGACCCCTAATATTGCAGCAAGCACAAACTTCAATAATAGTCTCAGCTACGGGCGGGGATTGAACCCTTATTATATGGGCAATTCAAATAGGTTTGTTAATCCCATTGGATATAATGAGGGTAATGGAGGAAACAATTCCTTATTTAGCTCCGCAAATCAAAATTTGTGGGGGAATGGAGGGCTAAATGAGGGAACTAACTCAACAAATTCGAGTGCCTTTGGGGGGTCTGGAGGTGCAACCATTGGAAGCACTTTTGCCAACAGTGGAGTTAATTGGGGTCCTTCGCTAATCTCGGGCCAAGGTGGAGGTAATATTTCAGGCCGTGGTGGGAATCTTGGTTATGGAGGTGGTGATAACAGCTATGGTTTGGGAGGAGGCAGCAATGCAAGTAATAATGCAACTGGTAGGCCTGCCTCGTCATCTTTTGCTTTGTCAAATGGCGGTTACGATGGGGCTTTTTCAGATTTTTATAGTGGCAGTTCAGTTTATGGGGACCCTACTTGGCGTTCAACAAACTCTGAGAGAGAGGGATCTGGTTCATTTGGTTTTGGGCTTCGCAATGGAGTGTCCGATGTTCTTGCTAGAAGTTCTCCCGGTTATGTCGGTGGTTATAGTGTTACTGAGAGACAAACAAATGGCGGTAAGTGACCATCACTAGTTACTACAAGCTAGTGTCCACTCAATGTTGATATTAAGCTTGAGCTTCTTACTATAGTGTGCCATCCTTTTTCTTACTTCCGGCGTTATACATTTGCGCAACATTGATAGTTCCCGTACATGATACCATCTATAGCAAAAGTTGAGAAGTATGATTTAGAGCCCCCTTTTTGAATTCATTGGATGAGATAATGCTTATAGAATACTTAAAAGAGTGGTTAATTTATGCTTGGACTTAGGGTGCGAGCATCACTTCCATCCAATAGTCCTTGCTCTGGAACACTGACTTAGGAACGAACTTGTGAATTGTGATGATGTTTCATTCCCAATGGATAACTATGTTTTAGGCTTTAGTGTCATTGGGTTGGAGTCTAAGCTATTACCATGTTTGGCTGGTCTCCTTTACCCTAATGGCAAGAATAAACCAACAGAACTGTTGTGAAACTCATGGTTATGGTGTGAATATACCGATGTGGCTGTTGGAACAAGAAATCAATACTCTGAGAGGAAAGTTTGGAACTGCACATCTGACCCTTGATGTTTTGAGCTTACAAAACTTGATGCATTCCCCCCTCTGAAACCTTTATCATGCAATCTTGGAGCTGCTTCTTGTCTTAACCTCAACCATAAGTTTGGAAACTAGTTACGATTCCCCAAACTCAACGCCTATCATTATGGGCCTCTTTGATATCTTTGGACGTGGATAGCATCTCTATATGATACCTTTTGGTATAATCTTGCTTCTCAAAGTAATTCCAGACTTGAGTTTTACATGCTGCAACCTGCAATCACAAAATTTACTTATGTTATTTTTGCTGTTTCAAGAATCAGTTGACTGCGATTGGTAAAAATGTTTCTATCAGTGGGACATTTATAGAAGTGGCCATGTGTTCAGGGAGGCGCAACCATGCTCCATTAGCTTTGAGACTGAAAATTTGGTAAATATCACTAACTTTTTTACACAACTTGTAACTAGTCTTGCGAAAACTGGTAAAAGGGGGAAATTCAGGGCAATTTTGGCGCATTAGTCCCTACGACACTTATGTTTCTCCGTTATCTTGCCATCATTTATGGTCCATTAAAAATTACGGGAAGAACATAAGACATACTATTATGTTTAGGAAGCAAGTGGTGAGGCTTGAACCCTCACTAGTCACTTCTGGTTCCATAAGAATGCTCCTTCGTTCGGACTTCGGAGTCCTGTCCTAGGTCAGAGACATTTTATGGGTGTGACGTTATTGCAAATTGCAATGACAATGATAAATGACCAATGAAGTATGTTGCATATGTTTTAGAGTAAAAGATGGTCTTATGTAATCACCTATTGGACCATGTTTTGGCATTCTGCTTTTGCACATTTTCTGCTCTTGGTGAGGGTGGGTTGGGTAGATAACAGTCATATTTGGCATCAGCTATTGGTACAAGTCTGATGCATCTTGAAATGATTGTTGATTGTCTCAAGGAGAATTCTACCCGTTCATGCTAAATTTCTTCCACAACAATGTTGTGACAATTTGTTTATGAAATTGTAAATATCCACTTTGATCAGTTGTTTGCTTTTACAGTGAGAGGACCAAAACAGTACTGTATTTTCGTATAGAAATTTTGCTTGTTGTTTCCGCCTGTGTATGTTGCTTTTCTCATTCTCAAGGATTAGGGAAACCACATAGTTAAGCCTTGTACTCTTAATTCCTTCGTTGATTATGCGGAGATGGAGCATGTACGAGGTTTATCATTGAGAATATTTTGTTTTGGATTCAAAAAAGGAGAAACCTAAGAAGCACGTGTTTGACACTTATTGAAATGTGTCGGACACGCGGAATTATGTCATTTGTATTTGGAGCTGGATACTCGTTGCCTCATTGGACGTTGGGGGATGCATATGTCCATCATTTAGATATGGATGAAACATGTTACAAGTTTGTTGAAAAGGAGCGTTGGTAATATAATATGCATGGAGGCATCTTAAAATTGATAATGTCTTCAAGGCATATCCTGCAATTTTTATTAGCAATATTTTGTTTGGCATTTGGCATTTCAGCATGTCCATATCCTGTCCATGTCTGGGCTACTTTGGAAAACACTCTTTTGTTGTGTCACGTGTCCGTGTCCATGCAAATTGGGGAGTAACTAGTACTGTTACTTAACTATTCGCTTTCATAGTCTAGCAAATAGAGACTTGCACTAATAGATATAATTTCTTGACATTGATTCAAGTAGCAATCATTTCTTGACGTTGACTTCTATTTTGACTAAAGTCAGACTTCCTAGTGGTCATTTAGTTGGACAACAACATTGCTATCTTGGCCCATGGTGACTGTAGATTAATCAGTGTAAGAAAAAGAAGGAAATGGCACTTAAATTTATACCTATTTCTCAAACTATCACATAGTAGTAAGTTGTATAGGTTGAGTGCGATTGCTTAAACTTCAAGGGTACTTGCCAACTAAAAATGGTACATAAATCATGTTCCATATCTGTAGGCCATCTTGCCTGTTGCCATCTTAGTGCCCACACAGAGGACATAGCTTTGGAATAATTTGTTTAGGTAATTCCAACTTTACCGTCAATTTTTGCTGAATTTTGTGGATTGGATAATTTGGATGTTAATTCACCATTTGTTGTGGTCATACTCTAGTCCTTTGGTTACTACTATATGACTTTTAACTGCTTTAGTAATGGGATACTGTATGTTATTTACATTCGTTAGAATGGGGAAATCCATATATTCTCACCAGGTATTGTTTTTCACTATGAAGTCGTATCCTGTAGAACATTTTCAGTTTACTACCTTATTTAGCGAATTGGCCTTTAGTTCGTATGAGAGGCAGCTGAGACAACATTCTTCATTTCGCTGTTCAAAAAAAAAAAAAAAAAGAGACCACATTCTTCATTGTTCACTTTTTTGTGCAGAGGGATGATGTCATATCATTAGTATCCGATTAAAAGTTTTGTTTAGTAAAGCTTTAAAAAAAGAGCTTGTATTGACAGGAAACACTGTTGTAATTAGGCTACTTTCTTTAAAAACATATTATGCAGAAGGGGATATCTATCATGATACTTACTAGTTTGTTTTCGCTCATTGCAGGAATTGCTGGTTAGGAGGATACCATATATCAGTAGTAGGCAGAGAAATTTGGTGTAGCTTGGTCAACTGTGAATTTTGCACCCTCCCTCGCAAATATATATGTCAGTCGAAAAAAGTTGAAAAAAGAAATTGGTTACTTCCTCTCTAGCTAACTTGAATGCCTGTTTCGAAGAATTATGCTCAGAGATAGAAATCACAAGAGATTTTGTGTTAGGTTTTGAATTTAACCATTTTGAGGTTTCGTGACTTGTAAAATCAGATTGCGGAATATAGTCGGAAATGTATCATGCAAGAAGGGGGCGATACGTTTCTTTGACAACAAACAGAAAAAAAAAAGGTTAGACTTCGATTTTTGGGTTCAGTCTCTGGACTTGTATTTCCTGCTGTATTTTTTGTTCCCCGCAGAGGTGAGGGTCCTTGTTTTTTCTTTTTCTCGTCATTGGTTTTTACTCAAATTGTACCCGATGTTATGAACTCTCGGTTTAGTATTGTTAAACTTACAAACATTTGAGGGAATCTAAGGTCCCTGGCAATGAGTTGCCATATTCTGATATTCTGGTTCCTTTTTCAGTTAGTATTAATCTTTGCTGCAAATTGAAGTTTGATGTTATGCTTTCCTTCGCCAAAGTTTTTTTCCCAGTTCAAAGCCTAGGTTTTTAGGTGAGATGAAGAACACAGACTTGGTTGTTTCATCTCTATCTTTCATTGTGAAGTTTTCTGATATAGATGCAGCAGAGTATATCTCGTAGCTTTCAATAACTTCATTTTAGTTCAACTTTTGTTTCTTTGACCATGATCATTGTGTCGAAGGGCTTGTAGCCCAATGGTATTTCCTCGTTCTTCCCTCGTGGGAGGCCAGGGTTCGAGCCCTGTCGTGGGCGTTTGTGGTTCAAGATTATGAATAGCCTTTGAACTAACTTACTAACTTTCCTAGTCCCCGCTGATGTATACCTCTAGACCATGATCATTGTACAAAAACTGGCCTTGTGATGTACTTAATTCTGGCCCATAACATTTCTGGAGCCCAAGAACTTCAAAGTGGAGGGGTACGCGTTAAATTTTTTTTTCCCCTTTGGGCTCTGGTGCTGGGAGTCTAAAATAGTTGAGAGCCATAATTATACACTTTTGGGCTCAGGGCGGGCCCTGGATAAATTCATGATCTTTTTCTATGGGCTCATGAGTTGGATCTCTCTCTCTCTCTCTGTTAGACACATGATGGAGAGACCTTAAAGAGGGGACCATATTGTCTGGTACACACCCAAATGCCCTTTTCTACTTTTGTGCTTTTGGCCTCAAGAACTTAATTGATGGAGGTTGAAGGCTTTTCGTCTACTATAGGGCCTTTCAAAAACAAAAAGAAAAGAAAAGGGCAGCTCTTCCCTACTTTTTGTTTATCTAAAAATTCAAAAGCCATCAAACGTCCAAAAAGATTGTATTATACCTAGATGGAATATGAACAACATGAATTTTTTGGATTCAGAGTCTCTGAAACTCCTTGTAGACTAACTCTCGCTAAAAATTAAACAAACACTGATTGAATTGCTTTTGAATGAATGAACGACACTACTCACCATATATATCTTATGTACATGCAGCTATAATTGTCTTTAGCTGAGTTCAAATCAAATACACAACTTTCTTAGCATCCCTAATTCCTAATATAAATTGCCTCAGAAGCATCCGCTAACATCCTAAACTCAACACAACTCGGAGCAGATTTAAAATCAGGCCATCCATCTTGAGTAGCACCCTTGTTGACCACATGATAGTTTGCCAAGATATCCGCACACTGATTAGCTTCGCGATAGACATGCTTAGGCGCCGTCAAACCGAACCATTCCAGAAGGCTCCTACATTGGAAGACTACATCCCGAAGATTGCCAAGATCACGATCTCTTCTGTCCTGTACAAGCTTCAATACCACCGTGGCGTCAACCTCCACTTCGAGTTTATCTCTTCCCAAATTCTTGTTCTTGGCGAGTGACAACCCGTCCCGGAGAGCCCAGAGTTCTGCTTCTAAACTTGAAGCGAACCCTGTCGTCCGATGAAATCCGGAAAACCACTTCCCGTCGCTGTCCCGAATGATGCCGCCGACGGACGAAGCTCCGGGGTTTCCTTTCGATGCCCCGTCTGTGTTCAGCTTAAAGCAACCGGGTTTCGGTTTTGCCCAAGACACCAATATAGGCTTCTTATGAACTATTGATCCAGGATCTCGAGAGCAGAAATTACCCTTGCTTAGACTTGCAGCACCACATCCGCCAGTGTCGGAGGCGTATCTGTAACCGTCCCCACAGCCGTAACTATATCCGTAGCCGCCGTTAGCATCTCCGTAGTCGTAGCTGTAATCGTAGGCGCCGTGTGCGTAATTGTAACCGCAGCCGTGATAATTCGAACCACTAGGAATAAGCGTGAGACTCATCCAATGTTGAATTCTCGAAAAAACAGCAGTAATAAGGCGAAGAACGCACTTTTTAGGCTGCTTGAGCCAAGACCAACTTTCGGAAAATTATTTCCCTCTCTCTGGGCCACTTCTGAGGAGTGGAGAGTGGAGAGTTGAGTTTATTACTCTTTTATATTGTACGCACCGCGTGATGTACGCGTGTTCCTTTGCCGCCACGGTTATATATCCGCCGACAAATGAATTCTACTCCTAATTGCAGTTGAATGAAATCAAGCGGTGGAAAGTGTGAGGAAGGGAAAAATTTTCAGTGACAAGCGCATACCACGTGGTGCGCGCTTGCGCATCCGAGTCGTTTATTGCATGTTTGAACGGCTCAGATTTAGAGAGAAAAAGGAGAAAGAAAGTGTTGGGTGAGAGAAAAGAGAGGGTTTCAGTTCGAGCCATCCAAAAGTGAATCGAACAGCTCAGATGCGCCAAGCGGGTGCCACATCGGCAATACCCGCTAGGCACTGAAAAACTCCTCATGAGGAAGAGTTTTGTTGGAAACTCGAATAATAATTATTAATAATAACCAAAATAATGGGTTATCATATATAGGGCAAAAGTTCCCGTTCCATAACGGAAAATAAATCTTTATTTCTTAAAAAGATTATTTCAAACTTAAAAATAATGGGTTTATTGAAATCTAAAAATATGCAATATGGAATTTGTTTGAAAGATCTCGATGAGATCTTTTATACGGTGCAAAAAAAATCAAAAATTTTTTTATTTATATTATTTTTGAGTTTGAAAATGTGAAATAAGTACTTATTTTGTAAGAAAATGTTCTGGAACGGGAATAAAACTATGGGTATATCATTTAGTGTATACCAAATACTATGCACCACGTTGTGGGGGACCCATCTCGGGATCCCGCACAAATGGTCGGAGTCGCTTTAATATGTTTAAAATGTTTTTTTCAAAGATCACTATAAAAAGTCAGCTCAGCCGGATATCGGTAAAGACTTGATCTGTTCTTCACTCAATTTGCTGACAGAAAATTGAGCGAAGAATCGATCAAGCCCTTACCGATATTAGGTTGAGCTGATTTTTTACGGGGATCCTTAAAAAAATTATTTTAAACATATTGAGCGGTTCGATCATTTATGTGAGACCCCGAAATGAGTCCCTCACAACGTGGTGTGCGTATGTTGTACACCAAGTGGTGTATCCATAGTGGGGTTTATTGCATGTAAGCTGTGAAGAAGTTAAACAAACACTCCCTCATTCCCACTTTAGTGCTTGTTCGTTTTGGGTATTTTGGATTTGCATTTATAGATAATGAGTGTAGAGAGAAGTAGAATAATGATTGGAAATATGGATAATAATTAGAGAGAAATAGAGAGAAAAATAAGAAAATAATTGGAGATATGGGTAATGAATGGACAGAAAAATAGGGTAATAATTACAAACCAAAACCAAAATACCCAACTGAATGGGCTTCTCCTAAGGACGCCCTTAGAACGGGAAAATGCGGACTTCTGTTGATAGTCGTTAGATTGTGTTTTAAATGGTCCGGATTTGCGGACAATCTATTTGCACGAACATATATATATATATATATATATATACAAAAAATAAAAAAATATTATACAAAAAATTATTTTTTGGGGTTGAAAATGCACAGATTCTCGTAAGAAACATTTAAAATGGGGCGTATGGTGTAATCAACTTCAACATCAAGTATTCATTCCGTTCGTAAAGATAGTCCGCTAGGACAAAACGTACAATTTTGATAAAAAATATGCACGAGAATATTTTACTTTTTATTTAAAATTGCTTGTCTTCTCGTATGAACACTGGAAAGTGCGAGGGAGTATGTTTTTTATATCAATCATTTGTTTCTGTTTATCTTTTATGCCTTCGACAAGATTTAACCCATTGACTTCTCAAATTCAAAAGTGCACTAGAATGGCACAGACCGGGTTGATCTATCGCATAGGTTCGTTCGTTGCTAGTATATAACATGACAAAATCTATTCAATTACTGAATAAGGCCATCTATAATAATAACTGCTTACAATCGTGTGGATCCCTAGCTATTTCAAAACCGAAAAATAGAATTCAAGAATCAAGATAGTCAAAATATTACTAAAAATAATAATATTAGTTTCCCGAAAGCTCTTGGTTGGGCTGTATTTTCCAAAAGGATGTTGGGCAGGAGGACTTATTATAATTTTCAAGTTTTAAGGAAAATATACAATAATTCTAATAAAAATATGAAACGTTGTTGGGCGGTCTTTAGGACTCATCCGTCCTTCGGTCCGTACTTGCTTGTGAACCTGTGTACGTATAAATGGAAAAATTATTCAATACTCCCGGTGTATACTCTCTCCCCTCACATAACATGTGGAGCTCATCTGAGATTCACATGTAGACCCCACATGCTATGTGAGGGAAGGAAGTATATACTGGAAGTATTGAATAATTACTCGTATAAATGATGTTCTGCAAACGTATATACAGTTATGTGTGAAAGCGAGTAGTAGAGTACACCATAAAACTACGCAGGTCACAAATCCAACTTGCACTTAAAGTGCATGGGACAGTGAACGTTATTAAATATTTGTGAACAAATCCCTTCGACCTAAACATAGTCTACATAAGGTTAACCACATAATTTCAACGTTTTCAAATATTTGTGCTTAAAGACCAAGGGGTCGGCGTAGTGGTTTTGGCACTCCCTTACCAGGTAAAATGTCTGGTTTCGAGTCTTATCGCTATGAATTGCAGCACTCTTTCCCCTATCCCCTCTTATCGATTGAAAAAAAACATATATATTTGTGCTTCCTAGTATATTTATCTAAATTTCTGTATTCGTGTCGAGTACACTTTGAAGAGAAAATAAGATTCTTCTATTGTTGCAACTCGCATAAACTTAACCTACCCCTCAGCCTCTCAAAAGCCCCCAACTTTCCCACCCTTTCCACCACCTAAGAGATCTATAAAATCCATGTGCTCCCCTTTTCTCCATTGACCAAAACAGGTTCTAGCAATCCATTACCCAGAATCAGAAAACACCTCTGAAATCAACTTTGCCCAATGGGTCTCCCCCAGGCCACAAGAACTGTCTGGGTATGCAAAATGACCAAACCCTTCAAAACTGTCTTGTTTTCTTGTTTCCTAATCTCTCTGTTTTCCTCAGCCTCTGCTCAAACTTGCAACAACTTCACATTTTCCAGCAACAGATTATTCGCTACGTGCACTGCCCTCCCTTACCTCAATGCTTTCCTCCACTGGAACTACCACCCGTCAAACGGGACGGTCAATATCGCCTATCGACACGTCGGAATTGCTTCCTCCAGGTGGGTTGCTTGGGCACTCAATCTCAAAGGCCAAGGAATGATAGGGGCACAATGCTTAGTTGCTTTGCACAATTCCAGTGGCCTCCCTTATGCTTACACCTCCTCCGTAGATTCATACGACACCTCACTCGGTGAAACTCCGTTGAGTTTTCAGGTGCAGAGGGTATCGGCAGAGTATGTGAGTAATGAGATGATCATATTTGCTACTTTGGTGCTTCCAAATAACCAGACCAGTTTCCACCAGGTGTGGAATGACGGTCCGGTGTCTGGGGCCATTCCTCAGTCTCATCCGATGAATGGAGATAATTTGAAGTCCACGGGATCCGTGGATTTCGCTTCTGGAATAAGTAATTCAAGCAGTGGAGGTGGAGGTTCCCAACAACAGAAAAAGAAGAACGTAAGTTATATTATTCTCTCTATACTTGATCAGCTTTAGCAGGAGCCTCGTGAACTGGGCTGCCTATATTTTTTACTCTCATCTTTCACATGCTCAATAATATATAAAGTTGTAATACTGCATTCATCATGGATGAGTAGGCCACATCCGGTCATCCATGACGAATGTAGTATCATAAGTACTACATTACTTCGTAGAATGTATCAATTTTCTCTGTCCTTGGACTAACAATTTTCAGGGACAAACCGCGCAAATGTATTTATTTTTGTTATTTTTTCTTGCTTGCCCAAAGTTATTTTGCTTTGGACACAAGGGTAATCTCAAGAATGATTTGACTTTGAAATTTCAGGTCCATGGAGTGCTGAATGCAATAAGTTGGGGCACTTTGATGCCTATTGGAGCCATGACAGCTAGGTACATGAAGGTTTTCAAGGCAGCAGATCCAGCATGGTTCTACCTACATGTTGCTTGCCAATGCTGCGCCTATATCATCGGTGTTGCCGGATGGGCAACCGGACTGGCACTCGGTAACAAGACCGGAATTCACACTAACAGCCATGGGAAAATTGGCATGACACTCTTCATCCTCGGAACGCTTCAGGTACCCCTAACACATCTTTCCCTATTGTCCAACAACACCATGATTTTCCCTTCCTAGTGCTAAAAATCGAAAAAAATTCCCTTAGATGGGATGTAGACTGATATATATAATGATGCCGGCATAGCATTCTGGTCACTTGTTCAAAGGAAAAATTCCAGGTCGGTAGAGAACTAGCCGTGAGGGCAAGCGACCAAAGCAGTCGTTATGGGCTCCTATATTTGGCCGAAAATGAGCCATTTTACGTATCGCCAATACAACGGACAAAGAACATTTTATAGTGATTCTTAACTTAATAGTATTTACTTAAAAATTACTCCTAGGTTTAGCTCCAATGATAATCCATAAAAACCAAACCATCAGTGAGGGTCCTAATCAATACCCCTATCCACCACCAATTCACCAGTTTAGGTTCGATCCAGCTCTAAGCAAAATAAGCATTGTCGATTCTGTTTCTCTCACACCATCTTGCTTGGGTAGCTGTTATTTTATTTTATTTTGAACTTCTATAGGATATATAGCCCAAGTCAGCGATTTGATTAGGACCTCAAAAAGTTCATAGCCGGCCCTGTAAGTTGTTTTACTATTGCTCTTCTGAAACACGGCGGCAATTTTTTACTTTTTGGTTGCAATTTGTAGGTGTGTGCTTTGCTCTTGAGGCCGAAGAAGGATAACAAGTACAGATTATATTGGAACTTCTACCACTGGAGTGTAGGATACATCATCATCATTCTCGGCATTGTGAACATCTTCGAAGGGTTTGACATCTTGGACCCTGGCAAAAACTGGAAGAGAGCATACATCGGCATCCTCATCTTTCTGGGCATCACCGCCGCTTTCTTGGAAGCCTACACATGGTATGTAGTTCTGAAGAGGAAGAAAACTGAATCTGGAAGGTACCCGGATGTCGGAATCGGAGCAAATAGGGACAGTGGGCGCGGAACTAGGTCACAACAGGGTGTATAGGGAGGAGTATTTGTTCAGTTTATGAGCTTTGTGGTTCATTTTGCACCTCCCTATTCTGAGATGTGTTATTTTTCAGGGTTCCTTTAACCCCATGTCTTGAGGGAGGTTGTTGATAGTATGTCTCTAGTGATGCTACGTTATCCTTTTGTATTTTCCTCTAGTTGATGTACTCATATTATTACTGCCAGTTTTTGTTCATTGCATTAGCTGATCTTTTGTTTCAAATTGGTTTGGCTCACTCTGGCTGGATCGCGACCCTTTGACATGGCCACCGTAGCACGACGCCTGGGGCATAATGACTTGACTTTATTCACACTTTTCTCGGGCTTATCAGCGGCAGTCTGCTCAGGATTCCGAACTCCACAATAGCAACTAAACGTGAAGAATATTTCTTTTATATCTCTTCGATTTTGATCAAAAATTCATTTTGGTCTTTCACCTTTTAATTTCGGCATAAAAATATTTTGACTTTCTAATTTTTTTCAATGTCATCCTTTAAGGATATATACATTTATACACGAAAAATAGGGTGTTTGGATAAGCACCCCACACACATCGGATGTCGTTGATTCCCAAATTGGCCCCCTTAGTTTTTTTAAAAGAATTTTTAGACGGTTTGGATCGGCCGTCCGGTGGCCGGAGACGGCCCGGCGCAGGACTCAAATAAAACGGATTCCTTCTGAAGGATGACATTGAAAAAAATTGGAAAGTCAAAGTATTTTTATGCCGAAATTAAAAAGTGAATGACTAAAATAAATTTTTGGTCAAAGTAGAAGGGATATAAAAGAAATTTTTCCAAACACGAGAGTTACGTCCAATGCTTGTGTGGGGCCAGGCAATTCCTTCTAGTTTCATTCCTGCTCTTTTTTTCTTTTTCCCTTTCTTGTCAATAGTTTCATTCCTGCTCACTAGTGCTATTATTCACAAAAAATGAAATTCGAATCCAAGCATCACGCGTGATAAAGAGTCACCTCATCGATCACGCCGACGGCTTCGCTTCTGAGTTAGACATTCATACCAAGAGTTTCATTTCAGTTTTGTAGGAGTTTTGTCTAGACAACGGGCTTGCGCAATTGTAAAGTGTCCCTTATGTATGTTTGAACTTAATCACGCGATCATATTCCCTCCGTTCTAAATGAGAGTCCACTTTCAATTTTTTATGTTATTTTTATCTTGTTTATATCTTTTAATTTATAATATTTTTTACGATTTAAAAAGTTAAAAAAAATTTGTCTCATAAAACCAATTGAGATATATTAAACAAGATTCATATTAGATATTTTTAGCATTATTGATTGAAAGATATAAACAATTTTTTGAAATGTCCGAAATAGTAACATAGACTCTCATTTAGAAGCGGAGAAGGGAGTAATAGAATATTTGAGACTCATTGTTGACTTGTGAGCCCTATTAAGAGAGCTCTAAAGAATGGATAAAGAAGATTGAAGGTCCAAAAATAAAACCCACCTAGACTGCCCCTAAATCATGGAATTGGTAGTCCTGGGGCATCACTACCTGCAACACCTCGAGATAATAACAATTTATTTATACTAGAATCCTAGATAATCAATAAAACTTTACATAAAAAAACTCAATTGAAAAGCCAAAAGAATGACAAAGCTGCTAAACAAGAACTGCAAACTCCTGAACCAATTGATTGTATAAACATAGAATAAATTTGCGTGGATTGGAGAAGCAATGTGGAACTGGTCAACTCTTTTTTTAATTAATTATAAAAAGAAAGGGTCAACTCTTTTCACATGTGCAGCCCCATCCCACATACAACGGTACAAGTCATCAGAACGGATACTACCAGATATGTACATTGATTTACAGATAATTTGGGAGTATACAATTGTGTGGCACATTCCTTGAGCAATTTCAGATATCAAACAACTACCAGATATGTACAAATTCATCAATTTCCGACAATGTCAAAGTCGTCGAAAGCTGATTCATCTTCGCGTTGAAGTATGGCAATTTCTTTGACAACTTGATCTTTTTGCTTCAAACACTTCGTCCTCAATGAGACAAAGCACATCGGGATTTTCAAAGACGTCGAAAGCTGCACACGCTTTATCTTTGGGTTAAAGTAAAGGCAATATCTTTGACAACTTGAGCTTTGTCTGCTTCAAACGCTTCATCTTCTGTGAGATAAAGTAGATCTTTACTCACAGTTCTAAATTAAATAGGAAAGGATATTCTAATAAACTACATTAACGAATACACTTTTTGTTTTGGGTAAGTAACTACATTAACGAATACACTTACTTTTGCCAAGTTCGAAGTTACCAAAGAACTGGAGGAGCTTGATTCTATTTTTGACAAGTATGCTTACAATCTCAGGAGGCTTATTTTGATTGTTGATAAATAGCTACAAAATGGAAGAAAAAGAAGAATTAGAAATCCAGGCAAATGAATCAATTGTGTAAAGTAAGCATTCGTAAGCTATTTTTGTATGCCATGACATGCAAAGGCATATGCTGTAAAGACCTTGAATACTTGAAAAGCATCAAGCTGGATTGTCTTGTTTGAGTCCTGAAGAAAGCAACGTAACATACATCATAAGGTACGTAAAAAACATGTACCTAAGTGTGAACGATTATCTGTACAACTATAAACAAAGCATACCCTAAGCAGATTCATCAGGACCCGCATGTTGTCCAGCGAGCTCACATAATGTACCATTACAGAAGAATTTGAACGGTCGGTTAATATCTCTCCTAATAGCTGCAATATATGCAAGAATCTTATCAGAGGAATTCTTGTTACCTTCTCTGGAAATAAGTATGTCACAGATGAAAAAAATTGTCACTCTTTTGAGTCTGGTGACACCCCAATTACATGATTTAATATCTCACTGGAATTCTTGTTACCTTCTCTGGAAATAAGTACTTACTGATGAAAACAATTGTCTGATTCTTATGAGACTGGTGACACCCCAATTACATGATTTATTGTTCTCCAATCTCTATTGGTGTTATTTATATTTTCCGTAGTGCATTAAATGTATTGACTGAAGGAAGGTCTAGTTTCCTTCCTTTCCAGGCAGGCAACAAAAGCAGGAGGGAGACAAAAGACAACAAGAGCAACAAAAATTGACCTTGACAGCATGCCTTCTGGTGACATAATTAGGGGATTCCAGCAACCTTGAGTTGTATTCCTGGAAAAACTATAAACAAGAGAATTGGAACATGTTACAAGAAGGGAAATATCTACCATATTGTTGAAGACTATAATCGAGGATGAGACAAGCTATTTGGAAACATTTAGTCTCCGACTCTCCTAGTGTGTCACTTGTAAACAAGTTGAGTCAACCGCATGTGTGTTCATTGTTTTCCCAAGTGAAAAAATTCCTTGATGTGCCCCAGACTTCCTATATTATCTCTACCTATTCAACCAACAGAAATTGAAAAGCAACACCGGTGCCCATCTATGTTCTGAGTTTGCTTCAAGCTCGTAACAACAGACAACTGAAGTAGTAACACTTACCCACTGATAGTTTCTCAAAAGAAAATCAGCAACAGTTAATTTATGTCTGGTCAGAAGCTCCTGAGAAAAATGTGACAACAGCAACATCAGCAGCAGGATGAAGGAAATAACAAAAAGTCGTCTAAACTTGTCGTCTAAATCACTGAGACAGCAAACAGTCACCTAAATTTTTCCAGAATGCGAGCAAAGGATTTGTTTGGAATTAAGAAATTAGTTACATGAGAAAAAAGCGATTCTATCAAAACATGCTTCAATTTCTCCCAGTGAATGAACCAAAATCGTCAGGATGAAGGAAATAAAGCATGCAAGTAGCGAACACTCGACTATATGTGTTCTCTAGTGATTTAACAGATGGGAATATTAACCTTTAAATAATAACATGCTGTGACATAAGAAGGTACTCAATATCAACTCTAACTCCAAAGCTTGAACAAAGCTGTCCAGTCTCTTATCCAGATTAGATGCACAATTTCAAGGACGAGGAGACTAATAGGGTGGAAGTGCAGTCAGTTTGTTGATCCACAGCCCTGTGCCAGTAAGCCCATTGAAGATAATTCACCCACAAACATATGTAGGAAAAAGGACTTACACTTTTTCAGTATCAGCCAAAAGAAAAATCCATATAATCTTGAACTTGGTGAGATGCACAAACAATATACAACACAATCACTAGTCATATTGCTGGTTTACTTTTATTCAAACAGGGATGAGGGATAGAAAAAAAAGGGAGTAGAAAGCAACATGGATATACTAAGAATTAAATCATCAGAACTTTTCAAGCATTAAAACTATCTTGGATTAGGACATTCAGAAAAAAGAAAAAGTACAACAATACGGAACCTTAAAAGTTGCTGCAGCGTCTGATGCTATTTCAAAATTTGGATTTTGCATATAGTCGAAAAACTTCTTCACATGCTCTGACTCTAACAAGTACCTGCAAAAAACAATAAGGTCCAATCAAATCCGAATTGCAGAATCTGCAATATCGGCAAAGAATAATTTGTTGCCTGAAAAGGATACACCTTCAGGCCTCGCATAAGTCACATAACAGAACTACACAGAAATTGAACTTTGAGTAGTAAACAGCTTGAAACAAAATGAGCTTTAACAGATGATAAGGAATGCATATTTATTTGGGAACTTTTGCTAGACTAGAACACTGGTCGCTACTAGTCTGTTCAAAGAAATGCAGCAGTGCAATACACATTCTCAATTCCAGAATCGGACAAAGAAGTCAGAGCTCTAGAAATCAAATCCCCTCAATGAATACTAAGCTTTCTATCATAAGACTCAACTTAGGAACCACACTGAGTTTTGTATCATAAGTCTATATAATAAGCCTTTATTGGGCTAATTAGAAGAATCTACTACCATAATACATCCTTCGTATGCAGTCCAAGAATTCGTGCTAAGATTCATTATTTGTTTTTGTTATGAGGACATGTCTTGATCTTAGCTTTGTCAACGGAAAGAAAAAGGAAACTGAAATGAGATTAAGTTTTCTACTATACTTATTTATATTTTCCATTACTATACATCACAATTGAAACAACTATATTATTTATCTTTAACATTACTAAACACCTAACAATTAACAATCTATTTTTCAAAACAAATTTGATGTTCATATTCTTCCCGTTTTCATTGTGTTTTATGTTTGTTCTCATTGACTGGAGAAAAATCCAAACGAAGAAACACATTCAAAACTGTTTTCGGCTTTCTACAAACAGTTCACTTCAGAAATTACCTGAAGAATCTTTTCAAATTTATGAAAAATATTTAGCACATAAGAGCAAGAAGTGATTTTGAGCTTTCATTTACCTTAACAAATCCATGAACCAAACATATAGTTAGCGGTGACCTAGAGAACAAGACTCAAAGTAGTATAAGAAATGAGCAAATGCCCTAGCCTAGTGGATGGGCTCTTGCATGGCCGGCTCATCAAGCATGGTCCCATTCCCGTCTTTCATCTGATTTTCTTGTAGTGTCCAAACCAAAAAGTGACTATGGAATTACAGTGTTGCCCATTTATGAGCAAATGATGCAAATAACCACTTAAAATGGAAGTGATTAGCTATATTCCACATGGTGCCCTGTTACTTGGACAATGAAGTTTGATACGATAACCATGAGTCCATGACTACTAAACTACCCTATGCTTAAAAGAAATAGCAAATCATGAAGACCCAAACAATAGTTTCAAAAAAACCAAACAAACTACAAAACACAAATAAAGGGAACCATAGATGACCATAATGACTAACACTCCCTTATGCTAAAACCAAAGAAAAATAATCAAGATACAAGCACCACTAAACCTTAGTCATATTGCTTACCGGGCTACAATTTGATGACGAATGCAGTCCCTCAAAATTGCGCCATAAGATAGTGCAAGGTCAGAATCTTCATAACTATCCATTCAAGATTTCATGTCGAGATTAGAAAATCAAATATGAAACCCAAATCAAGACCAGAAAATATATAAACGAAATCTTAATCTCTACTTTACCAACAAAAACAACAGCTGCATGCCATCAACAAGAGATATGATTAAGTGAAGAAATCACCATGAATAGTTGAAAAACAGAAATAATAGCTGTCACAAGAGTAGTGGTACCAACATAAGAAGCACAGATGGACAAGGATGTGATGTGGGCATGACAATTCTACAAAGGGGACACGAATACAGCGGGGAAACTCCAAAATATATAGGTTATAGTTTCGTGTTTGTTTAGGTTAATGATTATTGTATCCGGAAACAACCAAAACTGAATACTATATTGCAATTCTACCTCTTATATTAAATATTACTACTATTTAATAACTCAAATAAGTTTTAAAAGCTGCTAATGACACAAGCAGTGTCCTCACACGTGTCTATTTAACACAAGCATGTCCCCGGCGAGTCCGATACATGTACAGAGACTAGTTAAGCATGTCGGTGCTTCAAAGGTACTAACCACACATGGATTAGAATATTCCTATTTGATCACCCCAGCACATCAGAGCGAGTAAAACTGTAAAAGCTAGAGTTTACCCGGGTACCAGAATATCTACAAGATCTGCATTCTCTTCCATGTAATCAGATGCAATCAATCGTGAATTAACCCGTTGTCCATGCAAATTTTTAACAACATGAGCAGCATCTTGACGGGCCTGCCAAATGTCAAGCGTGTCATGATTTTTAACATGAGAAACTATATGACATACACAATAAAAGGGCAGATTCAAAACTTATGCAAGCAACAGTAAGAAAGCTGAAACTAGGAATTAAAATACTAATTTGAAGAACAGCTTCCCTCCCTCCCCATTTTTTCCAAGGTTGGAAACACTTTGTCCTCCCTCTTGCCCTCCATGACAAGTTTTGTTGACTTTTGTTGAGAGAGAGAGGAGGAGGAGGAGGAGTAGACCCTTGCAAATTCCAAAGGTTCCTTACCCCTGAATCTAGCTTAGGAAGACAAATGATCAGAAGTCGCAACATATCGTCTCTAAAGAACTCCTGTGTCAACTGTGCACAAATTTCAGCTACTGGTTCTGAGTGATCATCGCCGTAGAGAGCTGTCCTCGCCTCCAGAATAAGTTTGTTCAGTTCACACATCTGCATTGAGTCAAGATGTTAACAAAAACTTGATGATTCTGAAGTTTACATAGAGCTATGCAAATGAACAGTTATTCACATTCAAGAATATACTTCTTAATGTATGTATACATTCCACCGACACTACCCCACACACGGCTTGTATAAACAGGAAACTTATGGCGCCTAAACTTATCAAACCAATCCCGAACAAACTTTTAACGATTCACTCTACCTACCATAACATACCAAACACGAGAGTATTCAAACACTAGAGACGATATAGCATGTTGGCTTGTTTGTGAGACAAGTGTCACGAGTCAATTTCAAATTATGATTGATAGCTTAAATTTTCATAACAGGATAAACCTATCGAACTGATCTCATACAAACTTTAAACAACTCACTCCACCTACCATCCGAATAACATGCCAAATGAGAATAAACACACATTAGAGCCGGCAAACGAAACGAATCTAACTATGTGGCGTATTTTATGAGACGAATCAATTTCAAATCATAATTAATCGAGTCAATCTTGACTAGCTTAAATTTTTTAAATGCAAACTGATCACGAACAAACCTTTACCGAGTCACTCCACCTAACATGCCCAACATGAGAGTACGCACACATTAGAGACAATACACGAAAGGAATCTAACTATGAAGTAGATCTAGACTGGATTAAATTTTTTAAACATTATAAATTACATAGAACTGATCTCGAACAAACTTTTAACGAGTCACTCCACCTACCATCCGCCTAAGAGCATCCACACTAGAGTAGCTAAACTACCATGTACTTCATTTTAACAAGCAAAATGGAAAAAACACCCTCACATCAGCCTCTTTACTAGTAGGGGCCACTTGCCACAACAGTTCCTCTTTAGCTTAGGCGCATAATCCTTCAGTAGTAACCTTATCTCGAAATTTTCACTCTGCGCTTACGCTCTCAATCTCGATCTTACATATTTCAGTAATTTGGAATGTTTTTAAACGCAAAAGGGATAAAAAATAAAAAACTCGAAACCTTTTCTCGGCGCTTGGCTTCCTTCGGCTCGGTGTTGCGGTCGGCGTAGATGAGGAGGTCACGGAGTTGACGGACGAGATCGGCCGGCGTGGGCGGCGGCGGCCTCGTCTTGAACAGACCCTTCAGTATCGGCCGCGATATGCACCGACCCTTCGCTGGCAGATGAGACGATCCAACTGATTTGTGTATTTGCATAACTGTATGTGATGGATGTCTACTTCGAATTGTCTAGGGTTTTAGATCGGTTGAGGAATGCAGATAGAGAGATGTGGAGGGATCATATTCCGAATTTCCGAGAGAGAGAGAGAGAGAGAGAGAGAGAGAGAGAGCGCGCGCGCATGAGATGGCCGTGAGAGTTTGCATGCCAATGGAAGTATGTTCTTTTTGTCACATGAGAGAGATTTGAAGCGTTTCCTTCACGCGCTAGGACTCCTATTTCGTTTCTGAAACAATCCGAGTTGTCCATCTCGACTACGAGTGATTTGAATTGCAACTCGCTAATGGGTGGTTCAAAGTTGCAAAAATTGAAATAAAATTTAGACCATTGATTACTGAGATGGAGGACTCGAATTGCGTGCTACACACTTAGAAGGACGGATCGAATGGGTCATGGCAGGGGCCGGTCTTGACATTTTCAAGGCCTAAAGCAAATTTTTAATGGAGGCCCTAGGTTATTGTAAAAAAAAAATCATTATAGGTGACTAATACAGATAAAAAATGAAACATGGTATTTTTAGTTTCTAACTAAAATAAACTTTTAAATTTCTTTTACAATTAGAAAAAAATAAAAAAACACAATGAAGTATTACTTACACTATTCGTTTTCTCTAGCTAATTATGTTATTAACTTTACCCTTGTAATAATATTATTTTTAGCAATAAAAAATAATTAATTTTAACCTCTCTCTTCTTCTTTTTTTATCAAAGTTTGTTGAGTGAAAATAAATTATTTTTATTTATTTATTGTCAACAGTGATTTTTTTGTGGATTTGATATTAAAAGTAAGATTACAACAAACAAAAGAAAATAACAAAAATTTCTCAAAAACTTATATAGTATTAGTAATTTAGTATGCAAAAGTGGTACAAGAGTTTCATTTTATCTACCGTAAGTAATCCAACAGTATAATAAGGCAAAAGGCAAAAAATAACATTATCGAGAGGTCCCTCCTAGGACTTGAACTAGAGACCAGCCCCTTGCTTTAAAATAGGGGTGACAAATGGGCAGGTTTGGCCAAATTGAGTAAGTTGTAAGTGAGTTGGGTCTTTAAAGAGTCATTCACCCAATTAGAACCCATTAGTTATGAGCCTAAGTACCCATATCCAACCCGACCCATTTATTTAAAACCAAACCCGACATGCCCATTAATCCAATTCCATTATTTATTTATCTATTTCTGAACGGCATTAACCCGATTAATCATGTACACTGAAATGACTATATTACCATTATACATCGAAATGACTAAAATGCCCATGTCCACTTAAATTATCATATTATCCCTATATACAAAAATGTCCAAATTTAATATTCCGCCCCCCCCCCCCCCCCAAGAGCCCCTGCAAAAACAAAGTTTTGAATTCTTTGGCCTTAAAATTTAAAAAAAAAAAAAAATTAGAGAGAGAGAGAAAAGTTACCCTAGGGAACACAGTGGGTGACCTCGGTGTTGTGGAGTATGACATTGCTAATGTACTGGAGCGTAATGCACCCGCCCCCCGTGATCTGCATGTGAGCACCACGCCCGTCGATAGTCTTGTAGCCGTTGAATTCTTTGGTTCTGGATTATGTTGATGTTCCATTGGGTCATTTAAGTTGACGCAATTGATACCCAATTGAAACCCATTAATAAATGGATTGACACCATTCTAACTCAACTTATAAATGGGTTAGGTTGAGTCTAATTTTTAGTAAGTCGGTTTGGGTTCAATTTGCCACTCCTACTTTAAAGTCTTTGCAAGCACCACCGGTGCCAAATGCCTTTCTATGTTGAAACATCGAACATTTTATCTATGATATATGTTACTATGTACGTTTTCTACGGAAAATGAGGCCCTAATTTTTGCTCAAATTTTGAGGCTAAAAGCAGCCGCACCTCGGGCTTTAACTCAAGGCCGGCCCTGATCATCTCCGCCAAACAACAAAGATTATCATTGGTCCACTTTTATGACAGAAAATGTGATCTTTATTGGGAATTTGGGTTGGATTAATAATGTAACAAAGGATAGGACAGTTGTATCATAAGCATCTGATCAAAGTATGAGCTGGATAAATAAAATTATAGTCCTGCATAAGACATTCATTTAAGATTTCATATATGTATGGGTTGCTTTTCTATGTGGTTTTCAAACATTTTTATGCCCAATTGATAAATCATATTTTGTTGAGAATAATTATGTTTATCATCTTTTAAAGAAGATGAACATGATGCTTCTTACGATTGGTGAAAACTGTCTGGGTCAAACCGTTTGTAAAAAGGCTCAAACCTTTCGAGCTCGAGTCTGAGTTCGTATTTACTCGTGAAAGACTCATTTAATATCGATTCGTAACATAAAATGTTCAAATTCGAAACATCTTTTTGAATCTCGTTAAGTTTTCAAACAAAACTTGAACAAACTACTTCTCGACTTAGTTAAAATTCAAGCTCCTTGACCTCAGTTCATATAACCTTGGGTAAAGTTCATTTGACATCAATTCATCTCATAAATAAGTTGAACTTGAACGCATTTTTAAAATTCGTCAACTTTTCAAACCAGCTTGAACAATCAACTGTTCGGCCTTGCGCCCCTTGCTTCGGATGGGTTTTGGTTGATCAGGTTTTTGGGTTTAGGGGTCTGAGTGATCTACATCCATAGTTGGGTGGAATTAACCCTTTCTTTCTAAGTCTAGGGTTTTAACCCTTTGTTTCTGTTCTTCTTGTAATCAGAGATTCAGAAGTGATGAAATTTTTTCTCTCACAATGAAAAGGAGCAGAGCAAGCACGCCCAACGCGGCGATGGGTCCCTCCATACTCTCCATCCCACAGCACATTCTAATGGAGATTCTGAGCAAACTGCCCATGACGACAATCTGCAATTGCAGGTGCGTATGTTCATATCTCCGCAACTTGATCTCAGACCCTGAATTTGCGCAACTACACCTCTCCAGATCACAACCCTCCCTCATGCTTTGTTCCTGCTATCCACATGAATATTCTACGAACTTAGTAGAATCGGTTCATATACCCACAAACACCCTTTTGAAATTCGAACCTAAGTGTGAGGTACCCACTCAAGGATTGAAGGTTTTGAGTTCTTGCAATGGTTTAATTTGCTTTTACGGGCCTAGGACTTATAACCCATATGTTATATGCAATCCCGTTATCGATGAGTATGTGATTGTGCCCCAAATGGAAAAGTACAGTTTCGATCAACGCGGTTCTGGGTTGGATTTTGTCCAAGGACTAATCGGTACAAAGTATTGCGTTTTTTATCCCCGAGCATAGGGTGTGGGTTTCCGGGGTTGATGAGATTGGAGGCTGAAATCAACACTGTAGGGACTAATTTGTGGAGGAGAGTTCGAGATGCTCCGCTTTATCTGCATTCGTATTCTGATGGTTGCTTTTTGAATGGGGCTCTTCATTGGATTATCCACGACACCGAAAATTGTTTCGAATCGATCCATTGTTTCGACTTTGGGAAGGAGCGATTCCAGCCATTTCCAGGGCCATCTCAATTTTACAGGTTTCTTGGACAGCCAAGGGTGGATACGATGAAAATGGGGGTGTTGAAGGATCATCTGTCAATATCTCATAATCCTACGTATGATATGCTTGATATATGGGTGATGAAGGATTATGCGGTGCAGGACTCTTGGACAAAAGATTTTGTCATTAAAACCCCATGGGTGGTAAAACCTTTCTGCGGCGAGATTTATCAACCGTTAATGGTTTTGATTAACGGGGATATCTTGATGCAATTTGCTTTATCCTTCCTAGTTTCTTTTAATATGAGGGACAAAATTATCAGAAAGGTCAGGGTCAAGGGAATACGATCTCTCATTAGAGCAATGACATACATTCCAAGTTTTGTTTCAATAAAGAATGCTGCCATAGGGAGGCACTCTTAAGGTACTCATGCATTCTGTTGAATTTGTGTAGTCTTAGCAATTTCATAATCGATTCATCAAAATTGCAAGACGTCATATTTTCTTGTTTTTTTCTAAGCACTTATGCGCGGAAAGTTAAAGGTTCTTTATCCCCATATTCTTGCATGAATATTTGTTTAGGCACCTGAGAATCTGAGGTCGGAGAAACTCTTGTGGAAATCAAACCCTTCCAGCCATAATTTTCAATCACACAGAAACATGGATTAGAAAATTACAAGGTAGTTATGCATAGGAGTTTTATCTCATTAGAACACAAGGACTCTCTCCGGTGAAATTAGTCGGGGCAGCTTGTTTCCCTCTCCACTTCAGGGTACGCATGAGTTCCTCTATGTAAATTCTGAATTGGCCTTTTGTGATATATCAAATGCTGAATTGGCATAATTTTCACGATTAAGTGCTTAGGTTAATATAAAGTTGAGAATATACTTGTTAGATTACCTGCTGCTAGGTATTAAAATACAATAAACAAAAGAAAATTTCCTTTTTCTGCTATAATATCTGAAATCTTCTTTGTCCATTGATTAGTAGCATATGGGATTAGTGTTTGTCTAGTTCATATGGGATTAGTGTTTGTCCATTGATTAGTAGCATATCGGAGCACAGGGCGTGCCCGTGGCTTTGGTTTTATTGTTTTTGCTGACCCTTCAGTGGCAGAGAGAGTGACTAGGGAGAAACACAACATCGATGGAAGAATGGTAAGTTGGATTAGAATTGGTAAAGTTATTGCTGCAGTTCTCTCATTGTTTTGTAGTTAAAGCAACGGGGAAATGAATTATCTTCAAACATGGATCCAAATTCGTAATCTCTGGTTGTTTTTGGTGACTGTAGGCAATTATATTTCCATTTAAGCCACTTATTCATGTATAGTGTTTGATTCTGGTAGTGTTTGGTTCTTGAAATGATTCGGGAAGTGTTTGGTTCTGGTACTGTTTGGTTCGGAAAGGAATTCCTCGGCCTGCCAATGGAATTTTCAATTCATCTGAATTGGTGAATGATGATTTTGTTTTAGCTAACTAAACATTGAAATGAGCATTCTAAGGTCATGATTATTCCAATTCAGCTTCATCCCAGTGTTCCAAACACTGCCTCTATGATATCAAATTTGTTTTGTGATGTCCCTATGTATATTCTGTCAGTTTGATATCAGTGTCGTTTGAGTTTGATGTGCACCATTTGTTCTTAATATCCAGGTTGAGGCAAAAAAGGCAGTTCCAAGGGGTGACGGGAACACAATGAGTAGAAGCAGTAGTAGCATTCACGGATCTCCCGGCCCAATACGCACAAGGAAGATATTTGTTGGAGGATTAGCTTCCACAGTAACAGAGAGCGACTTCAAAATGTATTTTGAGCAGTTTGGGATCATCACGGATGTCGTTGTCACGTATGATCACAACACTCGAAGACCAAGAGGGTTTGGGTTCATCACATATGACTCGGAGGATGCCGTGGACAAAGTGTAGCTCAAAACTTTCCACGAGCTCAATGGTAAAATGGTTGAGGTTAAGCGTGCAGTCCCCAAGGAGTTGTCACCAGGTCCTACCAGAAGCCCACTGAGTGGATATAACTATGGTGCGAGCAGAATCAATAGTATCCTCAGTGGATACACTCAAGGGTATTCTCCCACTACAGGAGGCTATGGTCTTAGAATGGATGGAATATTCAGTCCAATCGCTGGAGGTCGAAGTGGGTATGCTCCATTTGGTTCGGGTTATGGAGTGGGTTTGAACTTTGAACCAGGGTTGACCCCTAATATTGCAGCAAGCACAAACTTCAATAATAGTCTCAGCAAGCACAAACTTCAATAATAGTCTCAGCCTTAAAGTAGGTCAAGACCCTATGGTTGTTCAACACCTTTCTAGACTCCCTATTTTTCGAAGGAGTTTCTAGGGGTGCTCGCGGTCCGGTTCGGTTCGGTTCGGATTTCTAGGAATCCGAGGACCGAACCGCTAGTCACGGTTTTTACAAAATGAAATCCGTGTCCGAACCAAAAGTCCTACGGTTCGGTTGCAATCCAATCCGTAACCCACAGATCGGTTACGGTTTTATCCACAGATTTTGACAAAAATAAAGCTCAAACTTATATCCCACACTAAAAGTGAAGAAGGTTATATTCAGAATTAAGTTTAACACTGGCCACCAAAAAGTACTTGTTACTTTGAAGAAACGGAGAGAGAGAGAGAGAGAGAGAGAGAGAGAGAGAGAGAGAGAGAGAGGAAGAGGTGAAGAAGTAAGAACGGTGGTGCAGTGGCAACTACGGTGCGACGGGGACTTGAACAAGAAATGGAAATTAGGAAAACTGGAAAAGAAACGAAATAGTAAAACTAAATTAGGATTCCCGTAACTTATCTAAAAAACAAACTACGATTTACCCCATATATTTTATACATCCACACTATATCCCATTATTAAGATAAAATACTAAAATTGGTAGAAAAAAGTTTTAACATCACTAACAATTAATTATATAAATACACACATATATTTATATATTTATTTATTATTTATATAAAATAAATATCTCACGGTCCGGTTCGGTTAATCCACGGTTTCGTAATGAAAATCCGTGGACCGAACCGCGAGTCACGGTTTTCTAATTTTTCAATCCGTGTCCGGACCATTAATCCACGGACAAAATCCAAAAGGTACGGATCGGTTCGGTCCGGACCGGTTTCACGGTTCACCGGATTTTTTGAGCAGCCCTAGGAGTTTCTACACACACTGATTTGATTGTAACTCGTCATTTCTTATGTAATTTATGTAAGAAATATTTTTAGGGGCCCACTTAGTCACATAGGTGATTAGGTGGTGTTCCACTTTCTTTAAAAGTTCTTTTTTTTTTAAACGAAGGTAATTTCAAACTCAAATATAATGAAAATGAAAAATATTTTTTCAATTTTTTTTGCACCGTATAAAAGATCTCAATGAAATCTATCAAACAAGATCCATATTGGTAGGAAAATTATTTGTGTAAACACATAATTTTTGAGCTTAAAATTACCTTCTTTTTCTAAAAGTTCTTTTTCTTAGAAACCGGAACACCCTCTTCTATTATGAGATTAGTGGTGGTTAAGAAACTCTTCACTTACCTACTTTCTCAATTATGTTAGCTTGGTTTCCATGATGGAGGGAAATTATAAGGTTTCTTGAGGAAGATTAAGGGTACCTAACTGAGCATCTATATAAGCCTATGATATCCATCAATCTAGACACTTCAAGTCATGCATAGGTTAGAAGACCCTAAATCTAGAGTGAGTGTGTTTGGTGTTCTACTTGAACAACAATAGCTAGAGGTTAGTACGTTCCTAATTTCCACAGCGTGTGCTCGTACGTGTTTAATTTATTTTACAATTTAATGGTCTAATTCATGATCCAGGTACTACAAGTGACTGGCGTAACTTTTTAAGCCTCTAATTTGCTAATATTTTGGTGCAATATAACTTTTCTTTTGAATTGCCCCTAAAGATGTATTATTTGGAGAAAAGGTGACTTCATTGATGAGATTTGCTCCCAATCTACAAAGCACGGACATGCCTACCGGCCTCACCTATTTGTGTCTGAGGCAAGGGTTCTCGCTCGAGGGTCAGTCGGAGCAGGCGAGGCACAGAGGCACCTCTTTTGGACGTACGTCATCGGAGTTAGAAATGCCTAGCGATAGATTGTCCTAATTCTCCGACACATTGTGAACACTCCAGGACACGTTGGTGATACTTTTGGAACATTCTAAGGACACATTAGAAGTTTAAAATGGCAATTTTCCCTATTTAAAACAAGGCCCAAAGTGAAATTTCCCACAGATTTATAGTTAAGAGTTTACTTATATGCAAAGTCGCAGACAGTTGATTATTCGATATTTTATTTGACTGAGGTTCTTAATTTGATAGAAATAATGTTTGCGACCTTTATAATACATTTACATTTAGTAACATTCGACGTGACTGTGTCCTAATTTTTGAAGAAATAATGTATCTGTGTTGTGTTTGTGCCTCATAGTTTCCATTCCATGATGCCCTTAGATTAGGATGAGTATGAAGACTATTTCCAATTCAAGTATCTTATGTTACTGTGAATCCGTCGGATATGATGAACTGTAGTTCTTAATACCGCACCTAGTGCCACTTTATCCTGGCCCTGATTTATATGAGAAGACGGCGCTAGTAGTATTCTATAAAGCATACTTCACTCTAGTTGTTATAGACTCACGGTAGAGTTCGACACTTGTCAGTCACAGAGATGTCGAGATATGCGCCCACCCTAGGTGGCATATTTGATGTCCATATTGTTTATTTATGGAGAAAATTAGCCATAAGGATGACAGTAAAATAGTTTTCATTTAGGGGAAGGTCGCCAGCAAAATAGTTTTCAGTGGAAGTTCTTCAACTTTTTGAGTTTTTTAGTCACAAGGTCAAAACATGTTTATGCACTTTTATAGAGTTTTAGGGTTCACTTTTCTATTATAAGATTTTAGTGGTTTATACACTTTCATAGGGTACCTGTTACTATAAGGTTTTAGCAATGTTCTAAAAATCATTAGGGCGCTAGTCAGGCGGAAAAGCGGCGCCTAGCGCTTAGGCAGCCGTGCCTATCGCCTAGGCGGGGACTAAACGCCGACTGGTCGGCTGTCTAATTTAGGCGTCGGACCACCGCCGAGCACCTAGGCGGGGACTAATCAGCCTAGGTAGCCGCCTTTTAAAACACGGGGTGTTAGGCACTTTCATATATAGGGTATTCTAAAGGTTTAGGCACTTTCATAGGGTACCCTACGATTTTAGGCACTTTCATTGGCACATTTGTCCTTATATTTGATTGCAAAAGGTGTTTGTCCTAAAACATAAAAAAGGTAAATATAAGGGTTTTTTGGCTAAGTCTCCCTAAGGTTTTGTAGTTTGGATTAGGTTACTAGTCCTTTTCCGTTAGAGTTTTTTGGTGAACCATTTTTCCCAAGTCAAATTAATGTTTTAATTTTTCACTCCGAGTCGGTATTTGAATCTTGAACTGTAGGCCAAAAAAGGAGAAAGAAGCAAGTTTTATCTGTTCATGTCCGTTTTTTTTTATTATTATTTTCCAATAAATGAAATTTCCATCGGCAACGATTTGTCCTTTGGGAAACTTTTGCTGACATTGTCAAGTTTTCCCCTTCCGTTAATTTATCCTTAGACGGCATTAACTGTTGTGACAAAATGACATATATGCCCAACACTTGTATCTCCTTTCCGAGAAAATTTTCAATAAAATTGTAAAGTTTATGACCCACACATACGTGAAGCTCACCATGAGCGAAGGCCAAATTATGGGAAATTGATTTTAGCACTTTAAAAATTGATGGAGGGACTCCAAAACGATGTCGTTTTGTATATCAACACAGTTCATTTTTAGAGGCCTTCTATCACTTTTTGGAGTGCTAAAATCACAATCCTAAATTATACTACCTCACATTCTGTTATATAATCTTATCTTATACGCCCTGCATATTAACACACCATTACGGCTCGAATAAAATAAACATACACGTATTCTTGTGTTAAAGAGAGAAGACGATCTGGATATCAAATGATCTGTCAAGCGAAGAGCACGTTGTCGATGCCCACTAATCTGTATCCGAATCAGATAATCGGGCGAGTTATTCTTTTTTGGTGAATGGCGGTGAGCAACATGCGAAATTGGTCAAATAAGGGTAAAAATTGGGAGTGCTGTGGCGAAATTTGTTGCGGCAATGTTGGGGCAATTTTGATGATGGGTCATTGGGTGGTGATGGGGAACATCATGGTCTTTTACGAAAATGTATGAAACATGAAAGTGTTCCATGAAAGCGAACATGAAACCGAAATGAATGGCTTAGATTCATACTTTAAAATAATAAGAACCTAAATTTATGCCGAGGAGAGAAATCAAGAAATTTTGAAACAAGAACCTTAATTGAAAAGAGATTAGAATAGACAAAAATAATAGAAAAGTATTTTGAATTTCTTTATGTCCTTAGTCAACTTTTTAAAAGGCTTTAATCATAATTGTTTACACTTTATGTTTCTCTTGTCAAACGAACCAAAAATCCGCCAAAAATAAACGCAAGACTACAAAGGCAAAAAATATTTGAAAAATCTTTAAAAAAAATCCAAAAGAATTATTAAGCCAAAAGTGGAGTGGAATGTAATTGGTGCCTCCCTTATACTCCCATGCATATGGATAGGGTTTGATTTCCGTAAGCATTCATCCCGCTTCCCAATTCCGGAGTCCTCTAGGATAGAGTGAATTAGGTTGAACAAATGGCAAAAAAAGGATAATGCTACTCACACAACGATCCAAACACAACAACTTACACAACCTCTCACATACATGTGAGGCCCACACATAGTAGTGTGTATGGAGCCCACATGCATGTGAGAGATTGTGTAATTTGTGTTGGAATTGTTGTGTGAGTATCATTTTTGCAAAAAAAAAAAGAAAAAGAAAGAAAAATTATTATGCCAAACAACTCCTTGGTATATTTTATGAAGTAACTAAGAATTTGTCAATTTTGTTTTTTGAGCAAATTGATTTAGTCATTAGTATCAATATTTTCAATTAAAATATCTGCATTGATTGATAGATTCATATCCTTTTTATCTAATATCCAAAATAGTACGCATCATTGCGGTAAAATTGGAATCTGGACGGGAACAGGGGTGAAAAACACAATGGATTTAGAAGTAGAAGAGAGGTGTTAAAGGGCATTTCTGGTAGTTCGAAGCACATTACGTGACATCATGAGCATCTTCGGTTAACATATAGAACCAACTTGGGGGCCGGTGTTGTGCATTTTCGTATTGTGTAATCTCAATCGGTCAAAAGTTATTTTAAAATTCAGATCATTGATTGTCGAGACGGACAGTCTGAATGGTGCACATTACCGCCGTCTCGTTCCATAAAGAATAACGGAAAGGGAATTTCACCACTTCCCCTTCCCCTTCTAAACCCACGACCAGGTAGCTCTGACCAAGAATTTCCAATTAATTCCTCAAGATTGACACAAACAGGCAACACCAGTCAAATTCAATGCCGGCCCCAGTTTTTGAGTTGCCCTAGCTCAACCTTATATTTTGTTGCCCACATATATACATTTAAGTTAGAAAAAAAAAAAACATACAGGTAAAATAAAAATTCAAAATTACATTATTCTTTTAGCTTGAATAACATAAAAAAAGAATCAATGTCAAAATGTAAACTCCTGGTTATAGTGCCTTATGAGTAACACGATCCAATTCAAAGAAAAAAAAACTTCTCCTTGCATTTTTTGAATCAAAATTTTGAGTCATTGTCCTTTACTTATCTAAGAACTCAAGTCCGTTTTGCTAACTTTTGATTTTTTAGTTGATATATGTGAAGAGAATGACATATCTCAAAAAACGTAAAAAGTTAAAAAAGTACCAAATGGCCAAAAATGCTTGTTGTGGAACGGCGCCTCATTTTTTATTGAAATCATAGTCAATCTCTTTAATCTCTCTTGCAAAACGATAGTTCGAAGGTAAAAATAAAAACCGTGTTAGCTCACTCAATTTATTTTAACTATTGACTTTTTTTTAATCAAATATAAGAACATATCAATTGTACATTTTTTAATCAAATGTAAGAACATATCAATTGTACATTATTGTTGTGTTTGGTAAATCAAAAATTTTCAACAAAGTAATATGATTTTTGTAATATTTTGAATTAGGTGGAAAACAAAAAGAGGTAAAAAAAAAAGTGAAAAAATAAAGGAAAAAGGGCGGCTGTGGGCCTGGAAATCGACACGACCCCTCTAGAACTTAAAAAGCTTGCATTTAGCCATTGACCACAACACCAAGGAAGTAGTTTACGCTACCATGGGAAACTTTTTTACATTTATATCTAACATAATTTTTTTTTTATTGCCCCAACCCGGGTGTTGTCCAAGCCCGAGGACTTACGGGGCTTACCCGGGGCCGGCCCCGAGTCAATGTCACCTCCGTCGACCCGCCTCACGATTACTACACATGCCCACCCCCCAAAAGCATCTCTCCCTCTCCCTCTCCCACTTGTGCATGTGCGTGTGTGAGCTTGTAATGGCCAGAAGGTAATGTTCAGCCCCCCTTTATTCCAAAAAAACAAAAATTGAGTACGAAAAACTTATCTCAAAAAATATCAAAACTAACAACAAAACAAGAGATCATTCAGTGCCCCCTTGCTCGGGGGTTATGAATAATTTTTCTGACCAAACAAGATGGAGGTGTTTCAGGCTTTGTTTGGAAATTACAACGAAAAGCATCTCTCAGACTCGTACATACAGATACTAACACCAGCATCCAGAGAGAGAAAGAGAGACCTATGGGTTAGATTTCGGCAGATTCAGAGGGCTTCGTGAAGCCGAGGAAGAAGAAGAGGCATGGGGTATAAATAAAGCGATTGATGGGCTAGGGTTAGGGTTTATGGAGGGTGGTCTCTGTGATTTTACGTATATACCCATGATGTGGTTATTGGGGGGCCTGAAAAAGGGAGGCCTCGTGGAATAGAAACAACACCGGGTATGGTTGGGCTTGACTCAAGGTTGCATATTTTGTGGCCCGGTCCTTTCTTCGGAAATATGTTTTGTAACTTCTTTTTTAAAGAAAACCTATTTCACGGAGCTTTTCATGAATAATGGTTTACAAAAGTGAATCGTGCCCATCCAAAGTACATTGGACGGTTCGGATTTTAATGAAACTTTTCTTCGGAAAAGTTTCACGTCGAAACGGTCCAACGTCGAAACGGTCCGGAAACTAACTCACCTCCGAAAACTAAAATCCATGTATGGTGTGTTTTGCTAAACTAAATGGACCAAATTTCATATTCCAATGATTTCTAGGCTCCTCACATACATCTGCTAAAATGGTAATACCATTTAGCAAAAAAGACTTGATTATTGCCAATCGCATATTATATATTTAGTTTAGCAGAACCGCACCCCTAGATTCTAATTCTCGTAAATTTAAACATTCAAATCTCAAAAACATTCATAGTAATAGCGAAAAGAATTACCAACAAAAAGAACAAGGATGGAGTACCGAATAGTAAAAATAAAATTAGAAAATCAAAAGAGGCGAAGAATGTTCCCTCAGAAGATAAGACGAAGAAGTATTCGATCACAGAATGATCTGAATTAGCATGGTCATAAACATCACAGAGAACATCAAAACCCTTTTCTTTCTTTCTTTTTTTCAATAAAGAACCAAGTAGAAATTAAATCTAAAAATCAAAGAAAAAGAAAAAAAGGACGAAGCTCAGATACATGTTAGGATAGAGTATTTTCCCTCACCTTCTCACAAAAGAGGAGGTCTCATAATGAGCTGGGATTAACAGTTATCATCATCGCAATACGCCCCCTTTATTCCAAAAAAAAAAAACTAAAACAAAGAATTGAGTACGAAAAACTTATCTAAAAAAAAATAAAAAATATCAAAACTGACAACCAAAAGAGAGATTATTCAGTGCCCCCTTGCTCGGGGGTGATGAATAATATTTCCAACCAAACAAGATGGAGGCGTTTCAAGCTTTGTTTTGAAATTACAGTGAAAAGTGTCTCGCAGACTTGTACATACAGATACTAACACGAGAATCCAGAGAGAGAGAGAGAGAGAGAGAGAGAGAGAGAGAGAGAGAGACCTGTGGGTTAGGTTTCGGTAGATTCAGAGGGCTTCGTGAAGCAGAGGAAGAAGAAGAGGCATGGGGTGTAAATAAAGCGATTGATGGGCTAGGGTTAGGTTTTACTGTGGGGGGGTCTCTATGATTTTACGTATATACCCATGATGTGGCTATTGGGGGCCTGAAAAAGGGAGGCCTCGTGGATTGGGAACAAGACAGGGCATGGTTGGGCTTGACCCAAGGTTGCATATTTTGTGCCCTTGGCTTTTTCTACGGAAACATGTTTCCTAACTTCCTTTTTTTAAGAAAAACTATTTCACGGAGCTTTTCATGAATAATGGTTTACGGAGGTAAATCGTGCCCGTCCAAAGTACATTGGACGGTTCGGATTTTAATGAAAAAGTTTTCGGAGAAAAGTTTCATTAAAATTCGAACCGTCCAATGCCGAAATGGTCCGGAAACTAACTCATCTCCGAAAACTAAAATCTATGTATGGTGTGTTTCGCTAAACTAAATGGACCAAATTTCATATTCCAATGATTTCTAGGCTCCTCACATACATCTGCTAAAATGATAATACCATTTAGCAGAAAAGACTAGATTATTGCCAATTGCTTATTATATATTTAATTTAGCAGAACTGCACCCCTAGATTCTAATTCTCGTAAATTTAAACATTCAAATCTCAAAAACATTCATAGTAATAGCGAAAAGAATTACCAACAAAAAGAATAGGGATGGAGTACCGAATAGTAAAAATAAAATTAGAAAATCAAAAGAGGCGAAAAATGTTCCCTCAGAAGATAAGATGAAGAAGTATTCGATCACAAAATGATCTGAATTAGCATGGTCATAAACATCACAGAGAACATCAAAACCCTTTTCTTTCTTTCTTTCTTTTTTTCAATAAAGAACCAAGTAGAAATCAAATCTAAAAATCAAAGAAAAAGAAAAAAAGGACGAAGCTCAGATACATGTTAGGATAGAGTATTTTCCCTGACCTTCTCATAAAAAAGGAGGTCTCATAATGAGCTGGGATTAACAGTAATCATCATCGCAATACACCCCCTTTATTCAAAAAAAAAAAACCGAATTGAGTACAAAAAACTTAGCTCAAAAAATATAAAAACTGAAAACCAAACGAAAGATCATTCAGTGCCCCCTTGCTTGGGGGCAATGAATAATATTTCCAACCAAACAAGATGGAGGCGTTTCACGCTTTGTTTTGAAATTACAGCGAAAAGCGTCTCTCAGACTCGTACATACAGATACTAACACAAGCATCCAGAGGGAGAGAGAGAGAGACTTGTGGGTTAGATTTCGGTAGATTCAGAGGGCTTCGTGAAGCAGAGGAAGAAGAAGAGGCATGGGGTATAAATAAAGCGATTGATGGGCTAGGGTTAGGGTTTATTGAGGGGGGTCGCTATGATTTTACGTATATACCCATGATGTGGTTATTGGGAGGCCTGAAAAGGGAGGCCTCATGGATTGGGAACAAGGCAAGGCATGCTTGGGCTTGACCCAAGGTTGCATATTTTGTGGCCCAGTCCATTTTACGGTAACATGTTTTCTAAGTTCTTTTTTTAAGAAAAGCTATTTCACGGACCTTTTGATGAATAAAAGTTTATGGAGGTGAATCGTGCCCGTTCAAAGTATATTGGACGGTCCAGATTTTAATGAAAAAGTTTTCGAAGAAAAGTTTCATTAAAATTCGGACCATCCAATGCCGAAACGGACCGGAAACTAACTCACCTCCGAAAACTAAATTCTATGTATGGTGTGTTTCGCTAAACTAAATGGACCAAATTTCATATTCCAATGATTTCTAGGCTCACATACATCTGCTAAAATGGTAATACAATTTAGCAGAAAAGACTTGTTTATTGCCAATTGCTTATTATATATTTAATTTAGCAGAACCGCACCCGTAGATTCTAATTCTCGTAAATTTAAACATTCAAATCTCAAAAACATTCCCAGTAATAGCGAAAAGAATTACCAACAAAAAGAAAAGGGATGGAGTACCGAATAGTAAAAATAAAATTAGAAAATCAAAAGAGGCGAAAAATGTTCCCTCAGAAGATAAGACGAAGAAGTATTCGATCACAGAATGATCTGAATTAGCATGGTCATAAACATCACAGAGAAGATCAAAACCCTTTTCTTTCTTTCTTTTTTTCAATAAAGAACCAAGTAGAAATTAAATCTAAAAATCAAAGAAAAAGAAGAAAAGGACGAAGCTCAGATACATGTTAGGATAGAGTATTTTCCCTGACCTTCTCACAAAGAGGAGGTCTCATAATGAGCTGGGATTAACAATTATCATCACCGCAATACGCCCCCTTTATTGCAAAGAAAAACAAAGAATTGAGTACGAAAAACTTATCTCAAAAAATATCAAAACTGACAACCAAACGAGAGATCATTCAATGCCCCCTTGCTTGGGGTCAATGAATAATTTTTCCAACCAAACAAGATGGAGGCGTTTCAAGCTTTGTTTTGACATTACTGCGAAAAGCGTCTCTCAGACTTGTACATACAGATACTAACACGAGCATCCAGAGAGAGAGAGAGAGACCTGTGGGTAAGATTTCGGCAGATTCAGAGGGCTTCGTGAGGGAGAGGAAGAAGAAGAGACATGTGATATAAATAAAGCAATTGATGGGCTAGAGTTAGGGTTTACTGAGGGGGTCTCTATGATTTTACGTATATACCCATGATGTGGTTATTGAGGGGCCTGAAAAAAGGAGGCCTCGTGGACTGGGAACAAGACTGGGCATGGTTGGGCTTGACCCAAGATTGCATATTTTGTGGCCCGGTCCTTTCTACGGAAACATGTTTTCTAACTTCTTCTTTTTTTAAGAAAAACTATTTCACGAAGCTTTTCATGAATAATGGTTTACGGGGGTGAATCGTGCCCGTCCAATGCCAAAATGGACGAATGAGATCAAGCGACTCGATTCAAAAAATTTACTGATTATTGATTCGCCAAACTTTATTGATTATTGTTTACTGATTATTGATTATTGTTACTTTATTGATTATTGATTCGCCATTCTTTATTGATTATTGTTACTGTTAGAATAGAGAAATATTGTATTCGATAAATTGTATATGTAAGAATAAACAAGCCACTTATTTATACAGGGGGTGAAATAGGTTATATTTAGTAACCTTTTTTTTTTGGGTAAATCCTTTTATTCTATTCTGTCCACTATTTCATTTTTTGTTTCTAATCTGTCCGTTATTTCATTTTTTGTTTCCAATATGTCCACTATTTCTTCTTTCAATGTATAGTGAAAATTGGTCTGAGCCGCTGCGAAACAACATAAAAATCTATGCACGCCTTCTTTCCTCGATTGTTCTTCCCCCAGTATCGTGTGCGTCCAATTTGGCCCATTTCTCAACAACATGATACACAGTAACACATACATACATATATGTATACAGATGTAAATTTATATGGCGAGAGAGAGAGAGAGAGCTCACGGGAGAGAATTCGGCGGTCGAACACGTAGAGCGGAACAACCGTCCGACTCCTGGACGCGGCTGCGAGACCGGGGTGATCGTCGAGGCGGAGGTCGTGCTTGAACCAAACAACGGCGGCGCCGGTGTCCCGTCCCGCACTCGATTCCATTCTCGCGCGTTTCGACGGCATTGACGCGACCGCGACAGAAGAACAGTGCGGTCCGGTCCGAGGACGGTTGGTAGGGTTGGGCGAGGTGGAGGTCAGGTAGTGAAAGCGCCGGAGCACAAGAATCGCCATGAAAATTGATTTCCATTAACGAGTGATGAGTAGTTGGGGTTTTAAATTGGATAGTGAGGGTTTATTTACATGGCTGTGAAGGTTGTTGGCCGGAGAGAGAGAGACGTTGACATGAGAGTGAGAGAGACCGAGAGAGTGGGCTGCTAGGGCAGCGGGGCTCTCATCTCTTTTTATTTATACTAGTGCGTGATCATGTGCAACAGTCGCACCATAATCTATATGCACTCAATAAAGAAAATGCTGGTAGAGTCCTATAATGTATCACTCGAGGGTTGCCCGTCTACCTTTTATGTGGGAGTGATTTATCATTCGTGCAAAAAATAAAGTAAATTGATTATCGTTATATATTTAATCGCACATAACAAAAAATTTCCTATTAATGAATTTACGTCCGATGAAAGGGCTTCCAAAATCCAATAGATTTGAAAATTTGCGAGAGTGATTAAAAAGAATTACAAAATGAACGGTATGGATCATCATACTTGTGTCGCAATCTTGTGGCTAGCATACAAGAGGCCTGTTTTTATAGAATAAAATTATATAACATATATTACTTGTTCTAATTATAAGTACAAAAAGATTATTGCCCTTGGTGGTTTGAGATGTGTGTCAAATCCTCCAAAGACTTAGGTTTGAACCTCATAGAGATTATTTTTTTAAAATCAATTTTTTTTAAATTAGTTTTTTTTTCTTATTTATTTTCTATGTATTTTTTTAAAAAAAATTTATTAGATAAAACGCAATGTATATTAGTATATGTGTAGTAATTGGTATATTATAATGTTTGAATTTTGATTCAAAATTTCTTAATCATATAAAATATTTTAAAAGCTTATTTTACTTAAATAAAAGAAAAAATTAATAAATTTTTGGATTATCAAAAAAATATACAGAAATAAAGTAAACTATAATATGAAATCCCTTGTTTATTTAATAACATATTTTTTTTGGTTTTTTCATGTCTCGTGTCGTGTCGTCCTGTGCCGAACAAGAATCGACACCGTGTTGTGTCGTGCCTATGATGTGCCGTGCCTGACAAGAACCGACACCGTGTTGTGCCGTGCCATTCTTGTCCTACTTCCGTGCTCGTGCCCGTGCCCGTGCCGTTTCTGGCTATAACCTTGTTGTGCCTATGTCGTGCCCGTCTAAAGACCGTGTCGTGCCGTACTAGGCCAACTTTCGTGTTGTGCTCGTGTCGTTCCCTCTCACTCTATGCCCGTGTCGTGCCGTGCCGTGCCGTGCCGTGCCTTGCTATAACCGTGTCGTGCCGTGACTTGTGCCCCATCCCACTTCCGTGTCGTGCCCATGCCGTGCCCGTCTAAGGCCCTGTCGTGCTGTGCCGTGCTAGGCCAACTTCCGTGTCGTGCCTGTGTCATTCCCGCTCACTTCCGTGCCCGTGCCGTGCCACGTGCCTACTAAGACCGTGTCGTTTCGTGACGTGCCAGGGTTAATCTGTGTCTTGCTGCGCCGTGCCCGTATCAACCCAGCCCATTTGACACCTCTATTCAGCCTTGACCAGATGTTGTGGCTTTACCAGACGTTGATATTAGGAATATTGGTTGGACTCGCCGGTCTAGAATTGGGTTGTCGACTTGTCGGGTCTTCCAAAAACAACCAATCACCTCATTTTAATCAGGAACTAGGTGATAACCAAGTCTCTTTTTTATTTTTATTTTAAATAACTTAAACGGGAAAAGAACTTTGTTAGTTGGATCTGGAACTTGGTTAACACATCTCCACGCGGGACATTTTTACCCAGCTGGTTATGCCCAATTACAATATCATAGCGTTGAACTCAAAACGAAGAACTCCAGCCAGATAGTGTTTGATTGTGAGTTTAGTTTAGTTTAGTTTAGTTTTGGTAGTGGGTGGAGAGAGAAATAGAGTAATGATTAAAGATAGAGGTAATGATTGGAGAGAGATAGAGAGAGATGAGAAAGTAATAATTGAAAAAATAAGGTAATGATTGGAGAAAGAAGTAGGATTATGATTAGAAACAAAACTAAAACTAAAACTAAATTCTAAACCGAACAAAGCTCAGAAACTAAATCGATGGACTTTCTATATTTATGTTCTTTCCCAAGAGAAGGAAAATCCCTACCATTGTGCTTTGCGAAAACCTAGACAAAAACCCGTAGATTCCATGTCTAATAAAATTTGCGCAATCACAGCCGTCTATTTCGGCATTGGATGGTCAGGATTTTAAAAAAACTATTCGCTGGAACAAAATCTCTTTCAGCAAATAGTTTTTTTTAAAATCCGGACCGTTCATTACACTTCGGACACATGCAATTTGGCTCCGTAAACGCGAATACACAAAAAGGTCCGTAAATAAGTTTTTCTGTAAATAAAATTATATTCCTGAATAAGACATTCATTTAAAATTTCATACTATAAACCAACGGTTTATATGTATGGGTTGCTTTTCTATGTGGTTTTCAAACAATTTTATGTTCAAAATTGATTAATCTTGAGAATAATTTTGTTCACATTCCTTTAAATTAAGAAGGTGAACATTAGGCTCCTTGTGATTGGTCAAAATTGTGTAGGATTCACAGAATCAATACATTTTTTAAATAATAATGAGTTAGTTTGTGATGGACCCCACACAATTTCTACCAATCACAAGGAGAATAATATTCACCATAGATTAATGGACCAAACCTTGCCTACCAGTCTTCTTGCATGAGGTAGATTTTCTTCCAAAAAATTCAGCCTCTGCCCATCAGATTCATTTCAATACAAAATTCACATGGTAGAAATTAAGTATACTCTAAAGGAAACCAGTTTAATTCTTCCAAAGCAAACTTTCCTCTTTCAGGGGGTGTTCTACTAACAACTTTTTTTTTTTTTTTTTAACTTTTAGAAAAAGTACACGTTTTGTCTCTTTTTAAAAAAAAATTTCGTATTTGTTAATTTTTAACCAAACTTTTGTTGATTAGTGATTAGTCTCGACGAAACGAATCGAAAAAGTAAAATTTTTTTTTACTTTTACTTTCATATTTTGGAAAATAATTTTTTTTAATTAAAAAAAGTTGAATACATTTTGAAAACTCGTTAACTTTTCAAACGAGCTTAAACAATCAAACTGTCCGGCCTGTTAGGTTGGTCTATCAGCCCCAATACTTCGGGGGTTTTGGTTGATCAGGTTTTTCGGTTTAGGGGGCTGAGTGATCCACATTCTAGTTGACGGGGTGTCGGTGGAATTAACCCTTTCTTCCTAATTAAAAGTGGGCTCGACTATTTGCAGCTCTTTATTTTCTTCTATAGACCACTATATTTCGGCAAGTGGTTGTTGAAAATTATAAATAATATTTCGGTAAATAGCTGTTTAAAATAAAATTATATTTCGGTAACTACATGTCAAAAATTTGTTCAACTTTCGATAAACAACTGCTGAATATACATTTTCGATAAATAGCTTATATTTCGGTTATTTGATACTAAAAATGTATCTCAATTTTGATAATTAACTATTGAGTATAATTTAAAAATTTTAATGCGCAATGGGAGAAAATAAAGTTATGCTATTACCGTTGAAAGTCTAGGGGTTTAGCTCTTCTTTTTTATTTTTTTGGTCAAACGGAAATTCTTTAGCTCTTCGTTTCTTGTAATCTGAGATTCAGAAGTGATGACAATGAAAAGAGGCAGAGCGAGCACGCCCAACGGGGCGATGGGTCCGTCCATACTCTCCATCCCACACTACATCCTAATGGAGATTCTGAGCAAACTGCCCATGACGACACTCAGCAACTGCAGGTGCGGATGTTCGTATTTCCGCGACTTGATCTCAGACCCTCAATTTGCTCAACTCCACCTCTCCAGATCACAACCCTCCCTCTTCCTTCGTTCCTGCTATGGTCAGTTTTATACGTACCTAGTAGAATCGATTCATCCATGCGTTGTGGATAGCGTTGGCGATGTTCATATACCCTATGACACCCTTTTGAAATTCAAACCTAAATCTGAGGTCCCCACCGAAGGATTGGAGGTTTTGAGTTCTTGCAATGGTTTGATTTGCTTTTACGGGCCTAGGACTTATAACCCATATGTTGTATGCAATCCCGTTATCGGTGAGTTTGTGATTGTGCCCCAAATAGAAAAGTATAATTTCGATCAATGCGGTTCTGGGTTTGGATTTTGTCCGAGGACTAATCGGTACAAAGTATTGCGTTTTTTATGCCCGAGTAGGGTGTTTGGGTTACTGAGATTGGAGGCTGAAATCAACACTTTAGGGACTAATTCGTGGAGGAGAGTTGGAGATGCTCCGCGCTATCTGCATTTGTATTCTGGTGGTTGCTTTTTGAATGGGGCTCTTCATTGGATTGTCCACGACACCGAAAATTGTTTCGAATCGATGCATTGTTTTGACTTTGGGAAGGAGCGATTCCAGCCATTTCCAGGGCCATCTCAATTTTATAGATTTCTTGGACAGCGTAGGGTGGATACGATGAAAATGGAGGTGTTGAAGGGTCATCTGTCAATATCTCATAATCCTACTGATAATACGCTTGATATATGGGTGATGAAGGATTATGCGGTGCAGAACTCTTGGACGAAAGATTTTGTCATTGAAATCCCATGGGTGGTAAAACCTTACTGCGGCCAGATTTATCAACCCTTAATGGTTTTGATTAACGGGGATATCTTGATGCAATTTGCTTTATCCGTCCTAGTTTGTTGTAATATGAGGGACAGAAGTATCAGAAAGGTCATGGTCAATGAAATGCGACCTGCCACTAAAGCAATGACATACATTCCAAGTTTTGTTTCAATAAAGAATGCTGCCATAGGGAGGCACTCTTAAGGTACTCATGCATTCTGTTGAATTTCTATAGTCTTAGCAATTTCATAATCGATTCATCAAATGAAAATGCAAGATGTCATGTTTTCTTGTTCTTTTTTAAGAACTTAGATGCGTGAAAAGTTAAAGGTTCTTTATTTCCCATATTCTTGCATGAAAAGTTGTTTAGGCACCCGAGAATCCGAGGTTGGGGAAACTCTTGTGGAAATCAAACCCTTCCGGCCATAATTTGCAATCACATTGAAACATGGTTTAGAAAATTACAAGGTAACTATGCATAGGAATTTTATCTTATTAGAACACAAGGACTCAGGTGAAATTGGTTGGGCATCTTGTTTCCTTCTCCACTTCAGGGTACACATGAGTTCCCTCTATGTAAATTCTTAATTGGCCTTGTGATATATCAAATTCTGAATTGGCATAATTTTGATTTTTCACAAATAAGTGAATAAGTGGTTAGGTTAATGTAAAGTTGAAAGTATTCTTGTTAGATTACCTGCTAGGTATTAAAATACAATAAACAAATGAAAATTTCCATTTTCTGCTATAATATCCGAAATCTTCTTTGTCCATTGATTCGTTGCATGTGGGATTAGTGTTTGTCTAGTTCATATGGACAAGACTAACACAATTAAAAAATGGAGGACCTTGTTATTTTATATATAATTCTATCAGTTTTAAGAAAAAATCTGGAATCTATACTTTGCTCATCCTTTGATTTAACCATACATTAGAGAGTAGAGAACAATCTGCCGTGTCCTTCCCGCTTAACAAAATATTTAACATCCCTTACCATTCCTGTTTTAGATGGCATTTTATACAGCTTTTTGTTTCAACGCTTCTTGGTCTTAAATTTCAACTATGCAAAGTAGGTCAAGGCCCTATGGTTGTTCAACACCTTTCTAGACTCTCTATTTTTGGAAAGAGTTTCTACACACACTGATTTGATTGTAACTCGTCATTTCTTATGTAATTTGTGTAAGAAATATTTTTAGGGGCCCACTTAGTCACATGGGTGATTAAGTTTTGCCCACTTCCATTATGAGAAAAGTGGTGGTTAAGAAACTCTTCACTAACCCACTTTCTCAATTATGTTAACTTGGTTTCCATGATGGAGGAAAACTATAAGGTTTCTTGAGGAAGATTAATGGTCCTTAACCTAGCATTTAGATAAGCCTACGATATACATCAATCTAGGCACTTCAAGTCATGCATAGGTAAGAAGACACCTAAATCTAGAGTGAGTGTGTTTGGTGTTCTACTTGAACAACAATGGTTAGAGGTTAGTACGTTCCTAATTTCTGCTGCGTGTGCTCATACGTGTTTAATTTATTTTACAATTTAATGGTCTAATTCATGATCCTGATCTACAAAGCACTAATTTGCCAATATTTTGGTGCAATATAACTTTTCATTTGAATTGCAGGTGACTTCATTGATGAGATTTGCTCCCGATCTACAAAGCATGGACATGCCTACCGGCCTCACCTATTCGTGTCCAACATGCGTCGGTCACGGACACAACACGATACTCTCCTAGTTTTTATTATCTTTCTTCTTCTCAGACACATTGTGAATACTCCAGGAGACGTTGGTGATACTTTTGGAACATTCTATGGACACATTAGAAGTTTAAAATGGCAATTTTCCCTATTTAAAACTCGGCCCAAAGTGAAAATTTTCAAAGATTTATAGTTAGTGTATACTTATATGCAGAATCGCAAATAGTTGATTTGTATCTTCATAGTATTGTTCTTAATTCGATATTTTATTTGAACTGGGGTTCTTAATTTGATAGAAATAATGTTTTAAACCTTTATATGAATTCATAACATACATCCATAATACATATACATTTAACATTCGATGTGACTGTGTCCTAATTTTCGAAGAAATAACGTGTCTGTGCTTCATAGCTTCCATTCCATGGTGCCCTGCCATTAGAGATTAGGATGAGTATGAACAATATTTCCAATTCAAGTATCTTATGTGACTGTGACTCTGACGGATATGATGAAAAATTGAAGTTCTTACTACCGCACCTAGTGCCACTTCATCCTGGCCCTGATTTATTTGAGGAGATGGCGGTAGTAGTACTCAATAAAGCACACTTCGCTCTAGTTGTTATAGACTCACAGTAGAGTTCAACACATGTCAGTCACAGACATGTCGAGAAACTAGCCCACCCTAGGTGGCATATTTGAAGTCCATATTGTTATATCTTTTTGGTAAACACAGGTAGGTCCAGACACATCTCAGACCAGGTTATATTTGGATGTTTAGGTTCAACAACTTCTAGACTTTCTATTTCTAAAAAGAGTGTCAACACACACTGATGTTGAAAGTAAATCATCATATCTTTCGAAATTTAACGGTCTAATTCATGATCCAGTTACTATGAGTGACTTGATATATAAAATTTGAGGCCACTAATTGGCTGATATTTGGGTTCAACATAACTTTTCATATGAAGTGCCCCCAAGAGATGTTATATGGTGAAAAGGTGAGTTCATGGATGAGATTTGCTCCCAATCCATGTTGCCCTGCAATTAGAGATTAGGATGGGTATGAAGAATATTTCTAATTCAAGTATCTTTTGTGACTCTGTATCTATCGCAATGTTAAGAGTTGAAGAACTTCTTACTACCACACCCAGTGCAAATTTTATCCTCACACTGATTTAGATATAATGCCAGTGCTAGTACTCTATGAAGCACGCTTCTTTCTAGTTGTCATAGACACACAGAGTGTTTGTCACGGACATGCCGAGATACGTCTTGCCCTCCCTACGTGGCATATCGCATTTGCATCTTAGTAGTATTATTTTGGTGGAGACAGCTAGGTCCAGACGCATCTCAGGCCAGGTCATATTTGAATGTGGCTTGGTTGATTTTGTTGCAAGGTGCGGACATGAATGAGTGGTCGATATCCTAACAATCAGGATGGGACAGTGAGAGGAATAGAAACATGTTTTGTAAATGTTGATGAGATGGCAAAGGCAGGTATTTCATATTTGGCTTTCGACCCAATGTATCTTTCTTAATCATCTCTGCATTGACCCAGGCGAGAGAATTTTTGCAGACGATGTTTGGACAGCTACTAACTCATTCATCGAGTCATCGTGTTTTCACTTTCAAATTCCAACTACATATTGATTTCACGCTCGTTTAATTTGGCATCTTGTATTTTCTTCTCCCTTAAGTCACTATCCTCCTTCAGATGGTTTGATGAGTATTTTCGTGCATTTGTGATTTTGTTTACTCAATTCGGTATCTATGGCTTTCTCAACAAGCTGATTACATCGGTGAATGAATCGTCATGTTAATATGTGTTCTTATTGTTTCTCTCTTCAATTGGTCAGATGGCCATTCTTTGACAAATCACGTATTGCATCAGAATTTAGCTTCAAATTGGGTTTAGGACAAGGGATGTTCTCCATCTTTGATGCTTGCGGATCAGTTTTCCCTGCCTATTTTGTATGGTGATATAAGCGAAGTGTCTTTATATTTGGTTTTGTTTTTGTTTTAAGATGGGGCAAAAGACCGCGTTTATCTCTGGATGAATACAGAATGAAAAACTTCATGTATCGGCTATCAAAGTAACACTTTCAATCGTCAAATGTCATTTTCGTTGTTTGGATCAGGTTAGTAATCAAACGGAAAAGGATTAGTAACAGGACCACAACATGTTACTAGTCCTTTTCCATTTGATTTTTGCTGAACTTTTTTTTTTCCAGGTCAAGATGTTCAAGTTTTTCACTTCAAGTCGGCATTTGTCTATTTGAATCTTGAATTGTAGGGCAAAAAGGATATTAGAAAAAAAGAGAGCAAGTTTTTACTTGTTCAGTTTGGTTTTTTTGTTATTTCCCATTAAACAAAATTTCCCTCAGCAGAGATTTATCCTTGGGAGGGCCACCTCACGCAAACAAGTGGAAAGTTTATGGGAGGGGCAGAAGAGAATTATATGATCAGAATAATAAGGTATTTGTACTGGTCCAAACTGATTAAAAATTGGAGCACTTAACTTTTTAACTATATATTTAATATAAAAATAATCTAAAAAAATTTAAGCGCTCCAATTTTCAATCTGTTTAAATCAGTGCAAAGATCTTATTATTCTGATCATATTATTCTAAAGGGTCATAATTAATTCTTGTCCTTAGGGCTCTTATAATCAAGTTTCTGCTCTATAGAGTCCCAAACAAAAGAGCAGATACTTAATTATGAGAGTTCTAAAGATAAAAGCTAATTATGTTCCTTTGGAATAATATGATCAGAATAATAAGATTTTCGCACCGATTCAAACGGATTAAAAATTGGAGTACTTAATTTTGGTTGACTATTTTTATATTAAAAAATAGGAAAATATGGTTAGAAAGTTAAATGCTCCAATTTTTAATCCGTTTGAACCGGTGCAAAGATCTTGTTATTCTGATCATATTATTCTAAAGTGTCATAGTTAAATTTTGTCTGTGTAGCTCTCGTAATCAAGTTTTTGATCCATTGAATCCTAAATGAAAAAAAAATTGTCGATTGTCTTGGCAAAGCTGAGCTGTCTTCTTTTAATTGGTTGGACGGACCCTCCCTTATACACGGAGGGTCTGTGTAAAATTTATTCGCTATTTGTTTATCCTCCTGATGAATGAAATTATGTTTGCCAATACAAAAAAAATATTTTAATAGTTTGATTGTATAAAAAAATATCATCTCTTCCATAAAACAGAGTAAGCATTACTACGGTTTTGAATACTTCGGGGGTTGGTTTTGATCGGTTTTATGAGTTGAGGGGGTCAAGTGATCACGCTCGCTCAGTAGTTGTTTTTGGGGTATGTGTAATTAACCCTTTCTTAAGTTTAGGGGCCAATCCTAGAGGTGGCAAACGGGTTGTGCTGGCCTTGACAATCGTGCCTTGTATTGTGCCAATTTGTTTACTTAATCGTGTTGTGTAGGCCCAATTTTTTTTTTTATCAGAAAAAAGGGTGGGAGAGGTCGACCAGTGTAGCAACCCCCCTTGGGCATGACTACAGAGGCTTCCTACCCACTGTGGAATGTCCAGTTCGAACCATAGCTACTGTTCGAGAGGATAGACTGTCACTACAACACTACCTAGGTATAAGTGGGCATAAGTGTTTACCCACATGCCCCCTTGCCACTGGCAAGACTTGAAACCGGGTCTCACCTGAGGATGAAGGGCACCCTCCCCACCAGGCTACCACCTTCGGTGGTTCGTGTTGGCCCGATTACTTAATAGTGTCGTGCCCTTTTGTGCCCATCTAGAACAGTTTCGTCGGGGAAAAATCTTGTGTGACCATTAACTACTTGTGAAGTAGTATTTGTTGTGCCATGTCCCATGCACTTTCAGTGCCCGTCTAGAATCGAGTTTCGTAGGGAAAAAAAATTTGTGTAACAACTAACAATTTAACATTTGTTGTGCCGTGCCCCGTGCCTTTTCATGTCCGTCTAGAACCATGTCGTGCCCGGTCCGGCCCGTCCCGTTTGACAGATCTACGTCATCCTTTCTTTTTAGTGTAAAGCCCTTGTTTCTTCTTCGGACGTGAAGAAAAAATTTGACGCTCAACGCAGCGATGGAGACCTCCATATTCTCCATCCCAAACACGATTCTCATGGAAATTCTGAGCAAACTTCCCATCACCACAATCTGCAATTGCAAGTGCGTATGTTATTATTTCCGCAACTTGATTTCGGACCCTCAGTTTGCTCAACTCCACCTCTCTACATCGCAGCCCTCCCTCATGCTTCATTCCTACGATTCTCGGGAATCTTCGCTGTACCTGGTAGAATCGATTTATACGTGCGATGTCGAGAGTGACATCGACGACAATATTTATACATCCAGTAACACCCTTTTGAAATTCTACCCTGAATGTGATGGACCTGCCGAGGGATTGGAGGTTTTGAGTTCTTGCAATGGTTTAATTTGCTTCTACTGGCCTAATACTTTTAACCCATATGTTATATGCAATCCGGTTATCAATGAGTATGTGATTGTGCCCCAAACAGAAAAGGGTTATTCATGTAGTGCCGGGTTTGGATTCTGCCCAGGGACTAATCAATACAAGGTGTTGCGGATTTTGTATCCGATTATCTCGTTTTATGTGCAGGGACTGGGACAAATCAATTTGGAGGCTGAAATAAATACTTTAGGGACTAATTTGTGGAGAAGAGTTGGAGATGCTCCACGCTATCTGCAATCCTATTCAGGTGGTTGCTTTTTGAATGGGGCTCTTCATTGGATTGTCGCCGAAAACTATTCCGAATTGATGTGTTGTTTCGACTTTGGGAAGGAAAATTTCCAGCCATTTCCAGGGCCGTCTCAATTTCGTGGACTTCCTGGATGGATGAAGGAGGATGCGATGATATTGGGGGAGTTGAAGGGTAGTCTGTCACTATGTCATCGTCCTTCTGATGATGATACGCATGATATATGGGTGATGAAGGATTATGCGGTGCAGGAGTCATGGACTAAAGATTTTGTCATTAAAATCCCATTGGTAGAAGCAATTTACCATAACTATGATTGTCGTAACTATCATTATCAGCCATTAATGGGTTTGAACAATGAGGACATCTTGATGTTAGGTGATTTATCCCTTCTGCTTTCTTGGAATATTAGGGACAGAAGTTTCAGAAGGGTCAATGGACTTCCCTTTTTCTTTAGAGTGATACCATACATTCAAAGCTTTGTTTCAATAAAGAATGTTGCCTCAGGGAGATACTCTCAAGGTACTTCTGAATTATCTGTTGAATTTGATTAGTCTTCAATTAATTTTTACATCTTCAAATTTGAAGCGTATGTTGGAGATGCTACCGTTCCTGTTTTATGCAGTTTTTTGGTGGTCATCTTTATTTTCATTATCCAATTTCAACTTCTAGTGCAAACAAGGTCAAGAGATTATGCCCTATAGTAGTTCAACGACTTCTAGACTTTCTATTTCTGAAAAGAGTGTCAACACACACTGATGTTGAAAGTAAATTGTCATATATTTTGAAATTTAACCGTCTAATTCAAGATCCAGTTACTATGAGTGACTTGATATATAAATTTTGAGGCCACTAATTGGCTGATATTTGGGTTCAACATAACTTTACTCCCGATCCATGTTGCCCTGCAATTAAAGATTAGGATGGATATGAAGAATATTTCTAATTCAAGTATCTTTTGTGACTCTGAATCTATCGCAATGTTAAGAGTTGAAGAACTTCTTACTACCACACCTAATGTGAATTTTATCCTGACACTGATTTATATATGAAGCCAGTGCTAGCACTCTATGAAGCACACTTCTTTCTAGTTGTAATAGAAACACAGTAGTGTTTGTCACGTGTCAGTCACAGACATGCCGAGATATGTCTCGCCCTCCCTACGTGGCATATCTCATTTGCCTGTTCGTAGTATGACAGCTAGGTCCAGACACATCTCAGGCCAGGTCATATTTGGATGTTCCTTGGTCAATTTTTGTTGCAAGGTGTGGACATGAATGAGCGGTCGATATCCCAACAATTGGGATGGGACAGTGAGAGGAATAGAATAAATGTTGAAGAGATGGCAAAGGCAGGGTATTTCATATTTGGCTGTCGACCCAGTGGGTCTTTTTTATGAGTTACTATCACAGACAATAACCACCGTTTGTTTTTAATCATCTCTGCATTGACCCAGGTGAGAGAATTTTCACAGACGATGTTTGGACAGATACTAATTCATTGAGTCATCGTGTTTTCACTTTCATATTCCAACTACATATTGGTATCACGGTCGAGTAATTTGGCGTCCTGTATTTTCTTCTCCTTTAAGTCACTTTATCCTCCTTCAGATGGTTTGATGAATATTTTCATGCATTTGTGATTTTGTTTACTCAATTCGGTATCTATGGCTTTTCTCAACAAGCTGATTACGTCAGTGAATGAATCGTTGGTTCAGATGGCCATTCTTTGACAAATCACGGATTGCATCAGAATTGAACTTGAAATTAGGTGTTGAGGCTGTTTTCCATCTTCGATGCTTGTGGATCAGTTCTCCCTGCCCATTTTGTCATTGTGATATAAGCGAAGTGTCCTTATATTTGGTTTTGTTTTTAGATGGGGCAGTGTTTTGCTTAGCTTAATAACTTGTTGGATGCACTTGTACGTACAGTTGCAAACTTCATGAAAATTAAGCAAAAGTCTGTGTTTATCTCTGGATGAATACAAAACTGATGGTTGCTCGAGATGGTTTGCCAGCTGGATTTCCTTGCAGGCTACGGCGACGACCCTGACTTTGATTGTGATAATATGGATGAGTCTAGGATTGATTACGGTGCCAAAGAATTTTGGTTGTTCGCGGTGGATCTAAACAATGGTGAAGGATGGACGGAGAAAAAGAGCTTAGGTGACAATGCCTTGTTCTTGGGTGACAATGCATCTATCTCCGTGCAAATCTCGGAATTCCCGGAAATAAAAGCTAATTGTATCTATTGCACTGACGATTGTTGGGAAGCATACAAATCTTTCAAACGAGGCGGAGGCAGAGACATGGGTATTTACAACTTGGAAGATGGAAGCCGGATGCCTTACTATAGAAGGGAGTCTTTTAGTTCTATATGTCCGCCTATCTGGGTCAACCCATCTTTCTGATGTGCTAATGTTCTGCAGGCAGGGCTGTTACCTCTTGGTTATCCTGTTTTCGAATATTATTTCTCAAAAAATCACTTGTCTGCGCTCTAGAGCCAAAGCACAAGATTAGACTATTAAGACAATCATCTCAAACCTTATCTTACCGCCACGTGACACACTGATCCCACTTTCAATAAAAGGACCATACACACCCCACCCCCTTCCGAAAATACCTCCGCCAGCGTGCACCCCCAGTTCCATTGTATCTTTTTTTCCTTTTATTTATTTAATATTATTTAAGTGCTCCAATTTTCAATCCGGTTGAAGCGGTGCAAAGATCTTGTTTTTTTTTATAATTATTTTATCCTAAATGATCATAATAAATTTTTGGCTTTAAGGCCTTTCAACGAACACCTTAAATAAGATGGGGGGTGTAGTTGAGATGTGTCACACCTGATGTGCCCGTTGCACCTCTCTTGATTTCTAGTGTTTTGTGTACTTTTTGTTAGTTAGAAGGAAAAAAAAGTGGCTTAGGTACTTTTTTCATGTTGTCCCTTAAAGTAGATTCATTTTTATGGAAAGTAGAGGTAAAAGTTAATGTGAAAGATGTGATGATAATGTATCTTTAATAAGTTTGAATTACGAAACTGGACACTAAGCAGTACTCCACTATTAAGGAAAATAACCATCATTTGTTTTGATTCATCTCTGCATTGACTCAGGTGAGAGATTTTTTTTCAAACATTTGGACAGATGACTCATGCATCTAGGCATCGTGTCTTCACTTTCGTATTCAAACGACCGTTTTATTTCACTTCACGCTCGTTTATTTTTTGCGTCCTGTATTTTCTTCTCCCATAAATCATTTTATCCACCTTCAGGAGGTTTGATGAGTATTTGCGCATTCGTGATTTTATTTCCTCAATTTGGTATCTATGGATTTTCACAACAAGCTAATTACATCTGAATCGTCATGTTAATATGCATTCTTATTGTTTCTCTCTTCCATTGGTCAGGTGGCCATTCTTCAACCAGTCATGGATTGCATCAGAATTGAGCTTGAAATTAGGTTGAGGACAACGGATTCTTTCCATCTTTGATGCTTATGGATCAGTTTTCCCGCCTTATTTGTCATTATATGTTTCAGGCGAAGTGTCTTTCTAGTTGTTCTTGTTTTCAGATGGGGCAAGAGTTTGGTTTTAAGTTTAATGACATGCTGGATGCAATTGTCCAATGTCATTTTCCTTGTTTGATGAGGTTACCGGACCTTTTCTCGTTGAGTTTTTGGCAAAACTTTTTTTTTTTTTTTTCCAGGTCCAAAAACATTTTAATTTTTCACTTCAAGTCGTATTTGAATCTTGGATTGTAGGCCAAAAAAGGATAGAGAAGCAAGTGTTTATTTGTTTAGGTTATTTTTTTTTAAAATTCCCAAAAAACAAAATTTTCCTTGACAACAATTTGTCCTTGGGGCATCCTTACCTCACACAAACACATGTAAAGGGCTGTGGGAGGGGCTGAATAAATTAGTTCGGTTAATCGGGACACTCTTCACTAAAAAAAGGTAAATTTCACTAACATCCTTTACTGCCCGTTTGGATGAAGGATTTATTTTGGGTGGATATAGATATGTAATAAAGGGTGATATGTTAAAAATGATGGCCTTACCTCTTAAGAAGGGTGGATTTGTAATGAGGTATTTGGATGATTTTTTTTGAGAATGAGGATATAGAAGGTGGATATGATGGGATTAGATGTTGAATGACTAAATTGCCCCCACTTAGATTTTTAAATGATCAAAATTCGTTTACTTAATTATAATTAAAGTAAATACATATTTATCATTAATTATGGGATAAAATAAATTCATTTTATTTTATAAATGTTTAAACCATGTTATTTATTAGAAAAAATATTATTTTCCGATTTTTTTTTAAAAGTGAAAAGTGATTTTTTTTATTTATAAAAAAACTTATAATTCCCATACACAGTTATGGGTATGGTTAAAAGTACAATGGGCTCACATACCCCATCGGCCCATCATATACAGAAAGTCTGCACATACAAGTTGTGCACATATTTTATCGTGAGGCCCATCACGGGTCCCACACAAGTCATCCGACTCGTTCATTAAATGTAAAATATTTTTTCAAGAGACTCTGTAAAAAAAAGCTCAATCCAATGCTTATAGGTAATCGATCGAACCACATAACTTTTCATTATCTTGAAATCTGAATGAAAAGTTAGATGGTTGGATGAAGCACCTATAAGTATTGGATTGAGCTTATTTTTTACAAGAACCTTTGAAAAAATATTTTACATTTAATGAACGGCTCGGATTATTTGTGTGAGACCCGTGGTGGGCCCCACAACAAAAGCTGTGCACAATTTGTGCACAGATTGCTGTGTGTAGCAAGACTCTCCATCATATATACCTGAGATATACACAATCCTTGTTTTTATCGTTTCCCTGAGATATACACAATCCTTGTTTTTATCGTTTCCTCAAAAAAAAAAAAAAAAAAAACCATTCCAGAGGTGCAACTCCTCTTTCGACGCCGACGTGAACGACACAATCCCGTTCTTCTCCGATGCCGACGAGCTCTGTGAGGTACCTCTCTCTCTCTCTCTCTCTCTCTCTCTCTCTGTTCTTCTTCTTCTTCTTCTTCTTCTTCTTCTTCTTCGTAAAGCACTGTGTGGGGTTGAGGGTGGATTTGGAGGGGTAAAAGAGTCCCAAATCCCCCGGATTTGCTAGCACAGGGGTGAGGCTCCGCTTGGCAAATCCACCCAAAACACTATTGGAGGTAGATTTGTAGTCCCAACAGTGTTTTAATCCACCCTCCCAAAAATGCAACCGAAGACCGGGTATGAGTGGGACCAGGAGATGAAATTCGGGCGGCTCCATATCCGGCCTCCAAATCCAGCATCCAAACAGGGCGTCAAGGTTTGCCTTCACAAAAGATACCCCTTCGCTAACGTCCTTTAAGGCCTCAAGGGAGGACGCAATTTTGAAATTTTCCTGCATAAGTATTCTGAAAAATAAAGGTAAACCTAAAAAAAATACTACTACTATAAAGTCCAAATCTCACCTTAATTCATTTAACACCCTTGAGAGAGAGAATAAGAGTTTCTTGAGCCGCAAGTGATTTTTTTCTCTTCGTTCATATACGAAAATCCTCGAGTCGTACAAGGAAGTGTAGTTAGGGTTGGTGTGTTTGGTTTTGCCGGACGGGTCCTTTCTTGGACCTGTTTGTTTTTGTTTGGACTGATATGTATATTTGGGTTTCCGGCTGTGCTTACTTGTTTATTTTTAGGGCTCCCGTGTTAGACCTATGGCGGTTGGGCTTCGGCTCATTTGGTTTTTTTTTTCCAAATTTTTGTTGGAATCCCCTTTCCTCTCTCCCGGTTTTAAATAAAGAAATTACCGATCAAAATAGACTTTGGAAAGTATCCATCTGCGGAAGTCTTTCCATATTGCAATAAAACAGGGACTCCTCTAGGGCTAATGAATCCTTATTTATATCATGATCAATAACTTGAACCCCACTCTGTTTTCGATCTTTTTGCACGTTCTATATCCTAGCTAGGGTTCTTCATGCACTGGAAGTAACTTCTACCCCATGATCATCTAGGAGAAGAAGAAAAAACTCCCAGATCACTCTGTCTCTCATGGCAAAGAGGAGAGTGAACAAAAAGAGTCGTTCTAGTCTACCACCACCACCGCGGAAAAGAAGGGCTATTGCTGCTGCAGCAGCCACCACCATCTCAGAACTTCCAGATGATGTAATTTTCGACATTCTATTAAGAATCAAGTCCATCATTAGATGCAACCGAGTATGCAAGAAGTGGCGCAAACTGATTCTCCAACCCCGCTTCGCCAAATCGCATAGCTTGAGGTGGTCTCTTCCTCTCAGTCTTATCTTCTACCGTCCCTCTGACGGGCCCACCAACCCTGCTCACTTCAGCATTCTCGAGCTTGACGACGACGACGACCTTGCCCGTTTAGGCCGTCAAAATGCCACCGTGACATTCAGATATGAGATTTACATCCCCCACAATGGCTATAAAGGGCATGTAATAGGAGCATGCAATGGGTTGGTTTGTTTGCGTGTTGATAACGATGTTGTGGTGTGTAACCCAATTGTTCAAGGACGACGACCTTTTGTCCTTCCAAAACCGCCAAAACTGGCAAATAGTTGGTCAAGTTTCGGGTTTGGGTTTAGTCCATCGAGTGATGAATACAAGGTTTTGAGATGTAATGAAACGCAAAGAGAACATGTTCTTGATATTATTATATCGTTTGAGGTTTGTACCCTTGGGAGGGATGATACATGGAGGAGCATCAGAGGAGGAGGGCACCACGAAATACGATTCCCTCGCTGTTCTACGACCCCTGGTATTGATTTTGTTTTTGTGAATGGTGCACTTTATTGGCTAGGGCAGAACATGGCTTCAAGATGGTTATGCTATTTTGATGTGGAGACTGAGGAATTGGGAACTACTCTCTACTTGCCTTGTGAAATTGATGGTATCGTGCATCTTGAAGTTTTGGACGATTTTTTATACCTTTCCGATGTCCATCGGGAAAGTCATGTAAATGTGTGGAGGATGAGAGAGAACAAATGTACGGGGGCTTGGACATGGAAACTGGTTTGTAAGCTACCATATCCTTGTGGGATAGTTGGACCAATCCAACTAATAAAAATTTTCAAAGACGGGACTGTATTGATGATTCTCAACAAATTCATTGCCGATCAAGAAAAATACGGCAAAGTTCTTGCATCTCAGAATCCTCAAACAGGATTAATTAAGTATCACGAAGCTCTACTTTGGACCGAATCAATTGCTCATGCACCAAGCTTCCTCTGCCCGCCATGGTTGCTATGAAGGGTAAAAACTTCACATCAATGTGAGATTGTACTAGCCCTTATTGTACGTACGCATACCCGATCATGTGATTGTTTGGGCTAAGGTCTTTTTTTTAAGGTAGTTTCATGGTCTTCTTATGGGATTTCGATTACTTGCATGTTGTTCATTTTTACATAGGTGCATTTTAAAAGGTTAATGATAAAGCCGTGAGTACTTTTTTTGATGCGACGAAAACTATTGTGATTCTATAGTTGTATCATCACTAGTCAAAAATAACTATCTTCCCATAGATATAAAAAAAAGGAGTGTGAAAATCAATTCGTCTAACGGCTAGGTTATATTTGAATGCTCAGGCTTGGTTTGGAATTTACAGAAAATCTATTTTTTATTTTAATTATATTTTTGTTGGGGGTTTGCTTTTGAAATATTTAGGCTTGGTTTGAAATGTTCAACATTTTAGAATTATATGAGACGTTATGAAGCACCAACACTCCTAACTGCTTGCCCTATCCGCATTGGGCACCTTGTGGAGACATGGACACACAATTAATGTGTCGGGTACACGCATGGGACAGGCGCTCACCATGTGGCATATCCAATAAAATTATTTATTACGTATTAATTAGGGGACAATCGTGTCTCTACCAAGACGTGAATGAAAACATGATAGGGACAATTCATATTATAGTATTGAAATGCTTTCGGGGTATTAAGTACCCTAAAAATAGAAGAAAAAAACGAATAAGTTAATTTTGACCAAATAAAATTAACCATATTTGTTTTGGTTGTTTAAGGATGGAATGTTCATATGAATAACAACTATATACATACATATATATGTGTGTGTGTGTGTGTGTGTACACACACATGCACGCACATGCATACATATGTTTTGCCTTGTACCCGCCGTGTCCATTTCATCTTTTATTTAGAATTGCTGTGTTCGTATCTAATCTGAAAAGTGATCTTTAGTTTATGAGTAGCTCCTTCATTACCGATTTTGTTTTCTTAGACTGGTGTCCCTGACTTTTTCCAACAAGTACAGCATATTATTACTACTGTTTCTAATTTCTTCAATTGTTCAGATCATGTCTATTCTTCAACAAATCACGGCCTGGTTGCATCAGAATTGAGGTTGAAATTAGGTTGAGGACGAGGGACTACTCTTTCCATCTTTGCTGCTAATTATGGATCAGTTATTGTGCCTACTTTTAATCACTATGATTTAAGCCAAGTGTCATTGTTTATGTTTTTGGTTTTTTGTTTTTAGATGGGTTAGTGTTTTTCTTCCTTTAAAATCTCTGTTAACCGCCAAAACCTTCAATTTACTTTCTATAAACCCTACAATAGCAGTTTGCGTGCACTTCTTCTTTTTGAACGGCAATTTATTATTATTAATCTTTGAGAGAGTACAAAGACTAAGAGGAGCAAGAAGAAGGCAACAAGTGCTCAGTCCAAAACCCAATAGCAGTTTGCACTTCTCTCCCTCAATCCTCCAGCCATTAAGAAACTAAGACTATATACTTAAAACACATTTATGTTCTTTACAAAGAGAAGGAAAGTCCCAATCATTGTGCATCGCGAAGACACCTAAACGAAAACCCATTGATTCCATGTCCAAGTAAATTTGCCACAGGTTGTTACATGGGGTTGAACAAAAAAAAAAAAAAAAACAGCAAATTTACCAGATTCTAACTTGCTAATGTACTTGAAACAGCCAAATGCAGTCTTGGTTGGTTGAACATTTCAAGAAGTCCCTGCTCCACCATACCCAAAATGCACTCTCTTTCTGACTCATCGTTGAAATGGATCTGTTTATTCGTTCTTCCTCCCAAAAAGTTCCTGAGGCCTTAGGCTCTGCACATCTGTACCATTGGAGTGTAAACATAAAAAAGCACATCTATACCATTGGAATGTAGGTAAACAAGTTAAGACAGATAAATTTGCCTGGCTATTTCTATGTTTTCTTTTTGGTTGCATCACTTGTCAAAAACTAGAAATAGGCCAACGGCTTATAATCAGCCAAAAGCGCCAAAGTCAGCAATGTCTATATCTAGGCCATGCCAGGGGAGCTCTTAATGAATGTTTCCCCAGGTGAAGGAGTGGCTTCTTACATGCACAAAGGTTGGGTTTCAACTACAGCAGCAGGTTTGGAAGGTATTAGGCAAAATCATCTACCAGAACAAAGGGCAAAATACTATATTAACAATGTTTGTGCATGCTGGCGGTGGGTACATACACGTGAACAATTCTATGTATGATAAGTTACAGACACAAGAAACATTCCCATTGGTTTCTTATTCCTTGATCTTTTTGTTGATAAGCCATTGATTTCTCAATTGTCTTATTACTGATCCACTGATCTGTTTCACACTTCGTGACCAGAAAGCATGAGGTCGAGAAGCTTTCTGGCCAAGCATGTAAGAAACCAAGAACTCAAGTGCTTCCTGTGGAAAAAAGAAGTATGAGTGCCAATAGACATATATAGTATAAACCAATAATTTGGCATCATGTAACCTACCAATAGACTTTCCCATATCATCTCATAATGCAAATGTTTCACATTCCTTCTAAAGCTTAAGATCCATCCGAAATTGTTCTTTTACTGACTCATTTGCTTAACTATTTGCATTCCGATCATGAACCATGTCCAGACAATAGCGTGAGTTTGGGAAGAAGTCATTCACTAACATAACTCAACTAAGAATCATGTAGTCTCATAGAAGTGTAAAAATGGCCTAAGAAAGAGATGCTTATCATAGCATAGCTGATGCATACCAGAAGGAGGAGCATAGAACATATCTCTTCGGAAAAATAGAGAAATGAAGATCCCAAACCAAGAAGCTGGAAAGTGTAATAAACACAGTTCATTTCTATTGCAAAAACATGTCAAGGCATATTCACCTACCACATTAAGTGTCAAGCCTAGGGCTTATGTGCACCACATCCCTACAGAGAATAGGTCATACTTGAAGTATACAAGGGCGGAGACAATACAGAAATAAATTACAAGGAGAGAGATAAACCAAACCATTTGTGAAAAACATGAAATCAAGCAAATTAACATGGCCTAAACTTGCCCTGGAGCAATTCACAGACTGATGAAACACTTACAAAAGCATCATATCCCATGATTTCAATCCGAAGTAACAAACAATTATCTTGGTATGGAAGTATGTACCTTTAGGTTTTCTCCTCTTGCGACATCCCCAAGTGACACCAAGCTAGGAACATGAGCAATTCCACGAAACATGGATGCGATTCCGTATATGTGAACATCCTCATAGTGTTCCAACCCAGGATCATAAACCAAAAGAGAATCCTCATTAACTAACATCAAGATCAATCCACTCTCCAAAACCATAATTGGCTCATAATAGTCGTAGATTTCAGTTTCATTAATCATTTTAACAATGTAAAAGTCCTTACTCCACGACTGCTTCACTCCATAATCCTTCATCAACCATATATCGACATGATCACCGTCCGAAAAATCACATATAGAGAGGCAACCTTGTAGCACTCCAAGGCGCATATATTCTTTCTGACTCCCACAAAACCCTGAAGGTCCAGGAACTGCTCGAAATTGCTCACTTGTAAAGTCAAAACAATTAATTAAGTCTGGATTACGATAGTGGAAAGCAAACCAATGAAGAGATCCACTAACGAATGTGTCAAACGAGGAATCAAACCTAGGTTTCACTCCATAAGGGTCGTTTCCTATGTTTCTCCAAAACCCTTCACCCAATGTATATATCTCCACCTCACGATAGTCTCCATTGCAAAAGGACCGAACTACCTTGTATTGATCAGTCACAGGGCTAAAACCAAAAGCACAGCTGGAAACAGTTTTGCCGCTAGAGCATTTTGGAAGGGTAATGTACTCCCCCAAAATTGGATTGCAAACATAAATGGAGTCATCGGTTATGGGCTCAGACAAACATAGAAACCCATTACACGAATTTACAATGTTAAAAGCAATTTTGGGGTCTTTGGGGAGGTTGATTTTGGGGACTAGTTTGATCCTAGACTCGCGGGGGCGACCGTAGATTGCGATCCGGAGATCAATCAAGTTGAGTTTCCTTGACTGGTAGCGTTCGGTGATGGGTTTGACCAAGAGGCATACCTGTGATCTAGAGAGATGGAGTTTGGTGAAATGAGGATTGGAGATGAGAGAGAGCCAGTCCTTACAAACGCGGCGGCAATTGAAGAGGGTCTTGATTGGGAGTCGTGAAAGAATATCGAAAACGATGTGGGTCGGGAGATCTGGTATTGTATCGATCATTTGAGGATCTTCTTCTTGTACTTCTTCTGTTTCATCTTCTTCTTGGGTTTCGTCTGGTTCATTTTCTTGGTTGATTATCTGGGTCTCGGCTCTCCTTTTTCTGCTACTGGGATACATCGCATTTCTGTGTAGACAAATAGGGTTGAGACTTGCGCGGGCAAGACAGAGAGAGAGAGAAGTGCAAACCGCTATTGTGGAATTTATCGAAATGAAATTGAAGGTTTTGGCGGTTCTTTTGGGAGGGAAATGTGCGGAAATTCGTGCCAAAACTCTAGGTTTAGGTCCCAAAAAATATAGAAAAATATTTAAAAAATTTAAAATAATATTTTACATGATTCTGTAAAAAATCAGATTCAACTATATGTATATTTTTTTGAATTTGTAGTTGTTTCGCACTTTCGCACCTATAAATTCAAAGAAATACACCTACTGATATTCATTGCAGTTGAGCGTCGTCATAGACAATTTGCTCAGAATCTCCATTAGAATGTGGTGTGGGATGGTAATGGAGAAGGTGGAATGACTCAAATAGTTTGTGTTGGATTCGGAGTGGCCGTGGATCCACACCGCTATCTATGTGGTTAGACTTTCTCAGAGAAAAAAGGGGGTTAATTTCACCGGCACCCTGTCAACTGTGAATGTGTATCATTTAACCCCCTCAACTCAAAATACCTGATCAACCAAAAGGTCCAAAACCCAAGGAAGGAAGTATAGTAGAGATTTACTAGTTACTCCTCTACCCTAGGGTCACCAAACTTGACCCAAATGGAAATTACATTCGACAACAAGTACTAGTAGCATAGTATTCTGTCGAAAAACATATCATGGCTCTAGTTTTGCATCCAAATTATAAAAGGACTCGTTTTTTTAAGCACTAGTACTTAAATATTTTAAAATCTGACAATGTATCTCAAATAGTTTTTTGAATACACTTTGTAAACATGTTGATTCAATTGAACATAAAATGTATCAAAAACAGAGAGATATACATATTACATAACACAAAACCTTTGCTTCTGGAAAGAAATGGTTACTCTTTATCTCCTCAATTAACTAGATTGAATAGTTAGGCATGCGAAACTTATTAAATTAAAAAATTAACAGTCACGATAGAGTTCATTAGATGCGCATGATAACTATTCCAACTTTTGTGAAATTAATCTTCCCGAAATGCCTCATACAATTACTTTTTCGTATAGTAAAAAACTAAAAATAGACCCCAAGCTATGTTAGTTGTTTCACCCATTGTATCTATCCTTTCTAGAAAAAGCTAAATAGAGTCATAGCGCGTGCAGAAAATGCGTCGAATCTCTCTTGGGTGGTGACAAAATATCCAACTTCAAGAGATGGAGAGGTAATTTGAAAATTTGCAAGTAGCACTAATAGAAAAGAGAAAGATCTTGTGCATTCTTTCGAGACTCTCAGTACTTTTTTTCTCTTATTATGATGATTTATTTGTTTATTCTCCTGATGAATGAAATTATGCTTGCCAATACAAAAAAATATATTTTTAAAAGTTCGATTGTATTAGAAAATATCATCTCTTCCATAAAACAGAGTAAGCATCTTTAGTGCCATTTAGGTCTTGAATACTTCGGGGGTTGGTTTTGATTAGTTTTTTGAGTTGAGGGGGTCAAGTGATCACGCTCGCTCAGTAGTTATTTTGGGGGCATGTGTAATTAACCCATTCTTAAGTTTAGGGGCCAATCCTAGAGGTGACAAACGGCCTGTGCTGGTCGTGCCAATCATGCTTTGTGTTGTGTCAATTTGTTTTCTTAATCATGTTGTGTTGAGTTGGCCCTTTTACTTAATCGTATTGTGCTGTTATTTAATAGTGTCATGCGGCTTTTGTCGACTTGTCGTGCATGTTGCCCCCATGCTCTTTCGGGCCCATCTAGAACTGAGTTTGGCCGGAAAAAAAATGCGCGACGATTAACAACTTAGTATTTGTTTTGCCGTAGCCCATGCACTATCGTGCCTGTCTAGAATCGAGTTTCGTAGGGAAAAAAATGTGCGTAACAAGTAACAACTTCGTATTTGTTGTGCCATGGCCCATGCACTATCGTGCCCGTCTAGAATCGAGTTTCGTAGGGAAAAAAATTTGCGTAACCACCAACAACTTAGTATTTGTTGTGGCGTGCCCATGCCCTTTCGTGCCCGGCCCAGCTCGGCCCCTTAGACACATCTATGTCATCCTTTCTTTTTAGTGTAAAACCCTTGTTCCTTCTTCCGACGTGAAGAAAAAAAATTTCACGATCAACGCAGCGATGGAGCCCTCCATGTTCTCCATCCCACGCACCATTCTCATGGAAATCCTGAGCAAACTACTCATCTCCATCCCTCTTGCTTTGTTCCAACGATTCTCGGGAATCTTCCCTGTACTTGATAGAATCGTTCAATATGTCCGATGTGGAGAGTGACATCGACGACGATATTTGTATACCCAGTAACACCCTTTTGAAATTCTACACTGAATGTGATGGACCTGCCGAGGGATTGGAGGTATTGAGTTCTTGCAATGGTTTAATTTGCTTCCACTGGCCTAGGACTTGTAACCCATATGTTATATGCAATCCGGTTATCAATGAGTATGCGATTGTGCCCCAAATAGAAAAGGGTGGTTTTGATCAATGTAGTTCCCAGTTTGGATTCTGCTCGGGGACCAATCAATACAAGGTGTTGCGGCTTTTATATCCGCGTACAGGGTTCGGCGTGACAGGGTTAATCAAATTGGAGGCTGAAATCAATCAATACTTTAGGGACTAAATTCGTAGAGGAGAGTTGGAGATGCTCCGAGCTGCCTGCATCGGTATCCTAGTGGTTGCTTTTTAAATGGGACTCTTCATTGGATGGTCTACGACCCCAAGGGTCGTTTCAAATCGATGTATTGTTGCGATTTTGGGAAGGAGCGATTCCATCTCAACTTTGTGGGGTTCCTAGACAACTTGGGGTTTCGTTCGAACTGATAAAAACAGCAGTTTTGAAGGATGGTCTGTCAGTATTTCATTGTCCTACTAATTCTACGCTTGATATATGGGTGATGAAGGATTATGCGGCGCTGGAGTCTTGGACTAAAGATTTTGACATCAAAATCCCAAGCTTTGTTTTTAACAACAGGTGTCGTATGCTTTAACCACCTTGCTTTCTTGGAATACGAGGGACGAAAGTATTAGGAAGGTCAGGGTCAACGGACTTACATCTGACACTAGTGCGACGACATACATTCCAAGCTTTGTTTCAATAAAGAATGTTGCCGCAGGGAAATACTCTTAAGGAACTCGTGCATTAATTCTGTGGAATTTGAATAGTCTTAGCAATTTCTTAATCAATTGTCATATGATAATGGTACAAATCATTTTAGTATTGGTTTTGTCAATACTAGGTGAAGCTTTACTGGTTGCTATAATGTTGTGTTTGTAGCATTTTACTGCTATGAGTACAGTTGGTGATAGGCGCGCCTTTGGGTTACAAGCTTTGTGATGTTCCTTTGTTGTTTTATGGCTATGTTATGAGGTGCGAAACTTGAACGAGTGGTCAATATCCAAAAACAGGAGTTGGATAGTGAAAGGAATAGAAACCATGTTTTGTAAGTGTTGAAGATATGGCAAAGGGGCCATTCAAAAATAAAAAATAAAAAAACAGATGGCAAAGGCAGGTATTGCATATTTGGGTTAAAACCCAATGATTCTTGTACGACTCAAGGAAAGTAACATTTGTTTGAATCAACGAATTTTCACAAATAATGTCCGAACGGATGACTTAGGCATCTTGTCATCGTCTTTTGACTTTCGTTCTCCAACTACTAGTTGATTTCGCAATCGGTTACTTTGTGGCTTTCATTATTTTCTTCCCCTGTAAATCACATTTTCCGCCTTCAGTCGGTTTGATGAGTATTTCGTGCATTCTTGATTTTGTTTCCTTTCAATTTTTTTGATGAATTGTTGCATTACAAATTAATCCTTATTGTTTCTTTATTCAATTGTTCAAATGACTTTCTTCAACAAATTATGGGTTGCAGCAGAATTGAGGTTGAAAATAGCAATTGATACAAGAGGATTCTTTCCATCTTTGCGCTTATGGATCAGTTTTTCCTGCCTAATTGTCATTATGATTTAAGCAAAGTATCTCTAAAATTTGTTTTTATTTTTGTTTTTTGATGAGTCAGTGTTTTATTTAAAATTTTTTTTGGGTAACTGCTCTAAGCTCTTGAAATATGTTGGATGCAATATTTGTACAATAGCAAACTTCAAGAAAATTAACCAGAAGTCCTGCATTTACCCTCTGGACTAATACAGGAAAGACGATCTGGTGATCAACATGTGGATTTAGGCTATGTTTGGATGTTTTGAAAAGAAAGTTGAAAAAGTTTGGTTTCTACCTTGACAAGAAACGAAAAGAAAATCTTGGAATCGATCGCCTCCAAATATTACACAAAATGATGACACGGACACTGGGGGTACACGACACGTTAAGTACATGGCACATTATATGCTCTTCAAATCAAGTACATGCACTTCTTCGACCCTTTTGGAAGAAATAAAACTGGTTGTTACGATTGCTTATTCTCATCAATCGTTCTCGTTGAACTGGGGTTGGTGCTGTGCACCAACTGCAAAGCATCCGAGCCGTCCGTCTGACAATCCAATGGTTAGATATTTTGAGGGTACTGTTTACACCCGTTTTTGGCACCCAGTCCTGGGCAAGCGTTGGAAGGCCATTTAATTATCTTTTAATTAAATTGGGCCAAAAAATAGAGAGGTATTGGATCAAAATTATTGGGCCAAACCCATGTTAACTAGGCCCAATTAATTTTAAATTGGTTTCGGGCTCAGATTTAGAAAGCCGTGGGCCTATTTGCGTAAAAGTTCAGTCGGCCCATGACTTGCATAAATTCATGAAGTATTTTGTGGGTTAAAAATGTTAGAAGGCCATTTAATTTAATTAGATAGCCCATCACTCAAATAGCCCATGAAAAGTGGAGAGAAAGAAGGGAATTGTTGGCTGCTGGAAAGCCATTTGACCAAGTCAAATGGCTGGAGGTTCTTTGTTAGCCACAAAAGAAGGAGAGAAAATAGGCCCATCACCTTAATTGGCCTTTTTTCAACCTTTTAACGGCTCATGATCAAAGTAAACACATGGGTAATTGATATTTACTTCCAATAACCATCCATGATCTCACTAAAATCTGTTAGTGGGTAGTTACTTGGGACACGTGGCAACATCTGGAGCTTGCTCGGGACACATGGCAGCTCGTGATGAAGATGGGAAGTTTGGCCCAGATCTGGACCAGTACACTATTTACCCACGTTCTTGTGTAACTTCTAAATAATTACCCACTATCCCATGATCCCATGAAGTGGAAGTTACAAAGGACATGTGTCATCACAAGAGAAGGCCAACGCATCCTCTTGCATGCAAAGCCGAAGACCCTTGCCTATAAATAGAAGAAGACAAGAAGGAAAAAGGGTCCACACACCAATCAAGCTCAACGCTTAAAACCAAAGCCTTCCCAGCGAAGCAATCAAAGTCTTCCCAGTGAAGCAATTATCTCATTTCTCACCTTTACTCAATTACTTCTCCAAGTAGTTCGAGTTTCATCTCTCTTGTATCCCAATTTTATTACTACGACGTAATAAAATTATTCATATCTCTCTTATACCCCAACTTTGTTATTACGATATATCAAAGTTACTCTACGTTGCTACTTCTTTTCCTACACGGTTAGGAAATTATTAAGTCCTCGCTCGTAGAGGCAAAACCACGAACCATCACTGCAATCTAGCCCTTAGGTTTGCAGCACTATCGCCCTCACAGATTCGAAGTCAGAAAAGGGACGCCCAGTCCTTACGTTAGACGCGACAAGTCTTGGCACGCCCGCACGCTCAGTCCTTGAGCATTTTCGTAGCCGAACAGGTACTAATAGTTAATGTGACGAATCATGTCATTTATTCCTTCAACTATTTAGAATTAGTGCCATTTAGGCAGTCGTGACGTTGCGTGTAAAGCAATTTTTGTTCGGCTCCCGTATTCGGGGATGTTTTGGGGAGGAAATAAGGGGATAGAGAGCTAGAGAAATATAAGTAATAATTGGTGAGAAAATTAATCGTGAAACGTGTTGAGTGAGAAGGCTGGTTCGGGGGTTTGATTCTGTTAGTGCCATTCAACCCTTGTTTCTTCATTGGAGGTGATGAAGAGAATAATAGTGCCATTCACCCTTTGTTTTGAGTCCGGCTCCTCTCCAATCCTCCTAAAATTGGAGGACCCTCCAATCTAGATCCAACGGTTAAGATTTAATGTTACACCCACCTCATTAAAAAGCCAAAGGATTGAGCACACATAATTACAATCCTCCTCTCTCCTTTCCATAGAAGCGGCCAATCAAACAGTTCGAGAATTGGATATTTGTTACCGGATTCTTTTGCCACCGGTGAACTCAATCACTTAGCAAATTAGAGTTGGATTAGGGATGAGTTCGTTAGGCTTTGGAAAGGAAACGAAGTACAGATGGGGAAGGAGATGAAGAAGACAATAAACCTCTCCACCTGTATCTCAGAATTTTAAGATATGTTCATAGCAAATTTGATGGATCTAATGGTGGGTTTGGGTTTTTTTTATATTAGTCTAGGTCTGTGGAGGGGGAATAATTAGATGGGAACGGGACAGACGTGGCTATGAATTAAAGAGGGGTTAGAGGCAGTGGCCATTAATGGCGATGGCTGAGGGAAGAAAGAGGCGAGATTGGCAATTTGGCAGTGGTCGGTTATTGTGGTGGTAAAGGTAAAGGTGATTTTCATATCAAAGGGAGTCCTTTATTCTTGACCATTAGATGTAATAGTCTCCACGTTTCGCATTAGTAATAGGATTGGAGGATCCTCCAATTTTAGGAGGATTGGAGAGGAACCGGACTCCTTTGTTTTGCGTAATCGCCTCCAAATGTTACACAAATGTATGTTCATATTTCCGCAACTTAATTTTAAACCCTCAATTTGCTCAACTCCACCTAGGGATGGCATTTGGGGCGGAATTTGGGTATTCCATCCCCGATCCCCGAACCCGAAGTTCCGCCCACATCCGCCCCGATCCCCGAATGGGGAGGGAAGAATGGAATCATTTCCGAGCCATTCGGTTATTGGGTAATCCCCGAACCGAATGGGTAACCGAATGGAATAGAATAATATGTTTACCCGAAACGACTAGAACCGAAATATTACCAGTTTTCAACTCAAACACTAACCAAAGGCAAAAAAACCCACAATTTGAAACATCAATTTGGATTCATATGGACCGTATTATAAATTACTTCCATCAATGATAGTACAGCAAGTTCAAAACAAATACAGATGTAGCCATCAAGTTTACTACTATTAAAATAACCGCATATCGGCTGGGGTATATGGAAACAGTTAAAAATTGCACACAGATCAAACAGGAAATGGGTTTTGAATGTATATCTCTGTGTGTAAATGAGAGAGAGAGAGAGAGAGAGAGAGAGAGAGAGAGAGAGAGAGAGAGAGATTATCTTGGACTTGGAGAAATGGAGGGTCTTGAACAGAACTGATCTGGGTTCCTTGAATGATCGTCGATTGAGCATCAGAGAGCCGTGTGAGAGAGAGAGAGAGAGAGAGAGAGAGAGAGAGATCTGGAAATGAAATCGCCGCCTCCCTCACTGAGAGAGAGGGAGAGAGAGAGAGAGATCTGGAAATGAAATCGCCGCCTCCCTCATTGAGAAGTGAAAAGTGAAAATAAGACTGAAATTCTGGAAAGCCCTAAAACGTATGCCTATATATATAGGCAGGGGTAGTTTTGTAATAACATTGAAATTTCGGTTCGGTTCGGGTATCAGCTGAACCGGAACCGAACCGAAAACCGTTCGGGTATCCTATGTGCCAACTATACCCGTACCCACGGGGAAAATTTCGGTTATGATTCGGGGATAATTTTGGTTATCGGTTCAGGTACCCATCGTTCGGTTCGAATTGTCATCCCTAACTCCACCTCTCTAGCTAGGTCACAAGCCGCCCTCCTTGAAACGCCTAATTGAGGAAAACTCTCAATTTCATAGTACATGTGTTTATGTGACATTTCTTAAAGGTTAGGTGCATCTGTTTGATTTTTGGTGAAAGGTTTGGGACTATTTTGAAATTATCCCTAATAAGTATTCGGAAAAGGCAAATGCTAACAAGTGCCACCGAAGCACAAGTTAAGGGGCATTGAATATGGAATATTCTTCAACATTTAATGTCATCTTCTAAAAAAATTAGGGGTGTAATCTGCCCTGGCCCTTTTCCCATTTCTATTTCTGAAGCTTTCCGGCCAAAAAATCACACCCAGCCCATTCCTAATTTATATCATGTCCAGCCAATTCCTAACAAGGTAAATATATGGTATTGAAAAACGAACAAAAATGAAATCACGTCCAGCACATTCTTTGTGCAGATTTGACAACTTCATTTCTTTGTGCATATTTTGGAGGGAAAAAAACTAGAAGATGAAGGAACGATTTCCGCCCGACGAACGCGTAATTTTTTGTCTAATATTTAAAAATAAAATTCTACTTCCCACCCCTATGTCGCCCATTTATATCAGCCATCACGCCCAGCCCATACTAGCATGATTGGCGGATTGACAGGGTGAAGAACGCGCGAGGAGTGTTGGACTGACATTTAATATTACAAGCAGAACCGAGTAAGAGCCTTTTTGGCCACCCTAATTGTTGTTGCATTTTTTTATGTCTTCAAGTGATATAGGTTTGAATCCTATATTTTCGTTGAAGTACTAGGCGATGAAAGTTTATTGCAATATCTTTTTTTTTTCACAGAGTTATTGCAGTATTTTACATTTTACAAGTTGCATGTTTGGGAACCAGTTGTGTATCCTCATATTCCCACATATAGGTTTTTGTTTTTTGGCAATAAATTGAACGAACTAGTTTTGTATTTGGTATGAGAATTATGTGGGGCCTCTTCTTCTTCACATCATTGTTGACTTTCTTTTTACAAACTTGCATTAATAGTAAATTAGTAATGAAATATTATTGTTGAAAAATATTCCGTATTTAATGCCCCTTAACTTGTGTCCCGGGGTACTTGTTTGCTGTACCGCTCAGAAAAATAAAGGTACACACCTAAAGAAAATCCTCGAGTCGTACAAAGTACGTACAATTTTGGAGAGGATCCGTGAATGTTTTTATAAGTTTGAGCAAAAACGTTCTTTACGAGAGGTTTCCGTAAAAGTAGGTTTATATCGCTTAATTCCGCGCGTCCAAAAGTGTTTTGAACGATTCGAATTTTAAGGAAAGAGTTAAACTCTTCCGTGGAAGAGTTTTTTTTTTTGTTTTATAACATGGACCATTCATTGCCAAGATGGACAGGTGAGATCGTGCAGCTCCCGTAAATAACTTATTCACTGTATGTCTCTAGAGACTAGAAGTTTCCGTATTGTAATAAAACAGGGACTCCTCTAGGGCTAACTAATGAATCCTTATTTATATCATGACCAATAACTTGAACGCCGCTCTGGTTTCGATCTTTTTGCACGCTCTATATCCTAGCTAGGGTTGTTCATCCACTGGAAGTAAGTTCTACCCCATCAACTAGGAGAAGAAGAAAAAACTCCCAGATCACAGTTTGGTGTGAGGGTTATCTTCAATTTTTATCGCGGAATTATCTACTGTTCCGCCTCTCTCTCTCTCTCTCTCTAGATCTCATGGCAGCCACCACCATCGCGGACCTTCCGGATGACATAATTTGCAACATTCTAGTAAGAATCCCTGATATCAAGTCCATCATTAGATGCAACCATGTATGCAAGAAATGGCGCAAACTGATTCTCCAACCCTACTTCGCCAAATCGCATAGCTCGAGGGGATCTCCTCCTCCCAGTCTTATGCTCTTCCATCCCTCTGATGGCCCTCCCGACTCCGCTCCCAGCGGCATCCTTATCCCCACCAAACCCCGTCACTTCGGCATTCTCGAGCTTGACAACGACAAAGTTGTCCGTTTAGGCTGCCGAAATGCCACCGTGGAATTCGAATCTGAGATTTACATCCCCGGCAAGGGCTATAAAGGACGAGTAATAGGAGCATGCAACGGGTTAGTTTGTTTGCGCGTTGACGAGGATATTGTGGTGTGTAACCCAATTCTTCAAGGACGGCGACCTTTTTTCCTTCCAAAACTGCCAGAACTGCCAAAATGGGCATATAGTAGGTCAAGATTGGGGTTAGGGTTTAGTCCATTAAGTGATGAATACAAGGTCTTGAGATGCAATCATGAAACCATATCATATCGTGAAGGCCATATTATATCGTTCGAGGTTTGTACCATTGGGAGGGATGATACATGGAGGAGCATTGGGGGAGGAGGTCGCAACGGAAAACAATTCCCTCGCATTTATCATTCCCTTGGTATTGATTTTGTTTATGTGAATGGTGCACTTTATTGGCTAGGGCGGGACACGGCTTCAACATTAGTCTTATGCTATTTTGATGTGGAGAATGAGGAATTGGGAAACACTCCCTCCTTGCCTTGTGAAATCGATGGTATCGTGCATCTTGGAGGTTTGGATGAGTCTTTATATCTTTTCGATATCTATTATAGGCCATATTGTCATGTTAATGTGTGGGTGATGAGAGATTACATACGTACGGGAGATTGGACTTTGAAATGGAATTTTCGTCATGGGCTACAAGGACCAATCCAACCGATAAAAATTTTGAAAGACGGAACCGAACTGACGATTCTCTTTAAATATATTCGCGATTATAAAATGTGGAGCGAAGTTCTTGCATCTCATAATCCTCAAACAGGATTAATTGGGTATGACGAAGTTCAATTTTGGACCCAATCAATTGCTCTTGCACCAAGCTTCATCTGCCCACCATGGTTGCTATGAAGGGTATAATACTAGGTAAAAACCTCATTGTGAGATCATACTAGATCTTATTGTACGTACGTATACCAGATCATGTGATTGTTTGGGCTAAGGTTTTTTTTTTTTAAGGTAGTTTCATGGTCTTCCTTATGGCATTTTGATTGCTTGCATGTTCATTTTTTCATTGGTGCATTTTAAAAAGGTTAATGATACAGCCACGAGTACTTTTTATGATGCAACAAAAATTATTGTAACTTGACATTTCTATCCTCTCAAGACAAAAATAAAAAAAAGAGATGGCAAAGGTAGGGTATTTCAATTTGGGTTAAAACCCAATGATTCTTTTACGAGTCAAGGTAAGTAACATTTGTTTGAATCAAGGAATTTTTCACAAATGATGCTCGAACAAATGACTTAGGCATCTTGACATCGTGTTTTGACTTTCGTTCTCCAACTACCCGTTGATTTCACGGTTACTTTGTGGCTTTCATTATGTTCTTCTCCTGTAAATCACATTTTCCTCATTGAGACGATTTGGTGACTATTTCGTGCATTCTTGTTTTTGTTTCCTTCATTTATCATCCATGACTTTTCTCAATGAGCTGAATATTATTTTTTGATGAATTGTAGTGTTACGAATCCTTATTATTTTTTTATTCAATTGTTCAGATGACATTCTTCAACAAATGATGGGTTGTATCAGAATTGAGGCTGAAAATAAGTTGAGGCAAGAGGATTCTTTCCATCTTTGATCCTTATGGATCAGTTTTTCCTGCGCGCCTACTTCGTCATTATGATTTAAGCGAAGTATTTTTGAATTTTGTATTTTGTTTTTTGATGAGCAGTTCAGTGTTTCATTTTAAACTCTCTCTTTTTAGGTAACTGTTCTAAGCTCTTGAAATATGTTGGATACAATTGTACAGTAGCAAACTTCAAGAAAATTAACCAGAAGTCTTGCATTACGATCTGGCGATCAACATGTGGATTTAGGCTATGTTTGGAAGTTTGGAAAAGAAAGAGAAAAATAAGAATTTCTCTCTTCGTAAGTTTGGTTTCTCTCTTTGTATAGTTACTTCTTCGACACTAATAAAATTTTCTCTACTGTGAGGTCTTCCACTCTTCATTTGCTAGTCGGCTTTTTTACATTTTTTTTTTGTTCTTTTTGAAAAAAATCAAACAAGGAAAAGTTCTTTTCCTTCTCATTTCCCATTTATTTTCTTCACAAAGCTAAGCGAATAAAAAGCTATTGTTCCAAGACTTTCCTCTAATTACCATTCCTCCTCTTTCTCTTTTCCAAGTCCCAAACACAGACTTAACTGGATTTTTATTGTTGTATTAGCCTTTTATTCTTGTTCCATAGTCGATATCGAGTACTGCTTTTATGGAGATTTTACAACCAAAGTAGTTTAGAAACTATTTTCCCAACTCCAACCGATTTTGACGTATTTACCGAGTCCAAGCATATCAAAATATTTTTGAATTGGCAATTTTAAGTTTTAAGTCGTGCAATCTCCTCTCAAATCCCTATAGAATTGGAGGATGATCTTCCAAAACCATCTAAAATTGTGGACAGTTGCTATAAGCCAGTTGAGCTCCCCCACACCATGGAAGAGGGTATGGCAAAGCCATCATCGATGCCGGAGTTTTCGAAATACAAGGAGATGCGGGTCAAATGTAAAAGCTTCTTCACAAATACCAAACATCGATCCTATTTTTATGGCATGCTCCGGTACTGATGAGAAAGGGTACCATTATGCGACGGGAACGTGTCATTTTGTTGCTACTGTACTCCTAATTGGACTATGGTTTAAGGAGGTTGGGTACACTTATGAGGTTTGAACACTTATTATGGTTCTTGTGTAGAATTTATTTTTAAATATTTCATGGCATTAAAGGGCTGGTTTCTGTTCTTTAAACGTGGATTTAGTTGTTTAAACCACTTTGACTTGGTTTCCTAATATCTCTCCTAAAAATTAGAGGAACATCTCTCCCCCTAACAAACTATTCTAGTATTCTTGTCTTCCATACCCACTCGCATCTAATGGTGGCATTTAGGCTTTGATAGTTGATTGTATTTAGGTCAGGTCACTTCTTCCATGAGAATGATTTTGTTCGCCCTCTTCGAAAGCGAATGAATGCAAGCTACCCTCCCTCTGATTGTTGGAAATAGTGTATGTCTCGATACACTTCCGTATAATGGATGCCATTTAGGTTTCATGGTTTCTTTTTGAGTTGAGGGGTTAAGTGACCCACATTCATAGTTGAGGGCTGTCAGTGAAATTAGCCTTCCTTATTTGAAGGGCTTTCAAAAAAGTACTAACAAAACCCTCGCTCATGGAAAAATTATTCAATGCCTTGGGGCATTGCCACATGGTGCCCTACAGGGTCCGTTCACGACCCCATCTAATGTGTGGTTGAAAATGGTGTGGGGTACTACTTGGTGGTGCCCAAGACATGGAATAATCTCTCCTCGCTCATGGCATGGGTACCATTTTTATGAGATATATATATAGAGATCATATCATTATATCTCGATGAAAACAAACTAACCCATGTGTTGTTTGCTTCTTCTTGGCAGGTGAAAGAGAATCTCACAATGAAAAGAAACAGAACGATGGCGCCCAGCACCATATTCTCTATCCCAAATACCATTCTTGTGGATATTCTGAGCAGACTACCCATCTTCACAATCTTCAATTGCAAGTGCGTAAGTTCATATTTCTGCAACTTAATTTCAGATCCTCAACTTGTTCAACTCCACCTCTCTAGATCGCAACCCTCCCTCTTGCTTTCCAACTGTTCTTGGGATTTCTCTCTGTTCATAGTAGAATTGGTTGATCAATGCGTTGTGGATACTGGCATAAGCTGTGATATTTGTATACCCGATAAAACCCTTTTGAAATTCAATCCTAAAGAAAAAAACAAACAAACCTACCTAAAAATTGCAATTTATTACCCTTTTCAATCTAGAAGAACAGAGCAATAGTTGCAAAGCATTGAACCCCAAATGGCTCAAAGACCAAGGACAAATAACCCATTCTTGGCGGTGGCTCCAACTGTAATTTCCTAAGTTCAAAGCACTTACGAGCGCATTCTGTCAACTGATGAATTAAATAGGTCAATGGAACAACGTTCCACCGGCTGTGTTGTTCGTGCGAGTCCTCTCCCACAAATAGTTATGACCGGCACTAGCAATAATGTCGGTGGGGGAACAGATAGTAGTAGAAGGAATTCTAGAAAATCATGTGTTTACAAAACCAAGATGCAGGATGTTTAAGCCACCTAGGAGGTTTGAACCGGTGTAGAGTAACAAAGGTGGAGGCAAGATAATTCCCACCGCGAGGAATTACCCAAGTTCAAGATCTCATGGACCAAGTTAGAAATTCTATTCCTCGTGGCTTTCATCATCTAGGTGATCGTTAACTTTACTGTCCCTGAGGCACCTACTCTCTACATTCTTAGAGTAAACCTATAGAGGTGGCACTTATTGGCCACCTTTCTTTTCTGCAGTCGTGTTATTTCTAAATTCCTCATAAGCCTAAATATTATTTTTGTGATAACATAAGTTATATATGCAGCAGGGTGAGAATACATTTTTGGTATGCTATTGAAAAATCACATTTGAACTTTTTATGGTTTCTAGCTATATGGTTTGATGGTTTTGATTTTTGGATTCCTAAGCCTAACTGAAATAGTAAAGTATAATGGAATGGTGTATAACTAGGTCATGACGATTTTGATCGCTATGATGCTTTCCATGGTTTTTTGGATCTTTAAAATTATCAGTATTGAGATGTAGGTTCTTCTATATCGAAAAAACTACTTTGAAAAAAAAAAAACTCATTGTCAACCCAACACGCTTTGGAATGCCGTTTAAGACAACCATCGCACCACAGGCAGGTAAATTCAGAACCGTTGGTTTTTGCAGCGTTGGTTCGTAGACGAAGATGAAAGGGAAGTAAAGTTTAATTGGTCGTGTAGAGCTCAGATCACCAATTAAACTTTACTTCCCTTTTATCTAAGTCTGCGAACCAATGCTGCAAGACCAACTGTTCGCTTACCGACCTTTGGTTTAGCGGTTGTCTCAAAAGACATTCTAGAGCGTGTTGGGTTGACAATGTGGTTTTTTTTTTTTTTTGAAAAAACTTTTTTCAATACAAAAGAACCACAAGCATATCAATAGTACTAGGGCTGCTCGCGGACCGGTTCGGTTCGGATTTTTAAGAATCCGAGGACCGAACCGCTACTCACGGTTTTTACAAAATGAAATCCGTGTCCGGACCAAAAGTCTTACGGTCCGGTTCCAATCTGATCCGTGACTCGCGGATCGGTTACGGTTTTATCCACGGATTTCAGCAAAAATAAAGGTTAAGCATACATCCCACAATAAAAGGGAAGAAAGTTACATTCAAAATTAAGTTTAACACCACCTGAAAATACTTGTTGCATAAACTACCAAAGACTTATTTCATATATCAAATTCAAAAGAATTTAAACACTAGTAGGATTGTCTCATTATTATAGTACATTACATAACATAGAAGAACTGGAAAAGAAACGAACTACGTACTGAAACTCAACTAGGTTACCCGTAATTTATAAAAAAAAATTTACGATTTACTCCCTATATTTTATATACATTTACACTATATCTCATTATTAAGATAAAATCCTAAAATTTGAAGAAAAAAGTGTTAACATTACTAACAACTTATTATGTAAATACACATATATATTATTTATATAAAATAAATATCTCATGGTCCGGTTCGGTTAATCCACGGTTTCGTAATAAAAATCCGTGGACCGAACCGCGAGTCACGGTTTTCTAATTTTTCAATCCGTGTCCGGACCATTAATCCACGGACAAAATCCAAAAGGTACGGATCGGTTCGGTCCGGACCGGTTTCACAGTTCACCGGATTTTTTGAACAACCCTAATCAATACTAATAATTTTAGAGATCAAAAAACCGTGGAAAGTGTCATAGCAAACAAAATCGTCATGACATAATTATATACCATTCCATTATACTTTACTATTTCAATTAGGCTTAGGAATCCGAAAATCAAAACCATCAACCATATGGCTAAAAACCATAAAAAGTTAGAAAGTGATTATTCAATAGCATACCAAAAATGTATTCTCACCCTACTGCATATATAACTTATGTTATCACAAAAATATTCAGGTTTATGAGTAATTTATAATAACACGACTGTAGAAAATAAGGTTGCCAATATGAGCCACCTCCAAAGGTTTACTTTCAGAATATAGAGAGTAGGTGCCTCAGCGACACTAAAATTAACAATCACCAAGATCACGAAAGCCATGAGGATTAGAATTTCAAACTTGGTCCATGAGATCTTGAACTTGGGTAATTCCTCGCAGTAGGTATTATCTTGCCTCCGCTTTTGTAACTCTCCTCTGGTTCAAACGTCCCAGGCGGTTTGAACATCCTGCAATCTAGTTTTGTTAACATATGATTTTTTGAATTCCTTCTGGTACTATTTGTCTCCCCACAGGCATTACTGTTAGTGCCGATGAGAATTGTTTGTATGAGAGGACTCGCACGAACAAACATTGCCAGTGAGACCTGGTTGTTCTATTGACCTCTTTAATTCATCAACAAAGTTGTCAGAATGAGCTCGTAAGTGCTTTGATCGGGGAAATTGCAGTTGGATCCTCCACCAAAAATGATTATTCGTCCTTGGTCTTTGAGCCATTTGGGGTTCAATGCTCTACAACTATTGCTCGGTTCTTCTGGATGGAACAGAGTAATAAATTGCAATTTTCAGGTTTGTTTGCTTTTTTCTTTAGGATTGGATGCGATTTAAGTTCGTGCAATGGTTTAATTTGCTTCTACTGGCCTAAGACTTATATCCCATATGTTATATGCAATCCAGTTATCAATGAGGATGCGATTGTGCCTCAAATGGACAAGGGTTATTTTGATCAATGTAGTTCTGGGTTTGGATTCTGCTCGGGGACTAATCAATACGAGGTGTTGCGTCTTTTATATCCACGTACGGGGTTTGGGGTGATAGGGTTAATCAAATTGGAGGCTGAAATCAATACTTTAGGGACTAAATGGGGCTCTTCATTGGATTGTCTACAACATCGAAAGTTGTTTCAAATCGATGTGTTGTTTCAATTTTGGGAAGGAGAGATTCCAGCCATTTTCAGGGCCATCTCACCTTTCTTGGGTTTTTTTGGACAGCCTAGGGTTTCGTTGGAACGGATAAAGATAGGGATGATGAAGGATGGTCTATCAGTATTTCATCGCCCTACTAATTATATGCTCGATAAATGGGTGATGAAGGATTATCCGGCGCAAGAGTCTTGGACTAAAGATTTTGTCATCAAAATCCCAAGTCCTTGCAATAATCTTCTTTGTCACCCACTAATGGTGTTTTGAACAACAGGGATATCTTGATGTTGTATGCTTTAACCACCCCGCTTTCTTGGAATACGAAGGACAGAAGTATTAGAAAGGTCAAGGTCAATGGAATTTCATCTGTCATTAGAGCGACGACATACATTTGAAGCTTTGTTTCAATAAAGAATGTTGCTGCGGGGACATACTCTTAAGGTACTCGTGCATTCTTTGGAGTTTGAATAATGGTACAAATTATTTTCGTATTGTTGTGTTCATATACGTACTTCTAAGCAGTAAAGTGATCTTCGGTTTTGTCAATACAAGGTGAAGCTTTACTGGTTGTAATAAGGTTGTGTTTGTAGCATTTTACTGCTATGAAGTACAGTTGGTGATATGGATTTGGTTTACAAGCTTTGTGATGTTCTTTGGCTGTTTTATGCCTATGGTATGAGGTTCGAAACTTGAAGTTGGACAGCGAAAGGAATAGAAACCGTGTTTTGTAAGTGTTGAAGAGATGGCAAAGGTGCCATTCAAAAAAAAAAAAAAAAAGTAGAAGAGATGGCGAAGGGTATTTCATATTTGGGTTAAAACCCAATGATTCTTTTACGAGTCAAGGAGAGTAACATTTGTTTGAATCAACGAATTTTCACGAATAATGTTTGAACAGATGACTTAGGCATCTTGTCATCGTGTTTTGACTTTCGTTCTCCAACTACCAGTTGATTTCACGATCGGTTACTTTGTGGAGCTTCCGTTATTTTCTTCTCCTGTAAATTACATTTTCCGCCTTCAGTTGGTTTGATGAGTATTTCATGCATTCTTGATTTTGTTTCCTTCATTTGGCATCCGTGGCTTTTCTGAACAAGCAGAATAATATTTTTTGATGAATTGTGGTGTTACTAATCATTATTGTTTCTTTATTCAATTGTTCAGATGACATTCTTCAACAAATGATAAGTTGCATCAGAATTGAGGTTGAAAATAGGTTGAGGCAAGAGGATTCTTTCCATCTTTGCTGCTTATGGATAACTTTTTCCTGCCTACTTTGTCATTATGATTTAAGCGAAGTATCTTTGAATTTGTTTTTGTTTTTGTTTTTTGATGAGTCAAAGTTTTATTTTAAACTCTCTTTTTCTGGGTAACTGTTCTAAGCTCTTGAAATATGTCAGATGCAATTGTACAATAGCAAACTTCAAGAAAATTAACCAGAAGTCCTGCATTTACCTCTAGACTAATTCGGGAAAGATGATTTCGGGCAGATGCCCAGGTTTTGGGAGTACCCCTCAAGGTTTGGAATTCGATTTCCTACCGGGTAAGTACCTTGCAGTAAATAGGGGCCGGGACTGGTGTTGTCACGCTAGCTCTACCTAATGTTTGGGTTGCGCAATTGAGTCCATATTGTGGCTTGGTCGTAGGGTTGTTCCTCCGTTACTAAAAAATACCATGTGGATTTAGGCTATGTTTGGAAGTTTGGAAAAGAAAGAGAAAAGGGGGGAAAATCTGGTAAAGTATATGATACTCTTCTGCGACCCTTTTGGAAGAAATAAAACTGGTGGTTACGATTGCTTTTTTTGTTTTAATTTAGACGCAAAATTTTTTTGCCAAAGATTATGGGTATTACGGAATATTATTACATTTGGGTTACGTTTAAGCTGTGTTTGGATGACAAGTATCTTAGGGGGGGAGGGGAGGGGAAATGAGAATGAGATTACTGATCTTCCAATCTAGGAGGAATCATATTCCTGAATACAGGAGGAATTTGATCCCTCTCACCCCCCATGGAAATCTTGGATTCTTGGCTCGATCAATATAAAAAGAAAACGTTTGACTTCAGGATATTTTCAAAATAAATGATTACTAGAGAAGATTACTTAATTCATCCAAATGTCGGAATAGAATTTCAGCGAATTACTAGGAATTTGATTTCTGGAAATCAAATTCCTATTTCTACAAAAGATTACGAACATCCAAACTAAGCCAGTGACTCCGGAGCGAGAAAATCTCTCCCTACCCTTCTTCCGTAATCTAGTGCAAGGTGCAAAATCTTGAGATTGGCTTATTCACGGAGAATCCGTGATTCACTTATTCACTGAGCCGCGCAATCTGGCTGTCTGTTTCGGTTTTGAACGATCCAGATTTAAATGAAACTTTTAAAGTTTGGTTAAAATTTGGGCTGTTTAAAACACTTTTAGATAGTTCCAATTCACCTCTGTAAAAATTTATTTACAGAGCTTCGTGAATAAGTTTTTCCCCAATCGAATTACTCAGCGAGAAAAATTGCTTCAGTGTTGCTCAATCCTTGGTCTCGTCAATTGTTCCGAGGGTAGTTGGAGTTCTACGGTTGCTTACGCTTTCACCGATAGGTCGACACTTCTGCGTATTTGCCGATACGAAAGATGCCAGTATTGAAAATCGCTCTCTCCTAGTTGGATGATTATGAGAGCACAAACAAAGAGAGAGGGTTTTGCTACTTTTATTTCTGATCTATGCATTTCTAGCTTTCCTCCAAAAAAACAAGAGAGAGAGGGGATTAAAAATTGGATTACGAATTTATGTTTACGCAACAAGACGTCAAACTAGGACATGGTGTTGTGCATCAGCCGCATAGCATCTGAACCGTCCATTCGGCAATCCAATAACCAAATATTTTGAGGGTACTTAGTTCATGTAGGACTCATGTCATTTATTCCTTCAATTATTTAGAATTAGTGCCATTTAGGTCGTGGCGACCCACGTGCAAAGTCATTTTTGTTCGACTCACGTATTCGGGGGAGTTTTGTGGGTAATAATTTAGGGGATAGAGAGCTAGACCTATAAGTAATATTTGATAAGAAAATTTATCGTGGAATGTGTTGAGAGAGAGAGGAGGGGTAGTCCAGGGGTTTGATTATGTTACTGCCTAAGTTTTCATAATGAAAAGAAGCAGAAGACGAAGGCCCAACACAGCAATGGCTCCACATCTCTCGGTCGAAAACCCAATTTCATAGTAGAGGTGTTTATGTGACATTTTTTAAAGGGTCAGGCGTACGTATCTATTTGATTTTGGTGAAATGTTAGGGATAATTTTGAAAGTTTCCCTAATAAGTATTCAGAAAAACAAAGGTAAACCTAAAGAAAAATACTAGGAGTACTACTATAAAGTCCAAATCTCACCTTAATTCATTTAACACCCTTGAGAGAGTAAGAGTTTCTTGAGCCGCAAGTGATTTTTTTCTCTTCGTTCATATACGAAAATCCTCGAGTCGTACAAGGTAAGTACTAACTTTGGAAAGTATCCATCTGTGGAAGTCTTTCCATATCCTACCGTGACTAATAAAGGGGAGGTTATGGCTTGCCAATTATCAATTTCGGACAATTTTGCCCTTTGATTTTGGGCAATTTACACCTTTGCAGGGAGAGAAGGTTATCTAACCTAAACTAATAATAAAAGAACATTGAAAGGTTTTGGACACTTTTCAATTTGGACCAATTTGCCCCTTGATTTTGCCCTATTTACCTTCCAGTCCTCAAGCCATGAACCGCCCCACCCCACCGAACCGCCATCACCCCTTTCGACCACCACCCTGCCCGACGGCACCACTACCGCAACCACCTCGAAACCCCACCACCACAACCACCTCGAAACCTCACCACCACAACCACCTCGAAACCTCACCACCACAACTCCCTCACTCCATCAGCGTTTTTAAAAAAAAAACAACCGCGGGTTTCACACCCGCGCCACCACCGCGGGCCCAGCCGGAGTGCCGCCGGACGCCACCTTGAGATTTCGGAACCACCACAGCAATCTACGGATACCGTGCAACACTTACCCGAGCTTCGAATCGCGTTTGAGGTAGTTTTCCGGAAACCCAAAACCTTAATCTCCATTTTAATGGAAATAGGACCAAAACTTAATATTTGATGTAGATGGTAACCTGAATTTAATTTATTAATTAATGTTTAGTCCAGTTTTCATTAACTTTTAGTCCTATTTGAATTGAAAAGTTTTTGGCAGGCCTTGCATTAAATTGGATGGTTTGATTATTGCGTAGATAAGAAGTTATAGTGGATTGTGGTATTGAAATTCATGTGTACGTGAAGAATTATGCGATTAATAAATTTATCGGATTAATCGTAGTTTATGTAGTAATTATATAATAATTAAATAGGATTTGGATTTAAAATGTAAATGAGGAGATATTTTCTTTTAGCAAAAAAAATAGTTACTAATTATAAGCTAATCTCAAAATATATTATTGGCCATATTAGTCTCATATTACCTCATTATAAAGATCTAATATTAAACATTTATTGTATTTTGTTTTAAAAAAATATAAAGTTAAGTAAATACTAAATTTAGTAATATGCACTTTCGAATAAAAATTAGTTTGGAAAATCTATGAATAATAATATGGTAGTTAAAGATAATATTTTAAATAGAAAATAGTGAAAATATTTTATAAATTCTAAACGTGAGAAATAGACTTAATTTTAAGTGTAGTAATTAATTGTTTGACTAAATATTTATTTTGTGATAATAAAGAAATACATAGAATAAATGATTTCAAGAATACTATATATAAGTTGATATTATCAATTTGGTAAAAGAAAAAGAAAAAATATTACCTTTTAAAATAATGATTTTATTCAAACCGTTGTATGCTTATTTTGACTTATTCGTCAATTAATATTTAATAAATTAGAATATTGTTATGTTAGATATTGTATTTGTGAGTTTTGTATGCTGTTGATTGTTACGTGGATTAATGTAATTTGAATTATTAAGTAAAAGTATAAATTAGACAATAGGTACCTTGGGGGTATTCGTGGCCAAATTGAAACTGAATAGACGTTAATAAAGCAATTGTGACAAAAGTAATAAGTGATTGGAGATTGTACGCTGTGTCATGATTGGAAATTATTGGAAGAAAAAGAATCTCGATGGAGGAGAGTCGTAGAAACTATTAAATATACAAAAATAAATTCATAAAAGGCTACATGTGACTGCGTGTTGAGATTGTTGTATAATTTTGTGTTATTTTATTAAAATTGTAAATTGTGGTATATAATAGCATTTCCTCGGGCACGAAATCTTCATGCTTGCACAACGGAAAAAACATAGTCCTACCGTGAATAATAAAGGGCAGGTTATGGCTTGCCAATTTTCAAATTCGGACAATTTTGCCCTTTGATTTTGGGCAATTTACAGCTTTGCCGGTAGGGGGAGGTTATGGCTTGCGAATTTTCAATTTCGGACAATTTTACCCCTCGATTATGTGCAATTTACAGCTTTGCCGGGTTCTCATCTGATCTCGTGCGTTGATATATTTCGGTTTTTCCTTACTTTTTGCTTTGGTACGCTGCTGGAGATGCTGTGCGTTGATCGTCGTTGGCTCGTCTCGGAGGTCAGTGTTTTCCGATCTGTGGTTTAGGTTTTTGTTGCCCGTCGATTGGGTGCTGTGGTTTCTTTGTCTGGTTGTTGTGTTGTTTTCTCTCCTCTCCTCTCCTCTCCTCTTCTTCTTCTTTTGCGTGGATTGCCGTCGGCTCGTCTCGGAGGTGAGTGTTTTTGGATCTGTGGTTTAGGTTTTTCTTGCCTTCTTTTATGCTCCCGCGAGTTCGGTGTGGGTGTTTGAGGGCGTTTGTGGTTGTGTGTCGGAGCATTTGGGCTGTTGTTCGTGGTTAGGGTGTGTGCGCTTTGTCGATTGGGCGAGTGTTTGCTGTGGTTTCTTTGTCTGGTTGTTGTGCTGTTTACTTAGCCATGGTGTCGCCTGTCCGCATCAACCCATTTTAGGGTCTTTGTTGTCGATTTGGCTTCGTAACTCAAATGGTAGCCTGTGCTTGGTTTTTATATTTGGAAAGATCCTGCATTTGTTAGATTTTGACGGGAAAAATGCCCAAAAAATAAACGGGGAACAAATGCCCAAAAAATTAATGAATGCGCAGAAAAAATCAAAGAGGGGGAAAAAATAAATTTCTTTAACTTTTGAATCCAAAGTCATACTCAGTATCTTTTTAGGTTTCCGTTGTGCCGTCTGATTTTGGTGTATTGTGCATGTATATTTATGTGTATGTGTTCAAACAAGGATAGAGTATTGGGTGTATTGCCTTTACCAAGGTCAGGTCTGCTCTGTTTGTCAGCTTTGCAAAGCTACGTTTATTTCTGTTTTGGTGTCGAGGTTTAGTTTATTGAAGATTATGGACTATTAAGCATTAAAAATTTGGCTTCTGCTGCTTTTCCTATTAGGTGTGTTGTTTAGGTTTTTTGTTTTTAGTTGCGGGAGGCTTGTTTGGGGATGGATGCTGGAGTTTGCTTCGTGGCAATTTGACAATTAAGGAAATATGCAAGTTCATGTACCTGTGCATCAGGAAATGAAATTTTTGCTTCATTTTTAGCGATTTTTGTGGCTGTGTTTCTTTTTTTACATTGTGTTTATATTAGTTTCTTTGGCCTTCTGCTGTGAAGCAAAAAAACTATATTTTGGGTTGGGAGAATGGATGCGCCATAGCGTTAATTCAGTTTCTTTGTGTGGTTTGGGTTGGTGTTGCTTTCTACCTGATTTTTTGTTTGCCATGTCTGTGCTAGAATGGTTGTGTGTGCACCTTTTGTGCGGTGGGATATAATTAGGCATGCCTGTGGCGATTCTGCTAGGGCAGGTGTTTACTATTTGGAAACTGCTCAAGGTGAAAAAGTGGTCTGTGTGAATGCTATCCTTGATGAGGGAAATCACATGACATATAAGCCGTTTGACAGTTTCCTTAATGAGTATCGTGCTTTGTTGCCTTCAATTCGTGTATTAGAATGGAATTTTAGGTTTCAGTTGGCTGCATGGCTGGACGGCATTGTGTATTATTTGTTTCTGCAGCATAGTGGAGAAGGTGCATATGCAGGTCACTTGATTCCATTTAAATGCTCATCACATGTATGCTCTGTTTGTTTTAGAGTCCCTGTGCAAAGATTATCTTTTATGTCAGGTTTGGCCCATTGTTGTTTGCTTTGACGTCATTATATATTTTCATAATTTGTTGTCTAGGTGTGGGCAGCTGCTGGCATTTGACCTATGTGAGTCGTCCTGGTGTTGCTCAGGTTTGGACAGTTGCTGTTTTGGTTATGCATGCCTTGCATTTAGATTCTTTCCCTAATCAGTGATGACCTATGTGTCCTCTGCAGTGCTTGCCGCCAGGGCTTTGGCGATTCTTCCGTACTGATGGTTCAGCCACGTGGGTCCTGCTGACGCATGGATATACAATTTGGCCAGTTGAGGTTATCAATCAGCAGTTTCGTGATGGTTGGGGTAAATTCTGCGAGGTGCATAAATTAAAGCCTGAATTCAAGGTGATCTTCATGTGTGAGCTACCTACGCACTCTTGCACTCTATTTCCCTGCTTTTGCTTTGCACGTGTCTGCACGTTGCTAGAGTACCAGGTCTTTTCACATTGTAAATAAATATAAACCTACATGTGATCCTTTTGTCCCTCATAGACAACTAGTCCTATGCTATTCTCTGTGTTCACCAAGGACTCACATTCTGTCTCCTCTAGCTATTTGTACCATTCACCTCGTAGCTTTTTACAGTTAACTTCATGCACAATACCAGCATATCTGCTCTCCTATCATTTCCTTTTCACTCTACAGCTTCATACAAAAATTAAAGTTAACCATCTATAGTTCCATCTTTGTTAGGTATTCGTACTTAGTCCGTTCTGTCTTCATTTCTCAATGTATCATAAATTTATGCATCACTACTATTACTATACAAGTACTGCTAACCACACCTACGTAAATGTCTACCCACTTCCGTTACCTATTGAAAACCTATATATATTCAGACCAAAAACAACTCTTTAACATCTAGCTATTACAGAAACAAAGTGTACTGAATTTTTCATCTTTGCAAACCTCTATTAATGTCTCTTTTCATGTACTTCCCTCTTCCAACAACCTTCTAACCAACATCAACAAACCAACTGCCAATATGATAAGCCAGATCTTTGGGTGTCAAAATACTTACCCTGGCAGATCTTTTACTGTCAAAATACCACAAACCAATGTCAACCCAACCTAAACCAATATCAACCAACCCGATGCTAATCATTCCAGCCACAAACCAAAAAAAACCGTACTCTTCAACGGGCATGATTTTCGTGCCATGCACGAGGCCGCACCTAGTTGTAATAAAACAGGGACTCCTCTTGGGCTAATGAATCCTTATTTATATCATGATCAATAACTTGAGCCCCACTCCGTTTTTTATCTTTTTGCACGTTCTATGTCCTAGGGTTTTCATGCACCGGAAGTAACTTCTACCCCATGATCATCTAGGAGAAGAAGAAAAAACTCCCAGATCAGTACTCTCTGTCTCTCATGGCAAAGAGGGGAATGAGCAAAAAGAGTCGTTCTGGTCTACCACCACCACCACGGAAAAGAAGGGCTATTGCTGCCGCCCCAGCCACCACCATCTCAGAACTTCCAGATGATGTAATTTTCGACATTCTAGTAAGAATCAAGTCCATCATTAGATGCAACCGAGTATGCAAGAAGTGGCGCAAACTGATTCTCCAACCTCGCTTTGCCAAATCGCATTGCTCGAGGTGGTCTCTTCCTCTCAGTCTTATCTTCTACCGTCCCTCTGACGGCCCCACCAACCCTGCTCACTTCAGCATTCTCGACCTTGACGACGACCCTGCCCGTTTAGGCCGCCAAAACGCCACCGTGACATTCAGATCTGAGATTTACATCCCCCGCAATGGCTATGAAGGGCAAGTAATAGGAGCATGCAATGGGTTGGTTGGTTTGTGTGTTGATAACGATGTTGTGGTGTGTAACCCAATTGTTCAAGAACGACGACCTTTTGTCCTTCCAAAACCGCCAAAACTGGCAAATAGTTGGTCAAGTTTCGGGTTTGGGTTTAGTCCATCGAGTGATGAATACAAGGTCTTGAGATGTAATGAAACGCAAAGAGAACATGTTAATGATATTATTATATCGTTTGAGGTTTGCACCCTTGGGAGGGATGATACATGGAGGAGCATCAGAGGAGGAGGGCACAACGAAATACGATTCCCTCGCTGTTCTTCGACCCCTGGTGTTGATTTTGTTTTTGTGAATGGTGCAATTTATTGGCTAGGGCGGGACATGGCTTCAAGATGGTTATGCTATTTTGATGTGGAGAATGAGGAATTGGGAACTACTCTCTACTTGCCTTGTGAAATCGATGGTATCGTGCATCTTGAAGTTTTGGAGGATTTTTTATACCTTTCCGATGTCCATCAGGAAAGTCATGTAAATGTGTGGGTGATGAGAGAGAACAAATGTACAGGGGCTTCAACATGGAAACGGGTTTGTAAGCTACCATATCCTTGTGGGATAGTTGGACCAATCCAACTGATAAAAATTTTCAAAGACGGGACTGTATTGATGATTCTCAACAAATTTATTGCCGATCAAAAAAAATACGGCAAAGTTCTTGCATCTCAGAATCCTGAAACAGGATTAATTAAGTATCACGAAGCTCTACTTTGGACCGAATCAATTGCTCATGCACCAAGCTTCCTCTGCCCGCCATGGTTGCTATGAAGGGTAAAAACTTCACATCAATGTGAGATTGTACTAGCTCTTATTGTACGTACGCATACCCGATCATGTGATTGTTTGGGCTAAGGTCTTTTTTTAAAGGTAGTTTCATGGTCTTCTTATGGGATTTCGACTGCTTGCATGTTGTTCGTTTTTACATAGGTGCATTTTAAAAAGGTTAATGATAAAGCCGTGAGTACTTTTTTTGATGCGACGAAAACTACTGTGATTCTATATTTTTATCATCACTAGACAAAAATAACTATCTTCCCGTAGATATAAAAAAAGGAGTGTGAAAATCAATTCCTCTAACGGCTAGGTTATATTTGAATGCTCAGGCTTGGTTTGGAATATACAGAAAATCTATTTTTTATTTTAATTATATTTTTGTTGGGGGTTTGCTTTTGAAATATTTAGGCCTGGTTTGAAATGTTCAACATTTTGAGAATTATTATGAGACGTTATGAAGCACCAACACTCCTAATTGCTTGCCCTATCTGCATTGTGCACCTTGTGGAGGCATGGACACACAATGAATGTGTCGGGTGCACGTATGGGACAGGCGCTCACCATGTGGCATATGCAATAAAATTATTTATTGTGTATTAATTAGGGGACAATCGTGTCACAACGAAGACGTGAATGAAAACATGATAGGGACAATTCATATTATAGTATTGAAATGCTTTCGGGGTATTATGTACCCTAAAAATAGAAGAAAAAAACGAATAAGTTAATTTTGACCAAATAAAATTAACCATATTTGTTTTGGTTGTTTAAGGATGGAATGGTCATATGAATAACAACTATATATATACATATATATATATATATATATATATGTGTACACACACATGCACGCACATGCATACATATGTTTTGCCTTGTACCCGCCGTGTCCATTTCATCTTTTATTTAGAATTGCTGTGTTCGTATCTAATCTGAAAAGTGATCTTTGGTTTATGAGTAGCTCCTTCATTCCTGATTTGGTTTTCTTAGACTGGTGTCCCTGACTTTTTCCAACAAGTACAGCATATTATTACTACTGTTTCTAATTTCTTCAATTGTTCAGATCATGCCTATTCTTCAACAAATCACGGCCGGGTTGCATCAGAATTGAGGTTGAAATTAGGTTGAGGAAGAGGGACTACTCTTTCCCTCTTCGCTGCTAATTATGGATCAGTTATTGTGCCTACTTTTAATCACTATGATTTAAGCCAAGTGTCATTGTTTATGTTTTTGGTTTTTTGTTTTTAGATGGGTTAGTGTTTTCTTCCTTTAAAATCTCTGTTAACCGCCAAAACCTTCAATTTACTTTGGGAAAAATTTCAAAATGGCACCTGAATTTTGCATCAAATGTCACAGAGACACCTGAACTTAAGTTTATTTCAATTAAACACTTGTACTAACAAACTTCCCAAATTTAGACACCTGAACTTAAGTTTATTTCAATTAAACACCTGCACTAACAAAATCCCCAAATTTAGACCCCCACCGTTACATTTCGACCCAAAAATTGCTGACATAGCATCTCCAACCTGTTTAAGTTGCCCCATTGCATATGTTTCCAACTAGGGACGATGCACCCAAGCGAAACCCATAGGCAAACTTCATCGTCCCCGGTTGGAAACAGTGCAATGGGGCAACTTAAATAGGTTGAAAATGCCATGTTAGCAATTTTTGGGACGAAGTGTAACGGCGGGGGTCTAAATTTGGGGATTTTGTTAGTACAGGTGTTTAATTGAAATAAACTTAAGTTCAGGTGTCTAAATTTGGAGATTTTGTTAGTACATGTGTTTAATTGAAATAAACTTAAGTTCAGGTGATTCTGTGACATTTGGTGCAAAGTTCAGGTGCCATTTTGAAATTTTCCCATTTACTTTCTATAAACCCTACAATAGCAGTTTGCGTGCACTTCTTCTTTTTGAACGGCGATTTATTATTATTAATCTTTGAGAGAGTACAAAGACGTAAGAGGAGCAAGAAGAAGGCAACAAGTGCCCAGTCCAAAACCCAATAGCAGTTTGCAGTTCTCTCCCTCAACCCTCCAGCCATAAAGAAACTAAGACTATATACTTAACATATTTATGTTCTTTACAAAGAGAAGGAAAGTCCCAATCATTGTGCATCGCGAAGACACCTAAACGAAAACCTATTGATTCCTTGTCCAAGTAAATTTGCCAGAGGTTGTTACATGGGGTTGAACAAAAAAAAAACAAACAGCAAATTTACCAGATTCTAACTTGCTAATGTACTTGAAACAGCCAAATGCAGTCTTGGTTGGTTGAACATTTCAAGAAGTCCCTGCTCCACCATACCCAAAATGCACTCTCTTTCTGACTCATCGTTGAAATGGATCTGTTTATTCGTTCTTCCTCCCAAAAAGTTCCTGAGGCCTCAGGCTCTGCACATCTGTACCATTGGAGTGTAAACATGAAAAAGCACATCTATACCATTGGAATGTAGGTAAACAAGTTAAGACAGATAAATTTGCCTGGCTATTTCTATGTTTTCTTTTTGGTTGCATCACTTGTCAAAAACTAGAAATAGGCCAACGGCTTATAATCAGCCAAAAGCGCCAAAGTCAGCAAGTCTAATCTAGGCCATGCCAGGGGAGCTCTTAATGAATGTTTCCGCAGGTGAAGGAGGGCTTCTTACATGCACCAAAAAGGTTGGGTTTCTTTCAAACTACAGAAGCAGGTTTGGAAGCGTATTAGGCAAAATTCATCTACCAGAACAAATGGGCCCCCCCCTCCACTTTGAACTCAGACACTTAACCCACCTTGTACTATGCGCGCTTGTACGAGTTACCTCTTGCCGTCAAAAGATGCACGAACCGCATTGACGCTGTTAAGGGGAGATGCCCTTCCACGTTTTCTCCTTTTTAGCTTATCTATGTGGCTTTTTTTTTTTTTTTGGGGTAACCGAGGAACAACCCTGCTGCCAAGGCATTATTGGATCCGACTGCACAATCCAAACCTCGGGGGAGATGTGGCATGTTTACTTACATGTCTGATGTCTTCTGTTGCATCCAAATGACAGATTCCAAATCGGATCAAGGCACGGACTGCTTGTTCTTAAGGATAATGTTGTACTTGGATCTAAGATTTATGGAAGAAAAATGAAAAGTAAAGAATACACTTGAATTTGGTGATAAATAACTCAAAATTCAAACACAATATAAGCTAGTAGTATGAAAGGAAATATAAACTTCATTGAACGCTCTACAATCTATAATGAGATTAGACCAACTGACCAATGCTCTACATGCGTAAAGACCGGGTCAATGCACTACCACATAAAAAATTACTGTCATCATGGAAATTGGTGGAATTGGCTAACATGCATGGACGTGGAAAATAATACCAGCACGTACAAGACAAGATTATGGCAAAATGTTTCTGTGAAGTGCTGCGAAAATGAAAAGAACAAACTTTTTTGTTACGTGTAGTGCACTGCAATTCTTTACATAAAAAAGACTTGTAAGTCAAGTGGAAGTCCCGAAATATACTCAAGAAAATGGTGTTTTCCAGTTATCATATCTTATAGGATTTTCAAATCTAGGGCTTAGAATCACACTATTAACGACCGTATCACAAGTGTAACACAATTTTCTTTTTTCTTTAATTTCATGTTGTTCTATCAGCTAGCGCGATACAAGATATTATTTTTTATTTAATCCCGCTAATATACCAGGCGGACTTGACTTAAGAAGGAATTGCAGCAACTCCGAAGACACCAAGGGAGGGGTCCAACACAATTTCTGTTCCTTTAAATTTTCAAGTGTTCACACAAACATGACACAAAACGTGCTTTTTAATTTAAGGGCAAAGTACGGATTACCTCTTTGAGATTTGACCGTTTGGCAGATGACCCCCCTGACATTTATTAATGACCACATCGCCCCCCCGTGGTTTTGGAGTAAAGTGCAACGGTAACTCTGTTTACTGTGAATAGCAGAAAGACATCATTACCCTTTTAATAAATAAAGCAGCTCACTTCGTACGCCTAAACCCTCTAACCACAGTGACATTGAGAGATGCGGCAACAGTAAAATGAAGGAAATGACTGCCATGGCACACAAAATTGGGATTTTGAAAGCTTTTTAGGATTTGTTTTCCAAGTAGGTAGCTTTCCTAAATCCTCTCTCTCATATTCAAAACAAAAAATGGGTGATTTTTGTTTTTGGCACGTTTGGGTCTATATTCAAGACACACATATTGGGTTGTCCTTCGGTGATGATATCGAGCCCGGAGGTGGCGAAGCACGTGCTCGTCATGAGGGCTCACCTTTTCAAGCCCACATTCCCGGCCAGCGAAGAGAGGAGAGGATGCTCGGAAAACAGGCAAATTGAGGAGGTTTGTGCTCAGAAACATTGTTTCCGATATTGAATCGGTGGTCGTCAAGTCTTTAAAATTGTTGGATAGCCAGTTGATCAACATTTTTCAAGAGATGAAAACACTAGGCATCTGCGAAAAAACTTCTAGAGCAAAACAGAGCTCCTCTGTTTTTCCTTTTTCCTTCATACTCTGTTTCTAATTGAAATTAGAGCAAAATAGAACTCTTTTGTTTCCCCCTTTTTTTTTCTAGTTCTTCTCTTCCCCTGCTTCGTCCTGATTTACGAAACTTTTCAGTTGGGCACAAATCTTAAATCAAGGGTTTGCCTGCCATAGCCATTGGTGTTGCTTGAAGAAGACATCCCTTAATTAAAAAAGAAACGTATATAAAAGAGATTTAAACTTACACAGAAAGGTAAAAAAGGAAGAGAGATTATTAATATTAATTAAAATATAAAAGAATTTACAGAGAACAAGTAAAATATTTTGGAAAGAAAGTTGGAAGCCTGGTAGTGAAATGAGAGGAGTAAACTAGGGCTGGTCTTTCATAGGGATGGGAAAAGGGCATTAAAGGAAGAAACAGTTTCACTTTTGGAGGGAAACGCGTTTTTTCGGTCTACACGTGCAATACAGGCGCGTACCACAAACACACCGTCAAATGGGACGGAAAACTTAACGGTTGCACTTTACTTCAAAACCACAGGGAGGTGATGTAGTCATTAGTAAACGTCAAGGAGGTCACTTGCCAAACTGTCAAACCTCAGGAAGGTAATCCATATTTTGCCCTTAATTTAAACAGGGGGAGGATGCACTTGTCGTATATAAAAGCACATCGAAGGCATAAAGCCTTCTCATCCAAGATTGGTAACTTTTAAGATAGCTACTTATACATGATGGATTCAGGTTTGTATCTTCACAAGTTCCTGATCTTGTGTTGTTTTAATCTTAATGTTTTGACTAACTCTTACTCTTCTACGCAGCCACTATGCCATGAAGATGAGAGATCAGCCTTGCTGAAGTTCAACTGTTCAAGCATAGCTTTGACATCAAGAAGTTTGTTTCTGGCAATCCTTCTGCTTATCCGAAGGTTGAGTCATGGAAGCTTGATGGAAATACTAGTGATTGTTGCTTGTGGGATGGCGTGGAGTGTGACCGTGACACCGGTTGTGTGATTGGTCTCGACCTCAATAGCAGCTTCCTCTTTGGTTCTATCAATTCCAACAGCAGCCTCTTCAGCCTTGTTCACCTTCAAAGGCTGAACCTTGCTGACAATCACTTCAATTATTCTCAAATTCCGACTGGAATTGAAAATCTTTCAAGATTAAAGAGTCTCAACCTCTACAATTCTTATTTTTCCAGTCAGATCCCTTCAGAAATCTCCTCTCTTTCCCAATTGACTTTCCTTGATTTGTCTGGATATTTTGACTATACTCCTGAACTTCTTTTGAAACTTGAAAAACCTAGTTTCATAGATCTAGTTCAAAAACTAACCAGCCTGAAAGTACTTGTCCTCACTGGGGTAAACGTATCTTCAACAGTTCCAGAAACTTTATCAAATATGACCTCTCTAACAAGTCTTGATCTTCAGAGTTGTTTGCTCTATGGTGAATTCCCAATGAGCATTTTCCATCTACCAAACCTCCGGAGTTTAGGCATTTCACTCAATGAAAACCTCATTGGTTATCTTCCTGAATTTCCACGCGGTAGTCCGCTTGAGGTATTGCTCATTGCGTGCACAAGGTTTTCCGGAGTTCTTCCAACTTCAATTGGGAATCTTGATTCCTTAAACATGTTAGACATAGCATTCTCCAATTTGTATGGGACTCTTCCACCCTCGCTTGGCAATCTAGCCCAGCTCACGTCTCTAGATGTTTCTGGAAACAATTTTCGGGGACAGATTCCTTCATCAATCGCAAACTTATCAAAACTCACTGAATTAGGACTCGGCGATGGTGCTTTTGATGCAGGAACCCTATCTTTCCTATTTGAAAAACAATCAAAACTCACCACATTATTCCTTGTTGGTACAACATTAAATGACGTATTACCACGGTCTCTTGCAAACTTGACCCAAGTATCCGTGTTGATTCTTTACAGGAATGTGTTACTTGGTGAAATCCCATCTTGGCTTCTAAACCTCACCCACTTAACCACTCTAGCCCTTTCAGGAAATCAATTATCCGGCATGTTTCCAAGCTCAATCTCTCAACTCAATCATCTTGAAATTCTTGATCTTTCTTCAAACAACTTGAGTGGTGAAGTCGAGCTTAACATCTTTCAAAATCTTCGAAACCTTGCTCTATTGCGATTGTCCGAAAACAAATTGATGGTGCTAGTAACAAACAGTACAAATGCTACTCTAGCAAAATTCATCAACATAGGATTGGCATCATGCAACTTGAAGGAGTTCCCTGATTTCTTGAGGTTCCAGGATGAATTACAATCGCTTGATATGGCTGATAACGGTCTTCATGGCAAAATACCAACTTGGTTGTGGAACACAAGTAAAGAATCAATGAGAAATATCAACCTTTATGGAAACTTTCTCACAGGATTTGAGGCACATCCATATGCCATTCCGTGGATATCACTAAAATCCCTAGATTTCAGCTTTAACAGGTTGCAAGGACCACTCCCTCTTCCACCACCGTCTGTCTTTGCTTATAGAGTCGCTGGTAATTTACTAACCGGAGAAGTCCCAACATCATTCTGCCAAAATAAAGCTCTTTTTGCACTTGACTTGTCTGATAATTACTTAAGCGGGACCATTCCTCAATGCTTGGCCAGTTCTAACAGTGATTCTCTGTTGCTGCTCAATTTGAGTAGCAACAATTTTCATGGTACTGTTCCCCATATCTCCATGAAGGTGATAAGGGTGATTGATTTGAGTCAAAATCAATTGCATGGGGTGGTACCACATTCATTGGTTAATTGTACAACGCTTGAAATTCTCCTTCTTGAAGATAATCAAATCAAGGACACTTTTCCTTTTTGGTTGGGAACTCTTCCTAAGTTAAAAGTTCTTGTTCTCCGGTCTAACAGATTTTATGGTGCCATTGAGAATCTTCAAATGAATATGAAGTTTCAGAAGCTGCAGATCATTGACCTCTCTCAAAATGGTTTCTCAGGTACATTGCCATTAAAGTTCTTCCAAAACTTGAATGCAATGAAAATGGTCAAGAAAGGGAATTCAACATATATGAAGGTGTCGAAACCAGTATTTGCAAGGTTCAAAAAAATTATTTTCGGTACCACCTGTAACGATCCGCTCCATCTTTGTACAATATTGCCCGCTTTGGACGCCCAAAGCCCATAGACTTCCCAGTGAGGTCACCCATCCTTGGATTGCTCCAGGACGAGCACGCATAACAACGAAGTTCCTATGCGTTTTGGCCCGCCCTTACGGCTTTAAAAGGCCATGTACAAGTAGGAGGGATCTTTTCTTTATAAACCATAACTTACCCCCTCCCGTCCAGACGGAGCCTGCCATCCTGCAGTACCGCCGACTTTCGGAAAGCGGGGTGTCACAATCAACAACGACATTTCCAACAACAACCTCACTGGCACCATCCCATCTTTCTTGGCAAATTTGATGAACATGGAATCACTGGATCTATCTCAAAACCTGCTTTCAGAAGAGATCCCTCAGCAGTTAACCCAATTCACTTTCCTTTCAGTCCTAAACCTTTCTCATAACCATCTCATGGGTCCCATACCTCGTGGCAAACAATTTGATACGTTTGACAATAGTTCATATGGTGGGAACATGGGATTGTGTGGTGTCCCTCTAACGATGTTATGTGGAAATTCAAAAACTTCAACCCCACCATCCCTGGCACAAAGCTCGCAAGGAGATGATGATCCAGAGGTTTCGAGGGGTATTTACTGGATGATCATAATCATGGGATACGGAAGTGGGCTGATAGTTGGGTTGGTTATTGGGCATGAGCTTACCACGAGGTATCATGAACGGTTTGTTGCTATCTTTGAAAGGGGAAAGAAAACTCAGAAGAGGCAGAAAAGAAAGGGACGAAGAAACTAAATCTACAAGCAGTGGCTTATACTGTACTTTCTGTCCATGTGTGTGATTTCCTTGTCTTTTGTCATTTTTGCTTTTTCTTTTCCAGTGATGCCTACAACATCTAAGTAGTTGTTTACTTCGTAGCTTAGTTTCTGTATTCCTCATTGTGGCTTTCTCAGCCATGATGTTAAGTATGGACCCTTGTGGTAAGAACTATAGCTACTTTGTAATTAGTCTTTCTATTCCCCTTGGCCCTTGCTATCCATTTTCAATGAAGCAATTATGACAATCAGCAGATCAAAAGTACTTTCCGATGATACTAGAAAATTGATGTTAACTTTTCATATAGCCCCATGCTTGCTCTGTTAGACTGTGTGGTTGTTCTGCATTGGTTCTGCATTTTAGCACATGTGTACAGGTACAGAAATTCCCCAATAAGAGAAGTATAATTTGCCGTATTGTACCTGGGGTGGACCCCACAAATGGGGTCTGTACATTTTTCGGTACCCAAAATCCGACTCCAAAAGGGTACAAACTGTTGTTTTTATAGTTTATACCTAAGTAACAGAACCTTATATCATTTTTACCATGCATGAAACAATGAGGAAGAAACAGAAAGCAGCAGATAGTTTCTAAAATGTGTCTTGCAAACACTTTGAATGCAATAAGAAGGCAGTTCAGAATCTTACGAATCTGGGAGCAATAATATTCCAATGCACTAGAAGCGGATTGCGGCTAAGACCGAAATCGAGCAAGCCGAATTTTATGTTTGGTTTGAACGTTAAATAACTATTTTAAGCTTGGCTTGATTATGAAACAAGCAGATCTCAAATAGTTGCGACTCAAACTATTTTCCGAGACAATGTTTTATAGGAGATATATCTTATGAGGCCCATTTAGTCTTTTCACAGAAACCTTAAAGTTAGATCTCATCCATATTCTCACGAATCACATCTAACATTGCCCCACTGCAAAATACTAGATAGCTTTGATAAAAATGGTCAGGACAATACCCCATGATCCTCTCCAAATCGGAGCTCCTTAACAAGTTCAAAAAGACACAAGCTACTTTTGAGAAAATTTGCCCAAGTGCTTTGAAATGAGCTTGAAATAAACAAGTGCTAGTACTAGATATCTTGAAACAATCAACAATAAAACACTGAGCTTCCGGGAAAGTCAAATCAAAAGTTTGGAAACAACTTGTTTACACTCGTTTTTTGCACCAAATATTGGGACAGCGTTGGAGGGCCATTTAATTCACATTAATTAAATTGGGCCAATTTTATGAAGCTATATTGGGTCAAAATTAGTGGGCCAAGCCGATACAAATTAGGCTCAATTGATTTAAGCCTAACTCGATCACGGGCCAAGAGTTTTATGGACTTAATTGTCTAAATGAAATATTAAGGCCCATGGCCGAGAATAATTATTTGGGACATTCTGGAAGATCCCCATGCAAATAGGAGGTGGGCCCATGGAGGTTATATATTTACTGGCCATTTGACCGATTCCCACAAAAAATGGAGAAAAGTGTGGCCCATTATCCCTTTTAACTACCCATGAATAAGAAAGAACAATGTGCAGTTGCATTAGACACTTGGCACAATGGAGTGAAGTCCGGAGATTTCCACATGCAAAAACCGCCAACAATCTGGTTAGTGGGACACGTGGCGACGCAACAAGGAGGCGGGAAATTCCATTCAGAACTGGAGCACTATATTTCGCGCCTATAAATACAAGTTTGCAAGATAGAAAAAAGGTTTCCACACCAATCAAGCTCAACAATTAAAATCAAAGTCTTTCCAGTGAATCAATTATCACATTTCTCTCATATTTACTCAATTACTTCTTTAAGTAATTCGAGTTTCTATCTCTCTTGTATCTCAAACTTTATTTTTACGATATAATAAAGTTATTCTGTCTCTCTTGTACCCGCAACTTTATTATTATAACATAATAAAGTTATTCAACGTCATTACTTCTTTTTCTACACGGTTAGGAAATTATTAAGTCCTTACTTGTAGAGGCAAAACCATGAACCAACACTGCAATCCAACCCTTAGGTTTGCAGCACAATCGCTCTTACAGATTCAAAGTCAGAAAATGGGCATCCAGTCTTTTACGTTGGACGCAATAAGTCCTAGCATGCCTGCTCAGTCCTTAAGCTATTTCGGAGCCAAACACAACTCAATAACACAGCTTTCCAATCCTCTTGGAAATGTCCTTAATTAGCTGATTCTTAACCTTTTTCTTCCTTTTCCAAGCCGCTTCCTTTATAATCTTCTAGCTCAATGGATATAAATCTAGGATTGTGTGTAGTGTCCCTCTGTCAACATCATGTGAAAATTCCAAGGCCAGTTCCCGAGGCCTATTCCGCAGCTGCTCACGCATGGCCGATTGCGCTTGTATGGAGTTCCCGAGGGGCTAAGTCCATCCCATATCTGGATGGTCAATAGTCTCCATGGGATTGATTAGTAAAGCTATGGCTATTCAGTTAGAGTTCTAGTAAGATGTTTAGTTTCATAATTTTTTATTTCTGTATCCATCCTACAACATGGTGCATGGCCATTGCTCTCAATCCACATTGCTTTGTTCATTTCTTCAATCTCTACATCTCTCTCTCTGCGAGCAGTGTATGGACCCTTGTAATAACGACCAACGCGCCCGTCTTCTCCTTTCTTTAGATTTCTGTAGATTGCTAAGCGGGTCCATCCAAAGCATGCATCAAATGGTTATTTCCTTATGACAATAAAGATCAACCACATATCCAACAATACGGGCAACCTAATTACTGCTTTCCAGTGGGATTCCTACTATGTCTGATGGTTGTTTAGTTTGTAGCTTAGTTTCTGTATGGAGTGGATCCTTGTGAAAAGAACTACGGCTACGTACTTTCTTGTTTAGTCTCTGTATTCGACAGATCTACATACGATCGTGTTTAGTCTCTGTACTGATTTTGATGGTTGTTTATATCATAGCTTAGAGTGTGTGGTTCTTCAGCATTTTAGCTACAGTCTAGTAACAAAACAAAAAAAAAATGACCCGGTTGTTAACATGTATGCAGTTACAGAAATCCGTCGCTAAAGAAAAATAATCTGTGGGTATGGGAACTGAGTTTCCGTAGAGCAATAAGAGATTATCACGAAATGAAGGTCTTCAATCTATGTTTGGGACCAACGGGCCGGGACACCACGTACGTATGGGTATGTACATTTCGGCACCCGTGGACTGCTACAAAAATGGTACACAAGTTGATTCAATAGTTTATTTAATATCGTAACAAAAGAGAAAGTAGCAGATATGGCTTTGAATGCAATAAAACGCCAATGCTTGAGAAAGCCGTTTGGGGCTAAAGCTGATCAACGACAAACCTAATGACCCAACAGAAGCTATATTTTTGTGTTCCATAATGAGAGATATTTATCGTGTCGTTATTGTATCAAAAATAGTTAATAAAACAAAAATAATTACTACTACTACTCAAATGAATAGTGATAAATATTTCGAGTATCGCTCCACAGGGAACAAATAGTGGTAAATATTCCAAGTATCGCTCCACAGGGATTAGGCTGAGTTGCAGTTATTTTAATTCATTTCTATATTAATTCGAGAAAAAGATTGACTGATCGATTGTTGGTTTCCTACAATTATTGAACAGTAATTAAAGCAATTAAAAAATGTAGAAAAGACTTGATGAGAAAAAGCTCTAGGGTTTTGAATCTACTCTACCCCTCGTAACCTAAATATGTATCAATTATAAGTCAATATTATTCGAATCAGGATATCTCCAACAGTAATTAAAGCAATTAAAAAATGTAGAAAAGACTTGATGAGAAAAAGCTCTAGGGTTTCGAATCTACTCTACCCCTCGTAACCTAAATATGTATCAATTATAAGTCAATATTATTCGAATCAGGATATCTCCGAATGATTACTTATGAATTACCAATCGGCATGGACTATCTCTTCCTAGTACGAATCGTCTTACTAGCATGACCTGTCTCAAATCAACGCGGATCGTCTCATCGGCACGACACCTCTTACGTAGTTTAATCCATCCAACCGGCTATCATAAAACAATGGAAACCGTTATATGAACATATATAAAAACCTAAAAATTCATACACAAGATTTGATGGAAAGAAGAAATCTTGGATGGTCATACAATCACAATTGGAAAAATAAGAACGTACCCAAATCTCAACATATTTAAAGTTACGCAGAGCCACGGAGGTCGAGCTTCATCTACACCCTATATAGAGAATTTGGCCATTGAAAAGGGAGACTTGGATGATGGTTTTTTCTCCCTTCCGTTTAATCTATTTCGGCCGCTGCCGGCGTCCAAATTCTTCACAGCCGAGAACCCCCAAAGTTGACTCCGAGGGCGTCTATGGTATTTTGCTGTAATCGCATAATGGGTCCCTTGGGCTTCATGAAATTACGCATCAAAAATATTCCTTCTCTCAACACTTTTGCACTTTGAGCCCAAACTTCTTTTAAATCTTCTTTTTTATCTCATATTTTGGCAATGAGCTCGATCAACCTATAAACAAAATAAGGATAAAATAAATATCAAGTAACGTATATAAATGATTAACAAATATAATTTGGAGGGCCAAAATATCAATATTCTGACACTTAACAGATACAGAGAAAAAATAATGTGGCAGGTATAGCGGTGCCAATTGTTGAGTCAGAATTGACAACACCGTTTTCTAGCAGGCTTTTGGCTGACCTTTGGAGTAGTGTTTTGAAAAGATGTTGCTATAATGTGGCTTTGTCAGCTCTCATAGCAATTCAAGCAAGGTTTCTCCACATTCGTTGTACGAAACACGTTAGAAGGTTACTAAGCCACGATTTGAACCACTAAATCTAGAGCCCTTGAACCTCTACCTTTTGAGAGGAATTACGGTATTTATCTCTTCTAGTTGCTTAAGTCTTGAATCGTTCACCTAGCTAGATGTGTGTGCTTGACGATTTCCTAGTCCTAAAATAATGGGTTGCTCCAAGCGTAGGGCGAAGACCAACGTAGCACAATATCCGGTAAGACCGGAGTCGAATCCACTAAGGACGGTGATGTGTACTGACTAAAAACTCGGATTGTTATAATTTAAACGGGCTCTTAGGTAGCCACCCCTTGTATGATTGATTGAGATTAACTAAAACTAAGAAATAACTGTTCTTTTGAAATAATTAAAAGAAGGTATAGTCTTAAGGTTCATAGCACTCGTAACCAGACTGGATTAACCTGCTCGATCTTAAAAACGTTCAACTTTTGATTGAAAAAGATACCCCGCAAGATGCGAGACCCTATGGTCGCCGTGTACCTATACGCAACGAAGAATGAGTTTTGGACCTCCATTCCCCGTTCACATGGGCTCCGACAATGCCCGAGTTCGTCTGCGGGAAGTATTTTTCCAATCTAAAATTATCTTTTTCATTGTTTGAAACTAGGAGCAGTGTCCGAGCTGGCCACGGTGTGCTAATCACCCCGCGACCCTACCTAAACAATTACTCACTAAACATTGCACAAGAAACAAAAGAAATCCTAACTTGAAACATGCTTCTATTATACGAGATGAAAAATAAACAAAAGATCCAAATCAAACAAAAACAAAAACAAACGAACAACTTTTATAAAGAACAAAAATTAAAACTAGTTATCGAATGCGAGTAATTAAACAAACCTCAAAACTTGAAGGGAAAATCATAATACTGTAAACAATATTCGGAACCAAAACCTCGGCAGCCCCCGTTCTTCGTTTTTTATCGTGCGTGGAAATCCCAGAAGATATCACCGCCGCTTCTCCTTTGTATCGTCCATGCGAGGGCATACCAAATCGTCCGTCGGAATCCCCTTTTATAAGCTGCTGATGGCCCCTGTAAAAGCCCAATTTTCCTCTTTTTATTCCCAGCCGACAATTAGCTTAGGAAGCCCACTTTTCGTTGGTCCAACTCTTAGTCAGAGTAATTGTAAACTATTGGGCCCACCTAATAGAAGTCCAAGTCTAATTCTTTGGCCATTGACTTGCAAATATTACTCCTTTTTCTCTGTACTCATGCTCATGACAAGAGCTAAATTTCGACTTCCAATTTCGCACTTTTTGTATAAAATTGCCCAAATACCTACAATACAAAAATTAAACATTAAAACATCAACTAATAAAATAAATAGACTTAGCAATGATAAATTAGGGGGCGCTAATGTGAACATTTACGCGCTTATCAGTGTGCAAGAAACAATCTGAAGTTGAATTTTATTGGGCCAACAGCTGCAATTGACGATCATGTGTGGCATTTGCGAGACATGTCTTGATCTATGGTGATTTTGCTCGTAGTCTCGTACCCCATGCTCTGTCAGTTAGAATGGTGAAATAATATTCACCATGACTTTTAATTGCCATGTTCTTTTGAGCAATGACGACTGACCGGATGATAATGGGAAATGGACCAGAGTATGATGAATAGTCCTTATTATCCCAATGACTTGGATTATCCCTGTTGCATTGTATTTGTATGTGGATGCAGGTATTAAATCACGATGTCAAGGAAATGGGAACACGGCAAAGCATTCACACTTAACTACCAATGTAATTTTGGTAGGTTGAATGGTGTTTACAGGTTGCATATAGCATTTCATGCATAGCAAGAGAGTATTGCATGGCAGTATAAATATATATATATATATTACATACTGATACATGAGCGAAGCAGAAAAAAGTTTAAAAAAAAAAAAAAAACAAACAAAGGCCAACTGCCAAATTGTAGTTCATAGTCGGTTTGTACATTTCAACACAATCAACATGTAACGAAAAAGACGTCAACACTGCCCAGAAAATTTTCTCACGGTACATTTAGAAATTTACTTTGGACTCAAGTTGTTTTTTACCAGCCTCAAAGGAGGCAAACCATAAATTGGACTAAGGCAGTTAAAAAATATTGCATACTAATACGTGAGTGAAGCATCGAGTCACCTTCAATATTCAAGTTGGCTAATTATATATATAGCGTTGAGCATATAAGTTTTTGGACACCCAATCTTTACAACTAAATTTTTTAAGAGTGAATTCTGCTCGAGGTTTGTATAAGAAGTGTGAACTACCTTAACTGAAAAAAATAAGTATGAACTAGTACTACTTTTTATCAATTTTTCTTTCCTCTTTTTATTTGTCTTGAATGATGTGATCTGGAAAACCCCCCGCGGCCCCCCCCCCCCCCCCCCCCCCCCCCCCCCGCCCCCCCCCTTTTTTTTTTTTTAAAGAACAGACATCACTTAAAACTATGTTTAATTTAGAGGTTCTTACTTGTAGAACACTATCATGTTTGGCTCTTTAATTGGTAGAAGTCTTTTGCCGTGTGTTGACCGTTTCGTTCAAAGTTCGAGTGCCAAGAGCGTTTTTGGGGGGTGATTATTTCTAGTTTCTCTAACCGGTCGCC